>OX235271.1:55978995-56707768 GCA_944472155.2 Trichobilharzia szidati | reverse complement strand
CACAGGGCTAAAAATCAGCTCAACAAAACAATGTCTTCACATGCTGCTGCCTCATAATCAATCAAGGTAGACGCATTATATTTCTCTCTGTCTATCAAGTCGTGTACGCTTAGGCCACACCATTCACTCTCCCTATCCTACACTTTATCAACGCAGTTCTCAATTTCAATTCAAGCATCATCTGATATCTCACCTTTCTGTTCTGAGAGAAAATTCAAAGGCTCACAAACCAACTGGATTCTTTCGATCAATATCTACAAATATTCACCATCAGTACAAAGTCGTATTTCCATGAGATTCAATCAATTTTCAACAATTGCGGTGTAACGTTTGTGGAGCGAAAAGAATTTAGGCAGGCGACTGGCTTAAACACGCCACCGGGATGACTTTTATGTGTATATAAACATTGTAAAGATACGCGGAAAAAAATTAATGTTCCACTGTCACTTTAGAAAATCTCCGACGTCAATGAATGGACTCCCTGTTCTACACTAACATTCAATCTTTCACACACAGCATTCGTCTATAATAAATTAGTGGACAAAGAAGGAGGAATCGTTGGATAGATAGATAAATGAATGTCAAGCAGAGTTTGTTTAACAAAACGCTTTTATTTCTGTGTACGAGAATTTAGTGACTTTCAGTGTGTTAAGAAAAGAAGCCAGTTAATTTGAAGAATGAATTCAAGGTCAGCTTTCCACATTTCCAGACTGAAACATGCAACTTCTGTATTTGTTTTCTGAAGTGTCTTCACCAAACCGACCAAACTCTATTAAAGTAGAAACGCCTCGTATAACCCTCTGAGCATTGTCTCTGATGATCAGAATTCGATTACATTTTGTCATGGATAGCAGTGAAGTCCCGTTCCCCTTCAAACTCGTCAACTCAGAATACCTGCATGCAGGTAATTCTTCTTAAGTGGATATTAAGACAACAATAGTGTGGCAGAATACTCGTGTTTGTGTTTGTGTTTGTGTGTGTGTGTGTGTGGTGTGTTGACAGTTAACCACTGCTTGATAAGTTACAGCGCTTCCTGTCGGTCGCCTTCAACCACCTAACATCAATTGAAAGTGCACGACGATGGTGAGTCGCCTAACTCACTGACCACATTGCTTGAGTTATTTCGCGAAAGGGGTGTGAAATTGACTGACTCGTCGAGTTCACTTTCTGCTTCCGTTCTAGTGGAAGGTTTTATTTGTGAATAAGATATTGGAATATTCGTCAGTCGTAATGAGTGAGTGAAGTATGTGAAGAACATAACAACACGGTGAAGAGATAATTTTTGTATGGAGAAAGGAGGAGAAGTGATACGGTGAAGTGATGCGATGCGATGAGAGAGAATGAGAGAATTGCTTCGACCTCCGTATCGGTCCAGTGGTGTAGTGGCTATCACGTTCGCCTCACACGCGAAAGGTCCCCGGTTCGAACCCGGGCTGGACCAGAACGGCCGGTACGGCGATTTTCGCAATCCTCTTTGATAAGTAAGTAATCAACGCAAGATAATGCACACAGGCTAAAAATCATCAGCTCAACAAAACCATGTCTTCACATGCTGCTGCCTCACAATCAATCAAGGTGGACGCTTTCTTTGTCTCTCTGTCTGTCTGTCTGTCTGTCTGTCTGTCTTAAGTCGTGTACGCTTAGGCCACACCATTCACTCTCCCTATCTGACATTTTATCAACGCACTTCTCAATTTCAATTCAAGCATCATCATCTAATATCTCACCTTTCTTTTCTCTGACAAAATTCGAAGGCTCACAAACCAACTAGATTCTTTTGATCAATATCTACAAATATTCAGCATCAGTACAAAGTCGTATTTCCATGAGATTCAATAAATTTTCAACAATTGCGGTGTAACGTTTGTGGAGCGAAAAGAATTTAGGCAGGCGACTGGCTTAAACACGCCACCGGGGTGACTTTTATGTGTATATAAACATTGTAAAGATACACGGAAAAAAATTAATGTTCCACTGTCACTTTAGAAAATCTCCGACGTCAATGAATGGACTCCCTGTTTTACACTAACATTTAATCTTTCACACACAGCATTCGTCTATAATAAATTAATGGATGAAGAAGGAGGAATCGTTGGATAGATAGATAAATGAATGTTAAGCAGAGTTTGTTTAACAGAACGCTTTTATTTCTGTGTACGAGAATTTAGTGACTTTCAGTGTGTTAAGAAAAGAAGCCAGTTAATTTGAAGAATTAATTCAAGGTCAACTTTCCACATTTCCAGACTGAAACATGGAACTTGTCATATCTTGCCTTCTGTATTTGTTTTCTGAAGTGTCTTCACCAAACCGACCAAACTCTATTAAAGTAGAAACGCCTCGTATAACCATCTGAGCATTGTCTCTGATGATCAGAATTCGATTACATATTTTTGTGATGGATAACAGTAGTGAAGTCCTGTTCCCCTTGAAACTCGTCAACTCAGAATACCTGCATGCAGGTAATTCTTCTTAAGTGGATATTAAGACAACAATAGTATGGCAGAATACTCGTGTTTGTGTCTGTGTCTGTGTCTGTGTGTGCGTGTGCGTTGACAGTTAACCACTCCTTGATGATAAGTGACAGGGCTTCCTGTCTGTCGGTCGCCTTCAACCACCTAAGATCAATTGAAAGTGCACGACGATGGTGAGTCGCCTAACTCACTGACCACATTGCTTGAGTTATTTCACGAAAGGGGTGTGGAATTGACTGACTCGTCGAGTTCACTTTCTGCTTCCGTTCTGGTGGAAGGTATTATTTGTGAATGAGATATTGGAATATTGGGCAGTCGTAATGAGTGAGTGAAGTATGTGAAGAACATAACATGGTGAAGTGATGATTATTTTTGTCTAGAGAAAGGAGGAGAAGTGATATGGTGAAGTGATGCGATGAGAGAGAATGAGAGAATTGCTTTGACCTCCGTATCGGTCCAGTGGTGTAGTGGCTATCACGTTCGCCTCACACGCGAAAGGTCCCCGGTTCGAACCCGGGCTGGACCAGGACAGCCAGTCCGGCGATTTTCGCAATGCTCTTTGATAAGTAAGTAAGCAACGCAAGATAATGCACACAGGCTAAAAATCAGCTCAACAAAACAATGTCTTCACATGCTGCTGCCTCATAATCAATCAAGGTAGACGCATTATATTTCTCTCTGTCTATCAAGTCGTGTACGCTTAGGCCACACCATTCACTCTCCCTATCCTACACTTTATCAACGCAGTTCTCAATTTCAATTCAAGCATCATCTGATATCTCACCTTTCTTTTCTGAGAGAAAATTCAAAGGCTCACAAACCAACTGGATTCTTTCGATCAATATCTACAAATATTCACCATCAGTACAAAGTCGTATTTCCATGAGATTCAATAAATTTTCAACATTTGCAGTGTAACGTTTGTCGAGCAAAAGAAATTAGGCAGGCGAGTGGCTTAAACACGCCACCGGGATGACTTTTATGTGTATACAAACATTGTGAAGATACACGGAAAAAAATTAATGTTCCACTGTCACTTTACAAAATCTCCGACGTCAATGAATGGACTCCCTGTTTTACACTAACATTTAATCTGTCACAGCATTCGTCTATAATAAATTGATGGATGAAGAAGGAGGAATCGTTGCATAGACAGATAGACAAATGAATGTTAAGCAGAGTTTGTTTAACAGAACGCTTTTATTTCTGTGTACGAGAATTTAGTGACTTTCAGTGTGTTAAGAAAAGAAGCCAGTTAATTTGAAGAATGAATTCAAGGTCAGCTTTCCACATTTCCAGACTGAAACATGCAACTTCTGTATTTGTTTTCTGAAGTGTCTTCACCAAACCGACCAAACTCTATTAAAGTAGAAACGCCTCGTATAACCCTCTGAGCATTGTCTCTGATGATCAGAATTCGATTACATTTTGTCATGGATAACAGTAGTGAAGTCCTGTTCCCCTTCAAACTCGTCAACTCAGAATACCTGCATGCAGGTAATTCTTCTTAAGTGGATATTAAGACAACAGTAGTATGGCAGAATACTCGTGTTTGTGTCTGTGTCTGTGTCTGTGTGTGCGTGTGCGTTGACAGTTAACCACTCCTTGATGATAAGTGACAGGGCTTCCTGTCTGTCGGTCGCCTTCAACCACCTAAGATCAATTGAAAGTGCACGACGATGGTGAGTCGCCTAACTCACTGACCACATTGCTTGAGTTATTTCACGAAAGGGGTGTGGAATTGACTGACTCGTCGAGTTCACTTTCTGCTTCCGTTCTAGTGGAAGGTTTTATTTGTGAATAAGATATTGGAATATTCGTCAGTCGTAATGAGTGAGTGAAGTATGTGAAGAACATACAACACGGTGAAGAGATAATTTTTGTATGGAGAAAGGAGGAGAAGTGATACGGTGAAGTGTGATGCGATGAGAGAGAATGAGAGAATTGCTTCGACCTCCGTATCGGTCCAGTGGTGTAGTGGCTATCACGTTCGCCTCACACGCGAAAGGTCCCCGGTTCGAACCCGGGCTGGACCAGAACGGCCGGTACGGCGATTTTCGCAATCCTCTTTGATAAGTAAGTAATCAACGCAAGATAATGCACACAGGCTAAAAATCATCAGCTCAACAAAACCATGTCTTCACATGCTGCTGCCTCACAATCAATCAAGGTGGACGCTTTCTTTGTCTCTCTTTGTTTTGTCTTCTGTCTGTAAAGTCGTGTACGCTTAGGCCACACCATTCACTCTCCCTATCTGACATTTTATCAACGCACTTCTCAATTTCAATTCAAGCATCATCATCTAATATCTCACCTTTCTTTTCTCTGACAAAATTCGAAGGCTCACAAACCAACTAGATTCTTTTGATCAATATCTACAAATATTCAGCATCAGTACAAAGTCGTATTTCCATGAGATTCAATAAATTTTCAACATTTGCAGTGTAACGTTTGTCGAGCAAAAGAAATTAGGCAGGCGAGTGGCTTAAACACGCCACCGGGATGACTTTTATGTGTATACAAACATTGTGAAGATACACGGAAAAAAATTAATGTTCCACTGTCACTTTACAAAATCTCCGACGTCAATGAATGGACTCCCTGTTTTACACTAACATTTAATCTGTCACAGCATTCGTCTATAATAAATTGATGGATGAAGAAGGAGGAATCGTTGCATAGACAGATAGACAAATGAATGTTAAGCAGAGTTTGTTTAACAGAACGCTTTTATTTCTGTGTACGAGAATTTAGTGACTTTCAGTGTGTTAAGAAAAGAAGCCAGTTAATTTGAAGAATGAATTCAAGGTCAGCTTTCCACATTTCCAGACTGAAACATGGAACTTGTCATATCTTGCCTTCTGTATTTGTTTTCTGAAGTGTCTTCACCAAACCGACCAAACTCTATTAAAGTAGAAACGCCTCGTATAACCATCTGAGCATTGTCTCTGATGATCAGAATTCGATTACATTTTGTCATGGATAACAGTAGTGAAGTCCTGTTCCCCTTCAAACTCGTCAACTCAGAATACCTGCATGCAGGTAATTCTTCTTAAGTGGATATTAAGACAACAGTAGTATGGCAGAATACTCGTGTTTGTGTTTGTGTCTGTGTCTGTGTGTGCGTGTGCGTTGACAGTTAACCACTCCTTGATGATAAGTGACAGGGCTTCCTGTCTGTCGGTCGCCTTCAACCACCTAACATCAATTGAAAGTGCACGACGATGGTGAGTCGCCTAACTCACTGACCACATTGCTTGAGTTATTTCACGAAAGGGGTGTGAAATTGACTGACTCGTCGAGTTCACTTTCTGCTTCCGTTCTAGTGGAAGGTTTTATTTGTGAATAAGATATTGGAATATTGGTCAGTCGTAATGAGTGAGTGAAGTATGTGAAGAACATAAACATGGTGAAGTGATGATAATTTTTGTCTAGAGAAAGGAGGAGAAGTGATATGGTGAAGTGATGCGATGAGAGAGAATGAGAGAATTGCTTTGACCTCCGTATCGGTCCAGTGGTGTAGTGGCTATCACGTTCGCCTCACACGCGAAAGGTCCCCGGTTCGAACCCGGGCTGGACCAGGACGGCCAGTCCGGCGATTTTCGCAATGCTCTTTGATAAGTAAGTAAGCAACGCAAGATAATGCACACAGGCTAAAAATCAGCTCAACAAAACAATGTCTTCACATGCTGCTGCCTCATAATCAATCAAGGTAGACGCATTATATTTCTCTCTGTCTATCAAGTCGTGTACGCTTAGGCCACACCATTCACTCTCCCTATCCTACACTTTATCAACGCAGTTCTCAATTTCAATTCAAGCATCATCTGATATCTCACCTTTCTGTTCTGAGAGAAAATTCAAAGGCTCACAAACCAACTGGATTCTTTCGATCAATATCTACAAATATTCACCATCAGTACAAAGTCGTATTTCCATGAGATTCAATCAATTTTCAACAATTGCGGTGTAACGTTTGTGGAGCGAAAAGAATTTAGGCAGGCGACTGGCTTAAACACGCCACCGGGGTGACTTTTATGTGTATATAAACATTGTAAAGATACGCGGAAAAAAATTAATGTTCCACTGTCACTTTAGAAAATCTCCGACGTCAATGAATGGACTCCCTGTTCTACACTAACATTCAATCTTTCACACACAGCATTCGTCTATAATAAATTAGTGGACAAAGAAGGAGGAATCGTTGGATAGATAGATAAATGAATGTCAAGCAGAGTTTGTTTAACAAAACGCTTTTATTTCTGTGTACGAGAATTTAGTGACTTTCAGTGTGTTAAGAAAAGAAGCCAGTTAATTTGAGGGATTAATTCAAGGTCAACCTTCCACATTTCCAGACTGAAACATGGAACTTGTCATATCTTGCCTTCTGTATTTGTTTTCTGAAGTGTCTTCACCAAACCGACCAAACTCTATTAAAGTAGAAACGCCTCGTATAACCATCTGAGCATTGTCTCTGATGATCAGAATTCGATTACATATTTTGTGATGGATAACAGTAGTGAAGTCCTGTTCCCCTTGAAACTCGTCAACTCAGAATACCTGCATGCAGGTAATTCTTCTTAAGTGGATATTAAGACAACAATAGTATGGCAGAATACTCGTGTTTGTGTCTGTGTCTGTGTCTGTGTGTGCGTGTGCGTTGACAGTTAACCACTCCTTGATGATAAGTGACAGGGCTTCCTGTCTGTCGGTCGCCTTCAACCACCTAAGATCAATTGAAAGTGCACGACGATGGTGAGTCGCCTAACTCACTGACCACATTGCTTGAGTTATTTCACGAAAGGGGTGTGAAATTGACTGACTCGTCGAGTTCACTTTCTGCTTCCGTTCTAGTGGAAGGTATTATTTGTGAATAAGATATTGGAATATTGGGCAGTCGTAATGAGTGAGTGAAGTATGTGAAGAACATAACAACATGGTGAAGAGATAATTGTTTTTGTATAGAGAAAGGAGGAGAAGTGATATGGTGAAGTGATGCGATGTGAGTGAATGAGTAAGAGAATCGCTTTGACCTTCTTGGGAATCCATTTTTTGCGCTATTTTTGTTTCATTTTTTATTTTTATCACTGATCTCTTTGGCACTGTTTCTTTTTGTCCGGATTGGATTTATTTTCTTTGCTGAACTCTCTCTCTTTTTTAAATTTTTATCTTGTGTTTTTTATTTGGATTTATTATTCCTTCTCTTTCATCTTTTATTTTTTTTAATGTTTGTGCTGATATCGACTGCAGTGAATTTATGCACTGCCAAGCTATTTCGGTCACTGCCGTCTTGCTGTTACCTTCCACTTTCCCATAGGTTTGCTTCCCACCCACTCATCTCCATCAATCAATATAACATAGCCTCACGTAGAT
Organism: Trichobilharzia szidati; assembly: GCA_944472155.2. Taxonomy (NCBI): domain Eukaryota; kingdom Metazoa; phylum Platyhelminthes; class Trematoda; order Strigeidida; family Schistosomatidae; genus Trichobilharzia; species Trichobilharzia szidati. Next base: position 56,699,924 of record OX235271.1, on the reverse strand, counting down.
ATGCTTTTTTTCTTTATCACCATTTATGGTTTCAAGCAGATCAGCTACTGTGATCTGAATAATTTGGAATTCAGAATTAAATGTGGTGACATTTCACCTCCTTGAACTGTTTAAAATTGCAGATTATGAGTTTTATCCAACTATTTATCTTTATGAACCTGAATGAATTTGCCACATACATGTTGACATACTTTACGACGTCATGATTGCCATTGGAATCAATGAACCAATCAGCTTCGACTATTCCTTACTATTATCTATCCGTTTGCATTTAATGAATACTGTGATCCTGTTGACCATATGTTATTCCAACATGAATTAACTATTGTTGATCTTGATGTCACATTTTATTTTTCTGAGAAATTTTGTAATAATGTCACTTTAACAATGAGAAGTTTAGTTAGAACGGCTGCTCTAGATAAGATGAATGAAGTAAGTAAACAATACACATTCACAGGATAAACATATGCTTCTAATTATTATTATTATTATTATTATTATTATTATTATTATTATTATTATTATTATTATTACTTGGGCATAAGCATTGAATCGCCCATTTAGTTAAATGATGATTTTATTGTGTATTGTATTCAATTTTTCAAGTACTGGTTTTTGTAGGGATTTTGTTTGATTAGTTGGAGGATTTCATCATGTGCTGACATCAGTTAGAGCAGCTTACTAAGTATACATCTATACTTTATTGTTTGGGTTTAATCGATGTATTTGACTACTTTGATCACTAGTTGACATCATTTCGAGCACCACTAGGAAACCGAGGAGTACTATACGGCTGTTATGTCCCAGTTTGAGACAGTTAGGTAGTTCACACCCACCGGGGCTCGAAACCAGGACCTGGTTACAACATTAGCTCGCAGACTATTCAACCGTAGGGACCTCATTCAACAACCCATGAATTCCAACTTCTACTAGTTCGCGACATATATTGCGCAATCGCCAGCCGATGTCATCGGCAAGAAACTGTCCTCTTACCTAACTTGGTATACTACGCTGGTCACAACTTCTTATTAGACTCCAAGTAACTTCCTATTAGCAAACTGAGAATTTGACTTCAGATATTACAGTTTGTGAGTGGGTTACAGATTTATTATTATTATTATTATTATTGTTCCCTAGTGGAACATAGGGCTTCAACTGCACGTCTCCACTTGCTTCTGTCTTCTGCTGTACTTTTCACCTGCATCCATGTTAGTCCATACTGTTTCAGCTCCTCTTCACACGATCTCCTCCATGTCACCCTTGGACGTCCCACTCGCCGCTTCCCTTTCGAGTTCCACTCGAGCGATGGCCTGACGCGCGATGTCACCCAGCGGCCTCCTCAGCGAGTGTTCAATCCATCTCCACTTCCTCCTGCATATTTGTTGAGCGACTGGTTCTTGTTTTGTTTGTTCCCATAGTTTCTTGTTGGTGATTCTTTCTGGCCATCTGATCTTCAGTATAGAACGAAGACAGCTGTTGATAAAGGTCTGTAACCTGTTGGAAATATTCTTTGTGACCCGCCAAGTTTCTGATCCGTATAGAAGAACTGACTGACTTGACGTTTGTATTGAAAATCCGAATTTTGTTGTTGATGCTGAGTTGAGTGACGAAGATTTCCAGATTGGTTTCAGGTTGATGATGAATGTGTTTCTCGCCTTCCCGATTCTCGATTTGACATCCTCGTCCGTTCCTCCTGTAGTTGAGACAATGCTCCCTAGATAAGTGAATGAATGAAGTAACCTCTTTCAAATCCCTCCGGTTGATGGTGATTGGCGCTGGATGTTGCTGCTGTTGCTGTTGTTGGTTGGTTGGTTATTGGGTTACAGATTACTGTCTCATTATTATTATTATTATTATTTCTGGGTGAAATTCTAATCGCCTATGTCTTCTAGATTAAGACCGATTCTGTAGCTGTATTTTACACCTCAGTGATTACAGCACTAGATCAGAATTCTCAAAACTGTTCACTTCAATCCCGCTTTCATATTCCACCCTCCCAAGTGTTCGCTTTCAACCAATTGATTAAATTTCACCAATGCAACTTGTCTTCTTTTTCAGTCATACACAACAAAAAAAAGAAGAAAGAAGTAATATAAACACAGAAAACCCATCGTTTATTTTTAGACCAGATAACTTTTCTCCTTCTCTGTTATGTATATATATATATATATATCAGTAAAAGGGACTGTGATTTGTTGCTTGCCTTAAAGCATTTTTTGTTTGGTTTCATATTCAACAGTATGATCATGTATGGTGAAGACTAAACAAATGTGACTGTTGGCGAAATCATCTTATAAGCCGGCAATAAGAATATAAAAACAACAACAGATGCACAATACAAATTGGATTATCTATTGGGAAAGAAATGAAATTTCAGACCATATCGATGATTTGATGAATATATATATACTATATTTAAATCAAATTTTTAAGCGAAGTTATGAGTAATTGGAATATTTTCCAGTGGAGTAAGAGATTTAGAATATTCAAGTATTGGTTTGTAGGGATTTGGTTGATTGGTTAGAGGATTTTATCATGAGCTGACATTAGTTAGAGAACCATTGGAAACCAGCAGTGGACTACTGGACAGCTGTTTCTTCAGTCCTAGTTTGAGAATCTTCAGTAGTACGCATCCACCGGGGTTCGAACCCGGAATCTTCTGGTTACAAGGCGAGCTCGCATACCATTAAGCCACTGGGACCCGATCCAATGGTCCATGAATTCTAACTTCTGCCAATTCACGATATAGCGCAACCGCTAGCCACCACTGCCACTTCCTTCAGCATATTTACTAGGTAGTAGCATTTTTGGTTGGTCCGCTGCACTGCCATAGTCTCTTTTGCTTGTCTCTTCCAGCTGACCATCTGATTTTCAGTATGAGGTAAAGACATCCAATGATAAAACACTAGAGCCTGTTCAGAATGTTTTTGTGACCCGCACGCCTACTCTCTGAACCATCCAGAGTCACTGAGTTAACATTACTTTTGAAAATAGGCTCTTGTTCTATATGTTGATTGAAATAGATTTAGACACTGATTTAAGACTTTAAAGTTCTGTCTTGTCTTTCCAACACTGTCTTTGACATCCTCATCTGCGCCGCCTGTAGATGAACGGATACCACCTATGTAAGTCAAAGCAGTTATCTTCAAATTTCGCCCGCTGAAAATGACTGGTGCCTGCAGTTATTGTTTGTTATGTACCTTTACCACCTCTGTCTTCTCAATGCTCACTTGAACTCTTGTTTCTGCAGCCTCTTCTGTCAACTTGTTTATTCCCACCTATAGATCTTCAACTTTTTGTGACATTCAACACAAATCATCTGTGAAGTTCAAGTCGCCTAGAGTCTTTTTGTCAGCCCAACGTATTCCTATCTTATTGCTCACCGCGGTCTGCTGCATGTTTCAGTCCGTCACAATCAGGAACATCATCAATGATAAATTCACATTATAATCAGAGTTATTATTTAAGCATATATCAACTCGAAAACTTAACGTCCGTCTTTGTTATGACCCTTAAGAAAATTTCGCTACTCCATAGCGTTTATTACTGATCTCTGCCTATGTGGAGTACGTAACAATATGATTGTACACTTTTTTGTTAGATGTTGAAATTAGAGACATTGTACATGACTTTTGTTTAAAACGATTCATGTTGGAATATAGATAACTTCCGAGTACAATCTAAAATACAGTGTACTGTTGTTCGTTTCGTCTTCTCACTGGTCTATACTGTCTACTTGCTTCACTCATAACCGTGTTATATACTTTGGATTTTTGCAGGAACCTCTTATCCTCATCCGAAGACTATTCTACAACCGGTACACAGCTTCTACCAGCAGACACAACTCCAGTAGTGAACGCTTCTGTGGATTACATTAATAATTTGTACCCGTGACTTTAACTGTATATCCAAGTAACCGTTTAATTAATAAAACGCATTACTGTATTTTTTATAATATACTGTTACACTATCATCTCATTAACTTGGATTTTTATTCACATACTTGTTATTATATTGAGCTCGCTAGACAGTCCCCTACACGTACACCAACCAAGTTATTCCTCAATGTCCAATGAGTGCCAACAAGCAATAAATATCAGTCACAGTTACTGTTTATATAGAGTCTAAATATCCAGCACAAAATACTTACCATCATGTTACAGCTCCTCTAGATCCACTTCTCATGACAAACATCTGACTGTTCAAAACTAGACAGTAAAAAGTTATCAGATTACACTCTATTAAAACAAATGAACAGTAAAAGTAAACTTACAATTCTTAGTTTTTTGAGGTGAACTCAGTTTACCTCTAAAAAGCAGTGAACTGGGATGGGTTTTTTATAATAAGACTGTAGATTGGCAAAGTGCTAGTATTTAATAAACGAGACTTTGTTACTAAATACTGGGATAAGAGAAACAGTATACTGCCTTAAAATTATTCCAATAACTCGAAAACCTGCTTTGAATGAAGGAAGTTAGTGAGTGCAGGCAATGTGCATATCCGTCTTCCTGATCACTTTTCATCATTATTATTAATATAATTATTATTATTATTATTATTGTAAGGAAGGTGGTGTGATAACTTTTCAGCCTCACAAAATGACTTTTATCAGACATGTAATTAAGTTTATAAATAAATGACAGTTTAATTTGAAAGTTTATTAACCGGAAACATGAGCAAAATTCATCTATTTTATGGACTTGCTGTATCTGGATTCGTCGTTAGCTAACAAAATCTGTTAGGAAATACTATTACTGCAAGAATGGTTGCTTCGAATAGTCCGGAAGTTCTTCCAAAGCATAGGGTCTCTGCAATATTCTTTATCGAATCAGTGACACATGATTGCAGAGAGACTCAAAGCTGTGGAGGAACTTCCGGACCATTTGAAGTAATGATGCTACTAACCAAAAAAAGGAATAGAAAATACTATTGTTATCAGTCTGTATCTTCAAGCAGTTGTAGCAATGCAATTTTCAGGTAATATTTACTGTTGCAATTCATACTACTGAGTTCAGGTTAGTAGTGTGCTACACTTTTTATCAATAATATCCACCTGAGGTTTATGTGAGATGAAAATTTCCTGTTCTTACATAAAATATCAATGCATGCACAATTATATCTAAGTATTTTTGCATTTTAAAAGGATAAGGCTCGAAAGTAGAAGAGTTTTTCATTTTGACTATAAGAGGAATGTGGAAACACTGCCAACCATACTACAATCGTTAACATAAATTAATCGTGTCAAAAATATGACACAACCTCAACAGATAAATTGACGCAGTTAGATTGTGGATGAAATAGACACTCTAAATTGGGAACTTAGTCGAATAATAATTCTCACCTGGTTCATAATGTTGCGAAAATGTTTCATTTTTCACTGTTTGTTGACTGATGTACGTATCTAAGTTAGTTATAAATGAAGGTAGCTCTGACATACATGTCACAGTAACAAATACTGGTAACGACTCAAACTCCTCATTGTTTCAAAATTTCCCCCTTCATTTACACATACAGCATACTGAAAAGAGTCAACTTTCATAGCTTTCGTTAAAAAGATAGTAAGCTGACGTTTTTCCTGTTTCCCTAAGCATTTATAATCACATCTCAGAATTAATTCATTGCACATACTGTTAGTAGTGAAGATTAGACAATATACCACAAGTTTACGAATGAAATTTCATAGCTTTCAGTCGCTAATCTGTTTTTCTTTGTATGGATCCGTCTTATACTCTTCAGAGTCTTCAGATAATCCGCTTAAATAAATTTGTTTATTCTTTTTGAAAAAGTGATATAACGATGAATTGAATAACACTAACCGGATTACAGGATGCATGAATGAAAAGAATAGATAACAAATCTCAGAACAAACTACTTCTAAAGACTTTCAAGTATTGGTTTTTGTAGGGATTTTGTTTGAATGGTTGGAGGATTTCCTCATGAGTTGATATCAGTTAGAAAAACATTGGAAAACCTGGGAGTACTGGACAGCTGTTTCATTCTAGCTGACCAGTACTCCAGTACTTCTAAAAGGTTTCCGAACTTTTTAATGTGGATAATTTCGTATTTAGTAAGTGTTTCACTTACGTCATTATCATTAGTTTTGTACGATTAAATCCTGTGTCTTCTGGGATAGCTGCTTGTAACTGTAAGTGGTATTGATCGAATACGAGCAAACCAAACTACAACACGAAGAGGATAGTAGTCAGAAATCCATACTCAGTAGAAATGTTTTTATTGTGTATTTACAATAAATGGACACCTATAATCACCTGTAGTACCACCACGCAATTAGTCCAGGGTTCGATTCGCGGCCAACTGCGGAGTTTACTGGCAAGGAGAGTAGGCTGAGTGTGGGGCTGGCAACTCCACCCATGAGAACAACCTCACTACTACTGAAGCTTCAAGGCCGGAGCCCTGTGTTCCACTTGGAACACAAAGGAATAAGATGAAATAATAATTCATACCTAAGGTGTCAGGAACTATATAGGGTTCAAAAGAGCATCACCCTTCACTCTCTGTTACAGTCTACCATACAACTGTCAGTTATAAAAGATGGACTCGACTACAAAACAAACGACAGCGTGTTTATAGTGGTCTGTATTTCTTAGTATTTAATTGTATACTGAGTATAAGCTTCGTGCAGTAACTGCACACTTATAAGTGTAGGCGTATAATTATCAGTTATTCATTGTTTTGTAGAATTTTTTGCCCTGGTGGTAGGGAAACGTCTTCCGCTTTTATAAGGCTGAAAAGTTCTCGAGATAAAATGAAGCTAGGAAACGAAAATGCTATAGCTAAACTAGACACCAGTATGCCTGTGAGCTGTAATCAGTAAAATAAGAAAAGTAATGATTCGTGTACCAGGAATAAATCCCTGTATAAATGGATTGAAGCAACAATGTTAAATGCATAAAATGGTTTAAGTGGTGCATTCTCAAAAAAAGTAGCTATTTCTTCAAATATTTCCTCAATGTGACTGATACGCTTCTCGACAGAAAGAAATAATGAAAAAGTAATGAATACTACTTACTAATTTTAAGTAATATATTTTAAAAAGCATAAAATTTGATTGGATGGGGGGATTTCATCATGAGCTGACATCAGTTACAGAACCACTGAAAAACCTTGGAGTACTGGACAGCTGTTTTCCAGTGGTTCTGCAACTGATGTCAGCTCATGATGAAATCCTCTTTCCAAAAACATAAAATAACAGATGATAAAATAAAAAGAGTAGCTTTCGGATTAAAACAATGGAGGAAAAACTCCTTATATTAGATTTATAAAGGGATTTTTCTTCTTTATTACTCAAGAACTATGAAGAATCATAAGGATGAACACTCACGATCACATGTACACTATGTTAACCCCCAATTCCTCAAATCGAATATCACTACATATATTACTATTATCTGCTAAGTCTTAAAGTGAACTTCTAATCACTCTATTTTTCCGGAAAATTGTAATGCGTTTGGAGCACTAAACTACTGCTAGGAAATTGTTTAATGTTTCCCAAGTTTTGATATTTTATGACAGATTTTCCATCACCAGCGTCTTCAGTACTAGCTTCAACATTTCTAACAAATCATATTAGATAAAAATATATATTATGAATAATTTGCGTTATATTTTTATAAAAGATTACTTCAGGAAGTGTGATAATCGATTGTTTGTCATTCAAGAAACAAAAATTACAATCTTATTATTGAGATTCCTATCCATTCGCTTATTTCTTGTTTTGTTTTTTTGTGGTTTACTTGAATCTGTTTTGTTGTGACAGATATTTGAATGATGGATCTGATTTCTTACTCATATGAATGCTTTTTGGATATTATCGAGTCCTCTTAGCTGTATGCTTTAACGCTTTGAGTTCTTTACTGGAATTCAAGACAACAGTGTCCTTGTCAACCCCAATCATAGCTAGGCTTTATCTGTAGGTTGAATATCCATGCATTCTGATGGCTATGACTGTGATTGGTTTTCATGTATATGTATTATTATATTATTATTGTTTCCTTTAATTCCTACAGGAAAATAGGACTTCAGCCGTGCGTCTCCATTGCGTTCGGTTCTCTGCTACAGTTTTTACCTGGCTCCAAGTCTGTCCACACGCTTTCATCTCCTCTTCACATCACCTCCTCCAAGTCACCCTTGCACTGACGACCAACTCGCCGCTTCCCTTTCGGGTTCCACTCGAGCGATGGCTTGTCTAGTGATGTCACTTGATGGTTTCCTCAGAGTATGGCCAACCAATCCATCTCCATTTCTTCCTGCCTATTTGTTTCACAATCGGTTCCTGCTGGGTTGGTTCGCTCATTGCCAGAGATCTCTGTTGCTGATCTTTCTGGCCGGCCATCTGATCTTGAGTAACATTGAGCAAAGATAGCTGTTAATGAAGGTCTGTAGTTTGTTTGAGATGCTCTTTATGACACGCAGTGCAAGTCTCTGATCCGTATAGTAAGTAGCAATGACTTCACATTGGAGTTGAAAATCCGGATCTTATTTTTGATGCTGAGTGCTGTTGACCTCCACACAGACTTGAGAGTAGTGAAAGCTTGTCTTGCTTTTCCGATTCTTGCTTTGATATCCTCGTCAGTTCCGTCCGCCTGTAGTTGAAACGATGCTTCCCAGGTCGGTAGGTGAAGGAGGTTGTTTCTTTCAGGTTCCTCCCATTTATGCTGATTGTTGTCTGTTGTTGTTTTTGTTGCTGTTGGTGGTGTTGTCCAGGAATCTTCATCACCTCTGTTTTCTCTATGTTCACCTGAAGTCCTATCTTCTCCGAATGCTTCTTCTGCCAACTTGTTGCTTTTCACTTGCATATCTTCCAGTTTGTGGGAAATCAGACATATATCATCGGCGAAGTCCAGATCCTCCAAGTTTTTTGTATGAGTCCATTTTATGCCTGTTTCCTCATTGCCCACTGTTTGTCGCATTATCCAGTCTACTGCAATCAGGAAAATCATTGGCGATAGTAGGCAGCCAACTTGTCTTACTCCTGTCCTCACTTCGAAGGGTTCCGTAAGTTTCCCGTTGTGGATTACTTGGCATACAGCATTGTTGTACAGCTGTTGGATGAGATGTGTAATTGTCGGTGGCACCCCGTAGTAGCGAAGTAGTTTCCAAATCACCTCTCGATCGACGCTGTCAAAGACCTTTTCAAAGTCGATGAAGTTGAGATAGAGAGGTGACTGCCATTCCAAGCTTTGTTCAATGATGATCCGTATACATGAGAAACTTCAGCACAATGAATCTCTCATGTATATGTAATGATAATTTAATTTAATTTCTGATGATGTATAACTTTCTCAACTGGATGATAAATCTGTTATAAATCAGTATGTTTATTCATAAGAGACTGGAGTGAATATTAGACCTTTAAAGTCTATCTGGAGTTCCTCATTTTCAACTGTTTCCAGAATTCACATATTTTTCCAGTTGAACTCCAAGCGTAAATGCGCAAAACTGTATACTACTGATTGATCGAGATCAGCAATTGTGTGCCACTCACATTAACCTGTAGATGGATCAAATTCATTGTGATCTGATTTGCAAGTTGTGAATCTGACTTAGGGGTATTACTAGTTCACCCTGGTAGCTAGCCAGAAATCGTGTAGTTTGAACTGACTCCGCTCTCTGAACTGAGTCAAACCACGTATGTCAATGGACGTGAACATTGAACGTTTGTTTATTGGAACTAGTAGCCATTGGTGGGCAATTCGAGGGCGCGAATGGTTAGGTCGTGTACAAGTTCGAAGAAAACGAAAGAATACGAATAAAAGTACACTATAATTCTGTATAAAACATTTGTTTATAGACATGTAATTGTCTTTACTTTAATTTGCCAAACAATATAACTTCCGATGGAGTACTAGTGTTTTGGAGTTGAAGTCGAGACAAGTACATAGTAATTATCAGTTCAGAGCGTCTTCGTTACAATAGGAACTTAGGGCTAAGTTCCTTGACAACGTACGTTGAAACGGAATGGCAGTCCACTGTTTGGATCACTTCGATCTGGCTAGAAAACACTACTGGTTGACGTGAGCAGTATGTAACTGCTCACCTCAATCTACCACAGTATGTAGTTTTTGCGCAACAGAGATCTCTGGAAGCGAACCAAGTAGGAACCGACTGTGAAACAAAAAGGCAGGAAGAAATGGAAGCGGATTGGTCATAATCTGAGGAAACCATCAAGTGACATCACTAGACAGACCCTCGAATGGAACCCGAAAGGGAAGTGGCGAGTTGGTCGTCCAAGGGTGACTTAGAGGAGGTCATTTGAAGAGGAGATGAAAGCGTGTGGGCAGACTTGGAACCAGGTGAAAACGTTGGCAGAGAACCGAACGCAATGGAGACGCACGGATGAAGCCCTATGTTCCTCTAGAAATTAAAGGAAACAATAATAATAACAATACTCTCGCTTTCTTGATTACCATTTATGTTACCGAGCAGATCACATATTCTGACCTGAATAATCTCGGTTTCCAAAGGAAACTATCGTGAAATAATCACCTTGATCCAAGAAAACTGAGAACCAGTTGGTTAATTGTGAATTCGATTGAAGAGAACGTTCCCTTTGGTTAGTATAATGTTTATCATAGACGATGGAGTTTACCTTGACTCTATCTTTCTTAGCCGTTGCGTCTTTTCGTCCATATAGTATGGAATAAATTAAATGAGATGAGCTGCTAGGGGCATTTTCTCCAAAACAGACCAATATCCCATCCCTGAGATGTTTTATTAAATATGATAGTATGGCACATTGATTGGTCTCTGCAAAGTAACTAATGCCAGGCGTCTAGTCCTTGGTGTTCATTCATACTGAATTCTATCAGTCACGTTTGCGATGTGATCACCAAGCTATGTGACCATACACATTTTGGTGCACTCCGAATCGATATTAGATGATTTAAGGCAGTGATCATGAAGCACTAAACCGTGGTTTCGTGGCTGATAGCACTCGTCAGAAAGGTGAGGAATAGAGGGATGAAAACGTCTGGGACTGAAACAATAGAATTACCCGGGTTCCTATCTCAGAAGGGACATGAGTTCCTTCAAGATTTCAGATACGCCTTGCTGACCACTGCCAGCAAGTACGAAACCTAGATTTGGGGCTTCCTACCAACTGTCCTCAACCAGCTAACATGGTAGGACGATACGCAAGGTGGTTTAAGAGGATGATTTTATGGTGTTTGACTGACTGGAGGATAAAAATCATCTAACAAAAGTGTTAAGATATCTGCTTTCTGAGAAGACAGTCAAAAAATGTTTCCCCTTTATTCCCTGAAAAGTAGGAGAGCTGCAATGTTTTAACACAGTGACGACTCATAGGCTACATCAACTACTATCTGGCGACCCATTGCAAAATGTTGTTAAGATTCATGAACTAACTGATTTTAATATTTCTTCCGAGTCTCTGTAGTCGTTTTTCAGCACCAGGTCTTTGTCTGATGATATCGATAATATACAACTGACAACTCTGTGTAGAGTTATCGGTAATGTAGAATGTACCATTACAACTTTGAACATATTTACAAAATTGCTTCATGTTTCATAATTAAGAAGCTATTATCAGTGTCACAGTGGTAGAATGCTCGCCAACCACACAGGTGGTTCGGGGTTCGAACCCCGGCCACAAACGCACTCCTTTACCTCTCCTAGCCAGTAATAAGACCGGTAAGAAGGGGAGGTTGGGCATGAGGCTAGCAACCCCATCCCGTAAAAATAAACACCACTGCTTCCGAAACTTCAGAGCTCCAGCCTGAAGCCCTATGTTCCACTGGGAACGTAAAGGAATTAATAATAGTAATAATAAGCTTTTAGCAAATAGTTAAGTGAAAGACATTTTCGAACTGCCTTTTGTGGTCAGGGCAACTACCTTTGACACGAAATACATCCCCATCATATAAGAATAATTTTATTCATCCTACAGCCATTGGTTGATGATGAAATCAATTCAGATTGTTGTGTAAATTCAAAATCTTTCATCATTCTCACCATACTACTTAAAGTAGGCAGAGTAAAACAAGATTTATTTCTAATTGTGGACTGAAACTTGAATTTCTCATTGTTTCATCAAAATGAACCGCGAGACTCGGACTCTGCTGGAATATTGGCTTCTAGTTGGGAACCTTTGTTTTTGTTTTGGGATTAAATAGATGTTATTCTAGGATGGGTATCAGTTTTCATCGTTTATCGAGACCTTAATTTGCTGGATTTCAGTCACTAGGGGAAAATCATCAATTAATGCGTTGCAGATACATCCAAGTGGTGATTTCAAAGTAGGAAGAAACATGCTTCGTGGATTCCGCTGTCAGCCACCAATAATCAAGCAAAATTGACTTTTACTTGTGATTTTTAACATTTTTTCAACTGTTAACACAAATAATTAAAACTTGTTATCATGAGAATTATGCTTTATATTATGTAAGAATTTTTAATGTATTTTAATTATTGGTCAGAGATAATCTATAGGGTGCAAGTAAAATTCAGAAATACTCTGATTGAGGTATGGAAACTGTTGAAATAATTTCATGCAACTGGTTCCCTTTATTAATTTGAACAAAGAAAGAACGAACGTGAATTGTCTTTAACTGCGCAAGTCTTAAACAAAGTCAAATTACAAGTTATGAAATTTTTCTAAACATAAGTAACCACAGTGACTTCGAGTTATGGATAGAAAGTATTATAATTATTATTGTTTCTTTATTTCCTAGAGGAAAATAGGGCTTCAGCCGCACGTCTCCATTGCGTTCGGTTCTCCGCCAACGTTTTCACCTGGCTCCATGTCTGCCCACATGCTTTCATCTCCTCTTCACATGACCTCCTCCATGTCACCCAGCGTTGCACTGACGACCAACTCGCCACTTCCCATTCGGGTTCCACTAGAGCGATGGCCTGGCGTGTGATGTCACTTGATGGTTTGTTTTCTTAGAGTATGGCTAGCCAATCCATCTCCATTTCTTCCTGCATATTTGTTTCACAATCGGTTCCTGCTGGGTTGGTTCGCTCATTGCCAGAGATCCCTGTTGCTGATCTCTTCTGGCCGGCCATCTGATCTTGAGTAGCATTGAGCGAAGACAGCTGTTGATGAAAGTCTGTAGTTTGTTTGAAATGGCCTTCGTGACGCACTGAGTTCTGATCCGTATAATAGCACTGATTCACAATGGAGTTGAATATCCGGACCTTATTTTTCATGCTGAGTGCTGTTGACCTCCACACAGACTTGAGAGTAATGAAAGCTTGTCTTGCTTTTCCGATCCTCGCTTTGATATCCTCGTCAGTTCCGTTCACCTGTAGTTGAAACGATGCTTCCCAGGTAGGTAGGTGAAGGAGGTTGCTTCTTTCATATTTCTCCCATTTATGCTGATTGTTGTCTTTTGTTGCTGCAGTTGCTGTTGGCCAGGAATCTTCATCACCTGTTTTCTTTATGTTTACCTGAAGTATTATAATAATAATAAAATTCAGAAATGCTCTGATTGAGGTATGGAAACTGCTGAGATAATTTCATGCAACTGGTTCCCTTTATTAATTTGAACAAAGAAAGAACGAAGGTGAATTCTCTTTAACTGTGTACGTCCTAAACAAAATCGAATTATAAGTTATGAAATTTTTCTAAACATACTTAACCACAGTGACTTCGAGTTATGGATAGAAAGTATAGGTAACATAATTCCAAAAATGGTGTTAGTAGACAAATTATTCAGTGTTGAAAGACCAACTATCTATAGTAATCTGATTCTGTTTAGGATGTACACAGTTGAAAAAAATCCACGAAATCAAAGGATTCTTTAGTTACGAATCTAGTACTACTCGACAAGAGTTGAAATTAAAAATATATATCTACGATTTTCTTATGTAACTCCCGTTTCTTCTAAATTTGTCAATTGTGATTCTACTTAGAAATCGGCACCGCATAACTTTTAACACCTGATTTCAAAGATAAAATAGTGATAATAAGAGCAGGGCACGTCCTTCAGTTCTAAGCACTTACTACTTAGTCGGAAAGTTGTTTATACCTTTCTGTCTACTAGTCAGGCTATTTCGTAAAATATCATTTTGTTTTAATGGTATAATATGATAAACATTCAAGAATGACCATGCCGTATCAGAAAGCACTATTATACTTATTCGTCTATCAGTCTAATGGTATTTTGGTGAATCCCTCCTAAAGGGAAGTTATTTGAAGATATGGTCTTTCGAATGATATATTTCATCTTGGAGGAAAATTTACTGGCAAAACAAGCTTGCATCCATATTTTAGAAAGTAGCCAAAGATGATTTGATAGATGAAAATCGCGGTGAAATTCCGGCTAGCAACCTATTCAGCCAAGTTAACCTGTTGATATTTAGTTACCACACACAAGAATGTGATCATTGTTCCACCAATTTAGTTACTTCTAATAGTTGAATCTTTTTCCGAAGAAGTGAGCATATTATAAACATTCTTTGCGCACAGACTTGTTGTTACATTCTGTCTCCGGTGTCAAGCAGTATAATACAGTCGACAATATCCAGGTTAGGCATAACTGCTACGTAAAGAAGGGATTCATTTGGTGCGGTTGTAAAACCACATCTATTGGGATGGTTAGGACACATGTTATGCATGCTGAGCCGGCAAAGTTAAACTTTAAGCACCACTAACTACCAATCAGTGAATGACCTCGAACGCACCAATCACATGAAGGAGGCATTTTTTGTCTATGGAATACATATATATTAATGGAAAAAATTACACAAAAGATTTATAAAAGTGCTACAGAGGATACCTTTCTCTCACATGTGATAAAAGTAGCTCTCAGTTTTAGGCTGGAGTATCAACAGAGTATAATTCCATTGTGAGTAAAATGTATTTTGATAAAGTCTCACAGTGTTACACAGTAATATTTATTGAGCGATAAACTGTGCTCGAAACGTGGTCATCAGTAAATATTACTTGCTGTATAACACTGTGAGACTTTATCGAAATAAATTTTACCCTGCAATGGAATTTTACTCTACCACCACAGTGCCAAAGTTCTATTCTCATATCAACAGAGAGTAATTATTTAGGTCTTCTAACCCTAACAATAACCCTAATCTTTCGTGAACATAACCCTAACGTGAAAATATCCCTAAACTAACTGTAATCTAACTCGAACCAACCCTAATGTCACCTTCATTAGAGGACTTGTCCTTGGCTTAAAGCGTACCTTAATCTTTCTCAAACCTAATCTGAGACTTGCCAGATATCCCATTTAATAGGATAACACTTCGATGAGCATATTTTATTGATGATGAGAACATTATTTGCCGGGTTCAGTGAGCGTTTCACGGTCATTGGTGCGGTCGCACTCCATTGGTAGTGAGTGGTGCTTAAAGTTTAACTTGGCCGCTGAGCCATCACCCTCCTCAATGGGAAACGTCAGCTGATATACATGTGGGTTGGAAAAGAATTGGAAGAAATTAAATCCAAATCTAGATTCAGTTCGTGAACTCTTTGGCAGTTGGTCTGAGCCACCTAGGGAAGTGAAAACCCCTGTTTAGTGTCCTCGGGATGTTAAGAACCAATGGCTTAAAACTATTGATGAAATGGCACAACATCTTTCTCAGTAACGTGGATGAATTTACTCTCCGTGATCTGTTGTATCTATTCAACCCTCATTTATTTTTACTTTACTATTCTTTCTCCAGTAGACAACTGCCCATTATAGTTCTTTTGCATTTTTTTTCCTTTGTGTGGTATATGAAATACTGACCTTCTGTGCAAAGTTCTATGTTGACAGTCAATCAGTCACACCAAAACTATTCCTTTCCAAAGGAAATTTAAGCGGGAAATCACCAAACAACATTAACATCATATAAATCTGTCTAGTTTCAAATCAAACATTGAAATTTAATCCAGTGAAACTATCATCAAAGTTAAAACAACAAAAACAACAAAACATTCAGATCCAATTTAAATTCCTTATCTTAGTTACAGAATCTCTTGTTTTAATGACAATAAATAACTGAGCAGTAAATCAACCTCAGAAAAGAGAGTTAGGGCCCTGTTGTCAAGTCAGTTGAAAATTATCCCTGTGAGTACCTTCGTTCAGTGTGCTGTCTTCATTATTTTGTGAAACAGAAATTCATAGTAATGATGAGTGTTGTACTGACACAAAATCGAAATACTTGGCGACAAAATTATTGGAATGTTCATCTTATGAGACAAAAATCTTTTCAAGTGTTGCTTTACAAGGATTTCATCACGAGCTGACATTAGTTAGACAACCACTGAAGACCAGGAAGTATCAGACAACTGTTTCCTCCTTGCTTAAGACTCTCCAGCAGTACTCCCCGATGACCCTACCAGGCGTCGAATCCAGTATCTTTGGGTTACAAGACCAGCCCACTGAAAATTCAGCCACCAGGACGGTATTTAATACCCTGTCAGTTCTAATTTTTGCCGATTCGTGATATATAGCGTGACAGTCAGCCAATGTCAACGACGAGTACTTGTTCTCACTCCCGATTTCTCACTGGAACTTCAAGTAACTTCATCCAGTGGTGTGTCACTAGTATTCACCATATTCAAGTGTTGGTTTTCAGGGAACTGACTGATTTCAGATCTGATTACGAACTGACATTAGTTAGTGAACCAATAGGGTCATGGGTGGTTACTGCTCAAGAGTCATAAACACGGAGGAAACAGCTTTCCAGTACTCCCTGGTTTCCAGCGGTTCTCTAACTCAGTTCAGTTCGAGATCAAACTTGAATCAAACAAGACTCTTTATTCTAAATTAATGCCTCTGTTTATAATCCGTGTGATAATGCCTATGCTTTCTAATTCTACTTACCACTTAAAGAAAACTCGATTGCGTAAATGATATTTTTTTTTAAAAAAGGAAGATTTTTCCCACATAACTTGGTCCTTTTCTCACTTAGTCACCACCACTCACATCATAACTAAAAAGCCATCAAAATTTATACCAAAGTGATTAATAATAATAATAATGCCATTAATGGATGAAATAATTTGTGTCTTATAAAATATCCGCTGAAGTATATAATCGCTAGAAGTGGTTTTCACACCCTATAAACATTATCTTATAGTATATTTTTAAAAAAAATAAGTAAACTGTGAAAGCTGAAGATTGCGCGACATCATAATTGCAAAGGGAAAACCTTTTCACAACATCATCTTCGCTCTTAACTGAATCAAATGGTCATCAGAGTAGGATAACTCCTTATTAATATCGCCATGTTTTAAATTCTTTATCACATATGCTTTGTATGCTATTGACTTTTATTTAACACGACAAAATAATAAAATAAATATTCAGCCTACTTGTGAAATTTAATATTACTTAAGCTGAGGAGATATCAACATCTTTTCTTTTTTTCCTTATTTAAGTTACTATGCCGATTTTGATTATGTTTGACTTTGCAGTTGAGTATAGCCCACTCAAAGAGGATATTAATTTCTAATTTTTCTTTCAGTTCACTTATACACCCTGCTGATGAAATTAGTCAAATATAAGTGTAAGAGTTGACAGCCTCATGTTTTAGTTGCGATGACAATGATGATGATGATTATGATTACAACGTCTAGCTGGATGAAATTGTCGAACAGCATGGATTCTGTTTCAACTTGTAGATCGTATTGGACTGGTATCTGTTCATAATGAAATTAAACTATCTGGCTGGATAATAAATTGAAAATCCAGTAATACAAATCGGTGTAATAGGCTACTTATTGGTAAGAGGTAAGATTCTCAGGTCAATAGTTTCCAACCTGATAGAACTGGATGGCAACATGCTCATCTAACAATCGAATAGCTTTGAGTTCTATCATAGACAGAGACTACTCAAACCTCCAAATATCTTCCAGTGGTTCCCCAATTGGAAGTCTATTAGACAGGGGATGTGTTAGGACGGACAACGTATCATTGTTAGCCGTGAAATTATGATTAATGCGATCAATCAGGTATTGATTACTTATCGTTTAAATTTCCGTTGATGTGTAACCGATTTACTCTGTATTATGAATAAAGTTATTGTTGTTGTCAGTGCCGGTGAACACTGAATCCTTTGTTTATTCGAATCGGTGTCCATTGGCGGGAGTCAAGAAGACTGTCATTGCTTAATCGTGTACTGGTTGGCAGAAGATCGAAGAAATACGGTCGGAAGTATTGTTGTACATTACATTAACGTTTATTTACAGACTATGGTACTGATTAACCATTGTAAATCTCTTTCGTTATCGCTTGAAGAAAAAACAATCGTGTTGCTCACTCTCTCTCTCTGTCGTTTTATGTCGGCTACAGTGCATAGTATTCTGCGTATCAGGCTTATTCTTCTGAAACCGGCGATAGGTCCAAGATTTCTGAGATCTGGATATTTGACAGTTGTGGTTGTAATTGTCTCAGTTAAACTTGATTTCTTTCTGGTGGGAATACTTTCTCAGTGATCAGTTGTCTAGAGGCCCATTCTAGTGAAGACAGACAACATCGCATAGAAACACTCTGCTACAACAAGTTTGATACCTGGTGCACACTGAAGTAAAATCCCAAACAAATATTTAAAAACAGCTGTCCAGTACTACATCTTCCCGACTGGTTCTCTAACTGGCATTGATTTTTTTACTAAATCTACCTTAAATTCATTTAAATTATTATTGTGAATATGATTAGTATTCATGGTACATACCAAAACTTGCTATTCTACTCTCACCTTCATCAAAGTCGAAAAAAATCAAACGTTGAAGCTTCACCTATGATTTGAAGTTAATGTACTTCTGAGGAGATATAAAAACCTCGGCTTTCATTGAATATGAACGAAGCAAGAACTACAGTTTTAGCAGAATAAAATGGTACCATCTTTTATTTCGTTGCCTTCTCGTCAGCTTCTTACAGGGCAAAGACATTATTAAATGTATCTACAAAAACAATTTTAACATACTTGCACAGAGTTCATTTTAAACAAAAATCAATCGATCAATATATGCATACAGTAATTATATATATATATATCCAGTTACCAGGGAAAAGAAAGACTGATAACCGCTTCTTTCTGGACGCACAAATCAGGTTTCAGGCGCTTGATGGAAATGGCTTCAGCAATCTCAAAGAGAACTGAGCTCTTCTGCCTATTGATAATTTTGAATGACATTTCGACGTCCACCTCATGACCCGTGTCGAGAAGATGCCTGGCGATGGCACTGTTTTAAGCATTTGTTCCCTTTATACGTAAGCTTTTTGGTACATGTTCATAAAATCGTAGATATGCCCTTCTTTCTGTTCTTCCAATGCAACTGCTCTCGCAGATACATGTAAATTTGTATATACAGTTGGAGTTAACATGAGAAGGATACCTATCGATTTTTGATTGCATCAAAGAGCAGGTTGTTCGATAGACGGGAACGAGCTTAGCTGCAGGATAGGCTATGGCTAGTGATGTGCTCAGCCTTCTCTTGATCATCGCTGAAATGTTTTCACCTTTATAATCAAGCTGAATGTAGATTGGCTTCTTTCCTACTGTGATATGTTTAACATTTGTGGCTTCAAATCTTCCATACTTGTTGATGAACCTTTGAGGGTACCCATTGCTCTTCAATATCTTTTCAAGTAAGTCAAATTCTTCCTCTAATTTCTCTTTAGAGCATATTCTCCTTGCTCTATAGTACAGAGTCTTGACTAGACCACGTTTAAAGCTATATGGACAAAAGCTGTTGAAATGTAAGTATTGTCCTTTCCATGTGGGCTTTCGATAAATTGACTTTTGAAGACTACTGTCTTCTAGGCGTTCCATGGCGATGTCGAGGAAGTGGAACTTTCCGTCAGTTTCATTGAATATGTATTCAACAAGGTACATCTTTTGAAATGATTCGTGATCAAAATTGAAATCAATCAAACCCAGCAGATCAGCACTTGTAAATCCATACTTATGAAGATATATCTCACTCAGTAGATGAACATATCGTCAAAAATATAAAATAAATCCCCCGGGATCGATTGTTAACTATTTACTTCTGTTAACAAATAATGTGTCTACTTGATTGCCTTTTTGTCATTATTAGGAAATATGCACATAGCTGGTAGAAAGTTGCAGTTTCTCTTGAGTTTAAATTTAGCTATCTATCTGTAGATTTCAGGTATATGCCAGGCAAGGAAAGTTAACTTATCTTACCATACAAGACTAACGTTTAACTAATTACTTGATGAACGTGAATATACAAATCAATCTGTCTTTAAACTTAACTCACGAAATATCATATTTCAATTTTTTGTAAAATAGCATTTATCAAACGACATAAACACTTTTGAGTCCTGTTAAAATATGCTTACAAATAAATCAAAATATTATGGTCACTCAATCAAGAAAACGAAATTATTATTATTGTTTCCTTTAATTCCTACAGGAACATAGGGCTTCAGTCGTGCGTCTCCATTGCGTTCGGTTCTCTGCTAGAGTCTTGATCTGGTTCCAAGTCTGTCCATCATCTCCTCTTCACATGACCTCCTCCAAGTCACCCTTGCACTGACGACCAACTCACCGCTTCCCTTTCGGGTTCCACTAGAGCAATGGCTTGTCTAGTGATGTCACTTGATGGTTTCCTCAGAGTATGGCCAACCAACCCATCTTCATTTCTCTCTGCCTATTTGTTTCACAATCGGTTCCTGCTGGGTTGGTTCGCTCATTGCCAGAGATCCCTGTTGCTGATCTTTTCTGACCGGCCATCTGATTTCGAGTATTGAGCGAAGACAACTGTTAATGAATGTGTGTAGTTTGCTTGGGATGCTCTTTATGACGCACAGTGCAAGTCTCTGATCCATATAGTAGCACTGACTTCACATTGGAGTTGAAAATCCGGATCTTATTTTTGATGCTGAGTGTTGTTGACCTCCACACAGACTTGAGAGTGAGTAGTGAAAGCTTGTCTTGCTTTTCCAATTCTTGCTTTGATATCCTCGTCAGTTCCGCCTGTAGTTGAAACGGTGTTTCCCAGGTAGGTAGGTGAAGGAGGTTGTTTCTTTCAGGTTCCTTCCATTTATGCTGATTGTTGTCTGTTATTGTTGTTGCTGTTGGTGGTGTTGCCCAGGAATCTTCATCACCTCTGTTTTATCTATGTTCACCTGAAGTCCTATCTTCTCAGGATGCTTTTTCTACCAATTTGTTGCTTTTCGCTTGCATATCTTCCGGTTTGTGGGAAATCAGACATATATCATCGGCGAAGTCCAGATCCTCCAAGTTTTCTGTGTGGGTCCATTTTATACCTGTTTCCTCATTGCCCGCTGTCTGTCGCATTATCCAATCTACTGCGATCAGGAAAATCATTGGCGATAGTAGGCAGCCAGCTTGTCTTACTCCTGTCTTCACTTCGAAGGATTCCGTGAGTTTCCCGTTCTGGATTACTTAGCATGCAGCATTGTCATACAGCTGTTGGATGAGATTTATAATTGTCGGTGGCGAAATATTTGACGCTATATATATGCAGTTTTTCTGCTGATGAAAGTGTTCTTCTTCTTGCAGCTTAAATGAACAATTGTTTAACACAGATGTAATTTTGTTTGACAAATAAAAATTGTTCGTCAGCCTTATCCAGTAGCATATGTAGGATAGACGGCTCTAATGTTCCTTCTTTGAATGCATTTTGTTACTTGTTAGTAATGATAAGGTCGTGTCAGTATCAATTCGTTCCGTAATTTTATTCAAAGATGTTAGCATTTCCAACTTGAACAACAAATAACTCTATCATACTTTATTAGGGTTTTCATTTACTGTGATAAAGAATTTTCCAAATAGAAGTCAGCCTCCTGTATCGTTCGTTAGCTTATAAGATAGACGTTTCTCAGCCTAACAACTCGAACATTGTAACCGTGTGATTTGTATCACTTCGTCAAACAGTTTCACTATTGCTTTTTTTTTTTGGATAAGTTAAGGTTAGGAATAGACAGCTCATGGTTTCTGTGTTTGAGTGTGCTAGAGCTGTTTTTGTCACCCGTTTCTTTCTATTTCTAAGGCTCAGTGAAACTGAAGTTGTCAGACAGTAATCTTGAATGGAACCGTTTAAATGTCACGATAGATGCATATGTCAGTTCAC
The DNA here is from genome assembly GCA_944472155.2 of Trichobilharzia szidati. Lineage (NCBI taxonomy): Eukaryota > Metazoa > Platyhelminthes > Trematoda > Strigeidida > Schistosomatidae > Trichobilharzia > Trichobilharzia szidati. The sequence goes on along the minus strand of OX235271.1, from coordinate 56,677,867 downwards.
TTAATCCTTTCATATCTTTAGGCCATGTCGAAAAAAAAATAATTGAACAAATCAAGAAATCCATTATTTGAAGGACAGAATGACATAATTTCATGTCAAAGCTTTTTTTCCATTAAGTACCAATAACCTGAAGTTAAAAAAAACTGAAAAAGAAGACTGTAAAATACCACACCTTATAGGAAGAATTAGTAACCTTGTTGTTACTGTCAACCAGAGGATTAAAAATGTTGAAAAAGTATGACAGATTGTAGTCCAAAACTATTAACAACGTTGCCCGATACAAAGTTCAACAGTTGTATAGAAAGACCAATGAGCACAGTAAATGGATCAGCTAATACTGACCTAAGAGACAAGTACATAAGAATAAAATCAACCAAGTGATCACAGTTGTCGTTTTAATGTTGCATTTGAAAATTAATCATTAGATAATTTTCAAAAGAATGAACACTGAACAAAGAGTACTCTTTTCGATAACGTCATCATCAGGCTCTACAATTATATATACATTATAATGAATGAATGAATTAGTCTTATGAACGACATTAATGTTTAAATAACATCGAATCAATAATATTGATAGATTACAGCTGAACAGCATCAACATAAAATAAGCTGAATATCAGAATAATTAGGAAAGATAGATAATTAGCGTCGGTGGCACAGTGGTAGAATGCTCGCCAACCACGCATGTGGTTCGGGGTTCGATCCCCGGCCATGGACGCACTCCTTTACCTCACTAAGACAGTAATAAGACTGGTAAAGAGGGAAGGTTGAGCATGGGGATAGTAACCTCATCCCGTAAAAAACAAACACCACTGCTACCAAAACTTCAAGTCTCTAGCTTGAAGCCTTATGTTCCACTGGGAACGTGAAGGAATTTTTAAAAAATAGCTAAATATTCTGCATCTCCCAAGACTTTGTAAAAGACAATGACAAGAATGTTGCTTTAATTTTAGAGGGAAAAGCTATCGTAAATAAAAGTCTAACTCCAGATCTATTAGTAAGCGGATATGAACCTTGAGAGCAGATCTGGCCTCTCATTTATTATAAATATATTGTAATTCCCAGTTTTAACTAACTCCACGTTGAAATATCCCACCTCACTATTGTGATGATACAAATAAGTTATTTAATTGAATTTTAGATTTTCCCGTCGATTGATTGAACCGAAGTGCTCGGTCTCGGGTTGACATGTCGGCTTCTTGTACAGATGCTTCGACGATGTCTGGGCATGTAATTAGAAGTTAATTGGTGGATGGTGACTAGCAGTGGAATGCAGGATGCACACCCGAGACCGAGCACTTCTGTTTAATCAATCGACGTGAAAATCGAAAATTGAATTAAATAACTAATGTGACCAGTCGCACAAGAGGTGTCTCTCATGGCCCAGTGGTCTAGTGGATAACACTTTGGCGTTGGAAACTATGGGCATTGTATTCGAGCCTCGGTGGGAACCTCATCACTCACTGTGGAGTGCAGGTACATCCAGCTGACGAGTCCCAAACAAGACGAAATGCGCATCCTGGATTCCACTGCTAGTCACCATCCACCAATACAAACAAGTAGTTAGAATGAAATACAACGAACGAATTAAATTCAAATAAAAAAGGAACGCAAATATTTGCAGGATAATAAGATCTCATTTATTTCGTGGATTCTCTTCAGTTCTTCTGGTACTATTTAAACTATATTATGTTTAACTCGAAGTTACTGTAAAAAAAGTATATTCAGAAAAATTTCACAACTTCTAATTTGATTTTCTTTAGGATGCATACGGTTGAAGAGAATCCACGAAATAGAACGAGCTCGTATTATCCTGCAAATATATATTCGTTCTTTCTTTGTTCAAACTAATCAAGGGAACCGGTTGTATGAAACTCTTGGAAAGAATTAAAGCAAACAAATTGTAACCATGCTGCACATATATGAATGTGCGTCGGTGGCACAGTGGTTAGGACTCTCGCCGACCATGCACATGGTCCGGGGTTCGATACCCCGCCGACGCACACCCGATATCTATGGTTGGCCTGCAAAATTGGGCTACCGATATCCATGCTGAAAATTCCATACTTGTACTGAAAATACGGTGTGGCATCAAGTTGTGATCAAAATAATAAAAAAATTTTAAAAATTCAATTTTCTTGCTACTTATCTGACCGCTGTCTTCACAAAAATCTCATCTATCGCTGCATTAACAACTTCTCCTCAACGATAAACTTAGCTGACAACCCTCTATTAAAATTTCCCATCTAATACCTCTTTCATTGGCTCATAATTTCAAACAAGACGATTTCAAAATCAATTCGAACTTCATTACTGTCTTTCCAGCTTGTAAAGACCATTTCTTGAAGATGTAAAAAGAAGGCTATATATATATAATTTTCATCTAAAACAAAAGTATCTCCTTCATTGTTGACTTTTTCGTATGACTGAAAAAAGGCGTATCAACTGTGAAACACCTCTACGCATCTGTCAGCGAGTGTGTGTATACAAGCAAGCAAGCAACCAACTGTCCTGATTACAGAATAACTTTACACTCATGTTATTCGCCTGTGGCTAAAAATTTTTTAGAAAAAAACAAACAAAAAACTTCACATTATGGTGGAACAATATTATCTCACTTTAGATGCTGATAATAGTAATAATAATAATAGTGTGGGGGAGGAACATACATCAACAGCAGAAAAAGTCAACAACACAAACAAGAAGTGGCCATTTTGGATGAAACATGCATGGACCACAGTATACTTTTTCACTTTAACAATAAGGCAAGAAGACAAATAGCAAATCAATTGACTTATTCGCTCTCTTTCAATCTGTAAAATTTGATTGACATATCAAATTCAATATGCATCATATACATATATACATAAACGTATATTTATAAAAATGTATAAAGTGGGAGGTTAGATGAATGAACAAATTTCGAACAGCTGTACGGTAGATAAATAGATCGGCGTCAGATTTCCAGCTCATCTACTTGTAAGTGACGACTGACCATTTTGGCCTTAGGGTTTGATCTAAGGTTGGATGGGAGCTTAGATATAATAAGATACATATATATGCATATATATATATGTATATGATGCCATCGTTTTAATTTTTTTAAAGTTAGAGAAGTTAAAAGCACATGTTATAGTTTTGTATTACCTACCATCCGACCGCCAAAAAAACAAACAAAACAACAACATATGTAACATGGTTATCAAAAAGAAGAGGCAGGGAGAGATGAGAGAGATTGGTGGTAGGTTGTTCTTCCTCTCCCTGTCTCTCACTCTCCCCCTCCCCTTCATCTCTTCTTCTAATATGTTCACACGAACCAGATTATGATAACAAGATGAAGGAAGACACAGAGAGGAAAAATAAGTTACTTTATAGTGTAAAAAAAGAGACAAGACCAGTAGACGTTAAGTGTTTGTAAATGTATGTATGTTAATAAGTGTTATTCTATGTGTAAAACATGCGAGAAGAAAAGAAAATAATAAAAAAATAATAATGATAATCATAGCAGTGAAAAAGAAACAACAAAACACACGACTAAAGCGATTCAATCGACCAACCTTATCACCTTCTCCTTCTTGTTAGAAACTTTTCTTCATAGAAAAAAAAAACAACTACGGACTTGATTGACTGGAATTTCTTACACGCCCCACTCAGTTTTCTCGTCATTTGTTTTTGTAAAAAGAAACTAGAAATCAGAAGAATGAAACATCGGAAACGATTAAAAAAAATTTTAAAAACGCGCGCGCGCTCACACACACAGGGATTTTATGTTGGAGGAAATCAGGAAATAACTTACCAGAATTGCGTGTCTTTGGCATACATTACTGGTTACAGTTTAATACTACAACTGCGATTAACAATAATAATAGTAATAAAAGCATTTTCAAGTATGACCAGTCTATGTTCATGTAGTTTACCTAGTGAATGACATATTCGAGTGGAGAAGTATTCAGTATAGGTGAAAAAGGCCACCTTAAAAAAAAATAAAGAAAAATCTAAAATCATCCCCTAAATTATCGGATGTGGTGGATAATGATGAAACCGAAAAGAAAAAAACAACCAATAAAGGTGGACATTGAATTTTAGTCATTTTTATTTTAACGCTTGTTGTCTGTCAGTCTTCAAGTAACATGGATTTCTCACCTTTATAAAATCATTGTTTCAAAGCTATTTTCAGTCAGATAATTAGGTTAACTTAACATTAACCAGTGTGATGTGTCAAAGCTAATGCAGAAGGTTTTTAGGCATTTTGATGGATGGAAGTTCTGGTAGCCTGGTAGTTCAAGCACTCCACCGTGCTAAATTATGTACTAGAAAGAAGGGGAAGAAAGGGTGTTCGATTGGTTTCCAGCTTAAAGGTTGGAATCAGTGGGATAGTGAAAGCAATTTCAGGATGGTAGGTTACTACTGACAGTCATAAGATGTTGACTACCACTCACATCAACTAGTAGTGATTGCTAGCTAGTGAAACAGCCCAGTTTTTCTACTTATTTGGAGTGGAACTCACCGGTGGTGTATGCGCTTTGATTTAACCAGCTGAAACGACTCGAATCTGACTGGATACTTAGGCGAGCCGGTTATACAGCGAATCAAATTGGCATGTGAAATCAACATAACTGATTTTTTCTAAGGTAAATACAGCTAAATAACTCAGTTCCAGTCTATGCATTGAGCAGTGGTCAGTCATTATTTTCAACAAACATTCTAAGACTATCTTCGCAATACAAAAATATCATTTAATCAATGCGTCATTTTGTCTTTTCCGTTTTGATTTACACATAATTTCTCTTAATCTTACCCTTTAAGTCATTCTTTTTAATTTCATTTTGTTTATTGATATAAGTATAAAACTTGGGCACTGTGGTAGAGTATAACTCCATTATAGCTAAGATTTTATTTTGATTAATCACACAGTGTTATACAGTAATATTAACTGATGACCACGTTTCGAGCACAATCTATTGCCACTCATAATCATATCAAGTTAATCACACAACTTTTTACTTCATTTATATACATGAGTGGAACTGATTAGATATTTGAATAAAAATCAATATGGGATAATGTACATATAATGTACAGAAATAATAATACGAGTGTTATTGATCAATTACAATCACGTGGGAAATTAAGACGAGTGTTTTTATAGTCATAATAAGTAACTTGTTAGAATGTTGTGATGTGCTTGAATTGAAATAGAATTTTGAGATTATTTATTATCCTCTTCTGATTTGACTGACTGGTGGTAATGATATCTTCCATATTTCTGGTATTTGCATTGAGTCATTTCTGTTACATGTGTTGTGTTGGGTGTAGACTCGATGAACCAGGCAGGATTCAGTAATCAATCTCTGTCTATCTCCACCTACATAGATTACTTCTTAGAATCTTAATCCTCTCCCACCCTATTGTGTGATTTTGTGTTAATGCATGTAGTGCAATTGCTGAGCTTTTTTCTGAATTACTTATATTCTCGGGGTCATCCATTCTTACCTTAGCCAAATTCTTATGTTCCGACAATCTGATTACCCCCGATCTACTAGTCTGACTTATATAGTTGACCGATTCACAGTCATTGCAAGGTATTTTGTTAATTATATTATTTTGTTTAATTGGGTCCACCGGGTCTTTTAGCCTACAGAGCTTGTCTCTGAGTGAGTTTGTAGGTTTGAATGCCACCCTAATTCCTGCTTTATTAAGAATCCTACGTAGGGTCTCAGATGTCCCCTCCTTATATGGTATAACAGTAGATGACTTATATTCTTTCTTATTTATGTTATCATTACTAGTTTCACAATTATTTTTATTTTGCTTTTGGCCTTTTTCGATCTTCCTAATGAATTTTATAGGATAGTTATTTAACACCAACGCCTCTTCTATCTGTTTTATTTCATCATTTAGGTCTTTTTTTGTGCTACTTAGTGCTACTGCTCGGTTTGTTAAACACTTAACTAAGCATGTCTTAACAGTTAACGGATGAGATGAATTAAAGTCTAAATATCTATTAGCAGAATGCGTTGGTCTTTTATAAACGCTAGTGTGTAGTTTGCCTTCTTCTATTCGTTTTATTTTGTTTGTTTCTCTACATTCACAGTGGAATTCAGGGTTTCAAGCTTGAGCAGTAGTGTTTATTTTCTACTGGGTAGGGTTGCTAGCCTCAGTCCCAACCTTCCCTCTTTACTGGGCTTCCTACTGTCTATGCCAGGTTAAGGAGTTCATCGTTCGGAGGTAGAACTTCGGACCAAGTGAGGCGTGGTTAGCGAGCATTATGCCACTGAACCACAGTCGCAATTTAAGTCATTGTGGATTCACTTTATAATACGGTAGAGTTGTTTTCGTTTTTTTAACTTTCATGCACACTCTGTCTTTCAGTTATGTTTCCACGTCACTCCTGGTAGTTTTAATTGTTCTCTAAGTAAATGCATTTTTGGCTACATTTTTCAAAGTTAATCTAAACTTGATTTTCAACGCTTCTTTATAATCTTACAAAATTCCTTTTTACTTCAACTTCTTTAAATTTGCCTGAGGTAATATCAGTCTATTTTTCTTCACAATGTATTTATCCTATAAAATTAAATTATGTTCATATTTTTATAATTAACATTATAATTATTTCAAGTTGTTAATTAGCTAGCCAGAATTACTGCAATGAAATGACGTCGTTATTATTTTGCTCATGCCATTGTTTTTGATTAATTCAAATACCTTTTTTGGAAAAAAAGAAAATATGTTATTCCCTTCTGCTTACAGTTCTTAGTTCATTAGACTGAAGTAGCCCGCTCAAGAGTCATTTAACTAAGTAGAAATATATACCGAATACAGTTGGCTATAATAAATAGAAATCACATTGTCTATACAAAAATTGCAACCATTCTTTATTTAGATGTGTTGTTTTCATCAACAAAGAGACCTTTGACCATCTATATGTGTCTATGTTATAATAGGATAAAAATGTGACAGCAAAAACCTTGATTTTGTATTACATCAGCCTGAAGTGTGTGTGTGTGTGCAGGTATTTATTTCATATAATGGTATGTGTTTAAAACTCATATTGTGGAAATTCCAGCAGTTCAGCTGAGCAAACAAACAGCACTCAAGCTTAAGGAACAAGAGCCGAATTTTCGACACTAATGTAGAGTCAGTGCTTCTAATAAAGTACAATTATATTTCAATAGTTTACACACAATGATAAGTTTTGTTATCGGTAATATTTCGAGCAAAGTTACTACCCGTGTTCACACCAATAACAAAACTTATCATTGTGTGTAAACTATTGAAATATAATTATACTTTATTTGATCTAATCCACAATGCTCAAACTTTTTACTGATATCAGTGCCTCAATATGATTCACGAGTTTGGAACGTCACGAAGAATATTTAGAACTTCCTCGACATCGCCATGCACTGCCTAGAAGACGGTAGTCTTCAAAAGTCAATTTATCGAAAGCCCACATGGAAAGGACAATAATTACACTTTAATAGCTTTTGTCCATATAGCTTTAAACGTGGTCTAGTCAAGACTCTGTACTATAGAGCAAGGAAAATATGCTCTATAGAGAAATTAGAGGGAGAATTTGATTTTCTTGAAAAGATATTGAAGAGCAATGGGTACCCTCAAAGGGTTCATCAACAAGTATGGAAGATTTGAAGCCACAAATGTTAAACATATCACAGTAGGAAAGAAGCCAATCTACATTCAGCTTGATTATAAAGGTGAAAACATTTCAGCGATGATCAAGAGAAGGCTGAGCACATCACTAGCCATAGCCTATCCTGCAGCTAAGCTCGTTCCCGTCTATCAAACAACTTGCTCTTTGATGCAATCAAAAATCGATAGATATCCTTCTCATGTTAACTCCAACTGTATATACAAATTTACATGTATCTGCGGGAGCAGTTACAACAGTGGGAGAACAGGAAGAAGGGCATATCTACGATTTTCTGAACATGTACCAAAAAGCATACGTCTAAAGGGAACAAATGCTTTGAAGAGTGCCATCGCCAGGCATCTCCTCGACACGGGTCATGAGGTGGACGTCGAAAAGTCGTTCAAAATTATCAATAGGCAAAAGAGCTCAGTTTTCCTCAAGTTTGCTGAAGCCATTTCCATCGAGCGCCTGAAACCTGATTTATGCGTCCAGAAAGAAGCGGTTATCAATCTTTCTTTGCCCTGGTAACTGGATATTTTTTTCATGTCTGTTTCATCCGAATGCGAGATGCTGAAAAGTTTCCATTGTGTATGATTATTATTGTTCGGAATAGTGTTTAATATTGCATATATGTGTATATATTATTAGTGTATGCGTATATTGATCGATTGTTTAAAATGAACTCTGTGCAACTATGTTAAAATTGTTTTTGTGGGTACATTTAATAATGTCTTTGCACTGTAAGCAGCTGACGAGGAGGCAACGAAATAAAAGATGGTACCCTTTTATTCTGCTAAAACTAGTTCTTTTTTTGTTCAAATATTTGGGACAGACTGAAAACATCCATGAATAGTTGCCTTCGCTGTCTCATTAGCGAGTACCAGATGACTAACCAGAAACAAGAAACTGTGCCAACGAACCAAACAAGGACATATTGCCTAAAAATATGTTGAAAAAAAGCTGATATGAACGGAACATACCCTGAAAAGACCGCTGAGTGACGTCAAGTGCTGAGCGGACCATCGAGTGGAACAAAGAGTTGGATGTTTGAGGGTTACATGGAGACTATGCGAGGAGGAAATGAAAGCTTATATGCAGTCATGTAGCCGGCTAGAAATAGACTGTAGAGGACAGAATGAAATGGCAAATGTGCATGTTTGTCATGTATGTTTTCCTTATCATTATTACCAATTTTATTCTTACAGTTTCTCATATGCTTTCTGACTAATTTATTGGGGTACTGCATGACAAATGTAGTTAGAAGGATGACAGCACCAACAATAGGCAGATTAAAACACCAGTAGTACCTCCATACGAAGAAGGAATCTCTAGAACAAACCCAAAAACTTAATTAGAAACAAATATGTCAGTTAAAGGATCCTGCGGAGTCTACTAAGCAGGATAATTTAGTTTATCTAATACACTACAATGACTATCAGGTCAGACAAATAGGCCAAAGCGGTAAGATGGAGACAATTAGATTAGTGGAGCACAGAAACCCAATAAAATAAGAAACCTAGAAATTAGCTCAACTATAGCATTGCACACAGTTACACACAACCATACCATGGGATAAGACAGGAATGACAGCCTTAAAGTCTAATACAGTAAGATGGAGGGAGGAATTGATAACGGAAGCTTTACATATCGAATCAGCTGAGGATACGTGCAACAGGAATGATTCAACGCCCTTTCTGGACATCTGGAAAACTCAACTTCGCTTGCGACAAATGAGAAGGAAGAATGAAAGCTATAAAAATTGGGTTTCATAGTTGTGTGGTTATAATTGATATGGTTAGGAACAGTAAATTGCGTTCGAAACATCATCCAGTAAATAAACTGTTTCGCTATGTGGTATATCTAATGAATAAATAAATATGGAAGTAGTGGATGGTGACTGGAGGTTAAATAAAAACCTGGGTAGGGGCAGGATTCGAACCACTACCAGTCCGGTACTCTACCTACTGACTTACAAGACTTAACTGCTAACTAAGTTATTATTTCACATTATTTCATCTCTGACAGTAGAGTAACCTTTACTTAATAATTTTGGTTCAACAATTGATGTATAATTCGTGAATATATTTCTGTTTTGTACTGTGATCTTATTTCACATTCGTTATTTAATTAAGGTCACATTATTGACAGTAGAGTCGTGATCTATTAAAAAAAATCTGAGTAATAGAAGAAAAAACCTTCGTGACCTTACTGGTCACGAATTTTCACTAGAACTCCAGGAGACTCCTGGTTTTCAATGGTTCTCTAACTGATATCAATCCGTGATCAAACTCGTACAAACAATATTTAGTATTGTTATTATCGACTTCTGCGGGAAAAAAGGATGTGACCTCATTTTCTTAGACAAGCAATGTGTATATGAAACTCGAAATTGACGAATGATGACAAAGCATACCCTTAAATACAGCAGTTTCAGTGGACTGGTCAGTGGCAGTAAGCGTTGTTTGATAGTCATATCTAGGCAGCAGGCTTCAATGTTAAACAACTCACTATACCATATCAACAGAACATTAGACCCAATTATCCATAACATGCCAAAGTTTCCAAACTGAATCGACAATACCGTTTGAAACAAACTCATTCTTATTATTATTATATCTAATAATTATGTCGTAAATGTGGGCGAATTCCTCCGATTAATTTTTGTTTCGATTTTTAATTTTATATACATTTTGAGTAAATCAGATGCCATATTGTGACAAATACTGAGAATTCCATTCTGTATTATAAGTACTGTTTTTGGAATAAAGTAAATTATTATTATTATTACATAAAATTGCATTTTCAATGATTTTATGCTAGAAAATATAGGCCTGTTTCATCAGTGATACTTCGTTTTGAATTGTATTTTGGTGGCGCTCATTCAAAACTGGTGTATTTTGCGAGCTATAGTTTATCATCACCAGTCGTTATGACTCGGCTGACCAAGCATCCGGAAAGAAATGTTCAAATATGAGTCCAGTGTTACAATGTCACACACATCTAGATTGGTAGTAGTGTCACGTGTCTAGTCCCTCATTTGGTGCGAATTGAATACTTTTAGTCAGATTTGTAATATGATCAGCATGCTGGGTCACTCACCATCACGGTGCACTCTGAATTGGTTGAAGGCAATCGGTAGAAAGCCCTGCACCTAGGTTTCTTGCTTGTTAACACTCATCACGAAGGCATATCTGCAATCTTGAAGGAACAAATCGTGTCCATTCTGAGACTTGAACCTGTCTCACGTTACTAGTGAGACGTTACTAGTGAGAACATATTCAGGCTTGCGACTGACTTACTGTGGGCTATGCTGGGTACTTTGATTGGCCACTAGGCGGTAACCTTGCTAACGAGTGCCAACAAACATGAAACTCAACTCCAGAGCTTCCTGCCGATTACCTACAACCATCTAATACTGTTATACATTATTCCATCTATAACTAATCACAACTTTAACGCTTAGATTAGTGGAACATCAGTTTAATTATTAATAAATAGAATTATAAACGTTGGCAACTAAAATATACACATATCAATCATATTGCCAATGTTTATGTGATATCTTTATGACTTCATTTTAGAAATTCTTTCTTTCCAGTATCCATTATTATTATGATGATTGATACAATGAGAAGAAAACAGATCAAATATGCCTTAATTCATAGTTATTTATATCAATAAATATTCATTTAGAGATGAAATTTCAAACGAAATCTGTCCAACTATTTTCCCCTTCATTTTTTAATTATGTCAACATAATTCAACTAATACTGGATTTTATTATCATCATCATTAACGCCATCGGAAATGACAATAAAGCAGATTATTTCCGATCATATTTCTTACTTTTTAATTCGTCTCCTCCTCCTCCTTCCTTGTTATCACTACCAGTAAAGCTATCATAATACAGTTGTTCGCATTTTCCTCCACCTCAACGATAAAGACAGTAATGATAATTACTTCTGTAATACAAAGAAAGCCATTATAAACAAAAAGGGAATAACATGTATAAAAAAGGGTGACAAAAACAAATTAGACATTCGGCTTCTACAATATTTTCAGTTATGCTTGGTCAACAAAAAGTTACAGTGTTGTATGTATCACATCAATTAAACAGATTTAAATTGTCAACCAGCATATAGAAGCAAAGAAAGGCAAAGGAGCGCACTCATTCTAGGTAGAAGCAGTCAATCACTGTTAAAACTGCTATCGAATTTCATTTTTCTTTTTTGTTTTTGAGTCAGGGAATGAAGATAAAAACAAACAGAAAATAAAATGAAATTGAGGAAAACTCAAACACTTTATTGTTGGTAAGTGAGTTACTTCTTCTCGTTATTTGAGATTCTTTCTACTCAAAAGATGATGAGATGAAAATAAGATGTTTAAAATAGACGGGGGTATATGCATACTATGGACGTTTAAAGTAATAGATTTCAAATACAAAACCAAACAAACAAATAAGCCAGAAACCATTAATATTTCATCCTATGAGTAAACAGAAGGATTATTTTGATTTTTTTATATATGTGGGTATATTAATGGGTAAAATTTCCAAGAGTTGGGTTGCAGGGAATTGATTGATTTTTAAGTATGATCACGGATTAACGTTAGTTAGAGAACTATTGGAAACCAGGGAGTACTGGACAGCTGTCTGCACACATGACCTCACCAAGGATCGAACTGAGGACTTTTAAGTTGCAGGGCGAGACTGTTTACCAACCAACAGCTGATGCGGAATCCAGTGACCCATCAGTATTGATTTTTGTCAGCTCGTAATGTATAGTGGCACCGCCAGCCAGTGTTATCGATGAGTATTTGCCGTCAGTCCCGATGTGTCTGATCCCACTGATCACAAATTCTCACTAGAACTCCAGGCTATCAATAAAAATTAGTGCAGTTACACGACACTTGGTACTCTAATTCCGTAGCCAATATATTTAATATTCCAAAAATATTCACTCAGACATCTATAAAACACAAAATAATTGGGCAAAGAATATCCGTTTTGATAATTTCCTCCTCTTCTGGCTCTACAATTAGATATCTGTATGTTTATATACACAGAATATTCTAGAATAGTAGTCACTAACAATATGGGTGATTTTTAAATAATATCGATCTGTTAAGTAAGATCAATGGAATTACAGTTCATTAAGAATGCTTAAATTATAATAATAATAAAGATATAGTAGCAAATAGAATATCAACTAAAATTAGGAAAATTCCACAAAATTCAGGATCATTCCAAACTAGATGGCCAAGGTAAGGATAATGCCTGAACTAAGTTCTTTCGGATGCACAAATTAGGCTTCTTAATATGGGTGCCAACAGCTTCAGCAATATTTAGTAGTCGAACTCTTAAGGCAAAATTAAGGTTCGTAGGTATACGGTAAATGACCCTGAAAGCATGATTAACGTCAATCTTGTGTTCTGTACCAACAAGATGAGATAGAATAGCGCTGCGAATACATTTTGTCTGTACTTTGTTATTGACTACTAATCTAGAATATTCTATGTATATAAACATATATATATAACTGTAGAGCTAGAAGAGGAATTTATCGAAAAGGATATCCAATATTATTAACGACCAGAATCAAAGTAATAGTGTCTTCATCTCATGTAAAAAGTTCCTGATTCTGGTGCTGATACAATGCTCTTTTAGTGTAACCAAATGTATAATTACGGACATTACGTCATAAAATGTCATCAGTTACTTCTGTTCAAATGAAAGTGGTTAGCAAATATATATAGTGTCAGTGGAACTTTAAAACTTTTAATCAATTCTTTATCTGCGCTATACATTATTTCATTCGAAGGATATCGAAAACTCACAGATAGTTAACGAACGATTATTAACGATCTGTAAAAAACCTTTCGCGTATTTATAGTTTTTTATGGCTCATAATCTTTCACTTCACCTTTTTCTCATCGGCTATTATTTATTATTATTCGCTTGGATTTCAAGTGGAACATGTGACTTCAACAGCACATCATCACTTCCTTATGTTGAAGGTAGCATATTTCCTCAATGACTTCAGTTTAATGAAGGTCTGTCATGCTTTTCTGACCCTAACTAACTTTGATATCGTCATCCGTGCCTCTTGTAATCGAAACGATGCCTCCTAGATAGGTAGAGGCATGACTTTTCTTAGATTTTGCCCACTGGTAGTGATTAGTGCTTACTGTTGTTAGTCGGTTATCTTCATCACCTCCATCTTCTTTATGTTTACTTGAAGTCCTGTATTCGTTGCCTGTATCTTCTGCCAACTTGTTGGTTTTCACCTGCAGCTCTTTGAGTGTGTATGAAATTAGGCATTAGTCGTTCGGGAAGTCCAGATCTTCTCGAGTCTTGTCTTCTGTCCATCCACAGTCTACTTCATGATACAGTTCACCACAATCAGGAATATCATCGGTGATAATAAGTAGGCAGCCTTGTCTTACCTCCATTTTCAATTCAAAGGCATCTCTGTATTTTCTGCTATGAATCACTTGGCGTGTGATACCATCATATAATTGTTAAATGACATTGATGAAAGTCACCAATTATGACCAACTGGTAACAGGATCGGGAAAAATGTGCATAAGTGAAAACCTTCTTTGATAACCCCAAAATATGTTTGCCTCGCTAATTCATCAATGTCAAAATATTCTTGCGTAACACTTCATAAATAAAAGGACTTTATTCATAACATCGTTATACAGAATTAAACTAGCTTGTTTGCCTTCATTTTTATCGTGAACTAAAGTGTTTAAAAGAGTCCCTATAAAATACGGACTACATTAATGCTGTTGACACAAGATACATTTGCCTGGTTTAAATGCACGCCCGTCAAATAGGAATCAACGAATAAGGTAAAAAGTTAGGTCTTACGGTCTATCAATGAACAAAGTTAGAGTAAGCTGTCTTCAAAAACTGAATGGATTAGAAACTTCCAAGAAGTGTACCATATGACGGTGTGAAGACAACAAAAAATACTGAAAAAATATTCAGTTACGTAAGATACATTCAAAAAATTCTAATTTTTTCTTCAAGTTACTCTTAACACATTTAGAAAATAATGAAACTACAGACTGACTGTCACTATCTTCTGTCCTGTTCTACATCTGAAAGCTCATTAGATAAATGAATAACGTGGTCACTGAACACCGGATCAGGAGAGTTATAACGCTCACCTAGCAGAACTGCCCTTTCCAAACATTTAGAAAACAGTGAACTGTTCGAAATTTGCAGAAACAAAGGACAGCTACATATAATTTAACTGTAATTATTAAGATTATTACAGAAAACTATAAACAGCAAATGTTAGTATATATAATTTGACAAATAGTTAATAAAATTGCAAAACATATATATGAATTTAAATTGAGCGCCAAATTTAAGCGGATAAATGAAATCGTTTTTTGGTGAAGTACAGTAAACAACCAGTTCATTTAATTTAGCAACTCTGAATTATAGTAAATTTATGGTAATAGCAAAAGAAAGTAAAAATAATTTTCTCCTCTCTTTTCATTTATTTGTACTAAAATAATTCGTCAACCTAAACACAGCTTCCATGTAAATTCTTTTCAGCTTAACAGGATGGATCGTTTTGCAATTAATATTCCATTGGATGGTTAGAGGCGATCGGCAAGAATTTTTGGAACCAGGTTTCATGTAAACAGTAAAGTCTAACAGGAGATCAAACGGTGGACAGGAACATCTAATTGGTAGCGTCTCTAACCTCACTACTGGGTGATGTGAGTCCAAATCTCCTTCGAGTTTTCAGATACACCTTGATGATACATTCCAGTAGGTGCGAACATAGTGTGGTGTGTACTATTGGTAAGATATATCAGTAGTATATACAGACATGTTCATCGGCATAAAAACATCAAATAGTAAGGATATAGCTTTGATGTCAAGGAAAGCAAATGATACAGCATTGCGGAGATACATGGGAGACGCGAATGGAAGACAAAGAAACACAATATGAAGGCCAGAAGTAGCACATCACGGAAGATCTGTGCAAATGGTGCACTGAAGATAAGGTGTACATAATTTAGCTATATAGAAATACACTCTACTTCACTAGGTGTCATGTAAACATTTGGGACTCATCAACCGGGTGGACCTACAATCTCGAATAATTGGTGTTGCCGCTGAAACCTAGATAAATTAACAACTTGATATACTCATCACGTCTAGTTAGATTTCCATTATCCATTTCATGATATTGTGGTAAATGTCTAGAATTTTCTGCAATCTGGCAAACTCTCACCGATCATGCACATGGTCCGGGGTTCGATCCCCTGCCAACGCGCACCTGATATCTATGGTTGGCCTGCAAAATTTGGGCTACCGATATCGCATGCTGAAAATTCCATACCTGTACCAAAAATACGGTGTTGAAACAAGCTGTAATCAAAAATAATAAATAAATAAAAATCAATAATTTTCCTCTGTGAACTTGGGTTTTTCTTATCTTAGGTTCCAGCTTTGTTTCCAATGCTACTTCAAGAGAAAGCTTAAGAATCAATGAAACCTCTACAATAGCCAATTTGTCCTCCTGGATTCTATCTTTGACAGGCACCGATGAAGAATCACAACAGAAGGAAGACAGTTTAGAAGTGCTCTGGCTGGTTCGTGACAAAATCTACCTTGAAATAAATCAAGCTCTCAGAAAACCAGCATTTATAATGAATATTTTTTCATAATGAAATTATTCTTAATTATCCTACGATAATTGCTGATCAAGACTGAACATTAATCATAGTTTTCCTTTCATTTTTACCAGATATTTTCTCATCACCAACTTCAGAATAACAAACATTTTGGACTTTCCAAAGAGTTGTGAATAACTACTGAGTTCATACATGCTTGTATTTGATCCCTTGTGTGAAATTCATCTCTCTGTCTCTTTCCCTCGCGCGCACACACACACACACACACACAGTCAATGAGTCTCATATTACGAAAAGCCATTTGAATTCTAAACATTCCGTTGTCAACAATTATACTCACATAATATACTCTGGTTCGTGACTAAGCAATCATGAAATCCCTGTGAGTATCATGCAATCAAATTATAATCGGTTATTAGTAAAAAGAAAAAGAGGATAATAACAGGTCTCATCTTCTTTTATTCTCTTATTAGCGTTAAGTATAATTAAGGAGGAGAAAAGTTTACTGAGTGTCATTGTATCCGACATTCATGTATTAATATATGCATATATAATATTTCATATGTAACTAAGTGTTGTATATTAAAGTAATACACGAAATTAAACAAAGTAATGATATAGTTCAGGAGAAAGTTGTAAACTAAACGAACATACATAATACATGGCATATGTGTACATATTTACGAGATTATTTATCCCCTTCAAAGCAAGGGTGTCAATAAAATATAAAAGGTAACAGAGAAGGGTGACAGAAATCTCTCATTTTCATGAAGAAGGATCATTGCTAAGATTATTCTCCTTATTTGCGTGACAATTAACTCGGTTATGCATATTATTATTTTGTATGAATATAATATCAAGCTGTTGAAGGCTTATGCTGATATAAATTGCCCTATAAGTGTTTTATCATGATTTCTATGTTCAAAGCATTATACAAGTAAGATAAAATGAGTATCTTCAGTATTCTGTATAACGTGAGAAAGGTTAATTATGGCAATGGATATAAGCTCACTAATAAGAGAAAACTAGCCTACAAAAAGCTTGTATCATTATCCACGGGAGAAATTTGATGGAGGTCACCTGTTTCGCTGATTTAGGCAGCACCGTTTCAACTACAGGTAGCACAGAAGAGGATGTCAAAACTAGCCAGGACCGGAAAAACAAGACAGACATTCACTAATCTGAAATCATTTTGGAAATCTGCTGCACTCAGTATAGGGAACAAGATCCGGATCTTCAACATTAACTTGGAATCGGTACTTCTATATGGTTCAGAGATGTGGTTTGTCACGAGAAGCATTTCCATCAGACTCCTGCAGACTTTCATTGACAGCTACCTTCTCTGGCTCGGTAGTGAAGATCATATGGCTGATCAGAACGCATGAGCAGCAAGGAACTCTGGCAACGAACCAACCAAGAACATGTAGCTCAGAAAACAGGCAGAAAGGGGTGGAGATGGGTTGGACACACATTGAGGAGGCCGTAGAATGAAGTCACAAGAAATTTGGTTCTTTGAGTGGAACCCAAGTAACAAATGAATAGTTGGGTGTTCGACGGTGACATGGATTTGATTTTGTGAAGGAGAGATGAGAGCATATAGACAATTGCGGAACCAGTTGAAGGGGACCACGGAGAACATGATGAAATGGAAATGTGCTGCTGAAGTCGTGTGTTCTATTCAGAACCAAAGGGAATAATGATGAAATGAATGATAATTAATACGAGGAAATAAGACGAAACATGCGTCTTCCATTCTTTCGCTAGTCATCATTTGGTAAATCAAAACAAAGCAAGGTCTAAAGCATCATTATAGCATCCATTCTAAAAGCTTAGATATCAAGGGAACCAATCATTTCTACCCAGTAAAATAAACAATGGGATCATTAATAAATAATAACTGATATCTGCGGTACCTGAAGTGGATGTCATCGGTCAAGAGGCTTGCAGATAACGCTTTGGTGTCTCCAATGGTTCTCTAACCAGTGTCAGCTCATGATGAGATCCTGAAACTAATGAAATCCCTGCAAACCAACATTTGAATTATATATATATATATATATATATATATGATTCATAAAGAATTAAGAAGTAAAGAAAAGTATTTGTGATCGAAGTTGCTAAGAAACTTCATAAACATAAATACCTTAAATTGAAACCTATAAAGAAAGTCTTATGAAGTGTCTTAAGTAAAAGTCTTACACAGGTTATGGTAATCGCCTGGAGAGCTGAATTTCTACTTCTTGATACCTCAATTACAGTATCTCTAGATTCAAACGTCTCTTTACAATTAAGCTTCTTTCTAAGCTCGCATCAACTGAACAGTAGTGATATTAGCATCGCAATTAAAATACTTAGCGTGGACAAGATGCAATTATAAGCAGTAATAATAACAATAGCTTTATTATGTACAATAAGCTTACATAATATGCACAGTTTTCAATATAGTTTATTGCACAATATTTACTATTCATCCAGGAGTTTCATGTAAAACAGTCATCTCCAGTAAATCATGTGACGCAGTGATGTTACATCTGAAAAATAAAATAATCCACTACGGTATTTTTCTTTGATCCCACAGAAATGCTCAATTATAGGCTGCAAACCAATTAAAAATGTACATGAGTACATTTGGAGCCCCGTGGATGTAACTGAGTGATTATAACAACAAGAATTAAAGAGAATAAGATGCTCTGTATCGGATGGAAATTCAGATAGCCCAGAGATTCAACCAGGCCATCAAGTAAAGTTATGTCATAAATTGTTTTCATCCTATTTTGAAATGTGTATGGTTGCCTAGAAATTGTATAATGAAATTCTCGCAACCTTTTGTAATAGAATTACGATGAAACCAACACTCTCACTGTTGTTCAATAACTCCTTTACTTCCAAATAAAATCGAATTCATTTTTCACTGAAATTAACAGTAGCTTGTTTGTTTCGATAGGATAGTAGAAAGCGTAATTATTTCTATCAATAGGAATGAACGTAAAATTCCGTTAACTTTTTATTCCAAGTCTTTAATTAAAACACGAAGACAAATAACCACAAGATAATTTGAACCCTAGTAAAAGTGATACTATTATCCGGTGTCATAATAGCCTGTAATATGCTACTCTTTGAGAATTAATTAAACCTCTGATAAACATTTTTTTCTTCTTATTATTATTATTTCTCTATAAAAGAAGAGGAAGAGTAAAAGAAAATAAACCAAAAGTATATCATTTTGTATTCTACTCATTTCCTAAGGGAATAGCAGCATCAAAAGAGATTTTCTCTCTTTTATGCCAGTGTTATTAACTCGGTGTCTTCCACTCTTCTCTATGAGTGCGTGTGTGTATCTTTAGTGTAGGACGGAGGATAATTGACTTAAAAGATGTGGATGGATTTCATTCAGCTTGATCATAAGATATCTATCTATCCATCTATGCATACCAGGTAGATAAAAATTCACTCCTTTGACAGAGAAATTGTGCGTATTATTTTTTCGTTAGAAGTATAAAATACAAATTAGTAAATTGAGTAAGACATGTTACCTCATATAATATTATCTAATTTTCATTATTAGTTGTTTTGTTGATAAAAGTTTTGCTCATCATTAGTGATAAACACACACACACACACAGGTAATAATGAATGGATATAAAGGCATGCTTACATCGTCAGGAGTACCTTATTTGAAATGGAAAGAGACAGGATATAATATATACTCATTATTTGATTAGTTTATTATCCTTATTGTTATTATTATTAGTAGTAGTAGTAGTACTATTCATCTTTTTCGTTTCTTTTTCTCTTCTGTCATTCTCTTGTGTTCGCATTTTGTTCTGTTTCTGGCTAAGTGAACTGTCGAAACTAATACACTTCATTCATTCTATCACAACTATAAACCTGGGAAGGCGAATACATTCTCATTATTTCGAACTGTGATTATCATTATGTGATCATTTTTCCCTGATATATATGTTATATGTATAGATAAATTATCATATAAATGGTTGGATGGTTGAAGAAGATAGGTAGATAGATAGATAGGAAGTCCTAAATTCAGGGCATATAAGCTGTCTATAAGAAATAATTAGAAGTGGTTCTATTGAAGACCAGTTAATCACTTGTGAATAGCTTGTATACCAACGCATACATGAAGAATGTACTATTTGAGGACAAATTATAATTCATACTAGTGGAGTTTTTGTGAAATAGTAATATTGTACAAGGAAGGAGTTGGAGAAAAATGAGGCTGACCAGGGAGAATTTTATATGCTCTTCTAAGACTTACTTAAAAAATTCAAATTAACAGCCGACCAAAATATGTAGGACCTACTTCTACCAGTTATACATTCAATCGCTTATTTGTATTTCATGAACACGATCTCGTTGATAAATTTTGGCAAAACGAGAATGACGATTTTTTCAAGGTACTGAGATCCATGAAAGAAAAGGCATTCAGCGAAGAGTTACTCTTTTCGGCGATATCATTCTCAAGCTGTACAATCGCATATATATTAGTTAATTCTATTAGCAACAAAATGAATATTTCCAAATATTTATCACTAGAACTGTAAATTTTGGTGATAAATCTTTGGAAATATTCATTTTGTTGCTAATAGAATTAACTAATATATATGCGATTGTACAGCTTGAGAATGATATCGCCGAAAAGAGTAACTCTTCGCTGAATGCCTTTTCTTGTATATGACTCAATAGGAATTTTTAAGATACTGAGATCTCATTGTATTTCTTCTTTTCAACCGTATACAAGTTAACTTTCCGTATCATAAGCTACATGGTTGATTAGCATATTTATTAGATTTATTATAAAGAACTGGGTAGTCTAAAATCTGCAAGATAAGTTTTACTTCATGCAAATAATCGATGGAATCAGAATCAGCGACGGTTTGGTGATATCCTGTGACTTATAGACAGTGTTTACAGATACATCGCAAGTAAAAAGTAAAGTCGTTTGAAACTACTTTTTTCTGTTGTATTACACGGCAAACTTTGAAGGGACTAAATTGGCTCCATCTATTGGACAAAACAGTACATTGTTGATATTTACTTCTTGTAAAACTACATAAAAGATGCGACAATTTTGTTGGAAATAATTATCAGAGCACATAATAATGGCACATTCACCAAAGAAGGTGAAATGAGTTATTATTTGTATTCCTTAATTTGAAGTCTCATCGCTAAAACAGAGAGGTGGAATCGAAGATTCGTTTGCAGAAAGGAAATTGGAAGTATAACCCTCCATCCTGTCATACATATGCTATGTATAGTCAGTGGGCAGAACGAGATGTGCTGTGACTCTGCGTTACGAGCTTATTCCGAATAAGTTGTGTATCAAAGAAAAGATAATTTATTGATGTTTTATCTCTAAAAGTATGATGGATACTGGATACAACTTAGATACCTTAAGTGCATTTGATGGTGATCACTCAAAACCATGACAGTTTTCTTAGTCTGGGAAAGACATTTGTCATAAGTGGGATACAACTCGTGGATTCAAAGTAATCAACTGTTAGCTTTCAATTTCCATGGTGGCCTTTTGCTGTTGTTTTTAAGTGTAAAGTGTTATGTTCTGTTCTCATATTCTGTTTTCGCTCTATTACTCCTTTTCCATTAATTGATTTCAACTTCAAATTTGTTTTTAAACTCACACATTTTGAGCACCTGCGTAACCATTTCCATTGCATTTATCTATTCCCCAAATGTTTCATGGTGGTAAGTTAAACAAACTTTGACAAGATTTTGTTACAACACATTATTTCTCTCAGTATGATTCTTAACCAGTGCAATCTCACTGAATTTTACGTTCATCAATGAAGTACCTTATTATTACATTATATTATGCTATTACTGAGACCTTTAGTGTTAGTGGTGAAATCAACATACCATAAACTGGCAAGGTAGTTCGCACAAAACTTGGGACCACTCGGGAATCTTCCCAATTTTCACAACAATTAGATCACTTGAATATTTCAGACAAGCTCCATATATCATACGATGTTTGTTCACTGTTTACAAGCATGCCTATTGAAGAAACGGTAGAAATCATGTGCCGACAGTCTGAACTACTTCCTCTTCCTGAAAACAAGCTGCGAGAATCACCGCCCATTTGTACGAAGAAAGCTCAGTTCCGGTTCAACAAATAGCTGTGTTGGCAAACTGGTGGGGTAGTTATGGGTCGGCCTCTGGCCGCTATTCTTGAGGAAATATTCATGGCTCATCTTGAACAAACTTGAAAGAAATCAGAAGTAGGGAGAAAATCTCTTACTGCAGGTATACTGATGACATACTTTTGGTTTGCAGCAATATGGATTAAGTACTTACGAATTTTGAAAAACTCAATATGGCTCACTGTCATATTAAGCTTACAAAAGATCATGAATATAACATAGAGTTCCAATTCATAAATCTTAGAATAAAAAAAATGATGGGACAGCTACAAAATCTATCTGTAGAAAGAAACAGGTACTGATCAATACTTAAATCATCACTGCAAACATGTTCTTCCTTTCTTTATTCAAACTAATCAAGGGAACCGGTTGTATGAAATCTATTATAAAAGTACGCAGATTTTTTTTCTATGTTCGGCTTTACGTATTCAGAAAGACAGCCCACATCAATGAAATCATCCTGTTACGTAGAAATTTGTTGCAAACACTTTTCGAGAGTTTTTCTGTAGGGATTTAATTTATCTCAAATTTGATCATGGATTTATATCAGTTAAAGAACCACTGGAAACCAGGGAGTGCCAGAAAACTGTTTGATCCTGGTTTGGGACTGATCGGCAGTACACACCCACCGGGTTTCGAACCCAGGACCTCCCAGTTACAAGACAAGTTCGTAGACCATCCAGTTACTGGGACTCTATTCAGTGGCCCATGAATTCTAACTCCTACCAATTTGTGATTTTAACGCGACTGGCACCAGCCAATGTCACCGTCAAATATTTGTCCAATGTTCGCCAGTAACTGGTTTGAGGACGAGGTTACCTGGCATCCTAGTGAGGAGTTGTGACCAATGGGATCCACCCGGTCGGGAGCGAGTGCAAATACTCCCCGATGATACTGGCTATTGGTTGCGTTAAAATCATGAGTTGGTAGAATTCATGGGCCATTGAGACGGGTCCCAGTGGCTGAATGGTCTACGATCTTACCCAGTAACTGGAGGATGCCGGGTTCGAAACTCAGCGGTCGCGTGTTATTAATGAGCCCCATGCTGAGGCGAAACAACTGTCCAGTACTTCCTGATTTTCGATGGTTCTTTGGTTGATTTCAGTCCGTGATCAAACGTGTTCGTAATTTACTAGTCTATTCTTCGTTATATCACATAGCGCATATTGTAGAAATACAGTCAGTATTGAGTTTCCAGCTCATCCAGATAATTACTGAAAAAGATGAATTAGTTTCATTTTATTAGAAAATAAAATTTAATTTAAACTTTCTTTAATTATGCCTAGTTCAAATGATAATCACTATGAATTTGTTGGAAATCTCCAATCTTTTCAGCTATAATAGCCAAAACCGACGTGTTATGGTTTGAACGCAGGTAACTGATCTTTGCAGCTTACTGTAAAGATGAGCAAGACCTTTCTTGAGTACAGAAACGTCTCAACCATAGTATAAGAATAGTTATTTCCGGTACTACTTAACAATAATAATATAACAAATAGTCAGAATACCTTAACAGTACCGTTAGGCAGCTACACAGATCCAATGGCTTCTAGAGTACAAAACAAGTACAATACAACAGGATTATTTAACCAAAATCGACCAAATGAAGTACCTGGGATTCAAGAAGAATATTCCCAACGAGGTGACATCAAAACTCTTTCAGCAAGAATCCTTCACCAAAACAATTCGCGGCAGTCCAAGGTCAGGATGGCTTTGTATCACCTAGACAAAATCGCTGTCGTGAAATAACACATTCCTACTAATCTTAATTTTGCTCTACGAGTTCATCTTCTACAGACAGCTGAAGCAATAGGAATCCACCTGAAGAAGCCAAACCTGTGTGTTAAGAAGAAATTTGTGCAGCCACTTTCCTTGCCTTGGCCATCATTACATGAATGTGTAAACCGGACTACTTCGCCCCCCTCCCCCTAAACCTTTAAAATTATAAAAATTATAATTGTCCAAATTATTTTTTCTGACCACTTCATCTTTCATTACGTGTTATTCTTGTAAAATTAATTTATTCTATCCATTTCTACTTTTTAAATGTGTATTGGTTTTCTTCGTTAATTATCAACCCATTGACATTTTGACACTGACTAATTATTGTTAACAAACATATCACCACTTGTTTGGTAAATTGTTGTGTATTGTAGTAAAAATGCTATGTATATCAGAGTAGAGCCAGAGATGAGGATCTAATTGAAAAGTAAATATTTCTTCGCTCAATCTTTCTGTTTTCTAAATAACACATTATCAATACCATCACACAACCACAAAGAGAAGCATTAAAATTAAAAGATTAAATAGGAACAAAGGCAAATAATAA
Organism: Trichobilharzia szidati; assembly: GCA_944472155.2. Classification (NCBI taxonomy): domain Eukaryota; kingdom Metazoa; phylum Platyhelminthes; class Trematoda; order Strigeidida; family Schistosomatidae; genus Trichobilharzia; species Trichobilharzia szidati. The sequence goes on along the minus strand of OX235271.1, from coordinate 56,653,044 downwards.
AGAATTAAGTCAACCTATATTATGTAAAAGCTAGAGCAATAATATACAGTTTAGGCGAAAAACCGGTAATAACTACGAAGTTAGCTGAAAAATCCGAATATATATCAGCATTGTAATTAGATGGATTTGACCCTGATCCGGATTTTCAACTCCAATGTGAAGTCAGTGCTACTTACTATACGGATCAGAGACTTGGAGCGTCATAAAGAGCACCTCAAACAAACTACAGACTTTCATCAACAGCTGTCTTCGCTCAGTACTACTCAAAATCAGATGTCCGGCCAGAAAAGATCAGCAACAGGGATCTCTGGCAATGAGCAAACCAACACAGCAGGAACCGATTGTGAATCAAATAGTTAGGGAGAAATGGAGATGGATTGGCCATACTCTGAGGAAACCATCAAGTGACATCACTAGACAGGCCATTGCTCGAGTGGAACCCGAAAGGGAAGCGGCGAGTTGGCCGTCAGTGCAAGGGTGAGGGTGACTTGGAGGAGGTCATGTGAAGAGGAGATGAAAACGTGTGGACAGACTTGGAGCCAGGTGAAGACTCTAGCAGAGAACCGAAGGCAATGGAGACGTGGTTGGCTGAAGCCCTATGTTCCTCCAGGAATTAAAGGAAACAATAATAATAATATTGTAATTAGATCGTTCAGGAGGAATTTTCGAAAACAATTATTCAGTCACACAGACTGGTAGCTGTTAACTCCTTGTAAATCTATACGTACTCAATAACTAAGTCTTCAATCGTATTTTTTGCGGTCGACCACAACATAAAAACCTTTCAGTAGATATTTGTGCACTCTTCGACAGCTTAGAAATCCACTGAATAATACTGAGTACTGATCAAATATGCCAACATATCAGGATATAGCATAGTCATCTGCTTCGTGAAACTCTGAGTCATTTTTTGTTTGTTTGTTTGAATATGAACCCTAAGATAGTTCAGTGAAATTCCTAACCAAGCATAACATCACCACCAGCGCAAATAAAGTGAAGTCAAGTGAAGTACAGATCAATTCAGATTTTGTTTGTCTGTCACGGTCGAATACTCAAGTACTCAAGTGAACTAATTAATGTCAACAATGTGATGAATCTATTATTTACTTCATTCTAAAGATGACAGTCAAAGCTGGGGCTTCTACTTTTTTACTTATGCCTTGATATTAATTAACAAAAAGGATGCTCAAATATGTCAGTTCGATGGACAAATTAAATCACACTTTTTTTATTCATTCTATATAGGCATTATTGCTACTAGTACTCTTATTATCAATATTCAAGATGATAGGTAAGGCGAATAATATATATATATATATATATATATATATATACTGATGAAGTGTTGAGACATTTAATTAACCCTTATCTCAGTCGAAATCACTTGAAATGCATTTCAATAGATTATTAAGTAGAATGATGTATATGAATTAGTGAAAGGCATGATTTCATCAGTCCACTCAATAGTCTGAAGAAAATAAATAAAATGTAATAGCCTGAAGGTTCTTCTTCATTCATCAGCATCCTCATCATCTTCACTTTCAATGATAATAATAATAATTGTACACAGATGAATAAATATCTAGTATAATTAAGAAAAGGAGAGAAAAAAAGGAGGATACAGGGAAATGGGAATGATTTCATACGTTCCTTTGTATGTAAATCGATATCTTTTACATTCCACTGAATGAACACCATGAGCAGTTTATACTAGTGTTACTCAATATTAAGCCTAATTATGTTTTTATTCGACTCATAATTATTTTATTGTGGCATTTTCCAGAGAGGAGAAAGCGAGTATTATGGATTACAAATAACGATCACAGAATCTGTAAGTAAAGATCATAGATTTCGGAAATGCAGCTGATAGACAGACACTTCAGCATACTCTGGACGCATAATCCTAAATATTCTAGGTACATTCTGTAGAAAAACTCACTCATTATTGAAAATCTGTCCGACTGAATGAGGTTTGTATTGTCCAACTCATTCAAAATGGCAAATATCTATCTATATTCTGATCAAGCTAGAGGTTTCACCAGTTTAGACAGATAACTCTTACTTGTCATATTCTAAGTATTGTCATTCCCTGTATTTCAAGTGGAACACGGGATCTCAGGGGAACATCTCCATTCCACTCGGCTCTCCACCATCATTTTCAGATTGCTATGCGACTGCCCAAAAACCCTCACCTCCCATTCATGTGATATCCTTAATTTCACTCTCGGATACACGTCCAATCCCGTCATTCCACATTTTGGTTTCCCTAGAGGTTCTTGGACGAAATAACTATGATGCTAAGGGGAATTTCTATTCTGTGCATGTTTATCTTTGTGTTTAGATGACCCATTGTTCGTTACTTCTTACTACTGTTACTAAAATAATGGTTTCTCAGACTAGTTTAAATTAAAATTTCTGAAATAGATTTCTTAAAAGTTCAATCCTTATACTGACAGGCGATACTACTGAAATAGGCTTGGTAGCAGAAGAATTCGAACTATCAATCCTAAAGTTAACGAATTAGTCAATCACTTAGATAGTAAGACTCTTGAACTTCACTTACTTACTTGCTGATTATAAGCCCGGCAGAAAGGAAAGATTGGGTGTAAGGTTGGTAACCGTGTCCCGTAAAAACAACACCACCTCTACTGAAACTTCAAAGGCTGAAGCCCTGCGCTCCATTCGAAACGCAGTAGAATGAAAAAGTGCATATGACGTGCACTCTTTACTACTTATATTGTTAATCAGTATGTTAAAAAGATAATACTGCATCTGACCAATCTATTTCACATGTACCAGCTCACTTGACGCATAGTTCAACCTTAAAATAGTAAATCTGTCCCGTAGTACTATCCATTGTGGACGGCCAAAACAGAAGAGAACAAATGAAGTGGTTTTTACATTTCTTATTTTAGCTGAATATTTGATCACATATTTGGCAACTTCGGGTTATACTGAACTGGAGTGCGTCATAGTAATTAAATATTACAACTACCTTTCCTAGAATTTATAAGATTTAATCTTTTTTCTCAGCTTGCTTTCCAATCTTCATCTCCCAGTAATTTTTGCATCGATGGTCTTCTCCTGTGTTGGACATTTCCTTCTACTCTCCTTCGCCAGTCAAGTATGAGGATGGATGTCCCACCATTAACATTGGTTGATGGTCGCACTGAATCACGAATTCGTAGAATTTAGAAATCATGGGCCATCGAATCGGGCCCCAGTGGCTGAATGCTGCACGAGCTTGCCTTACAACTGGAAGGTCCTGGGTTCGAGACCTGATGTGTAGGTGCGTACTGCCGATGATTCCCTAACTAGGATGAAACAGCTGTCCAGTACTCCCTGGTTTTCAATGGTTCTCTAACTGATATCAATCCGTGGTCAAACTCGTATAAACAAATCTAATCCTTACAAACCAACTCTTGTAAATACTGTTTGTTAAAGCCAATCTTCATTTCAATATCAATCTAGGCGTCATCTCCAGTGCACGCTGTTTCATTTCCCATAGGTCACGATGAACTTTGGTCCAAATCAATACAGTAGAAAACAGATATACAGTAGTTTGTTAGTTTTCGGAAGACGTACATAAAATTTACCTGGATTTTAGAATAGTATTTGTTAAGCACACTACCACAATTTTATTGTCATTCAGGGATATAAAAGCATGTCACCATTACTCAAGAAACTATGTTAGTACCAAGGATTATCATAAAAGTTTACTGAAAGGGTGATTACAGGTATCTCGGTGTCTCTGAGGTCTCGAATGCAGTATGATAAATTTACGTCCAATATGAAATTACGACTGATGAAATTAGATGAAAATTCATTTCCGTATCATACAGACAATATGTGGTTAATAATACAAGTCATAAGGTGCTCAAATCCGCAATTCCACTTGTGGATATTCTCAAGGTTTAATCCCAGTCTGAAGATCATTTTCAACATTCCTTTACAAGAGGTATATGAATTTATTAAATTTCAAGTAGAGATTTTTCACTGTCTTCTGAAAATTTTTAGCTAGACTAAATTCTTGATGTCACATTCATTGAAGGTACAACTTTTGTCTTATCTTTCAAAAGTTCATAATTACCCCTGAGGCTGTTCAGTGTAAAAAACCAACGTACATCGGAAAAGAAGTGAAGACAAGAATAACAACATACATTAAAAAGCATTAATTATTTTATTATTATTCTTTCGCACTCCCATTGGGACGAAGGGTTTCAGTAATACATCGTCATTTCTCCCTGTTGTTTTTGTCTCACTCCACAGTTGCCCATAAACTTTCACTTTCTATTCACGCGACCTTTTCCATGCCACTACTGTGTAACACCCAACTCGTCGTGCGCTGCACTGCCAGAGTGTTTTGTTGCTTATCCTTTCCGGTCGGCCGGTCATCTGATCTTCAGTATTCCCGCAACGAAGGCAGGTCTTGATGGAAGTCTGCAGTGCGCTGTTGGAAATGATTTAGGCGACACATGCGCCGTCTCTAAAGCATATAAAAGCACTGACTTGACATTAGTGTTAAAAGTTTGGATCATGTCCCTTGTTATAAGTATAAAACTTGGGCATTGTGGTAGAGTGTAACTCCATTATGGATAAGATTTTATTTTGATAAATCATACAGTGTTGTTATACAGTAATATTAACTGATGACCACATTTCGAGCACAAACTATTGCCACTCATAATCATATCAAGTTAATCACACACAACTTTTTCCTTCATTTATATACATAAGTGGAATTGACTAGATATTTGAATAAAAATCAATATGAGATAATCTACATATAATGTACAGAAATAATAATACGAGTGTTGTTGATCAATTACAATCACATGGGAAATAAGACGAGTGTTTTTACAGTCATAATAAGTAACTTGTTAGAATGTTGTGATGTGCTTGAATTGAAATAGAATTTTGAGATATAGGTCCAACTAGTAGATCGAGGGTAATGAGATTGTCGGAACATAAAAATTTAGCTAAGGTAAGAATGATTGACCCCGAGAAGATGAGTAATTTAGAAAAAAGCTCAGCAATTGCACTGCACACATTAACACACAACCACACAATAGGGTGGGAGAGGGTTAAAATTGTAAGAAGTAATCTATGTAGATGGAGATAAACAGAGATTGATTACTGAATCCTGACTGGTTCATTGAGTCTACACACAACACAACACATGCAACAGAAATGACTCAATGCAAACACCAGAAATATTGAAGATATTATTACCGCCAGTCAAATCAAAAGAGGATAGTAAATAATCTCAAAATTCTATTTCAATTCAAGCACATCACAACCTCCTAACAAGTTACTTATTATAACTATAAGAACATTCATCTTATTTCCCATCTAATTGTATTTGATCAATAACACTCGTATTATTATTATTATCTCTGAATGTACATTATCTCATATTGATTTTTATTCCAATACCTAGTCAATTCCACTCATGTATATAAATGAAGTAAAAAGTTGTGTGTGAGTGACTTGATATGATTATGAGTGGCAATAGTTTGTGCTCGAAACGTGGTCATCAGTTAATATTACTGTATAACAACACTGTGTGATTTATCAAAATAAAATCTTACGTATAATGGAATCATGTCCCTTGTGTTGATTCTTATCGATCTCATCACCACACTGATTTTAGAGTAATGAATGTTTGTCGTGCTTTCCATATAGGGTCCTGATAGGCTTTAACGTCCTCATTCGTGCCACCTATATTTGAAACGATGCTGTCTAGATAAGGTAAGTAAAAAATACAATTTCCTTTAGATGCTTCCGGTCGATGGTGATTGGTGTTTGTTGTTGTTGCTGATTAGGTATCTTCACCTCTGTCTTCTCTATGTTCACTTGAAGTTCTGTCTTCACTGTCTGTCTCTTCTGCAAACTTGTTGATTTTCACCTGTAAGTCTTCCAGTTTGTGTGGTATTAGACATAAATCATCTGCAAGGTCCAGATCTTCTGGAGTCCTTTTGTCAGTCTAACGTCCACCCTTCTTCTTACTCCCCAAAGTCTGCCGTGTGGTCTAGTCCACTACAATCAGGAAGTCATCAGTGATGGTAGGCAGTCTTTTCATATACATGTCTTTACTTTAATGACTTCATTGAGTTTTCCGTTGTGAAAACTCAAATAGTATTCGAAAAAAATTGTCCAATTTGTTCTGGTTTGTTCAAGTTCAACTGGGAAAAAGTTGTAAGAAGCGTGGTTTCCAGGTTTATAATCGAAAAGTTTGAAAAATTCCAATTAAATCCGCAACAAGTTAACTAGTCACCACAAGAGACTACGTTTTCAGTTATGTATAATCCCGTAAACTATGTGTAAACTGTTTATTCCTTTTGTAGCAAATAAGTTGCATTCTCGATTCTCCGGAAGGAAAGATTACAGTAACACAGGCAGTCGGCTATAACTCTGGTAAGCGAAAAATTACTTCACTATGCAGAATACTTATAGGTGGAAACCGAAGTTAAAGTGATACTTCAGTATACGAAACATTGGCTTCCACGATTTCTTTCTAATATATCAGTGACAAATTGTTGAAATATAAGTCCTATTCATGTCTAAAACTTACCTAATAATAAATCACTTTGTAAAATTACTATGTCATTATATGGTGTGCGACTGCTTCTTCATCAAAGAAAATACTCCAGTACGGTTTACAAAATTTATTATTTGATAGTGTCATTATTATTATTATTGTTCCCTTGGGTTCCTAGTGGAACATAGGGCTTCAACTGCACGTCTCCACTTGCTTCTCTCTTCTGCTGTACTTTCCACTTGCATCCATGTTAATCCATACTGATTCAATTCCTCATCACACGATCTCCTCCATGTCACCCTTGGACGTCCCACTCACCGCTTCCCTTTCGCGTTCCACTCGAGCACTGGCCTGACGCGCGATATCACCCAGTGGTGTCCTCAGTGAGTGTCCAATCCATCTCCACTTTCTCCTGCAGATTTGTTGAGCGATTGGTTCTTGTTTTGTTTGTTCCCATAGTTTCTTGTTGGTGATTCTTTCCGGCCATCTGATCTTCAGTATAGAGCCAGCGAAGACAGTTGTTGATAAAGGTCTGCAACAGGCTGTTGGAAATATTCTTTGTGACCCGCCGCCAAGTTTCTGATGCGTATAGAAGAACTGACTGACTTGACGTTTGTATTGAAAATCCGAATTTTATTGTTGATGCAGGCTGAGTGACGAAGATTTCCAGATTGGTTTCAAGTTGATGAATGTGTTTCTCGCCTTCCCGATTCTCGATTTGACATCCTCGTCCGTTCCTCCTGTAGTTGAGACAATGCTCCCTAGATAATTGAATGAAGTAACCTCTTTCATCAAATCCCTCCCGTCGATAGTGTCATAGTGCAGCATAAATTCCGCATGCTTCAGATAGCATTATTAAAATCGATGTTATACAAATGGCCTTTATCTATTCAGATAAGAATAAAGTCACTTTATCAAGTGTAACTGTCAAAATGTTAGTTGACTGGTGGGGGTGGAATCCAGGAAGTGAATTTCATCTCATTCGAAATTCCTCAACTGAATGTACTCGAATCAACCGAAAATGTAAACTAGTTACCTACTTTTAATTCAATTTCGATTTCCCTGTTGATTGATTCGATCGAAATTGTTGACCTCTTTTGACATATCGGCTCCATGAGGGGATGTTTGAGGATTAACTTGTAGATGATGAGTAGCAGTGGAATTGGTGTTTCAAAACAACAGGTACTGGGTTCGAGCCTCAGTGGGAACACCATCACTCACTGGGGAATGCAGGTGCATCCAGATGACGAGTCTGAGATAGCATGAAATGCGCTTCCTAGATTCCTCTGCTAGTCACCATCTACGATCGTCACATGAGAAGTAAGTTTCATGACTCGACAGCCTAGTGGATAAAGTTGGAGGATTTCAACATGAGCTGACATCAGTTAGAGAACCATTGGAAAACCAACACTGGAGTACTGGACAGCTGCTTCCTCCTAGCTTTGGACCGACTCTTCATCAGCACGCACCTATGGTTCTCTATCTGATGTCAGCTCATGATGAAATCCTCCTTCCAATCAAACTAAAGAATCCCTACAAAACCAGTACTTGAAAATTAATCTGATGCTCACTAGTGACTCAGCCTATTCAGGCAGTTAACCTGCGGTTCTGGTGGGAAGCCGTGATCAGTATGGCACAGCAGGTTGAAGGTGAGGTTGTAACTCAACGAAGAAGACATTACGAAGTGGTCGCGCTATGTCATGAATTGTCAGAAGTTAGAATTCATGGGCCGGCCACTGGATCCATTGGGTGGGGTCCCAGTGACTTAATGGTCTAGGAGCTCACTCGCCTTATAACCAGGAGGTCCTGAGTTCGAAATCCGTTGGTGGGTGCGTGCTACTGAAGAGTCCCAAACTAGGACTGAGAAACAGCTGTCTAGTACTCCCTGATTGGTTTTCCAACGGTTCTCTAACTGATATCAGCTCATAATGAAATCCTCCAACCAATCAAACAAAATCCCTACAAAAGCAATCCTAGCGGATAAAGTTTTAACACTTGAAACAGTGGGTGCTAGGTTCGAGTCCCAGTGAGAATACAGATACACCAGGCTGAATGGTTGCAAATAGGATTACACTACAATTCGCAACCAATCAAATAACATTCATACACGGTCAAAGTGTCCATACTAAGAGCCGACATAGAAATGGAGATTGAACAGGAAATACAAAATGACTCCAGTGACTACTTGTTCATCTTTCACTATTTTATTTATTTCTCAAAACTCTTCATAATACTGTATACATTTTTCTTTAAAGTAATGATCATGAACGCAGTGTATCACTATATTTAAACAAACTCCATACTTATCTTACTCGATAGAATAATAATGATTGACATGTGCAGAGCAGATTTGCATACACTGTAAGCAAATATTATTTCATCCGAGTAATATAAGTGTTGACGCTTGCATACATATATGCACATTAACACATTGATGGACAAGCAGTAAAAACAAAAACTAATACAGTCACAATGTCTTGGTATAATCGAATAATAGATTTAAGTAAACAAATCTGCTGCTTCAATTTCTTTCTGATTTTTCAAACAGACACATACACAACACACACACGCATAGGAGCTTCCGTACTCATGTTATCAAAGTAAACATGTTCTTCTTCATCCTCTTTCTCTCTATTGAACATTTTTTTCTTTCAACAATCTTCTTCTGGTTTTGTTTACATTAGTTAGATAAGAAATAACTTTTGTAATAAGCAAATGAATGAGCTTGATTGATGAGTTAGAGATTATCTCACTCAGTATGTGATTTCATAATTATAAATTTCAACATAACAAGAAAAAAAATTCTTTTTTTATTCAAGCAGATGGTATCTTATCACTGATAGCAGTGTTACTGGACTTAACTAAAGTGTTGAAATGGTGTTATATTAATTTGTTGCTAATATCTTAGTTAATTATTATGATTATTATTTCCTTTAATTCCTAGAAGAACATAGGGCTTCAACAGCACGTCTCCATTGTGTTCGGTTCTCTGCCAACGTTTTCACTTGGTTCCAAGTCTGCCCACATGCTTTCATCTCCTCTTCACATGACCTCCTTCAAGTCACCCTTGCACAGACGACCAACTAGTCGCTTCCCTTTCGGTTTCCACTCAAGGGCTTGTCTAATGATGTCACTTGATGGTTTCCTCAGAGTATGGCCAGCCAATCCATCTCTATTTCTTCCTGCATATTTGTTTCACAATCAGTTCCTGCTGTGTTGGTTCGTTCATTGCCAGAGATCCCTGTTGCTGATCTCTTCTGGCAGGCCATCTGATCTTGAGTAGTATTGAGTGAAGACAGCTGTTGATGAAGGTCTTTAGTTTGTTTGAGGTGCTCTTTATGACGCGCCAAGTCTCTGATCCGTATAGTTGCACTGACTTCACATTGGAATTGAAAATCCAGATCTTATTTTTGATGCTGAGTGCTGTTGACCTCCACACAGACTTGAGAGTAATGAAGGCTTTTCTTGCTTTCCTGATCCTTGCTTGAATATCTTAGTTAATAGAATTAATTATACGGCATCAGAATGCTTCGCTATCGCCTAGATTCCACTTTGTTGTATTGCTGGTAGTTGTAGTGGTAGTAGTGATACCCAGCAGACAGATCCCAGAAATCTAAACATCGGAGAGTTTTTTCGATCGTTCAACGATATGCTTGGATTGCCTCAAGTCAACCAACTGAATTTTTGAAAAATTCTTGAAAAATGATCAACTTACTAGATTCAAAGAGGATTTTCGAGTAGAAAATGTATCCAAATCACAAACTGTCATCTATTCGATACAGTAACTCGAGTAAAGTGCACAAAGAACCTCTATTTCAAATATCTTCATCTTTATCTACCTTAAAACAGTAAGCCAGGTTAGAATTTTAAATACTCAATGCTTCTTGGTGTGAATCAATAAGGTTTATATTCAATCTCAGAAGATTTCATCACAGAGACTAACATGGGTCTCAGTCAAAGAAAGTGCGACAATGGACTGGAACAACTTCAACAATCAACTGCTTCCAAATATCGAAGATTGATCCAAGTACTCTATAGGAGGTTCTCTTAGAGCTTAGCAATTCCACCAAAAGCTTTGCTTAACAATCACTGAATCTACACTATTTCCTTAATACGTAGTCAGCTGCTGTAGGATGAAGCTTCCGACTAACGCGCTATCATTAGAAACAGCATAGACTAGTTTTAATTCATCACTATTCGTGATGCTTCACATCTTTGCTTTACGGGAACAAAAATTTTTCATTAATAACTTTGAATATACACAAAATATCTTTATTTGTTGTGTTGCATTACGTCAGCGATGTGTGGAATCGTTCAAGAGATAGGATAAATGAATAAATTGATTGTATATGATTGAAATGGAGCAGACTTAACGTTTTGTAAGTCGAGTCAAGTACTGAGTTATTCAGCATCCCTAATCACATATAATTAGTAATTAGTGCTTAAGTGTGCAAAACCAAGTTCGACAGACTTTCTCATGTTGCCCTGGCAAGATCGAAATGTATTGGCGAAAATTCCAGCATTAAAAACTAGCTATATCAGAACTTTGATATCTGTTCTTATGATAGAGATGTCAGAGTCTGTCTCTTAAAACGTGGTCATGCGTGATATTATAGTCTTTAAACCACAGATGCGGCACAGTAAACTAAAGTCTCGGGTTCTATAAACATAAGATCACTCACAACCTCAAGTTCATTTCAAAACTGTCTTTTCAGTTTGTAACCCTTTTCTCCTCTATTACTCAACTACATTTCTCTGTTTCTCTACCAGCTTTCATTTTTCAGGTGACGCGTTAAATTTACGCTTCACATCCAAAAATTATCTTCATCTTGAAATGGATTTCAGCCTAATCCACGACACTCTGGCAATTTATACTCACTACCTCAGCCTTAACTATCAGTGGTAAGATGTTGATGTCACTTTGGCGTTCATATCTTAAAACGCCTCTGTTAGGTATAGTCGATCATTTGATAATGAGGCAATTAGGTATACTAGTCACATCATAAGTCTGACAAATTGATGGGAATAAGATGAGGCTTTCATGTGCTTGTCAAATATTTTTTAGACAACAAACCACCTTGATTTGTTCTTCTCTGAGTACGGGAATTCGATGCTGGGGAAGATTCTGATTGCATTTCATAGAAGTTATTGGAAAAGAAATCACTATAACCGATGCAAAAATATGAATTATATCTATATCAAATGATTTAGTATCACTTTCTCACTACTTACTGAAATTATCCCAAAAATTCAAGGGAATTTGTATTAAAGAAAGTTGCTATGTGATCGTTAAACAACACACAGATCATGGCCCAAGTGTCCATACACGCTGTTACCAAGTCATTTGTTTTGTAATTAGTTAAGTTTTCAAACAGGGTTTAATTTTTTCAGCCTCAACACATATCAGTTTTTATTAGTAGTACATCATGCAGAGTATCACGAAACTGCATAGCTAGATAGATAAGCCAACAGTAACCGGGATTACTTGTCATTAAATAGTGTTTGAACTGATCCAGCTCTCTGGGCTGAGTTAGACCGGGTATACCGCTGATAAGCTCCACCCTAAACCAGCGGAATGGCCGTCCGGTGTTTTACGCCGAGTGTTAACACTTTCTTTTGAAGAAGCTGAGGCTTATACTGTAAAAGTTCAGAAAAATTTTGTTTTAATTTTCTAAACACGCTTAGATCATTTAAAGTAATTCTATAATTTTCTTTAGTTGGTTTGTAAGGATTAGTTTTGTTTTTACGAGTTGATCACTGATTGATATCAGTTAGAGAACTATTGAAAACAAGGGAGTACTGGACAGCTGTTTCATCCTAGTTTGGGAATCGTCGGCAGTACTCATCCACACACCAGGTTCTCACCCAGGACCTTCCGGTTACAAGACAAGCTCGCAAAGCACTCAGCCACTGGGGCCCGACTCGATAGTTAATGATTTCTAACTTCTACGAATTCGTGATTTAGTGCAATCACCAACCAATGTCATCGGCTGGACATTCATCCTCACACTTGACTGGATGGACCTTACTGGTCTATAATTACCGTTAGTATACTGTTTAAGTTTGAACTGAAGCATTCATATACTAACACTCAAAATTTCATTTGCAACTGCAGCTTTTTGACTTCCAAACTCATTGACTAAAACTGTTAAACTCAAGCGTCCTTGATAGATCCTTGCCCGGAGCCAAAATGACAACAAACACCTAACATCTCCATCCAGTAAAATCGATCGATGGGAAGTTCAAGACAATTTCGATAAATAACTACTAATACTCCTTGCATAAAAGGTGGGTCCAGTGGTTCAGCAGCCTAGAGGACTTCAGAAACGATGGGTGTTGGATTCAAGTTACTAAAGGAACACCAACACTCTACCTGAGATGCAGATACGTCAAGCTGAGAAGTCGATATTCAGAGGAAACCTGCGTCCAGGATTCCACTGTTAGCCATCATGAACCAGAGTGCTATAGGAATATTTAGTTGAATTTTAGATTTTCCTGTCGATTGATTGGACCGAAGTGCTCGGTCTCAGGTTGACATGTCGGTTTCTTATGCAGATGCTTCGACGATGTCTGGACATTTAATTAGAATTTAATTTGTGGATGGTGACTAGCAGTGGAATCCAGGATGCAGGTACATCCAGCTGACGAGTCCCAAATAGGACGCAATGCGCATTCTGGATTCCACTGCTAGTCACCATCCACAAATTAAACTCTATAGGAATATGTTTGAACTGTAAATTCTGATTTTACTTTATTGTCCAAATTAAACCAACATTAGAACTATAGTATAGTAAAAAGTTTTCAACCACACAACAAGACTTCAAAGTAGAAATTGGTAAACACTGAATACACTATGACATTAGTCCTTCTGTACTGGTCAGTATGTTTAACTCAATCTTACAGGAGGTCAGTCTTGACTACTGGATAACATTTCTGATATGCGTTCGAATCTCATCATGAATATCACTAAGTGCAACACTTAGACCCACAGTGTTTTTCGTCAAAATGCGTGTAACGAACCAACAGTTGTGTGATTAATATGAATGCCAGTTTGTTGGTGTGTTTTTAAAAAACCTAACTGTTATATGACTTTTTTTGTTTTGCTTCGTTAATATATTTAAGAAAAGATTTTATTTCTTTATTGACCAACCGTAATTTGATTCACACAGTTAAGTTGTTGTTTTAATTCATCTACAGTTAACATCTACAGTTTTCACATTCTCCCATTCCTTATCCCATTTTAGCAGCAATTAAGATGAAACAGTAAAAAATAAAAAGAGGAAGAAAAGAATTTTTAAGGGTGGATCAATTGGTTAAGAGGTTTGGTTTCTTCTTCTGATTTCGCCTCCTTTTTCTTCTTCTTCAAAAGTCCATTTCAATTTATGTGACCCATTGATGACACTTAGCGTGTATATCAAGTTTCTCTATGTCTGAAATTATCTTCTATCCTTCTCTTTTACGCTTTTGTTATTTCTCTCTCTCTCTTTGTCTTTCTAACAACTATCCATCTCTATGTCCATCTTTGATACACATAACCTGAAATCATTTATCTGTATCTCTCTCACTTAACTGTCCAATAGAAATCCTATGATAGGGGTGAGGAAGAATAAAAAAAACACTAAATGTATCATAAGGCTGGTAATGTTTATCTTTTAATTTAACTTTTTGGTCATACCCCTGTAGTCCTTCCTTCCAAACATACACACACACGTAAAAACACACCTACGAGATATCACATTCATTTCTGTCTGTCTATTCATCATCATTTTTCCTCCCCCTTTCAGTGATGATTTCTCATGCTACTCAGAGATGAAATTCGCGTGATCCTTTCTATTAGATTTATAACATCCCTTGATATATGTATCACAACATACAACATATATGTATTCTATAGGAGAGTATCATTTTTTTGATTTGACGCCTCGTTTATATTTGAATTTCATGCTAAATTTTTGTCGTGTTGTCATTGTGTTGTAATGATATAGTAGTAGTAGTATATAGCATATAAATGTACTAAGTAAAATAGCAATAATAATATTAATAACAGCGATCGGTTGTTTAAACTAAATATAAATTGACAATTTTTCTGGATAGAAATCTAATCCATTTATGAAAATGGCTACATCTGAACTCATGGAATCTGCTAAATTGAATGTTCAAGAGATAAATTTCAATGATAAACTTCTCCCGCCAAGTGAACAAGCATTGAAACGATTCATCTCTAGTTATTTGCCATTTTCTCTGATGAATTTACAAAATCCTAATGTATTTCATGCGCAAAATGATTTATCAAGCATAAATTGTGATTCTACGCTATCAAAGACACTATCAATGACTACTACACTACTACTACTACTTCAGCGACAATAACATCTCCGTCAATCATCACAACGGACAACAGTAATGCTGTGAAACCGCTGACAGATGATACCACCAATGTCAAGATGAAAAATTCTAATCTCCCGGCAAACTTTTCATTTCCCTTTAATACAAATTCTAACTTGAATGAGTTTAAAAATGATTCGGATAGCGGAGATGAATTGAAATCGCATTCTACAAATCCTTATATGAATTTACGCAATAATAATAATAATAATGATAACAATAATAATAATATTAAATCAAATTTGTTGAATAACAGTCTACCATCTGACTGGATGTTAAATCCTCAGAAGTTATTCTCTACATTAATGATGGCTAAAGCTAGTATGCAGATGGGAACAGATTTCGATAGATATCAAGCATTACCGAAACCTTCAATATTCGGTATACCAGATAAACTACCAGTACAAAATATGCCAAATAATGATGAATATAATAATATTTCTAAACAAAAAGAGGCTAAACCATTGTTATCACCATCTAACTCAGTTCCAACAACCCAACCACAGCTGTCAAATATTCATGATGCTATAAATACCTCGCCAAACAAAGTGAACAGTATAGTTGGTTCAACTCACCAATCCACTTATGCTACAAGTACACCAAATAAACATGTAAAGTGTAATAAACAAGAATTGACGCCTAAATCATCTTCTACAGAGAGTGTAGATGGACAAGATATTCAAACTGCTTCTTTACCATTTTCTCCACAAGAAATAGTCCGAGTTTGTCAAACATTTGAAGAAGCCGGTGATATTGAACATCTTAGCCGATTTTTATGGTCATTACCATTGAATCCAAGTCTATGGGAAGTGTTGAATAAGAGTGAAGTAATTCTAAGAGCTAGAGCGCTTGCAGCATTTCATACAAGAAATTTTAGAGAATTATACGCCATCTTAGAAAGACACAGCTTTCCAAAATCTTCACATGTTAAACTACAAGCTTTATGGCTTGAAGCACATTATCAAGAAGCAGAAAATCTTCGTGGTCGACCACTTGGACCAGTTGATAAGTACAGGGTAAGAAAGAAGTTTCCTATGCCTAGAACAATTTGGGATGGTGAACAAAAGACGCATTGTTTCAAAGAGCGTACAAGAGGTCTTCTACGTGAATGGTACCTTCAAGATCCTTATCCGAGTCCAGCTAAAAAACGTGAACTAGCTAATGCAACTGGGCTAACTGCAACACAAGTTGGTAACTGGTTTAAAAATCGACGACAACGTGATCGTGCAGCAGCGGCTAAAAATCAGTAAGTTACCTTTGTAATTATTTCATTTATCTGTCATTATTTATTTGCATAATATTAATTTGCGAAGCTGTGCGTCGGTGGCACAGCGGTAGAATGCTCGCCAACCACGCATGTGGTACGGAGTCCGATCCCCAGCCAACGCACTCGTTTACCTAGCCAAGCCAGTAATTAGGCTGATAAAGAGGGAAGGTTGAGCATGGGGCCAGCAACCCCATCCCGTTAAAATAAGCACCACTGCTACAGAAATTTCAGGCCTCTAGCTTGAGGCTCTATGTTCCATTAGGAAGGTAAAGGAATAAAACAAAAATTAAAAAAGTTTGTGAAGCTGAAGGATTCTTGCAGGACTTAAAACATAAGCCTCTGAACCACTGAAATTAATTCGTCAAATAAGACGAATGTCATAAAGCTCAGATAATTGTACGATCACCATGTACACCATGCTCATATAAGGCACCTTGTGAAACTAGGGCCAAGTTAGTCTTTGAGTCCCCTAAAGCGTAATATTTGACCATCTAAACCTAAACACCTACATATGATCTTGATCCAGGTTTCATTTATGGGACAAATAAATTTGTTATTAAGAACAGATTCAAGTGGTTTTGTCAAATACTGATATTTGAAGCTAACGGTTTAAATGTAGGCCGCTTAGTTATTCTGTCTATATACATTGTGATATCACTTATCATCTGTCTAACTTCTTCAGATTATTTCACTTCATTATTCTATGAAAGATGTACGCCTAGTTATCATTATGAAAATAAGCACAAGATGATTACGATTACTCCGTTATTACTGACCTATGATACTTGCATACTTGTTAAAAAAAGGTACTGAATGGTTTTGAAAGGAAATCTAAGTAATAGCATACTTGGTAATCATATCCTGAGTTTCATTTAACAAAACATCAGGTGGGTAATCTAAAGTACTATTGTTAATCGACTGTAGATGTATCCATCTTTTCAACTCAAACGTTTTTACTTTTTTCCATTCTAACTCATTAAAAATGCCCATTAAAAATTTTTCAAAAGAATGGATACTGAACAAAGAGTACTCTTTTCGATAACTTCATCATCAGGCTCTACAGGTATATATACATTATAGTGAATGAATGAATGAACTAGTGTTATGAACAACATTAATGTTTAAATAACATCGAATCAATAATATCAATAGATTACAGCTCAATAGCATCAACATAAAATAAGCTGAATGTCAGAAAAATTAGGAAAGATAATATTACAAATTCATGAATTTATAGTTTCTACTGAAGGCCAAGACAGTAGTAGGGGCTGGACTTGTTTCTTTTGCACACAAAGCACTGATTGTTTGAGGCGAATTGCAATAGCCTCTACTGTTTGGAGCATGCGGTGCTTCGATGATTTCGGCAATTTATTAGGCACCCAGTAGATGATAGAGAAGGATTCTTCCACGCTGGCTTTGTGGCCGGTTTGCACCAGATGGTCACTACACCTTTACTTAGCCATAGTGGGAGATGTTCTCGAGCACAAAAAATCAAGTTCCTAAAGCAACGGCCAATATAACTCGCTCCACAAGCGCAGTTGAATTGGTAGATACAATTTGAAGTGGCTAGTCTAGGTACTTCATCTTTCAGTCGAGGTAGCACCATCGGTCGTGTAGAGAATAATATGTGTAGTTCGCCAGCATTAAAAGTTCTTTGAACTGATTTTCTTAATTTCCTCGTAATTATCTCACTTGGTATATCGCCCTTGAATTGTAGTCTTATATAAAGTGGCTTCTTGTTTACAGATAGTGAGTAGTTCTTTTCCGCTTTCTTTGTCATGTGTTTCCATTCCTTTGTGTTCTGAGTGTAACATAGAGGGGCTTCAAGCTTCAGCTGTGAAGTTCCAGTAGCAGTGGAGTCTTTCTTTACGAGGTGAACTTTGCTAGTCTTACGCCTAACATTCTCTCTTTTTCCTGTTTACTACTGACTTGAGAGAGGATTAGGAATTCCCTGGCGGGGGATCGAACCTCGAACCACATAAGTGGTTGACGGGTATTCTACCACTGGACCACCAATGCACCATTTCTTTTTCTCAGGAAATGATAATTCACATTATTAAGTGCAAATCCCTTATTTAATTTATGTGTAAAAAACTTGTAAATATCTTCAGTTGTACATTAATTGTGATAAAACAGGCTTTTTTTCTCTGCAATCTGAATTGTTTTTACGAATAACTCTAAAATGGCTATTATATCTTGAAATAATGAAAAAGAATTTTAGTTCAGGTAGTTGCTTTTGGAGTTGTTTCTAAATTAGTACTGAAGATGCTGTCTGGTAAGACAACGAGAGCTTCGAGAGCAAACAGTTCAGCTTAGTGAAGACTGCAACACTAAAAGTCCAGAATTACTTTAGATGTTTCGGTTTTTCTTTTTTAAGTAATTGATATGAAAACCTAACATATATTACCTATCTGCTAAAACTCACATATTGAATGCTGGAATGTAGTAAAATGACTGGCGTCTTAATAACAGCTTCAATGACAATTCCGAATATACCCACTATCTACTATTTGACATGCTAAACTTGTTCCAAGAGTTAAGACTGTTATTCTTATTTTTCCTCTTTGCAATTTGGTAATTTCAATAAAAAATTTTAGTTTTGTTTTTAAAGTGACTAGATCAGTAAAGCTTAGACGAATATTAGCAACTCTGGGTTGAAGAGATAGGGTACAACTTCAACTAGAAATGCGTTATGTTTCTTTAATATTACTGAAAATCAGCATACTATTAGCACAGATGAGAGTTTCAAAAGTAAAACTTAAAGTACGAGGTAAAAAACGAGTTTCACTACTTTATAAAACTTGTACGTAAAAATTACTCATAGCTACTGTTTAGATTGATCTCAGGTGAATAGACTGATTCCCTAAGTAGACGCTTAAAGTATCAAGTTGATGTGTTCATCAAGTAAGCATTCAATAAGCTTAAATTTCTGACCAATTTTTGTCTCCCACCGAGCAAAATCACCCACCTTCAAGTACTGAAGAATTCAGATATACATGCATTTAGCAATGTGTATTACTAAAGCAAGAAGATCCTGGGTTCGAGCTCCGATGTCATCTCATGATGAAATCCTGTAACCAGTCAATCAAATCCCTACAAACCAATACTTAAAGCAAAAATGTGTTACATTGAAGCATGTTTAATTTACTGTCCATGATATCTGTGTGAGATGACGGTGATTTGAAAATCACTCATCTGTAAATTAGTCAACTTGGTCAGTAAGTAAATTATAACTCATAGTAGACGGATTACTGAACTTTGTGAAGAGTGTTTGAATGACAAAATAGTTATTCTTCTCCACTTGTTGGAGGTAATTTGCGCTAACCATCAATTATTCATGACGTAGTTCTTCCAGTGAGTCTCAGTAATTAATTTCACTTATAATCATCCGTCATTCACAATATTAATCAGAAGTCAATATCAAGGATAAATCACAATGATTATTAAAAATTTCTACACAGAATTAGCACCCATACTTCGACAGGAATTTTTATTACTTGGAAGCTAAGACCGAAGCAGATGGTTGTCCTAGGAGACCACACTTCACCCCCGAGCCTTAAACTTGAAGTCTGATCCACAAGACAATGGAGCAGAGTCAGGAGCCACGTTCCCATGGTTTCCGGTGACCAGAACAGGTTCATACGCCATTATGGAGCCCATGTACACTATAGGTTTGGAATCAGGGTTTACCAACTCTCCTAGGTAGACCTGCATGTCCACCAGTCTGATTGTAAGCTCCAAATGTTCTCATTTACACGGTCGCTTTCATAAGGAATATTTGTTTTTAGTGCGGAAGAATGTGACCATACTTCAGATTAATTTTCGTGTATGAAAGTCTCTTTCAGTTGAAATAGACGGTTTCAACAACCATCTAGAATATATGAAGCCAAATGATAATATTCACAATCCAAATATATATTAAAGAAGTATTTTTTGAGCTTTGATTCGGGGTTTCAATGAAATTCTCTTCATCACCATCAACGCAAGACGAAAACTGATACTAAAAGTATATTGAACTTTTGAAAAGTAACTAATTTAATATTATCTAATATCAATGGGAACAGGGTTCATTGTAAAGAGCATAAAATGAACACTTATCAAAGTTAAATGCCCTGAAGGAATGATGCTCAGTCTCTTTTTTTTTGTTGTAAAACTTATTTTTCAAGTTATGACTAATTAATTATTGCATTGTTTTAAAAAAAAGGGTTAACTGACCATTTAACTCCAAGCTTAATTGGATAGTGATTGATATTTTGTTGGGAAGATCTCTCCTCAGGCTAGGATAATAAAACAGGAAATATCCTGTGCCATTTGGTTTATTTCATTCCCGTCATGCCGCGCTCCCCCCTCCTGTCGGTTACTTTCGGAAGATGGATTAAAGTGACATTAACTGACATGGTTTGTAAGGCGAAAGAATTAGTGTGAAATCAAAATTAAAAGTGATTGCATGACAAAGATTAACGTGATCCTTTATAGATTTTAGCTATAGTATACAATAATCTTGGATACTGATTTCTTTCTTGGTGATAGTGTTTGACTTGTCAAATCTAAATAACTCAATACTTACCTGTGTAAAGTTATCAGTTAATAAAGTTCAACACCGCTTCAGGAGTTAAAACTGAATCTGTGGGAGATAAGAATATAAACCTAAATTGAACAAATTTCTTTCCTGTAGTAAAGCAACAACTGTATTCAATGAATTCATAAATTTCGGTAGGATTTGTCAGCTGAATACCCCTCTACAACACTGTTATTTATACAAATTCTTAAGGTTAATTACATAGAAACACATGAAGATTGTTTTCGAGAGTTGATTTGTAAGGATTTGATTTGATATCAGTTAGAGAACCATTGAAAACTAGGGAGTACTAGAAAGCTGTTTCCTCCTAGTTTGGGACTTCTGGGCAGTACGCACCCACTCGGATTCGAACCCAGGACTTCCCAGTTACAAGACAAGTTCGTAGATCATTCAGTCACTGGGACCCTATTCAATTGCCAGCACATGAATTCTAACTTCTACCAATTCTTGGTTTTAGCGCGACCACCAACCAATGTCACGAATTAGTAGAAGTTAGAATTCATAGGCCTTCGAATCGAGTCCCAGTGACGGAATGGTCTACAAACTTGTCTTGTAACTAGGAAGTCCTGGGTTCGGATCCCTGTGGATGCGTACTGCCGAGAAGTCCCAAACTAGGATGAAACAGCTGTCTAGTATTCCCTGGTTTTCAATGGTTCTCTAACTGATATCAATCCGTGGGCAAACTCGAAAAACATGAAGATTGTGACAACAAACAAGTATCGATTTCAACAGACATACTATCTATTAGTTGTGAGTGATAATCTGTTAACTTCAAATTGTAAATGAACAATATTCAAAGCACACATAAACTGTAGTTATTGTGGTGGAATTAATACAGTTATAAGCATCTAGGTTTGATAATAGTGAAAATGCAGAGAAACTTCTTAAAAAAAAACAGCTAAATAAATTTAACATAGGTAAATCATATAGGACAAAATAACAAGATTTTAACATGTCTGATTTAAACTCATAAGACTCATTGTCTGAACACTCCTCACTAAGATTAACACTCAACTGTGATTTTCGATTTGCACAAATCCTAAGAAAAATAATAGTAAGTCTGATAAAATAATGGAAACAACATTGAAATAGATACTTATTCGATTGGTTGGAGGATTTCATCATGAGCTGACATCAGTTAGTGAACCAGCTCATGATGAAATCCTCTAACCAATCAAACAAAATGCCTACAAAAACCAATACTTGGAGATACTTATTTGTTGTCACAATACTTGTGTGTTTGAATGTATTTAACTCTAAACAGTTGTATAAATAGAAGTGTCTTTAAAGTATTCCAGCTAACAAGCTCAATCAAAATTTATGAATTCACGAAATACCGCTTTCTTTTTTCTTCACAGTTGTTACTTGTTTTAAATAAACCGACATATTACGTAAGACCACCGATTACGTGTATCTAGTTATGTATTCCATTGGTGTTCATTTCTTCTCTGGTGACAACTTATACAGTCTTATATCCAGACATTTTAAGAAATATGCTAAATGAGAAAAGCCTGTACCATTTGAAGGGTAGAAAAAGGACTACATATACCACAGTATATTCGATTGCTTCCTATAGTGGCGTCAGCAGAGTTTTTGAGTTGAGTGATTCAATCGTCAGGCTTCCATTTATTTTTGAAATGTTGTCACCTCAAAACTTGAAAAGAAGGAAATCCGTTACAAGTATAGCGACTTTTCTTGGTAATCAGAGATATAACTGAGTATTTCATTTAACTGTGTTATACTATTAACTTGCAAACATTGCCTTTTATATCACACACCCAGCCGAACTTATCAACCTTCGGGAAGGAATTTTGATAGCTCAGTTCTATTTGTAATCTGAGCTGACAATAAGGGGTTCACAACTAAATCGTATACACTTTTGTTCCTATTTCAAGATTTATAGATCTGTTTGCTTATTCATACTAGGCACTAGTAACATTATGTAGTCGAAAGCAGTTTGTTAAAAGTACAGCAAACTGTTACTAACCCTGATAAATATAAACTGACAAGGAATATAAGGATCCCACTGAATATAACTCTGTCTTAATCTTAACAGTGTATATATACTGAATTTTGATTTCTACTTCCTAATCAGATTTGGTATATCAGAGATAAGAAAACAGGTTATAATTCACCAGGTTAATCAATTATAACACAATGAGCATGGACAGATGCAGTTCATGTAAACTTTATGGCGTTTAAATAGTTTACTTTTTTTTATCCTATAAATCCTTAGGCGTCATCTAGTTATAGATAAAATTATCCCACATATCTTTTTCCCCATGAAAGTAATTATTATAGTGGCTCCCTACTAGGTCTCATTGTGATAGTGTTCAATTATAAAAACAATTTTTTTTCTCCAGTGCGTTACTGTAGGTAAATCATAACATCTTCGCTGCTCTGCTTGAGGCTATTTATCATTTGTCCAGATCAGTAATGTTATCATATTACGAACCCTTATCATCACACAAAAAAGAATGCCCATATCAAAAAATATCAAAGTCACAGAAAATAATCCCAAATACATTAATAATAAATATTCAGCTAAGCCTGTATTGTGCGTGAGGCTCAGTAGTTGTACTGTGAATGGTATTTTCAAGTAGATTCACAAGCTTGACTATTGTATCAGATTTTCCTAATTTACTAACATCTTAATATTAATTCTTCATTGCAGTATTCTTCAACTAATTCTGACGTTTAAAACTTTGTGAGGAACTTACTCTTATCCCAAAATTTCATTTCATGAAAAAGTGCTTATTATTTCTTGGATAGAATTTAATAAGAGTATAATAAAACACAGAGGTGCATCAAGAGAAGGACATCGGGAAAAAAACCATTTTCCATTTTCACATTTGTTGCCTGGTCCATAAACTTGGCATGTACATATCTGCTGACAACATGGCTACATTTTTTAAAAGTAGTTATTGAAATAAAAGGCTTCAGATAATGAAGTTAATGATTTTAATGTAATGACCAAGCTGGCTGTTGTTGGTAGACGGCAGAAGCTTAGCTTGTTCTGGTTGATGTCTATCCTGTTGGTTTATCAGCCTCTTATTTAGATTACTTTATTTCCCTTCATCTATTTGCCTTATCGTTTGACTGAAATTTCACCTAGTGGCTGGTAAAGGCTTTATTCTCTCGGTAGTTCTTGAAGTAGTCTGTTTTATTTACTTCTGTCTTTGTCAACTGGAAGTATCACAAATTTCCTTTACAAATTACCTGATACTTCAATCTATTCTTTTGTTATGCTTAGGAGATGTTGATTTCCTACAGCTTTATTCCATTTACAAGTGGATAATATAGTTGCGATTATAATTTAGTCGAACATTTATTTCTTATACTTTCAAGGAAGAACTCTATGATGTACATAGATGCAGTATACTTTTTTATTATATTTAGTGCACAAGATAAGTCCTCCTGAACTACAATTCAGTCCATTATAGACATTTTTCACCACGAAAGATTTATTACTTATCCATTTTGTCGTCTTCATCTCCATAGTATGAGAAGTTTATTGTTTAAGTCACCTGTCATTCCACCATCTATAACCTTTTCAGTGATATACTGAGAGATATCATTGATTTCCTTACTAACTTTTCTCCATCAAATGCGTCGATGGCATAGTGGTTAGGACGCTCGCCGACCATGCACATGGTCCGGAGTTCGATCCCCAGCCGACGCACATTTGATATCAATGATCGGCCTGCTAAATTTCGGCTACCGATATCACATGCTGAAAATTCCATACTTATACCAAAACAAACTGTGTGGCGTCAAGCTATAATAAAATAATAATGATATTTTATTAATTTGCGAAAATATTACTACAAGTGACTGATTATTTTGCAACATACAATTTCCTGTGTCAGTGAATACGTCGCTTCGTTTCATTCCTGTCTGGCTATATAGCCTTCTACATTTTAGAGTTCCATAAGATGGTATTAAATCGTTAGGATTTATGTAGGAAGAAATCAAAATTCTTTTAATTTAGAATTATTTCTCATCATTGAGCAAACAACAATAGTACGCTGTACTTGAAAAATACTGCGGGAACGAAAATTATTTTTCTGGTGGGAATAAAAGTGTTAAAGGTTTGGCTTTTTCACTCATACTGCTTTATACTGCTTCCACCACTCCTTTTCTCAGTGATAAGTCCCCAGAAATGCTAAACATAAGTTCAGAATTAACAACTGATCACAACCATGCCCATATTTTGGCGGATCGGAATAGAACAATTATAAATAAAACGTAGGGTTCCAAACTGTATGCTAAATAAAAGTTACAACGACAAGAACTATTATCTAATAATCAGACTTAATTAGTTTTACTACTACTATTACTCACACTGCTAATACCATGAGCACTAGGTCTATCATGACAAGAATAATTCCCTTGAAGTCTAAGTTTATTTCATGGAATAAAACACTTGTTCACAGTTACAAAATAATTATCTTCTCTTTTGTTTTTATTCTCTTTTTTTATCTACAGACAACTCGAGAACTCTGACAGTGATGTAGAACCTGATAATGAAATAAGTTCAGATGATACTGATCGAAAAGATACTGAAGACAGAAGAAGGCATACTTCACGTTCAGATTCTTCAAGATTTCAATCGAATTTCAATGTTAATCGTTTCTGTATGCCAATGACTGAGGAGAAATTAACAAAAGATAAATCTGATCATTATGATAAAGATGAATATGATAGTGGTATTAAATGCAATAAACTTCAGCACAATTCACCATCTCATGAAGCTGAAAGTGATATCTGGTCACAAGGATCAGATAATGACAGTTTTTTAAATATGAGAAAAGAACAGAAACGTGAAGCAAACAATGAATATGATAATCAAACTCATTTCCATTCAAGATTACACGAAAATTATACGAATCCTAAACGACAGTGTTTCTATCCTGGAGTAACTGGACTGAAGCAAAATACACTAAATCAACCATTGAATTTTGCACAAAATTTATATAATATTCAATCAGCTATGCTGTCCACTGATAAAGCCGATGAATTAAATTTGAATTCCCCGCCAAAAAATAAACCGTTCAATTTTCCATTTGATATATTGAATTTAGGACAAAATGTACAGCAGAAAATGTCCACCGCTACATTACAGAGATCCGATTTTCCATCTAATGCTTGGAATAATGAAATGAAACCTTCAGACGCTATTAATTATGCTACAAATGTACCAGCTTCTCAATTTCTGAACTCTAATAATATCATGAATCGACACGAGTATCCTGTGTCCACTAACTTTGATAATAATAATAATATATCTATGAGTGCTGGTTTAAAATATTCCAATTTAAACCCTTTCAAAGTTATTTCTACAAAACCAAATAATGATCCTCAACTATCCAACGATTTAATTAGACAGTCTAATCTAACGGAACATGATAAAATGCCTCGTAATATGTGTACTTCTGAAAATTTATTCCCTCCGATATTTCCCCCCCTACCACAATTCATATCTAATTATATTAAACCGTCTGAATTACCTTCGTTATTAAGACCAGTGAAAAATGATACTAACATAAATTCACCTCTCTTCGTTCCACCAGCATTTATACCGCCATCCACATCACCAAATAAACCGATAAATTTTAAACAACACTACTCTGATCCAGAGGTTGCTAATCATTTCAGTAAGCAAATGACTGGAGAAAATCTACTCCCGGAGAATTTATCCCAATTTAAAAATAACCATACTATCAGTAGTAGTTACAACAGTGACAGTACACTGATAAATAGTCCACTATCGTCAACAGCACCATTTTCTGCATCGTCTTCACCATCACTTTATCTCTGGCAAAAAATGTTTGAATGGTATTCAACCCAAATACAACAGCAGCAGCAACAACAGCGACACCATCATACTCAACCATTTTTACCAAAAGATTTTCTTCAGCATTTACCTCATACTAACCATGAAACTGATAATAAGATGTTGAGTGATCTCAGTAATAATATAAATAGTATTATCAGTCAGCCATTCACTAATACAAACAAGCATAATGACGAGAAAAGCGGAGGTGACAATGAGACAGTACCAATGAGTACTGATCGGATTTTATTTACAAAAACAACAACAACACCAACAACTGAACAAACAGTCGATCCAGTGTCATATTCCCAAACTGATGAAGCCGCAATATCGACAACAACAACAACGACAGCAAGTGAAGACGTACAAGACTCGAAGCCTGTAAATAGTTTGAAAGAAGAAGAAAAGGTAGGGGAGAATCAATGTAATGTTTCGCCTTCTAATTACCTTGTCAATTCAACAGATGAAAATAGTAATAATTCAGATGAATCCTCCTTAGATATTTAACCCTAAATAGAGATACTTACACACTATTAAAAATATCGGATCACAGCTACACAGTTTCACATACTTTCAAGGAACTGACGATCCTGTTTTCACTTATTTTAAGCACATTTTGTTTCAGAAAATGTGTATCTAGTAAATAGTAACCGTGAGAATTATGACAAACATTATATCAGTCTTGCTGATATCAGCGCCTTCTACATTCCTGATCCCCTTTCTAATGGTATTGAAAACTACATCTTATATTCTTATACTTTCAGTTTTCGTGTCGTTCTTTTTTTCTCAGTAGTTGTTCGGTTTACAGTGTGGTGCCTATCAATTAATGGGGAGAATAAAAATTTTCTCAACACAAAACGGCGAGTATAAAAAACAAACACTGATTTCAAATACTTTCCTTTATAGTAATAATGCATTTAATCTCTATTGCTTGTTTGTAAATAATACGTATTTTCAGCAATTGTGTCAAATATATATGTGTGATTTCATTTCATTTTGATTTTCTTTCTAATATGCAATGACTAAAAGTACTGTAAATATTTACAGAAAGTCAATTCAGTGGCAAAGCATGGATATAAATATAGGAGTCTCCTCAAAAAGCCAAGGAACTAAGGAATCACATAATATTCAAGCGTTGGTTTTGTAGGGATTTTGTTTGATTGGTTGGAGGATTTCATCATGTACTGACATCAGTAAGAGAAACATTGGAAAACCTGAAGGCAGTACTGGACAGCTAACTGTTCCGTCTTAGTTTGGGACTCTTCAGCAGTACGCACCCACCGCCAGGGTTCGAACCCAGCACCTTCTGGTCACAAGGTGAACTCGTAGACCATTCAGCCACTGGGACCCGATCCAATGAATCCAGTGGCCCATGAATTCTAACTTCTGCCAATTCATGACATAGCACGACCACTTCGTAATGTCTTCTTCGATGAGTTACTGCCTCACCTTCAACCTGCTGCACCCTACTGGTCACAGGTTCCCAACAGAACCCCAGGTTAACTGCCTGAATAGGACCAGTCACTAGTGAGCATCAGATTATATAAACATAAAATGACTAATAAGGGGAAGTATTTTAATTGAGTGCTGTATATGGGTAGATATGTTCTAACAGTGAGATGAATAAAATCAAACCTTGAATATACTACAAAAAATCAAGAATCCCTTTGTTACGCTTGATTCACCTCATTTTAGAAACATGAAAGAAAACTTCATGAGAGTTTATGTTGATATATCTGTACGGGTTTGAATAGTAATTAAGTCAGATTCGCAGTTTGCAGTTTACCCAGCTCGAAGTGAAATTTCGCCGCAGTTCTCTTTGGAAGCCGAAATTATTCAGACCGCAATACTTGATCTGCTCGGCACCACACACTGCAATAAAAAAACCAATCACAGATGCATGATGTCATACATTATTAATTGACTGGAATGAATAGGTGAACACCACTCACATCAGTCAGCAGTGTTTGCTAGCCAGATGGGCTGTTTGCTTGTTTTGGGTAGAGCTCTTCAGGGGCATACCAAGTAGTTCACTTCGATCTGGCTAGCACGTACTACCTGTTGTTGTGAATAGTGTCCAACTACCTTTGTCAGTCAAACAACAGTATACAGCGTCATGCGTTTCTGATTGAATAATCACTACAAAGTAGTTGTCACCATAAAGATGGCGTAGTTAGACAATCGTGATTGAATTTTCGTTAAAGATAGTTTGTACAAAATCTCCTGTAAATTATTTTTTAATGATAGTTACTAGATGAACAAAGAATGTTTATTTCCTTCAACTAAGGAATCACTAGCTGGAAATAACTGCTGATATAACCCACTGGATAGAATTCAGAATGTATTATTTTAAATTCTATACTATCGTCCTTCAAGCTACTGCATTTTTAAACAGATATCGGTACCTAATTAGAACTGATAATGTGCATTATAGATCGCAGTGCTGGCTGCAGCCAAAAACAGTATTCGTATGCATTCCAGGAAAAAGCGGAAGCCAATATGCCGAAAGTACTTGTTAAAATAATTAGAGTTAAGCGGACTACATACCTGTCTTCTTTATCATTCTTTGTGTCCCTAGTGGAACACAGACCTTCAGCAGCAGATCATTCAAATCTGTTCTCTGCTAACGCTTTCAAAAAATGTCTCCACAACTGCTTAAAAGCTTCCATTTTCTATTCAAATGATATGCCCCATGTCACATTCGGACCGATAGCTAACTCGTCACTTTCCATCAGGTTTCCACTTGATAGTCAGTCTGGCACGTGACATCTAAATATTTCCGATGCCCCCCTTTCCTTTAACATATTTCTGGAGCAGTATGTTCTTGACTGGTTCGCTCACTGCCAGAGTTCCATGATGCTTATTTTTTCCTTCCAGTCCACCATCTGATTTTTAGCATCGAGAGAATGAAGATTGCTGCTGAAGAAAATCTGCGCCATGCTGCTGGAATTGATTTAGGTGACACGTGCGCCAAATCTCTGAATCATTCAGAACCACGAACTTAACGTTAGTCTTGAAAATTTGAATCGTGTTCCTTTGTCCTGAGGGGTATTTGTCTCCACACCACACTGCTTTCAGGGTGATGAACGCCTGTCTTGCCTTTCCGTTCTTCACTTGCTTTGGCATCCTCATATGTGTCCCCCATAGTTGAAAGAGACGAATTCTTTTAGATTTTCGCAGATGATGCGCAATTCTATAAGAAACTGATATGCGCTGAAGTCTTTAAGAACAGTCAAATTATTTCTTCAAGACTACAAAGCATACAGTTCACACAAGAACCACACGAGACACTTTGACACGAGTTTTTCTTACTCTAAGTGTCAAAATTTCACCAATAAGCAGTAAAGCTGACAGAAAAGTAAAGAACTATCCTTTCATCTTAAATCATTTCTGAATATTCCCATAACATTTTACACCATCAAACTAGATGAGTCCAATTAATTCATTCAAGCGTTTAATAAAAATAATAATAATGATGTAATTATTTATTAAATTATGCATCAGTGAATTAAAAACTCTTTTCCTCTCTAATATGAATACTATAAAATCAACATGAATGTTTTTCAGAAATGTATTCTTACTTACTATTGGATGACATATGTGTAAGCAGTGAAGGATAGGAGAGTGTAAGCAAATCACTCACTCAATTAATTAATTAATCCAGTGAGAGTATTAAAGCTTAAAAAGATGATGACATTTTGTTTTCTAAATGGTCAAAAGAAACTTTGAGAAGGAGAAACTAAGAAACACACACTAAAATTATGTAGTCAGAAGGATTGAGGAAAGAGATGTATGTAGAGATTATTTCGACCACATGTTGTGATTTACTCACTTACTTACTTACTTATAATCATGGTAAATTAAGCGGGGATAAAGTGAAACGAGCAATTAAAGTATTTCAAATTATTAATGACAAAAAAGGCGGTAGAGGAGGGCGGTAAAGGTTTATAATGAGAAATGAATGGGTACACTTCTCTACTCATGTTTTGTTTAATCACACATGCATTTATGTACATGTGGATTTTTCTTTGAATTTTAGATGTTTCCAACTGAGATGAAAGATTAACTAATACAGCGTCCTTGCTTTATGCAAGAATGGAATCAAACTATTCAAGACTCGTGGTTGCTTTTGTCATCTTTTCTCTTTCAAAAGAGAATTTAAAAGCCATATGGAATGAGACCAATCTTAAATTCTATTTAGTGTATTTATCATACTCGTATCATTTCAGAAGTTGGTCCATTTATTAAAGCGAATGGAACGCGTGACACAAACTATCAGAAATTCACTAGGATTCTAGCAAAAGACATGACGAGTGATCCACTGGCTACTCTTTTTCAGTTGAATGTGTCATGAGTAACATTTGAAGAAACCAAGAAGTTACATCATACTTACCGAAAGCTATGCATTACATATAAATAGCTTACATGCTTCTGGTAAGCTTCGAGCGTGGATTTATAGATACTAATTACCAACAGAATAGCAGGTTAATCATTAGTTAAGCATACTACTGTTGAATTGATTTTGCTCTACGATAATAAAGTTGGAAAGGACACCAGACTAAGAATAACCCAGTGAATTTCAACAAAACAATAAGAAGACGCAATTTATCCGAAATGTCTGCGCAGCACATTCGAACATTCTGGTCACACATATACTTGTCGTACACACTCAAGTATGTGGGTGATCAGAATGTCCAAAATGTGTTGCATACAAACACTACACATTTCAGACAAATTACTCCTTCTTACTGTCGTTGAAGTTTTTGAAGCAGTTTGATCGATTTTTCGGGGTAGATCGCTAGCCCCACGGCCAACGCTCCCTCTTATCTCAGGCTTCAGACCGGCTAGAAAACTAGCGAGCTAGTAAACTAGGCGAGGTTAAATTCAAATGGCCGGAAAGAATTAGCAACAAGAAACTATGGGAACAAACTAACCAAAAACCTATCGTTCAACAAATATTTAGGCGAAAATGGAGATGGATTGAGCATACACTGAGGGAACCATTGAATGGCATCTGGCGCAATGCAGGACATGGCTCTAGTGGAATCCCAGTGGGAAGCGACGAGTGAGTCATCGGTGCAAGGATGACATGGAGGAGATCTTGAAAGTTGGAGGAGATGAGAGATTATGGGCAATCGTAAACCCAGCTGAAGAGGACAGCAGAAAATAGAAGAAAGTGGAGATGTGTTGTTGAAGCCCTATGTTCCACTGGGAACTGTTTTTTCGGAATTCGAAAATTGGAACTAACTGCCATAAATAACCCAGTGGTTAGAAGAATGAGGTCCTGTTCAGTCAAGTTAACGAAGGCGTGGCAACAAGTATAAAAGAATAAAGTGAAACGAGTTCCTAAAACTCCTGAATGATCAATGCCTCCAGTCCAATATTTGCAAGAGTTTAGACCATTTGAAGACGACTGCGAGTTCAATGATAAATTTCATGCCTTTTAAATCCAGTAACTAAATATTACCAAGAATTCTTATTTGTTTCTCGCCTAAATTATTTCTGACGCATTCTGTAGTAATTAAAAGTGTTTCTTAAGGTTTTCTGTATGGAATTTGAAACCCCCCTTTGAGTCCCACTTTGCTTGAAATATCTGTACTTCATCTTGAAAAACCAACTAACTTCAAGTTTCTACAATACTTATTAGTGAATAACTGGAAATCTATACATTCTGACACAAAGTGTACAAATACAATGTTTAGGAGATTGCCTTATTCACGTGTTCCACTTTCAAGCTTTCGTACACAAGGATCTATCACTAAATGTGCCTTAAGGCAATGCCTCAACTCCTAGGACTAGTAAACCGAGTGAGGAATTTGTCTTGTAAGCTCTTTTCTTAAAATATTTTTTTATTTCATAAAACCTGACTGTACTGTACAACTCTACAAAACGGATTCTGACAATCATTCATATCTAAAGGATGTTTTTCGTTAATCAGACGTCTTATCCAAAACAGAAAGGATTAAAAGGGAGTAGGTATATAGCTTTATTATTATTTATTTTATTCCTTTACGTTCCCAGTGGAGCACGGGGTTTCAGGTTAGAGGCTTGAAGTTTCAGTAGCAGTGATGTTTACTTTTACGACATGGGGTTGCCAGCCTCATGCCCCACCTTCCCTCTTTACCAGTCTTGTTACTTGACTAGTGAGGTAAGGAAGTGCGTCGGCCGGGGATGGAACCCCTGACTACTTGCATGGTTGACGAGCATTCTACCGCTGTGCCACTGATGCACAGGCATATAGTTGCAGAATTTTTATTATTATCCTGAATAAAAAAGTGAGTAGGGTAAACAAAATTCTATACATATCAGCTAATTATATTTTACAATTTTTTTTAGTAATGCAATTGAAAAAGTTGTCGTATAGTATCCAGTACAACACAACACAAAACAAAACAAATACTCATCTTAGTTACAAGAAAATAAAACAGGAACAATAGGAATTAAATGGTACACATAACTTGTAAGTCAGCTTTTTGTTCTGTTTTCTTTTTCTTATTTTTTGTAAAATGTATTGAATAAACAATAGAGCAAAGTGAATAATACATCGGGTCATGTTATATAACTTTGCAATATGTCACATATTGTTGTAGGAAAGTAGTAAATTGTATTATTATTATTATTATTGTATCATCCTTTCCCCTGTGGCAAGAAAACTAGCAGCGAGGAGATAACGAGAAGTGAATAAATGTTCAGCGTACTGAATTCTGACCTGCATCTTCTATATTGCATAGTATAAAGGGATAGGTAAAAGTGACCCAGATATCCAAATACATGTGTGTAGACAAGAAGTTTAGATATCCTATTTCCTGACACCTTCCCTTTCTTCTTACTTCTGTTCTTTATAACTTCTTTTATTTTTGCAAAAAAAGGTGTTATATTTTAATTTGTATACATTGTACACTTATTATGACAAGTAAGTATACTGTGATCTGAGTACTCATGCCATACTCATATAAATAAAAATTAAAACAAAATTTCTTTAAAAAAAATAGGAAAGCCAGAACAAAATGCCACAATGAATGTATTATGCCTAGCTCAGAGTATTAGTAGTAGGTGGGAATTTCAACCAGATGGCTACTTAACATTTATCTACGTAGCCTCAAATTATAATCCATACAACACTTGTCTTCTTCATTTAAATAATCTACTGAACAACTTGAATGTGAGGTCATCTGAATGAATATGAAGAAATTTAGAAAGGTAAAGACAGAAGAAAGGAACCCATACTCAGTGTTATAGTGAAGTGAGTATAATTCATGTTTCATGAGTACACAATATATCATAGTTTCACTGTCTGTCTACCTACCACCTGGTAGGTAGTTGAAATGACACGCACTACAATAAGTGTCGATTATTATTATTTATAGTCAAATCATGGATATATATGATTAAAATTCACACATTTAAAGGTAACAATTATACGCACACTAATCAGTAAAAACGTAACAGACACCGAAATGGTTTCATTAAAAAAAGAAAGAAAAAAGAATCCAGTGATGATATAGTCTTATGGACTTGAATTGAATGCAAGAATTGTTTTAATTGACCTAATTCCTAGGTTTTTTTAAAAAATATTTTTCACATACTGATTATGCATGCATAGGTGTCATTAGTGTCTGTTAGAATATGAATAATAAGCGTTTAGAAAAAGTGTTAATTAAAGGCCGATTGTTTCACTGATCAACTTCGATTGGTGTTATTATTGTTGTGTTTTTTTATTATCTGCTTCAATGTCTGACAGCAGTGACAATAATCCTGTTAGGTGTTGGAATAGTTCACAGATGGTTAGTTAGTTAGTGCAGTACGATTTACATGAGAAAAAGAGAGTTTTGTTGTGTGAATAAGATCCTTTCTTAATCACATGAAACAACAAAGCATATTATAAGCACTAACTGTTTATATCCTGTTTGAGAGCCAGTCTATTCTTTTCATATTTAGTCATCAGTGAAAATTTTCAGGAGCCCACAATTCCTAGTCTGAAACTATTGTTTTTTGTATGTTAAAAAATTCTAATCTGATGCTCGCTAGTGACTTGCTACAGGACGGAGTTTCCTGGAGTTCTAGTGGGAAGTCGTGACCACTGAGGTCCATCCAGTCAAGTATGAGGATAGATTTCCCGCTGATAACATCGGTTGGTGGTCGCGCTAAATCACGAATCCGTACAAGTTAGAATTCATGGGCCATTGAATCAGTTTCCAGTGGTTGAATGTTCTACGAAATTACCATGTAACCGGAAGGTTCTGGGTTCGAAACCTGGTGAGCGGGTGCGTACTGTCGATGAATCCCAAACTAGGACGAAGCAGTTGTCCAGTACTCCCTGGTTTTCAATGGTTCTCCAACTGATATCAATCCGTGGTCAAACTCGAAGAAACCGTTCTTATTATTTTCTTGGGTTCCAAGTGAAACATAGAGTTTCAGCAGCACTTCTTCATTCGACTCTTTTCTCTAGTCGTTATTTAGCTGGCTACACAACTGCTTATATGCTTTCATTTCTTTGTCACACGATGTCCTTCATACCAATCTCGGAAGCTCAGCTGGTCGTTTCCCATTGGGGTTTGATTTGAGAACCTGGCGCCTAGGTTCATTGTCGTATATTAACTTCCTTAATGGTCCTGATTCACTTGTCACCGAGATGATATTGCGGAAAACACCCAGTAATATGTGAATAAGCATATGATTCTTTTTCAAACGAAATAGCATAGAACTAACGGTATGCTTCTTAGCAGACTTCCTCTCGACTGTCGTTTTATTACAGTTATTTAGTGAATTAATGAAGAAAGACTGGTGAGGTTTACAAACCTGAAGAACTTAAGTTTTGATAAATGTAATTTTTTCCACCGTTTTTTGAAATAGGCCGACGATGTGTATTGAGGAAGATTGAACGTAGGCCTATTGCAGTTTGTCATTTTCGGGTGTACATCACTTTGTTGAATTATCTGACCTACTTCACCTGTTTTCTAAATATAAGACTTAATGAACCAATTTCTGTCAGCACCAAAGCATTGACAGATATTACACGTACAGAGTAATCACTTCATGTAACATACAAAAAGGTTTTCTTTAATGCTAACTGTAAATCTTATGAGAATTCAGATACTTACTAACAGCCTTTATACATTGCTCGGCTGAGTAGTAAATATACCGCCAAGTTTTTGCAGTAATTAAAATCCCGAACAAGTCAAACTCGCTCAAGGTCACTGTTAACACAAATAAGTAGGAAAACACTGAGATTAGACGGAATATTTCAGACCGGTTAATTCTAATACACACCTTTCTAATTGCTTTTAAAATTTACGCCTGTATCTTTGTTACTCAGAATACAAATTATGATAAAAACATGTTATGAAAGTAGTACATTGTAAGCACATTTCCTACAGACTACAAGTTCTTTGTTAGGATGTGTCGAATACACATAAAAACAACAAACAGGCTATGTTAATTTTAGAGGTATATGATACATGGACGATTTATTGTTTACCTACAATGGAAACTTATAGAAAATAATGTGTTAGGCCCTCGAGCGGATGGAGACTGACGAGTTAGACGTCAGTCTCAGTGTAACATAGAGGAGATCACATGAGCAGGGACGGTAGTGCGACCAGCTAAAATAACTCCAGAGGACAGAATGGAATGGCGATGTGCCGCCGGAGCCCTATGTTCCACTCGGAATCCAAGGAACGAATGACAATAATACACTTGCATTGCACTGAAAATAATGTTTATGTCAATTGCGCAGAAGATAATGTTGTCTCCTGTATACCGTTCACTTGCATATTAAAAACACGGATTTATATAACCAAATTCCTGTTATCAGTCATGTACTGAATAAATATTTAAGTCTGACGCTGTCCAGTAAAATATATATCTGGGTTGATTATGATCATTTTCATTAAGTGACATGCTGACTGATGATGAAAAGAAGTCATTTGAAACTCTACTGTCATTAATTTATAGAGTACTCCATCTGCAGTCGATATTTCTCTCATATTTAGGCATTTTATGTGGGACTGAGAAGGTTAACCAAACAAATATAAGAATAAAACTTGTGCACTGTGGTAGAGTGAGACTTTATCAAAACAAAATTTACCCATAATGGAATTAACCAAACAAATACCTGTTAAAAATGGAAAATTATATTCAGCTTTTAGAAGGTGACTTTTAGAGGTGTTCAAAGAATTCACGGGGCATGGAGAATATTTCATGTACTTCAAACATAAAGACTACCAGTAATGATATCACTTTTCAGGATAAGATAGAAATATGTTGAAAAAAGGCTTGAATTAGCCTATTTAAGTATTTGTGATACGTACTTAAACTGTTTTAACTTATGCACCATAAATATAAATAGTCAGTTTTCGCTTCAGATTCTGAAGTCCTTTATCGTGACGTTTCATGTACTTTCTTTAAGTTCCTTATCTTCACGGCTTTTTACTCAGGGGGAATAAAACAGTTTTAGTCTGCCCACTTTCCAACATTTTGTATTTTTCCTCTTCTCAGATTTTTCAGTTCACGACTTTGTAGAACTGAAGAATACTAGACAGCATATCTTTATTAGTTGACAGAATACAAATAATCAAACTAATTCAGGTTTTGTCTAGTATTACCAATATAAATATATATATATGGCTATGAAGAAATCGGAAATTTATGCAATGTTTGGTAACAGAATTAAATGACTGTTTACGGTTAGATTGCTTTGCTTAGATAAGCCAAATGAACACCTGAAGTCGTCGAAGAATCTTCCAAAAAGAAAACAACAAACATGAATCAGCATTAAGTGAATTTGTTTTATTTCATCATTTTCTGTCACTTGCATACAAATTGACAGGAGTAAATTAGTTACAAGAAAAAGGATAAGAGTCAGTTTATGAAAATATAACTTTCCAATTGTTGGTTTGCAAGAATCTGATTGATTTCACGATTGCTACACTTCATGTAGCACACAAAAGTAGAGGAAAGAAGGAAGGGGATTCGGAAGAACTATAGTAAGCAGAAACTAGAAGGAGAAAGAGTAGTAACATGGAACTACATGAAGGTTTAGCAGATATGGGAGGTAACGAAGAGAGAATCCAGCTGCGCCATGGTGTAATCATGAGTGACTACTGATGAAGAGTCCCAAACAAGAACGAAACAGTTGTCCAGTACTCCTTGGGTTTCAGTGGTTCCTTAACTGAAGTGAGTTTGTAATTAGTCTTGAAATATAACTATTGTTATTAATGCTACTGACGCCTGATATCAGCATTTGGATTTTTTCTTACCTCTTCAGATGTATTAATTTGTATAGAAAGTGGGGATTGTGGAAGAAACAATATAATCTCCTCAAACTGTTAAATACAATCCACCGTACTACTAGTAATACTAACAATTCTCACAAGTGATTAGATAATTTCAGAAAAGGATTTTCTGTAAGTATTCCCACTTCATACATGTTATTATCTCTTAATTTCATTAACAATCACATACATACACCCACATGACAGAAATAATTGTGAATAATCAAAATACAAAGTGGTTTTGATAACTACATAAATGCCAATTCAATAGTTCCTTGCAGGAGGATATCTTCACTGACACTGTTTAAACATTTCTCAATTTTTCAATTGAGTAAAATTAACACAAAACGGTTTACTTTCAAATTATAAAAAATTTAAAACATCAAATCCTTCTCCTAGCTGTACACGAAACACACTTCATTCCCTCATAATCTAACCCGGTGAGTGAACAAAAAAGAAAGTGAATCAAAATTAAGAGACACTCAGCCGAGGAAGAGGAGGAGGAAGGGGAAGAGGCACAAAGTGGAACTGATAAATGTTTAACTTCTTAGCAGGGGGTCAAACCCATATACACAGATTAGTAAGTTAGTCAGTTATAAGTGAACATTCAGTACAAATTATATCAAATTATTCACTTGACTTTGATACAGCATGGCTAACCAGCTATAAATGATAGAAACACTTAATAATAATATCTCTCATCATGATTATTATCAAAATTATTTTTATTATTATTCTTATTATTATCA
Organism: Trichobilharzia szidati; assembly: GCA_944472155.2. Classification (NCBI taxonomy): domain Eukaryota; kingdom Metazoa; phylum Platyhelminthes; class Trematoda; order Strigeidida; family Schistosomatidae; genus Trichobilharzia; species Trichobilharzia szidati. The sequence goes on along the minus strand of OX235271.1, from coordinate 56,614,414 downwards.
TCACCATACTTACCTTCACTATTCACAACAGGTGACAAAATGACAAGTTGAACTATTAATATATTTTTTTAGTTCTTTTTAATTGTTCAAGCATTCATCTTCATTATTAAGCAAAGAAAAGAATATCAGGGGGTAAGAGGGAGAAAGTTAGAATACACAACAGATGAATGAAACAAATAAGACTGTTGTCTTCGATCAACAATCAGGTCTTCTTTCAGTACTTCATTCTACTTATCCTTTTATTATTTTATTATTATTAATATTGTTGCTCGCTTCTTCTTATTCTTCGCATATGGAGCCGTTTCTTGTCTCTTTGATCCTTCCTTTTCGTTTTTGTCGCGATCAACAGTGACAGAAGTTTATCTTAGAGAAACAGAAGAAGGAGGAGAAGAGAAAGAGAGGAAAAAAAGACGGAATGATGGTGTTCATTTCTGGTTGTTGTTGTTGTTATTGTTTTAAGAATGACTTCAAGTAGATAATGAGCAGAATAAAGCTGGTGTGTGGTTTTAACTGGTCGTCAGCCATCATCTTTACTTTGTTGACATGCTTTTACTCAGTGTAAACATTAAAAATTTCAATTAACAAGCGACTTTAATCTCTAAGTGGAGAATAGAAAGAGGCTTATTAAAAAAAAAGAGATAAAATCAGACAAAAATGGACAAACAAAAATATGCAGATTAAGAAATTAGGATTGATAAATGTCTGTACTGATCTAAAAATGATAAGCGATCAGCACTTGTCAGTTCACCTTAGCTGACACGTGTACTTCAATGACAACAGAGGTAATGGTCACCGCAGATGTATTTACATCTTTACACTATGCTACTAAAACAGACAATTGGAAAATGAAGTTTAAAGTTTGTATTCAAGTTAGTATTCGTTAGCAAAATAAGTGGAGATGGTGGCCTGTTTAAAATTTGGGCTAACGTGAACTTCCGTCAATGCACTGTATATAATTTCTCTTGTTCAGATTGTTTGAATACAGTAAAATATGACCTTTAATAGCGTCGTTTACTCTGGCGGATATTTAAAGCATTTACAACTGGCTGATTCGCAAGTTACTACTAAACATGAGGTGAAAAAGCATTCTCCTCAATGGCAGCTTATCCTAATACATGAGATACCTGTTCCTGAGTTGTGTCTTTGGTTCACAAAATGTACTCCTGAACTTTTAATAATCGACATCCAGCCAAATGTCGTTTATTTCTCGAAGGAGAAAAATGAAGAGGTATCATATTGGATTAGTTTGCGTTTCAGGTCAGACAGAACTGTATCACACGATCTGCTGTCAATTGATGTTATATTTGAAGATCCTAGATGAAGAGAAAATATTGTGCAATAAACTCTGCTGAAAATTCTGTCCAGAATAAAGCGATTATTATTAATGTTAAATTGTTATATATGAAGATTCTGCATTTGTTTTAATTTTCTCAACCAAATAATGTGCTGTATGTTCCTATGAAAATTTATTATTCCTTGAATGAGGGCAGTTGGCTTATCGATTCAAGATGAGCGATCTGATAGGATGTTTTAAATTGTCTATTAATGATCTTAAAGGATTTCACTGTGTCCATGTCATGACCTGTATGAACAGGCATCTGGCATCTGGCAATAGCACCTAATCTTTGGTGCAATCAAAGGTTGACAGATACCCTTCCTATATTAAATCTAACTATGTTAACAAATTTATATGTATCTGGAGTAGCAGTTACATTGGGAGAACAGCAGGAAGAGTATATCTTAGATTCTGTGAACACGTACCAAAAAGGCTTACGTCTCAAGGGAGCCCGTGCTTTGAATGGTGCTATTGGCAGAATGTTTTAACGTAGCTATACGCGTATATTTCATGAAATCTGCAGGCGGATAACGTTAACCATTCTCTCTGCTTGAAGTAATACATTACCAACTGACTGCTATTTGGTGTCACGAATGCGATATCTGTGTGTAAATTTTTCATAATAAGGCTAATCGGAATACAAACTATTGTATTGAGAAGAGGAGATTCCTTTGGTGTTATCAGAGTGGAAGATACACATTTCAAATCATCATTATGATTCGTTTAAGAATCTTTAAAAAAATTGTTACGTTCCTCTAGGAACATAAGGATTCAAACTAGAGCTTTGGAGTTCCTGTAGCAGTGGCTCCACTTTTACCGGATGGGGCTGCTAGCTTCACGCCCAACCTTCCCTCTTTACCAGCCTTACTACGGGCTTAGTGAGGTCTAGCAGTGCTTCGGCCGGGGATCGAACTCCGAACCACAAACGGGGTTAGCAAGCATTTTGTCGCTGATGAATCTTATGCTAAATTAAAATGTACGTCATACACATTTGAACTTGAAACATTCTAAAACACTTCGGTGATGAAGAAACTCGTTTTATTTCATATTCTAGATAATCAAAAGTGACTGAAGGGCTATATGACTATGGAGAAGCTTATACAGCGAGAAAAATAATAAAATCAGAGGAAAATGGTGTTGCGTGTAGTTAACAAAGACTAAATAATCATCTGATTTCCTCTAAATCGCCAACAGCATTCATCCAAACCATATAGATAAATGTACCAACTTGTTGAGTCTGTGAGGATTTCATAGAGATAGGCATGGATTTCCTTCAGTTAGATTCCTATGACGCAGTTGTCATCTGTTTCATGTTCTTACTATCGTAGAAACCTATAATCACTTAGAACAGACCATTAAAAATCGAGGCGCATCAAATGGTTGTTTCATTTATAGCTTCATAATCTTTAGCGAAGCGCGTCCACAATTATATGAGGAATAGAGTCCAGGGTTGTCAAGTTCCAAACGGGTATCCAAGATCTATCTACAGCTACTTGATTCTCACCGGGTTCTCCAGCTGATATGATGAAATAAACTCTAAAATAAAAAGGACGGAATTTACACAAGGTTTGCTGATGATCACTGCTCAGGGCTTTCACTGTCATTTCTGATATCATCTTGAAAATAGTAGTTACTACTTGATAGAATACAAATATTGTAGCTTCTCTCCTACTATATTTCTAGTAATTCTTGAAAATATCATCAGAAACTGGGAAGATCCAGTTAATGAACCCCACTTTAATACCTAATTAAACTGACATTTTTATATAATTAAGCGTATACAGTGAATCTTAACCATAGACACTATTTCGATCCGCATGGCCCCATATACTGGGAAAAATATTGTTGCCTAACTAAGCAGATTTCTTTACCAGCCGATATCAGCTTGAGAAGTGGACAGCTATTTCTTACCGGTTTGGCACTTTTTGGATAATGTTATACTATATAAGATTAGATATCACATACAGCATATATTCTGATGTGTAAGTGAAATAGTTGCACATCTGAAGGGGGTCAATAAATAATCAATAAGCTATTAGCTCTTCTCCAGATACCACTGAACTCTCTGTTGCTTTTCAGAGTTTTTTAAAAGTTAAATTAATAATAATGAACACAGTAAGATCTTATTAACATTTCAGAGTGGGTAGTAAGTTAATTCGACTGTTGATAGAACAATATATAAAAAAAGCCATTTTGATATATTACTGAAAAGCACATGCATTTGAAAATTGCGTACTTTATTTGTTAAAGTTAGCTATTTAGATTGAATGATGTAGTGAATAGATACCTATTTAAAGCTTATGTTTACGGCTGATGTAAATTTGAATAATTCATCTCATGCAAACAGTCATTCAATTCGTGGAATTTCTGACCAGATACACTAGAGGATTGATAGTGAGGTACTCTGACCTTACACAGAATTTGGTAATTAGGCTAAGGGGTTCGTTTTATTCCATACGTGATAATATGAATTACTATCTTACATAAAACTTAAAATGCCTTATTTACATTTCCTTAGTTCATATTTACTAAGTGTGTTATTCTTCTTAATTTACTAAATAATCAACTCGGTTGCCTTTCCGTTCCGTTGAGTTTCATGTTAGTGCGCACGCAACACTCCAAAGTGATTCACCGTAGATTTTGAATATTAGGAGTGTTTTACAGACGCGATTTATTTATCTTATTGACCAGTATGAGTCTTGATATTCCTCAGGACTGTTAATAATTAAAGAGATCGACTTTCCATTCCCGCCTTACTAAATCCATCTGAGTGACGTCTTTTTCTGAATAAATAGGTAAATGAAGACAGCTACCCACTTTTTTCCTTGTTGTATTTATTCTGGTCAGAAACAAGTGGTATTTCAATAGTTTATATTTCAAAGAAGTAGGGAAAACCTTCAGAATATTCTAAAATTATATGTCAAGGTATTCAGAAGACATAACACTGACATTTAACAAAACTATATAGTCATCATACTGTTCATAGACATATAAACTACAGTTTTAGAAAATGGAATGTACAAGTTGTATCCGAAAGGATCTACGTGTACAGAGAGACAATGAAGATGGGAAAAAAGATGAACATTCTTCACAAACATCACTTGAATCGAAAACCTGTGAATACAAATCACTGTAAGTCGGAATAAAAATGAACTCTAGAACATTGGAAATGCAATTCTGTGACTAGCCTTCATGATTTTCGTTTGAATGAAAGGCTGTCTTGATCAACATCAACAACATCGACCAGTCCACTTTTTCTTGAATGAAAGAGAAATTTTAGAAATAGTCTAGCTTGATTCGCGAAATGTTGATTATTTGAAAGCATAAACAAGTGTGAGTGATAAATATACTTAGAATATAACAGTAGTTGAGTCTTTTTAACTACAAAAGTTATTTTACTTTATGTAATGGTAGAAGTCAGTTATTCAGAACAGATCTCTCACATACTAGGCTATGAGCCACACTTATTTTGTGACGGCTGACAATACTACTCAATTACCCAGACTGAAGAAAAGCGTAATTCGTACTCAGGAATCAATGGTTGAAAGTTCACTGCTTAACCCAGATGGATCGCATTTCCATATCGCAAAGTAATAGAAAGGTATTATATGGACAATGTAATCTGCATTTACTTAAATTATACCACAGACAAGTGCAAGCGAATGAGACTGAATACTCAAATTTAACTGCTTATTATTATTCCCTTCGATTCCGAGTGTAGCATTGGGTTTCAACAGAACATCTCCATTTCATCCTGTTTTCTCTGAAGTCCCCTTCAGCTGACCGTATGATTGCCAATAAGCTCTTATCTCCTCACACGACCTCCTCAATGTCACCCTCAGATCAGGCCCAGCTTGCTGTTCCCCATCCGGGTTCCAGTCGACAACATGGAACGCGATGTTACTCAACAGTCTTCTCAACATGCATTCAATCAATCTCCATCTTTTCCAGCATATTTTCTGGACAATAGGTTGTTGGTGGGTTTGTCACTGATCCTTTCTGGCTATCTGATTTTCAGTTTGGAGAGAAGTCAGATGTTGATCAGCAGTCTTGAGTAGCCTGTTAGGAATACTTTCCACAACGCATGCGCCAAGTATCTGAACCATACAGAAGAACTGACTTGAAATTAGTGTTGAAGATCCGAATTTTATTCATTAGACTAAGTGCAGTAGATTTCCATATTGATTTCAGAGCAATGAATGTGTGTTTGATATCTTAATCCATGCCTCCTGTAGTTGAAGCAATACTACCCAGATAAGTGAAAGTAGATTTTACCCATTGACGGCAGTTGGTGCTTGTTGTTGATGGTCAGGTATTTTCATTATTATTACAATAACACATAAATTCGAAGATGAAGTTAATCTTTAACATCTCACCAAAACTTTATCTGTTTTTTTAATACCATGTAGTTGTTACATTTAAAATGCTGTATCCAAAACTGATATTTAAATGGCCCATGAATTCTAACTTCTGCCAATTCACGACATAGCGTGTCCAGTTCGCAATGTCTTCTTCGATGAGTTACTGCCTCATCTCCGACCTGCTGTACCCTACTGGTCACAGCTTCCCACTAGAATCCCAGGTTAACTGCCTGAATAGGACCAGTCACTAGTGAGCATCAGATTAATTTTCAAGTATTGGTTTTGTAGGGATTTTGTTTGATTGGATGGGGGATTTCATCATGAGCTGACATCAGTTAGGGTACAGCAGGTTGAAGATGAGGCAGTAACTCATAGAAGAAGACAATGCGAAGTGGTCGCGCTATGTCATGGATTGGCAGAAGTTAGAATTCATGTGCCATTGGGTCGGGTCCCAGTGGCTCAATGATACACGAGCTCACCTTGTACCCAGAAGGTCCTGGGTTCGAGCCCCAGTGGCTGCGTACTGATGAAGAGTCCTAAACTAGGACAAAATGGCTGTCCAGTACTCCTTGCAGGTTTTCCAGTGGTTCCCTAACTGATGTCAACAACTCATGATGAAATCCTCCATCCAATCAAACTAAATCCCTACAAAACCAATACTTGATATTTAAATCTTCATTCATTCAGTGATTCTTTTTCAACGATGATTTATGGGATGAGAATCACTATGGGAAAATGCCAGTGAACGAAGTCAAATTTATTTAAGTAGAAAAAAAGATATTCTAAAGTAGTTAACTAGACATAATTTACAAAGTACATTTCCAAGTTACTAGGATGTGTCATTTATGCATCATCTATCCATCCATCTATCTATCTCGATGGTAGATATCCGTCTCTAATTGCAAGTACAAATGATACAAGAGGTTGTTTTCTCGCTATATATATATATATAGTTTGAAGAAGCCTGAAAGATAGAGACAGTCTTTCATGCTAGATTAAACTAAATGATAATCATGACTGCTTGGCTGTACACTACAGGGGATTGTCTCTCTGTCTCTCTATACATCCACCTTTATCTCACCTCCTCCTCCTCTCTCCTTTTTTTTCACTTGACCAATATACAGAGAATGTTAACAAACTTGTAATGTAGTCCAGATGCTCTGCTGTGTATGTGACATATAATCCCATACATGATGTATAAAAATAGACTGCACTCGTTTAGGTATTCCTGTACTATACAAACTCGTTTCACTCATACTTTTTTATCGGAATGTTTTTCTTTCTTCTTCCTCTTCTTCTTTTGACTTAGCTGATTATCTTACTACTTGTTTAAATTAAATTTTACTTCATCGAATACCTTATTTTCACTTCACTCTGTCCACCTTAGGCTACCACTTCTTATAGAATTAATGTGACTAAAAAGGTATAGGAAAGGAAAGTAGAGCTTGTTAATGATTATCTTTATTATTATTATCATTATGATTATATATTCAATATGAATTAGATTTCACTAATTTGTAACAGCATTTTGTATTTCTATCCTTTTTCACCACCATTCAGTGTGTACGTGCACATTTGTATGTGTATAACAGAGGCGTGAACTTAGCTTGTGGTCTGCTATTTCAGCCTACCTTCCCTTCCCTTCCCCTCGCCTAAACAATCGAGTGCAATTCAACTTGGTGACAGAAAGACCTAACATGAAGTTCTGTCTATAGCTTCTTTTAACTTTGATTGACATAATTCATTAGATCTGCAGTATTATTATTATTATTTTTATTATTATCTGTCTTTCTTACACTTTTCTTCTGTAGAATGTAACTATATTAGAGATATGAAAGTTGAAAATCAAGGTGATTAGTGAAAATTATACAACAGGCTAAAAATTAAAGCAGAACTTTACCACATTATAAAGATTACCATTTCTTCAAGTTTGACCACTGACTAATATCAGTTAGAAAACCATTGAAACCCAAGGAGTACTGAACAGCCGGTTTGTCCTGGTTTGGGACTGATTGGCAGTACGTAATCACCGGGTTTCAAACCCAGAACCTTCTGGCCACAAAACAAACTAGTAGAGCATTTAGCTACTGGGACCCGATTCAATGGTTCATGAATTCTAACTCCTACCAATTCGTGATTTTAGCGCGACTGGTACCAGTTAGTGTCATTGGGGATCATTTGTCCTCACTCCTGACAGGATGGACCATGCTGATCCCATTTTTATTTAATTTTTTGCATCTAACTGAAGGAAAAGTAATAATTTTTGTTGAAATGAACAGTAACCGTCAAAGTAAGACTGATATTTTAAATTCACAATTTGCAATCTACACAGTTCTTGGGGAAATTTGACCATGTTTCCATTTGGCAGCTGAAATTATTCAGATCACAACATGTGGTCTGCATGATAACATAAATATAGAGAAGATAGATATGATGGAAAAAACTAACCAGCAACAACAAGTACCAGTCAATATCAACAGGAGAAGTTTGAAGGAGGTCACTTCTTCCACTTATCTAAGCAGTATCGTTCTAATTACAGAGGGTATGGATGAAGATGTCAGACTTAGGTTCGAGAGGACTAGGCACACCTAAATCACTCTGAAATCAGTGTGGAAATCAACTGCATTCAGAATAAAGAATAAAATTCGGTTTTTCAGTGCCAATGTTATGTCACTTCTTCCATATGGTTCAGAGAATTGGCACATCACGAAATTATTTTCAGCAGGCTGCATACTATACCAACGGTTGACCTCTCTCCATACTGAAGGTCAGAAAGGATGAGAAACAGGGAGCTCTGGGAACAAACCAACGAGGAACCCATAGCCCAAAATATATACAGAGGGAAATGGAGATATATCGGAGACACACTGGGGAGACCGCTGAATGACAGCAAGTACCAGTAAGACTTCGAGTGCGACCCGAAAGTGTAACGATAATTTGGGCGCGTGTCTGAGGGTGAAATGGAGGAGATCGTTTAAGGAGGAGATGAGAACTTATGGAAAATCGTACAAACAGCTAAAGAGGACTGTAGAGGCTGGGTGAAATGGTGGTGCACTGTTGAAGTTCTATGTCCCACATGGGACGTAAGGGAATTATAAGATTAATAATTGATATCACAAATGATAATCAAGAAAGTAAGCACAGACTCATGGCATTATATACTACTGACCGATTAAAAATAAGCAGGTCAACACCACTCACACCAACCAGTAGTGCTTGCTAGTTTGTAGTCTGAATAATCTCGGGTCCTCAAGGAAATTGTGGCGAAACTTCACCCTAAACTGCGTAAATTATAAATCGCAAATGAATATGCAAACTGAGAACTTGATTTAATGTATTACCATTTAGACAGAACTGTGGTGGTTTGAACTGGTTCAGCAGTCTGAGCCGAGGCAAACCGGATACACAGCTCATGAGCTCGGTCCCAAACAAGCGAAACGACGGTCCGGTGTTTGGAGTACTTCGATACGACTAGCTAACAAACACTACTGGTCTATGTGATTGGTATATATTCACTCATATCAATCAATCAATAGCCTGCACAATCACGGAAGCGTTCAGGTTAGTAATTCATATTTTGTAGTGACTAATTTCGCTATTCCAGTTACTACTCCTTTATGTTGAAATCAGTACAGCCAACTGAGACTATTTGAAATAGTCTCGACGACTGTAAAAATTTTTACTGTACAGTTAATATTATTATGTACATCAGAGAAAACGATGCACAGCAGATTAGTTGTAGACTTGATCGTGTGCAGTAATAATTTTGTATGCAAAAAGACTCCAAGTTCGTGTCCCGTCTTAGGATTTTGTTCTCTTAATCACAGTAGTAAGAAATAAATGATATAAATATTTTAACATTGAATAATGTGAGAAGAAATGACTTATCAGTTTCGCTTAACATTTTAATTCGAATCAAGTGATTAAGTAATACTGCCAACAGTAAACTTCTTGCAGTCATAATGTAAGATTTTTCTGTTGAACTTGGCACTTGAGAAGTGGAAGCATAAAACATGATTCAGTAATGACTTCACATATATTATCGCACTGTCTCCTTTTTAGCTTAATAGTCTGGGGTGTGAAACAACTGAAATTTGAGCGGACGGATATTTCCCGTCATTTTATTTTAATATACCGAAAGGTTATTTAGCATATAAGGTATCTGGAATCAATCAGTAGGAAACCCTAGACCTAGTATTCTTACTTACTGGCACTTGTCAGTAAGGCGAATCTACAATTTTGACAGTGATTTTAAATCACAATAACCCAGTGTTGCAGTCACAGATGTTATCAATGAGCTATTCGGGTTAATGACAGTCCTTCTGCAGAATTGTTGTGGACATAATGGTCGGTAACTAGGGTGCAACTAGTGTCCCGCGTCTAGCCAACAGGGTTGATGCTGGTCGAATTTACTAGTCAAGTTTGCGATGTGGTAACTAAACAAGGTAACTTGCTGGATATCATTACAGTTTACTTAAAAATGGGAATTTGAGTAGGTAATTATGACCATTACGTAACTTTTATTATCATTATTATTCCCTTGCGTTCCGAATGGAACATAAGGCTTCAACAACACATCTCCACTTTGTTCTGTTTTCTGCCATCCTCTTCAGCTGGGTCCACGATTGACCAAACTCTCTCATCTCTTCCTCACACGATCTCCTCCATATCACCCTCGCACTGACGACCCACTCGTCGCTTCCCATCCGGATTCCACTCGAGCTACGGCCTGGCGTCCGATGTCATTCGGTGGACTCCTCAATGTATGCCCATTCTCTCCATCTCCACTTTCTCCTACATATTTGTTGAGCGATTGGCTCTCGCCTGTTGGTTTGTTCCCATAGTTTTTTGTTGCTAATTCTTTCTGGCCGGCTGGCCATTTGATCTTCAGTAGGGAGCTAGCGAAGGCAGCTGTTGATGAAAGTCTGCAATCTATTGGAAATCCTTTTCGCAACACGCAGTGCAAGTTTCTTACGCGTATATAAGAACCGACTTCACATCGGCGTTGAAAATACGAATTTTGTTCCTAATGCTGCCTGAGTGCGGAAGATTTCCAAACTGGTTTCAGGTTGATGGAGGCGTATCTTGCCTTTCTGACTTTGACATCTTCGTCCGTCCCGCCTGCAGTTGAAACGATGCTTCCCAGATAAGTGAAGGAGGCAACCTCTATTAAAGCTATTCTGTTGATGGTGACTATATAACATTATTTATTTCAGTGCAGTTCGCTATTATTACTATTATTCTTAATATTATTAGGAAATGTATAGGTTAACGTAAAAGGACTATGGATTTCGGCTACCTTGAACTTACAGTTTTAATTTACTTCTAGGTAACTCTTTAGGTGGTTCACATGTCATGTTTGTATGAAACAATGAATAGCTCAACGAACTATAATATATTTTCAAATTCGAGGGATCACTCATTTCTATTCTAAATACACACTATCAATCTGACTCCTTTCTTATTATTGCTACATTCATGTGAATACTAAGAAACCTTGTTCAAAAGATAGTCTTTTTTATCCACAAACTTTAGATAGTCACAACTAGAGTCACAAGTATTTCCGTTTTCCAAATAAACACATGCAGAAAGATGTGGAATAAGCGTCTGTTAATATATTACAGACTAATATAATGGTTTACTTCACTGTACACTATTAAATAAAATTTACGTGAAAGAAGGGCAAATTATGTATAATCTCTTCAGTTTTTATAAACTGTGAGGTTACATCTTTAAGAGAAGCTATGAACTGCTTTGGTTCACGTGACAAAGTAGGCCACTATGAAGAAAGCAGCACTACCTTACATGGGACTACAAATATCTCGACATATTCCGTACTGGATCAGAATATCTCCAAATTAAAGAATCGTTGAAAACCAGTGAGTACCGGACATCTGTTTCGTCCTAGTTCAGGAATCCACAGCAGTACCCACTTATGATCCTGCGGGAGACCGGACAAACACTAGCTAGTGACATTTCGGCTATCGGGTGGGGTCACAGATGCGTACTGATGAAGATTCCTAGACTAAGATGAAACACTTCTCCAATACTCCCAAGTTTTCAATAGTTCTGTAACTGAAGTCAGATCATGATCGAACATGATCGAAGTCATCTGAATCCATGCTTAGAAACCTAAGCAAAATGGTAAGAGACTTGCCACTGAAGGGTATTTGTAGTGGAAATATGCTTATCCTATAAGACGGAGGTTATGAAAATAACCAACCAACAACAACAACAACAACAGCAGCAACATCCAGCGCCAATCACCATCAACGAGAGGGATTTGAAAGAGGTTACTTCATTCACTTATCTAGGGAGCACTGTCTCAACTACAGCAGGAACGGACGAGGATGTCAAATCGAGCGAGAATCGGGAAGGCGAGAAACACATTCATCAACCTGAAACCAATCTGGAAATCTTCGTCACTCAACCCAGCATCAACAACAAAATTCGGATTTTCAATACAAACGTCAAGTCAGTCAGTTCTTCTATACGGATGGATAAGAAACTTAGCGGCGGGTCACAAAGAATATTTCCAACAGCCTGTTGCACACCTTTATCAACAACTAACTGTCTTCGCTCTATACTGAAAATCAAATGACCGGAAAGAATCACCAACAAGAAACTATGGGAACAAACGAAACAAGAACCAATCGCTCAACAAATATGCAGGAGAAAGTGGAGATGGATTGGACACTCGCTGAGGAGGTCGCTCCGTGACATCGCGCGTCAGGCCAGTGGTGGAGTGGAACCCGGAAGGGAAGCGGTGAGTGGGACGTCCAAGGGTGACATGGAGGAGATCGTGTGAAGAGGAGCTGAAACAGTATGGACTAGCTGACATGGATGTAGGTGAAAAGTACAGCAGAAGACAGAAGCAAGTGGAGGCGTGCAGTTGAAGCCCTATGTTCCACTAGGAACCCAAGGGAGCAATAATAATAATAAGATAATTGTCAGTCTGGGAGAAAACCAAAAAGAGATTAAATACCAGTGGACACTAGTAATACTTCTTTTTCTAAAACTATCTACCAAAATTAATTTTACAATTAATTAAATCTGTCTTCTTTGTTCAAAGTGACTAGCAGTTCCATGACCTGTTTCTGTTATCCACCCGTATAAAATTGTATACTTATTATCTCGTATACGTATACCTGAATCAAATCTGTGACTTACTGTACTGGATAAGTCACTAATTAGAAACATAAGTATGCATGAAATGCCTTTCTGTTCTAACTCTTTTTCCATTCATTTATTCAGATCCCACAGAATGAATGTTACATATACAGTTGACAGTTGGTGTTTTTCTCAACAAAAAAAACAACTTTATTGTTCTTATTACTGATGGCTAGATGTGATTTGAATGAATTTTTTAAAGATCTGTATCAGTAAACCACATCCATCATCACATTTATCATTATTATACTGATCTTTCCACTTCATTGAATTTAAGTTATCGTCTTACACGCTGACTCGCTAATTCACTCATCTATCACTAATCTATCTAACCTCCTATTATTTTGTTCTTTAGTACATGCATTCATATCAACTGAATGACTGTTTGACTGTTCTGGACAGTACTGTCAATCATGTCTTTTATTTATTTATTTATCTATTTATTTTTGAGTCTTAAAGAATCATAAAAAGTAAACAGCACAATGGTAAAAGATGAAGCATGAACACTCATCAGTCAGTGCACAGTACAGACAATAATAAATTTGTACAGAGTCTTATCGAAAGGTCATCAATGATAATGACAGTAATAACAACAATAATAATTATAGTGATCTGTAAATGCTGAAGACTACCTTTCATACATTAAAAATCACTGATCATTATTGAATGACAGTTTGTATCAGTATCTTACTTAAAATGAAAAACGATTGCTATATTGCATTAAACAGCATGCATTGATGACGACTTTAGAACTAATACTGCTGTTTATATTGGTTACAGGTTTGACGACGAGCTGATATCAGGTGGAGAACTGTCGGAATACCGGGGAGTACTGGACAGCTGTTACGTCCTAGTTTGCGATTCTTCAGTAGTACAAACTCGTCGGTGTTCGAACTCAGGATCTTCAGGTTACAAGTCGAGTTCGCAGATCATTCAGCCACTGACACCTGATCCAGCGACCCATGAAGTTCAACTTCTGCCAATTCGGGATATATATAGCGCAGCTGCCAGTCGGTGTCATAGACGAGTAACTGTCCTGTTACCTGACCTTGTTGACCCCATTGCTCTGCTCGTGATCAAACCTGTAACCGATCGAATCCCTGCAAACCGACACATGAAACTTGGTATTGGTTCCAATCGGTTTATAATCAAGTAACAAATGATACACATTTGAAATTCATTCAGCGAAATACTGGTGAAACTTAACAGACCAAATGAAGGGTACAGTAGGAATCATTAACACAAGAAAATAGAATTATTAAGATGGAGAAATCATTTTTTGAAGTGATGCAAAGAGCAAAATGATAGGCGAATATACAAGGAAACTGTCGGTAAAGTGACTAGGGTTATGAAAAAATTCTAACGGATAATATACGGCTTGAAGGGTTGGAACTATACTGGGGAAGTGGTGATACCTTATTAATTTGTTAGACTTCAGTTTTGCTTCAGTAACTCAATCACGAATACTAATCAAGTTCACCACAAGAACTGATAGTCGGTGTGGTCACAGAAGAAATACTCTGATATGACGCATTCCATCGACATCCTTTTATATTTATGAATACACCAAATGATATTCTCTGAAGATAAGAGCATGCCATATCTTTTATTACGAAATGAATGCAATTACAAACTTTGTAAGAACGTTTTACAACGTCAAATATAATCAACAGTTAGACTATAATGAATACAAGCTGAGCACGATATTATATAAGCATTTAGCCTTTCTTTAAGTAGAATCTGTAAAGCTGATTTCAATCAGTAGGGAATTCAACTTTGATTCTCAATATTTTCTAATATAATGTAGTCGGCTGATGGTCTACTGAAGTCTACATAGCTTCAATCAGTAACTGACATTTGCTAGAGAACCACTTTTTTATTTCTACCCACCGATGGGTAGCGCCGGGAGAATGCCCACCGACCGCTCATGTGGTCAGGGACTCGATTTCCGACAGACTCACTCATTTATCTCTCTAAGCAGGTAATAAGACCAGTAAAGGGGAAAGATAGGGCATGAGGCTAGCAACCACACCCCCGTGAAAATAAACACCACTCCTACCGAAACTTTAAAGCTCTAGCTTTAAGTCCTACGTTCCACAGGGAACGTAAAGTAATAAAATAATAAAAAATAAAACTCACTGATGACACAGGTTGAAACTGATCATATATTTTGTGTTGGTAGATGCGGGGAAACTGTTGACCGTTAGATTCTTACTAAATGACAAAACAGTTCCATCCAAACCTCTAAATCTTATGGTCCTGAGTTAATCCATTTGCGGAGGTGTAGTAGTTCCATAGTGAATAGTATCTGTTTACGACCGAGGATATTTTTATTGCTAATCCTAATTCTGTTCTTCTGCAACAGATTCGAATTCGTCACTAAATCTACATTACAATTAACTTATATTTCACAAACATTTAGAGTGAACATTTAAACGGGTTTTGTCCATCTCAAAACAATAGCTGCTATTCTATAAAGTGAAAATGTGATATTTTTTTCTTCATTTTTTAAGGTTGTAGCCAATACTGTTGACAATTTATTTTTCCCGCATTAGTTATTGTTTAACTAAGTTTGCTAAAGTTGTTTTTGACGACAACTATTTGATTTTGATAAATACTGTTAGTTGTAATTATTTACTTCAGTGGAATTCAGAATAACTTAAATATTAGAAGCACTTTATATGAACAGAAAAATTACTTTCCACAAAATTTACACCCATAACAAAGACTAGACAGCGATGATTTTGTATTTCTCGTTGATTAATTGTATTAGATCAGAATATCTGGTTGCTGACGATTTAATAGTGTCTGAGGATTAATATGATGTTATATGGTGGCATGTGCTTCATCCTCTGAAGGACTCCTCAGTTGGATGTACCCACAATCCTCAGTGAACAATGATGTTCCCACCGAGACACTATCCCAGCACCCATCCTTTCAAGAGGTAGCTCTCGTGACCAAAATACCCTAGTGGATAATACTTTGGTATCTGAGGAGTGAAGGTACATCCAGATGGCTAGTCCCAAATAGAACGAAATGTGCACCTTCAAATAATAGCGATGATCTAACTTTATGAGTGTAGTTTTCACGTC
Source organism: Trichobilharzia szidati (assembly GCA_944472155.2). NCBI lineage: Eukaryota > Metazoa > Platyhelminthes > Trematoda > Strigeidida > Schistosomatidae > Trichobilharzia > Trichobilharzia szidati. The sequence continues at coordinate 56,598,455 of OX235271.1, read as the reverse complement.
AAACGTGTGAGTGTCAAAAGAACTTGACTGCTATATTCCTGATGCCATGAGGATATATACTAAAATACAAACTATGATTGAAGTGTAAATATATAACAAATTCAGTTACGTGGCTGACTATTCTCCAGGAGATTCCTGATTCCAGAATCTCTTTGCTACTTGCTCATTACAGATTCGTAAATACCTATAAATTCAAGGCGGGAATTAGCACGAAAGCTATAGACATTTTCTTTGAGAGTGAGCTTCTGATTAACATTCAATCTAAGTGAACTAAGTGATTATATATTTTTTTATTTTTTTTTATTGTAGCTTGATTCCATACAGTATTTTTGGTACAAGTATGGAATTTTCAGTATGTGATATCGGTAGCTCAAATTTTGCAGGCCAACCATTGATATTAGGTGTGCGTCAGCAGGATATCGAACCCCGGACCATGTGCATGGTCGGCGAGAGTCCTAACCGCTGTGCCACCGACGCACAATAATTATGAGAAGCATTATTATCATTATTCACTCCGTTAATGTAATCAATATCACTTAGGAAAAATGAGAAGCCAATCATTTTTCATTGAAGAATAGGCAAATCCTTCAAGCCTATCAATCACTTAACCATTTATGGATGATATTTAGATTATGGGATATATGGAGATCTGGATTAATTTTAATTTCAATTGTTGGATTTTGTCACGAACCAGTATAAGTTACAGATACCACTGAAAACCAGGGAGTACTGGATGACTGTTTCGTCCCACTTTGGTACCCCTCATCGGTGCGCACCAATGACCTCACCAGGGATCAAACCCAAAATATGACGAAGCAGCTGTCCAATGCCCCCCAGTTTCCCCTGATATTCTACCACTGTGCCATCGACGCTGAGCTAATGTAGTACAATGCTCCCAACGAGCTACACTGGTTGGAATTAATGTTCTTACCGGTCCCGCCATGCCAGAAAGGTCTTTTGGCTGGCGGTTAGTCTAAGAGCAGTCACAATCGCCGTATAAGTCGGTTACACTATTCTGGGGGTCTGAGGGTGAAGTTGTACTACTAACAAATACAGATATGGTAGCAATAGGGTGTTTCCCTCAGATGACCAGCACTCTGGCTGTGCTGCCTCTTTTTTCTAGGGAGGGAGGTTAGAAAATGTCAACCCTGAAAACTATACATCTTAGCTTACCTTTTGGCAGTCCGTAGCGATCTGTAAGAACTTAATACGGACACCATTCCAAAAACCACTTCGAACAGGCCGTGTGTAACCGACCTCAATCAGCTGTCTGTCGGATTCTGCGGTCATGCGACACTAATGCACCTTCTGTATCAGATATTTCAAGAAGAAATCAATTCCCATGATGTGGGCATCTGGGTAGTGACAACGGACTACACACTTCCATATGTATATAAATCTCAGTCAGTCAATTATTGGGCTTTTGGTGTTTACTTAGGTTCGTTTAAATCTCAGTAAATTTACACTGTGAATTTAAGAACAGGTGCTTCTTGTCTTAAGAATATTTTGATGGTAACTAACAGAACTTACATTTAATGTTAAAATACGTACTTGTCAGCTTCTTTTAAGCAGACTTTATTAAATGATGAGGAATATGAAAGAAGCAACCTCCTTTACATACGTAGGATTCATCATTCCAACTACAGGCGGAGCTGATGAGGACGTCAAAGCGAGGATCGGGAAAGTAAGGCAAGCTTTCATTACCCTCAAGTCTGTGTGGAGGTCAACAGCACTGAGCATTAAAAATAAGATCCGGATTTTCAACTCCAATGTGAAGTCAGTGCTACTATAAGGTTTAGAGACTTGGTGTCACGCCGCGTCACGAAGGGGACTTCAAACAAACTACAGACTCTCATCAACAGCTGTCTTCGTTCAACACTACTCAAGATCAGATGGCCGGCCACTAAAGATCGGCAACAGGGATCTATGGGAGCGAACCAACACAGCAGGAACCGATTGTGCGACAAATCTGCAGGAAGAAATGGAGGTGGATTGGCTGGCCATACTCTGAGAAAACAAACCATCAAGTGACATCACACACCATGTCATCACTCGAGTGGAGCCCGAATGGGAAGCAGCGAGTTGGTCGTCAGTGCGAGGGTGGGGTGAAATGGAGGAGGCCATGTGAAGAGGAGATGAAGGGATGTGGGCAGACGTGGAGCCAGGTGAAAACGTTGGCGGAGAACCGAACGCAATGGAGACGTGCAGCTGAAGCCCTATTCTCCTCTAGGAACTAAAGCAAACAATTATTATTATTAAATGATATGCTTTAGAGAAGCGAACAGTACAGTACTTAAATTATTGTCAAGCTCTGTTCCTAATCATAGTCAAAAAATAATGTCACAGTGGTAAGGGATTCACATTACCAAATGTAAACTACATAAAGTGAAATATAAATTTCCATTTTATAAAAAGTATGCACACGCATGAATTATAAATTAATAGTAGTATCAGATATCTATATCCGTACTTCAAAAATTATATAAACACGTACTATGTATATCCCTGTATACATTTACAGATATATATACAAACTGTTACCATTTCTATAACAAATGTTTATCCGGGTGGTCTATATTGCATAGGATAATATGACAGGTATATTTATGCATACCATGAAATGAATCTTGACTATGCTAACTGTCTTAGCAAAATTGTTGCTGTCAGAAATGACCAGTTCAACTTTAGGCTACTGGTAACCGAAGTTGTTTATGTCACTCTTTATTAATATACAGAAATGGAATAAGTGAACAGATTTCACACAGATCCTAATTACCATATTATTCTGAATATATATGTAAACATAAGTAGAGAAATGTGATAGAATATATATATATATATATATAATAAAATACATGAAAATTTATCGATATATATACATATATATGATGATTATATGGTCATAACCGTTCAGCGTGTCGTAAAGCTGGGTTATGTTATCAATTTTCTTATGTATTTCACAGAACCCTTAGTACTACTTCAATACTGAACTTAATAAGATTCACAGGAGAGAAATACATACTTCGTCTTGCATCATAAACTAAGTGGGAGCTTGTTTAAGTCAGTGGGCTACCTAACTTCCCAGGACACCACTTTGTTTTAACCACCTACTTCAGCACGGATTTCCTTAAGATCTATATAATCGAGAGCCACCATAATGTCATGTCGACTGTAGTATTAGCATTGCTTTTGTGTTGACTAAGCAGATATCCCGTTGAGCAGAAAGAGGCTGTGTATATCTTGCAGACATCCTGCCAGTAAAGAATTAGTCAAGACAACTGGGAGAAGCATATCTATTCCTACAGAATTTCTCTTATTTATCAATAACTTACTTAATCTTAGGTTATCTATCGACGAGATATATATTTTTCTAATCTTACAAGAAAAGGAAGGTCTTCAGTTTACTTCAGATGTAATTAAGGATTCAAACTTGTTCCTTCAGTCTGTACTGAACAGTTAAACCCTATATCCATGGCATCTTTCATTCCCGTATCTGAATACTAAGATAGAAAAATACATCTTATGTTCGATTGATTACACTTTCATTAAGACTTGGTGGGCATTTTCAAATAGTTTACAATGCCCCAGTTTTATCCGTTGAGAAAATGAAACACTTTATTTCAGTAACACGTTATATTTACCAACCACTTGATATATGCCATTCATTACAGAGAACTTCAATAAAATCAACAGCGTTACGGAATATCAAACCGTTTGTCACAGGTGCACTTTCAAAGAAAGCAAGAATAACAATCACAGACGGAAATTCACTCCATGTTACTTTTTCAGCAATGCTTTCTAATGAAATACCAAACAAAGGCTAGTTGCATCCGAAATGCAATTTTTCAGCTAGGTGTACCTGCAACTCAGTGAGTGATATTGTCCCCAATGAGACTAAAACTTGTCATCCATCGTTTCAAAAAGCGAGTTAGCCAATGGGCTAATGAACGTTAAGCGACAAAGCTTATGGTTAAGCAATATGCCTCAGTGTTATATTGATTACACTCCTGGAATGGATTGATCGACTTCACTTAGGCTTCTGAGCTACTCGAATAGATACATCCGTATTTTCTTGGCAGGCACTGGTTGCCACTGGCAGACAAATAAGATAAAGTTCAAAATCAAGGAAACATTGAAGTGTTTATACAGAGAATCTGTTTTGTCAAAGTGGTGGCGATCAATTCAGTCTGGATAACTTTAACTGTGATTTCATATTGGCTGGTTTGTAAGCTACTAAAATACGTTCATGAAAATCAAAACAACAATACCAAATCCAAATTTCATAAAATCAACCCGGATGCCTTCATAGGACAAGATCATAACGGGCAGAAAATAATCCGAAATTGATTCAAGTTTATGAAATTGTAAAAGTTGTCCAAAGTTTCACTGTTTACTCTACAGAGGATAACAGAAGCTGATAAGAAGTCAAAAACAATGGTAATATGTAATCGATTATTTTTCAATTTCTCTGACTGCGTACACTTTCTATACATCTCATTTCTTTTAATGAAGTGTTGGAGTTTGTTTCAATGGTATTTGAACCAACATAAAAAATTACAATGGAGGATGGCCGAAGGGTGAAATAAAAACCTGGTTAACTCGGTGAGCGGTAATTCGAATCCTTCTGTATCACCTTTAGTTATCATCCTTTACATTACTAGTAGTCTGTCAGATCAAAGCTAACCCAGTTAGCCTCACTATCAATTAAGAGATTGTTCTCCTTCTTCTCCTTTTTCTAATTTAGAATAATTAGGATTGACAGGAAAACATCTACCTCAGGAAGACGGCAAAATTATTAAAAAAAAAACAGTTAAGTACCATTGATTCACTGATTCACATGATATTTTGTGATGAATAATGAAAATTAGACTTTTGTTTGAATTCCTCATATTTTAAATTGTATCTGTTAAGAAAAAGTCTCTATATGTACGACTACAATTCAAGGGTAACATACCAAGTGAAATAATAACCAACAAGTGGAGAAAAAATCAATTCAAAGAAAGTTCATTGCTACTAAAAGACGAAGTACCTAGGCTGGCTACTTCTGATTGCATCTATTAATTCAACTGCTCATGTGGAGGCAGTTATATTGGCCATTACTCTAGAAACATAACTTTTCATTCTCCGGAACACCTACAAGTGCGGCTAAATAAATGTGTTGCTAAGACCACTAACAGTTCTATATTGGACCACCACGTCCAAATACGCCAAAAGGCTAACATTGAAGAGTCATTCTGTATCATCTGTTGGTCATCAAATAAATTACCAAAGGCCTGTAGACATCGAACACTGCGACCAGCAGAGGCCTCTGAAATTCTCTCAAATCAACTACAGCTCTGTGTACAAAAGAAACAGGTCCAACAACTATTGCTACTCTGACCTTCTTTCAAACCTATAAATTCATAAATTCCGTGTTACTTCCCCTAAATTATCTAATATTCATTGAGTTGTGTGTTATTTGAATGCATATTATCTTTTGCTGATGTTTTGAAATGTAATCTGTCGGTATTGTTGATTTACTGTAATTTAAAACACTAGTGGTGTTAACAGCAATATTTCCTTAATTATTATGGTGATATGAATGTAGAACCTGTTGATGAATTTATCGAAAAGAATATTCTTTATTCACTAATCAGTCTTTTAAACTGATGAATATTAAACTGTGATTCTTTCGTTTTTGAGAAATAGCATTGCAACTGTTGATGCATAGAAAGGTAATATGAACGATGAGAATACTTCTAGAAAGCTGAATGTAACGATAGATAGATACTTTGATGGATTAATTTTGGTTAATACTATGAACTAGACGAATTTAACATTTATTACTCACGGAATAATTATTCACTGCACTCAGTATATTCGCATAGGAGGTTTATAGTGGCCTGAATAATTCATGGATAGTGTCTTTCTGCATCACTGGATAACGTTAGATGGACTTTCTGTGTCGATAGTTCAGTGGTAGAATTCACATTAGCCACGCACATGGTCCGGATTCAATTTCCAACCGACGCAGTCTTAAACCTTGTTTAACCGGTAGTAAGTCTGATGAAGAGGAAAGGTTGAACATGAAGCCAGCAATCCCATTTGGTACTAATCATAAAACCCCGCTATTGAAACTCCAGAACTGATGCTCAAAGGAGTGAAGAAAAGATGAAGTTTCTCAGGCAATATCAGTTTCCTCGAGTTTGTAGATACACATCGGCGTTAATTATCAATACACTCAAATCTATACCCTTGGCTTCCTAGGGAAAACCTTTAGCTACATAACATGTGGACGGGTAGTTCGTTATGAAGTGAAAACCTGTTAAATATTGTCATTTTAAATATTAAAGTAGCCACTTACTTACAAGTGTACTTTACTCATATATTAGTCAAGTCAAGTTTAAGAAATGATATCTACATTAACACTGAGTAGTATTAAGAACAAAACGAGGGAGTGAATATCTAGTTGACTGTAATTATCACCCTTGTCATTATGATGATTATCTGCATCAGTGTTGATAAATCATCGCATATTGTTCATTGTTTGAGCATAAAATTATATGACATTGGTATTGAACAATATAAATTCTACTGAGCAGCTGGTTAAAGTGAAATATATTTCTCACTTTGAAAACAATAAAGTGAAATGCAAGTATTCATGTGATGTGAGTGTGTGTGGCTATTGTGAATGCAGTCCATAAATGTCCATAAAAAAACACAATAATTAGTAGTAATCCTTAGTTATCCTTGTTTTTTTTAAAAAAACCTCCTCTGTCTTTATCACACACACAAACATACGAATTAAACAGATTATGTATTGTTCTTTTTTTGGAAAACAATAAAAAGACAAAACACAAGAACCTCACTTGAAAACTATTCATTTCTACAGATCTAATCAAACTCTTCTGATTATCAGCTGTTTAGGATCTCCATCCTTTTCTTAATGAATACGCAAATATATCACATATATATACATATATGTGCATATATAATAGAAGTATATAGTGTGAGAAGTGTACATGTGAGTGTTGATGACCGCCAGTTAGTTATTCCCTTCCATCATAATTTATTATCGAATACGGGTGAATAGCAGCATCTCATATAATCTCTTCTTAATAACAGTAATAGTATACATATATATAAATATATATACCTCTGTTTACTAGCAGATCTATGAGTTTTCCCTCGTCTCCCTCTGTTTCACACAGACATACTTACTTACTTGCAAGACGAACCAAACAATAGCAGACAGCCAATATAATGAGAGCATCAATAATGAGAGAAATGTTCTCCTAATCTAACCACGACAAGAACAACAACAACAACATAATAATAATAATAGACAAATTACCTGCAAAACTGATTGACTAACTGATTAGATGATAACAAAATAGAGAAGCTATATATATATATATATACGCTGTATAGTGAGAAGAAACTGAAGTTAAGCTGGCTACCACCACAACAACTGGTGCACATTTACCATCATTTTACAAATTTCTATAAATAACACATATAGTGTTTTATTTTTTTTTAAAGGGAACGAACAAAAAATTAAAAAGAGAGAGACAGAAAACAGAAAACAGTCAATCTAGATGTGTTATACTGATAATTTGTTTGGTTTTTTGTTTATACGTCGTTGTAATGGTTTTCTCTATTCGTCTGTTTAGAATGGATCTACCCCACTATAATTATTATTATTAGTAGTAGTATTAATAGTAAAGGGATATTAATTTAAAAAGTTATTTTAATGGGATATTTTATGCATGTTGGGCAGGGGCAGTTGGGAGATGGGGGTGGGGGAATAAACTTATCCAATCTGGATCATATACATAGACGATCATGGTTTTAATCTACTATTAATGATGATGATGATGATTGGAAATAATAAGCGAGATCAGAAATGAATATTTGATGGTAATCTGTTTGCTTTATTTAACAAATTGTCTCTATAGCGTAAAAAACAATAGATGGATGTATTTAGAAATTGTATGGTAGGGAACTGTGGAGTCTGTGGGCAAAAAGTAACTCAAAAACAAAGAATTCAGTTTTGAAATAACTTCCCAACTTACTAATATGGGAGCTTCATAATATATATTATTATTATTGTTTCCTTTAGTTCCTAGAGGAACATAGGGCTTCAACAGCACGTCTCCATTGCATTCGGTTCTCTGTCAACGTTTTCACCTGGCTCCATATCTTCCCACATCCCTTCATCTCCTCTCCTCATGACTTCCTCCATGTCACATGTCACCCTCGTACTGACGACCAACTCGCCACTTCCCATTCGGGCTCCACTCGAGTGATGACCTGGCGTGTGATGTCACTTGATGCTTTGTATTCTCAGAGTATGGCCAGCCAATCCACCTCCATTTCTTCCTGCATATTTGTCGCACAATCGGTTCCTGCTGGGTTGGTTCGCTCATTGCCGGGAATCACTGTTGTTGATGTTTTCTGGTCGGCCATCTGATTTTGAGTAGTATTGAGCGAAGACAGCTGTTGATGAAAGTCTGTAGTTTGTTCGAAGTGCTCTTCGTGACACGCCAATCATTATATATATATATATATATATATTTCAAGTATGGGTTTTTTAGGGATTTTGTTTGATTCCATTATAGATAAGATTTTATTTTGATAAATTGCACAGTGTTATGCAGTAATATTAACTGTATGATTTATCAAAATAAAATCTTATCTATAATGGAGTTATACTCCACCACAGTGCTCAAGTTTTATACTTTTGTCAACAATTTTGTTTGATTGTTTGGAGGATTTCATCATGAGCTGACACCAGTTAGAGAACCATTGGGAAACCAGCAGTGGAGTACTAGACAGCTGATGCTCACTAGCGACTGGCCCTCTTCAGGCAGTTAATCTGGGGTTCTAGTGGGAAGCCATGACCAGTAGGGTACAGCAGGTTGAAGGTGAGGCAGTAACTCATCGAAGAAGACATTGAGAAGTGGTCACGATATTTTATGAATTGGCAGAAATTAAAATTCATCGGTTATTGGATTGAGTCCCAGTGATTTATTGGTCTATGGGCTCGCCTTGTAACCAGAAGATCCTCGGTTCAAACCCCTGTGGTGGGTGCGCACTGTGAAGAGCCCCAAACTGGAAAAAAATAGTTGTCCAGTACTCCCAGGTTTTCCAATGGTCATCTAACTGATGTCAACTCATGATGAAATCCTCCAACCAATATATATATATATATATATAATTTAAGGTACTAGAGTCGTTGATATACTGCGTATTCCTACGTATATTTTTCCCAGTATAGAAAATAGTAACTATTCTGCTCTAAAAGTACAAAGGATCGTTATATGTGTGGCTTTCGAGAAATGTATGCTTATACTGTCAGTGTAAAGGGTACATTTCAGATGCTTACAAATTAGTTTCTCAATTCACTGTGAAATTAGCAATGAAAAACTCTGAAATAAAGCAATACAGTTTTATCCATTTGATGCAGACCAATTTACAAAAGACAAATTCATAACTTTTTTTCAGTTGTCTATTTCCCGCTAACTGATTTCCCTAGACTGAATCGTTCAGTTTCTGTTGACAGGTTGACTCCTAGTACGAATACTTCGACGATATCTGAGGACTAAAATGATTTTTTTTTGGTGAATGTTGATTAATGGTGGGATTCGTGATGCGCACTTCTTCCTACTTGGGTTTCACTACTCAGGGGGAACAGTATCACTAGATGGCAGTTGCAGATTCATCCAGATGACAACTAAATTAGCATCCTTCATTCCACTACTAGTCGCCCTCCACCAAATAGCATAAATTCACAATGGTTTCAATAATTTGATATTTTAAATGTCATCTGTAAGATTCCTTTACGTTCCCAGTGGAACATAGGGCTTGAAGCTAGAGGCTTGTCTGGCGGGCATTCTACCGCAAGACCACCGACTCCTTAAATGTCATCTACAAATTTTATTTTCAGTCATTAGATTTCATCAATAACAGATATCATTTAGGAATGCTCACCAACCACGCATGTGGTGTAGGGTTCAATTTCCAGCCGATGCATTCCTTTACCTCACCAAGCAAGTAATAAGACTGATAAAGAGGGAAGGTTGGGCATGAGGCTAGCAACTCCATCCCGTAAAAATAAACACTTCTGCTACCGAAACTTCAAAGCTCTAGTTTGAAGCCCTGTGTTCCACTGGGAACGTAAAGGAATAAAATTAAAAAAGGCAAAGTTCAGCGATAGCTTCCCAAGGGATGCGAACGCACGAGTGACCTTGAGCTGACCAATCATAAAAATGAGAGATTTTTGCACAACAAATTACTTATATTAACAAGAAAATGCATGAAAACACATTAAACTGGGTATTTTTCTCTGACGTGGCTTAAAAATACATCCCAATTATAATAGGGTGTGTCAGTTTCTAAATTAAACCAATTTCTATACATATATTCATACAGGTGACTAAAAATAACTTGGTTTTGAGAGCCGTTTATTGCTCTTATCCTATTTTTTAACCTTTCCAGAATCCTTCTACTGAATTAGTATGAGTGCCTGTTGTGGGATCGACGAAATCATCTGAATGGATAACACGATTGTGTATATATCCCGAATCCGATAAGCGGTTATATCCCACCCATTCATCGGTATGGACAGTGGTGCCAGGGATAGCGAACCTTTGAATAATAGGCAGAAGAGTGTCGGCACTGAGGTCTGGAATAACTTCAATTATCCCCTTCTGAATTTCGGTGCCATAAATTCCCAATACCCAAACGTTGTTAGCTCTAGCACGACCACGAATGTATTTCTTCTTTATCAGCACTGTTTCATCGATGTGAACGATAACACCGACTCCTCCCAATACTTGTGTACTACTTTTCATTTTCCATGAGGCTAAATCTCTACAAAACTTAAACCACTCCACAGCTGACGTCAAGGTGTTTCCTGCCTGAGCCGCTGTTGACCTCAATCCGTACTTCAGTATCCAGTAATGGCAAAGAAACAGTATATTCGTCAAAGAAAGTTTCCATTTTGCAAAGAAAGTTCCTAGAAAACAATTAACTGAGTGAGTCACTTACCAGATATATATATCCATCAATAACTTGTGAATACAGTTGCAGGCTCATTGAAGCACCGCAACTACATATACGAGTACATCCTATCAATCCATTATCCCGACAGTATTTAAAAACGTGATCTGGGTGAAATTTGCACCTCAGTTCATGAACAGCGTTCATTTTTGCGCTAGAATAATGGCAGGTGTCTTTAGCCAACGACTAGCATACGTTCAAGGTCACTAGAACGTTAGCTCTTCTGGGATGCTATTGTTGAACTTCCCCCAAAAAAACTATGCGATCCCAGTCACCATATCAAAGCATCAGCTATCGGTAGAGCCAAAATCACAATGATTAAATGTATATATTTACTATGGAATTCCCTTAAATTTTTATCTAAAGTGCTCTGAAACACTAAAAAAATTAAATTATGAGATGCATTGTCAATATAATGCAAGTGGCTTTGATCAAACCTTTTTAATATCACAAGAATTATGGTCTTCAGAAGATAGAGCAATGATTATTATTATCATTATTATTGAAGAAAATTGTTAAAAATAATCCCCCAAATAAACGATTTTGTGCTTTTGGATCACAGCTTATGTTCACAGTCTAACATCCTATTCCAGTAGGCCTTTCTTATTCTGGTTTATTCAGCTAATAAGCATCTGTAAGTCCAATTAGCATTTCTACTTTACTACGAGGAGATTGTCATGCATATATATATATATATATCACTATGCAACTCTAAGTGTAAACATTATTGGTATTTAGTTGTTTTGGTTTTAAAAGCAAAAGAAAATTTATATGTTCTACCCAGCGGGAAATAATTTCTCAAAATAATATAATAACAAAACAAAACACCCATTACATTTTTACATGAAATCATACTCAATTATCTATCCCACTTAACGCATAATCTTAATTCCATAATTTATTCAACTTTATTATTATTATTTTTTTGGCACAGTTGGACTTCTTCAACCTTTCCTTCTTTTATTTTTTTAAAATGTTTTTCTTGTCTCACTCTCTCTCAAACACGCTCTCCCTCCCTTCCTTTTTCTCCTTCAGTAATCCCCACAATTACTTCGTTTTGGGAGAGTAGAGAGAGAGAGGGACTAACCATTACGGAGGAACGAAAACATTATATATATGTATATCCTTAAATACATCCATTCATAGATATGTTGACAGAATCTCTTTTTCTCTCTCGAATGAAACAGCAGTGATTTAACATTTTAAAAACAATTTACGATTATTATGCTGTTGGGTAATTCTTTTTCATAGAACAACAAATGGTGTATAAATTACTTAATCCCTTTCCTTCTCCCTTTTCTTTTTGCCTTGCTTCGGCTTAGTTTTGTTTTATAAGACGCCTAAGTGAAATACTCACTGATGAGGAATAAAAGCTGCACGCTTATGTGGTGTAAACAGAGGAAACACATTCAGAATAACTAAGAGTATAATTTACTTTCTAGGTTAACTTGCATTTCCCGTTGATTGATTATTTTGGACGCTTCCTAGTACGGTCACATCGACAGTGTCTTAGGATTAACGCGAAGTTATTTTGGTTGGTGGTAACTAGCAGTGGAAGCCAGGATGCACATCTCGCCCTGTTCGGGAGTTGTCGGATGGATGTACCTCCATTCTCACTAAGTGATAGTGTTCCCATGGACCTTGCACCTATTGTTTCAAACGCCGAAGCACTATCCGCCTGGCAGAAGGAAACTACCTCTTGTCCATCAGGTATCCGTTTTTATTTGTCCCGAATGCAGGTATATCCAGCTGACAAATGCCCAGTAGAAAGAAGTGTGTGTCCTGAATTCCACTGCTAGTTACCATCAACCAGAATAACTTCAGAAAAGTATAATTTAGTGACTTGATTTTTTCTCCAGGTTCAAAGTTGTGATGATGCTTCTGGCTGACATTATTATTATTATTATTGGTAGAAGTGGTTGTAGTTTAGCAGGAAAAAACGGTAGTTTATTTGCAAATTGATGCCCTTGTTAATATGCTTCTTTTGTTTTCCATTTGTGGCGCATGCTAATGACAAGATTAATCAGTAGTATCTAATGAGATGTTCATCGGTACAAACTATCAAGTAACAGAGATTTGGATTTGACGTCAAGGAAACGAAGTGAACCAGTATGGCGACAAGACATAGGAGACACGGAAAGAAGACAAAGAAACATAAGATGAAGGGCAGAAGCAGCACAACACGGAAGATTTGTGCAAATGACGGATTTCATAAATGGTATGCATAATTTTCAATATATGTGTATACCAAAGTCTCTAGTCTTTTCACGTTACACTTCCATGTTCTCCAAGTTATTTCACAACCATCTTTCATTTACACTCTTCTCAATTTAAATCGTCCCTCCGCTACTGAATATTCTTACAGAAGGCTTCGCATTCACAATCACAGCATTCTTCACAACAGTATTATTGCATTACATTCAATAGTACAGGTAACGAAAGATGAAACTGTTGGGGATATTATGAAATTCTATTATGCATCCTTTCTTAATGTCCGATTAACAATGTTGCCTTGAACTGTAGTCTGAATAGGATAAAACATAAATTAGAACTAATAAATCTACACTCAGTCTTCGAAAGAATTAGTGTTTTATAAAATTATATTTGTAAAATCTCAGCGAAGTTGAAATGATTAATTCCAACGTTTCTTTCGGCAATCTGGTCCGAACTTCTTCAGGGAAATTAATCGAAATTAACATAACAGAGGTTTACATATAAAAGGAACATCTCTTGTTTTTGAAACTTTGTCCTATTTCGATTAATTTCCCTGAAGAAGTTAGGACCAGATTGCCCAACCAAACCTTGGAATCAATCATTTCAATATCGCTGAGATTTTACAAATATAATTTTATAAATGTCTGTTTCTCACTCGGCGCTCAATTATTTTTCAACTATCCGGTCAAATCTTGATCACAGTTCATAAGAATTAGTTTTCTTTATGAATTTAGATGGGCGTCGGTGACACAGTGGTTGAATGCTCGCCAACCACGCAGTTGGTTCGGGGTTCGATTCCCGGCCGATGCATTCCTTTACCTTACTAAGCCAGTAATAAAACTGATAAAGAGGAGATGTTGGGCATGAGATTAGCAACTCCATCCCATAAAAATAAACACCACTGTTACCGAAAATTCAAGCCTCTACCTTGAAGCCGTACGCTCCACTGGGAACTTAAAGGAATAAAATAATGAGCGAATTTAGACAAAGCAACCATCAGCCAAATTACTTCAAGTTACTTCCCAAACATCGTCAAAGTGTTCGTACTACGAGCCGACATAACAACAGAGGCTGAACATTTCGGTCCAGTTAATCAACAGGAAGGTCAAAATTGAATTAAAAATAAAATAATGATTAATTCACATTATACAAGAGGTGGCTCTTGTGGCCCAAGTGGTCTAGTGGACAATGTTCTGGCGTTTGAAACGATGGATATTGGGTTCGAGTCTCTGTAGGAACGCCACCAGCTACCGGGAGATGCAGGTACATCCAACTGTCGAGTCCCAAATGGGACGAAATGCGCGTTGTGGATTCCCCTGCTGGTCACCATTCACCAAATTACTTCAAATAAGAAAACGTATTCAATAATCATAAAATGGCCTTATAAGTTCCAAAACAAATTCTTTTTAACTAAACATTAATAATAAAAAAAATATTGGTGATCTTTCGCGTATATAACTGGGGTGAAGCATAATTATTCTCCTGTGGAGTAGATGATAAACCATCTCTGTTATCATCACTACAGCTTAACAACTTATCCATTACATTTTTGATTTGAATATGGTACCAGGTCATATTATAAACATAATGATGATTGTGAATATAATATAATAAAACAAAAATTCCAATGAAATATATACACTGTAATAGAATCATCCATCGACAATGTAGTGCCATATACTGATACATACATCCACACACACACACGTGTACACACGCATATAATAGACATTTTAATATGCCACTTGTTATCAAGATGTAATTATTATTCATAATGAAAGATACAAGTAGTAAATGGAATGGAAAGTTTTCATTCCTATTTTTTAAACTATTACTTAATCAAGTATTGGTTTTGTAGGGATTTTGTTTGATTGCATGGAGGATTTCATCATGAGCTGACATCAGTTAGAGAACCACTGGAAAACCTGCAGGGAGTACTGGACAGCTGTTTCGTCCTAGTAGGGTACAGCAGGTTGAAGATGAGGCAGTAACTCAGTGAAGAAGACATTGCGAAATGGTCGCGCTATGTCGTGAATTGGCAGAAGTTAGAATTCATGGACTGGCCATTGGATCGGGTCCCAGTGGCTCAATGGTCTACGAGCTCGCCTTGTAACCAGAAGGTCCTGGGTTCGAATCCCGGTGGGTGCGTACTGATGAAGAGTCCCAAACTAGGACGAAACAGTTGTCCAGTACTCCTTGCAGGTTTTCCAGTGGTTCTCTAACTGATGTCAGCTCATGATGAAATCCTCCATGTATTACTTAATCATAAAATGTATCATGACAGTATATGGCAATATGAGAAAAGTACTGTACTACACACACACATCATCAAAAGACCTACTTAGGTGTACTATGTTCGATCAGTTGCAACTGTGAATAATAAACAACGTTTTGAAAAACGCTACTTTCATCATCTTTATTTGCATGAATCTTACTGAAAACATAACATACCGCAAGATGTGAATACAAATTCTTCAGTGCTTTCCAAGTCTCGATATTAAGTCGTGTCCATTTCGACAGCAACCTCTTTGGCATCTTCGGTGTTCACTTCATGCAATCAGAAGTAACTCTAATTAAAGTTATAATTATGAAGATGAATAAACTCTCATATTTGATCAATTCCAAGTGAAGCTATCAATTCACGTGAATCTATGGATCAAGGTATATAGATGGTTTGATATGAGGCTTATCAAACATGGGTAAGGCACACTAACCCAGATGATTGCAAAATGGAAGCAGCAGATCGATCAGAAGTGTAATATTTGAATTTAATCTCAACAGTAGCCACTTAGTTCTAAGAGATGTTCAATCTAGGATCAATTATACAGTAAAGAGAAGTTTTCCAAAGACGATAGGCATCCACATTCTTTAAACTGCCGAAGGAGTAGCCATCACACACACAGAAGCCCATTCTATGCACGTAAAAGAAACTGTGTTGGTCTTAATTTCAGGTTTCATTGTTATTCTTAGTATTCGTTTAGCACCCATTGCAATTATTTACCATCATTTTGTTTTATTCATCGCTTACTTGAGACCATTCGTCTTTCTTTCTGTGTTTTGCTGATCGAATCCAAATAATTCAGAACCACTGATACAAATTTATTAATTTCCATACTTGTTCTGTTGCACTTTGGCTTATCTACACCATTCATAGATATTCTTTTGGTTTCGACTAATTTATAATGGGGAGGATATTTTGAATTTTTCCTTTAGTTACTAAGACCGATGACTAACTGCTTCAACTAATATCCTGTACATCGTTAACAAAATAGAAAAAATTATACTTAAGTTTAATGGTAAAAGTATGTGGAAGTTCTCACCGAAAATAAGCTCTTCCCCGAACTACTTGCTCTTCTCTTTTTTCGATGTCAAAATAAGCACCTTTCGTATGTTGGATTTTGACTAACAACTGAAAATAATTTATCTTTACACTTTAGAATAAATGCTTTGATTTGACACAGAGTAGTAACTAATGTCATGTATCTGATCCTTTGTTTGGTGTAGACTGAATTCTACTAGTCAAATTTGCAATGTGGTCACTATACTAGGTCTCTCACTATCAGGGTTCACTCTGAATTGTTGTTAGATGGTTGGAAGCAATTGGTAGGAAGTCATGGACGTAGGTTTCGTGCTTGCTGGCACTCGTCAGGAAGTCGTGTCTGAAATCCTGGAGGAATTCATATCCCTTCTGAGCTCCCAACCCTCGTCATCCAGTCCTGAAGTCAAAAGCGTTACTACTGAGCCATTTAGGCTCGCGACTAACCTCCTGTAGGACTGTAACCAATATTTTGACTGGGTAAATTCTAATAAATGTTTCATAGTCATTTCATCGGTTTAATTCTGTAACTTTTTTCCATGAAATAGAATATAAATATTACTGTTAACCTTTGAATTTCTATTTTCGTACTCGCATTTTCTAATTCCGCTTAAAATATGTTGATAAACGAGAGTAATGTGTAGAAGCTTGTCATGAAAATACCTAAGTTGTTGATATCATCACTTGAAGTCATGGTTATATTAGACAGCTCCTCATTACTTTGCCGCGACTTTGTGGTATGAAAAGAGATCTGATTGGAATTTATGGCTAAAATGCCACCTAATTGTTCATTGATAAAACTTCCAGTAAGTGACATTTTTACGTCATGTGGAGTCATGATACGGTGTCAAATGAGCCTAAACACTTTAGGGGTTATCCGCATTCAAAAGCATTTGATTAAAATGCCCTTTTTGACACTATATTGTGTACATTTTATGGAATCTGTTTGTGTACAATATAAAGTGCTGGTTGTTTCCTTTTATACTTTGAATTTTTTAGTTTCAGTCAACAAAAAGATAGAAGGATTTTTCCACTGCTAATGCTCTGTTGCCCACTGTCTTCTTTTCCTAGAAGAGGTTACCCAGAAGTTACTGTCACTGATATTCAAAACTTTCCGAAGTTCAAACATAAGTTAACAAATATTAAGCAGTTATAAGTGTGAACAGAATAATTTACACGAACCCGCATTCATGATTTACATGGGAAATAGTAATTTCCAAAAGTCATAAAATGAACTTTTAAATCTGAATCTTCATTTCAAAAGAGACAAACGATCATAAAGGTATCTGTTATTCCCGAATAAAAATACTTCTACTGGAAGAACACACTTCAAAGGAATGAAGTCCGCATTACATAGTGAAATTTCTTTTCGATCGTATTTAATGATGAACTACCCAATAAGTTGTTATAAACGTCTAAGGGGCATTCTGGTAAGTCAGTATAAGTTAACACATAATCGTATCTGGAAGTCTGTACGATCACTCAGAAAGTATACGACATTTCTCATAACTATGTAAAATTTCGCTAATCAGTTAAATCCATAAAGCTAATCTTTCTTATATAAGACTAATTTGAACAAACTACGTCAAGTTGTTATGGGAATAAATAAAGTAGATATCTACCACTTGTTATATCCAAATAAAAGTTGTTTGTTATCGAGCTACAGATGGTTCTAGCATATTAAAAGAAAATTACTCAATTTATATGGTCTGTTTTACACCCTAAGTGGTATCAAGTTCGTTAGCGAAAAAGCTACATTGCAAACACTAATAACTGACATAGCTAACTAGAAATAATTGGCACTAATAAAATAGAACTACAGAGAACTGTACTTTTCGCTATTGACGAACTCAATCTTGTTTATCGACATTTCAATTCTCTGTTTTATTTCCTAACGGCTGATCCAGTGTGCAATAAATTATTATTATTCCCTTGTGTTTCGAGTGGAACATAGGGCTTCAACAACACATCTCCACTTTGTTCTGTTTTCTGCCATCTTCTTCATCTGGGTCCACGATTGACCAAACTCTCTCATCTCTTCCTTACACGGTCTCCTCCATGTCACCACCGCACTGACGACCCGCTCGTCGCTTCTCATCCGGATTCCACTCGAGCTACGGCCTGCATTGCGTGCGATGTCATTCGGCGGCCTCCTCAACGTATGCCCGAACCATCTTTTATTTTCTCCTACATATTTGTTGAGCGATTGGTTCTCGCCTCTTGGTTTGTTCCCATATTTTCTTGTTGGCAATTCTTTCTGGCTGGCTGACCATTTCGTCTTCAGTATGGAGCCAGCGAAGGCAGTTGTTGATGAAAGTCTGCAACCTATTGGAAATCCTTTTCGTGACACACAGTGCAAGTTTCTAACCCGTTTAGAAGAGGTGACCGACTTCACATTGGTGTTGAAAATCCGAATCTTATCCCTTATGAGGAAGCTGAGTGCTGAAGATTTCCAAACTAGTTTCAGATTGATGAAGGTGTGTGCATCTTGCCTTTCCAATTCTGAATTTGACATCTTCGTCCGTTCCGCCTGTAGTTGAAACGATGCTTTCCAGATAGGTGAGGGAAGCAACCTCTGTTAAATCTCTCCCACTGATGATGATTGGTGCTGGTTGATGTTGCTGTTGATTGGTTATCTTCATCGCCTCCGTCTTCTCTGTGTTCACCTGCAGTCCTGTCTTCGCTGCCTGCCAGTTTGTTGGTTTTCTCCTGCAAGTCTTCGAGTTTGTGTGACATCAAACATAAATTATCTGCGAAATCCAAATCTTCTAGAGTCTTCTCATCGGTGGTCCAGTGTATTCCTGACTCCTCGCTCCGCACGCACTGTCTGATGTATAATCCAGTCCCCCACAATTAAGAATATCATTGGTGATAATAGGCAGCCAGTCTTGTCTTACTCCTTCATTCGCTTTGAACAACTCACTGAGTTTTCCTAAGTGGATCACCTGACACGTGTCATTGTCATATAGCCAGCTGTTGAATGAGATTGATAAAGACTTGAGGCACTGCACACCGTAGTGCTGAAGCAGTTTCCAAATTACTTCTCAGTCAACGCTGTCTGGTGAAGGCCTTTTCGAAGTTGATGAAGTTGAGACAGAGGGAGGTTTGACTGCCATTCTATACTTTTTTCTGTGATGGCGATGCATAGAGTTGCAATTTGATCAGCACATGATTTGCCTTTCCTGAATTCAACTTGTTCTGATGGGTGGAATTCTGTATCCAGTGCATCCTTTGTTCTCTCTAGGATGATGCGACTTAGTATTTTACTTGGCGTGGAGAAGAGCATTATTCCACGCCAGTTCTTGCACAGCCCCAAGTCGTTCTTCTTTGGTAGGTTGACAAGGCAACCAGACTTTCTTCCAATCAGTAGGCACCTTTCATTCTTTCCGAACTGTTTGCAGTAATGGAGTGAGAATATCTGCCGTAATCTCTGGGGCCATCTTCAGTGCTTCGGGGTGGGAGAATTCCGTCTGGTCATGCTGCCTTCCCGGATGGTCTTCATAACCTTGATTGCATTCAGAATTTCTTCCGTCGGAGGAGTGGTGTCCACTGCCAGGCAGTGCTGTACGTACCGTTGGTGGTGGTGGTATTTCTAGGCGGTGGTGGTATATTCAAGAGTCCTTCAAAGTGATTAGCCCATCGTTTTATTTGTTTCTCCTCCTTGGTGATCAGGTTCCCTTGAGAACCTTTTATTGGTCTGATCATTTGGGTTGATGTCCCCCTGGATAGAGACTTGGTTCTCTGATATAATGTCCTAAGATCTCTCTTACCTATGGCCTGCCTCTTCTGCCTCAGTTGCCAGCCAGTGTGTCGTAGGATTGTTTCTCATCTTTGCTAGCACTCTTCTTCACTTCTTTATTCAGTGCAGTGTACATTGAACTCAGCTTCTCCTCCTCTTTTCCATCTGAGTGGTCATCTTATGTTTCACCATCCTCCTCTCCCAGATTAGCTTCCAGGTATTCATTGACAGCCATTCTTTGTCTTGCCTCTTCCTTCCTCCTAGGACAGTTGTACACGTTTCCTTAAATATCGCTTTCAGATAGTTCCAATGTTCTCCCACACAGGTTTCCTCAGTGATGCCACGTAGTGTGTCCGACTTCACTCTGATCTGATCTGTCATGAAGGCATCCCTTGTAGTTTTGTCCCTCACTTTCTGAATATTGAACTTGAATTACAGTGACCTGTCTCCATTCGTTTTTATGGATTTCAGCTTCATCTTGAAGGTTCCTTGAACTAGATGATGGTCTGAGCCCACATCTGTTCCCCTTCTCGACTTTTTGTCCAGCAGACTATCTGCGTCTCCGCTTCCTTGAGCGACACTGAGATGAAATCTATCTGGTTTGTAGTGTGTCTGTCAGGCGAAATCCATGTTGCTTTGTGTATATCTTTGTGTTTGTACACGAGGCCTCCGATGACCAAATCGTCGAAAGAGCAGAAGTCTAAGAATAATTCTCCGTTCTCATTCATTTCTCCGAGTGAGAGCCTCTCAAACCATGACGAGTTCTCCTCTTGTATTACCTGCTCCCAGTTCCGTTGGCATCCATATCGCCCATGAGGATTTTGATGTCACCATTCGGGATGTTGTCCATTACTTTTCGCAGTTGTCTGTAAAAATCCTCCTTCTTTTCCTGTCCCGCGTTGTTTGTAGCATTGGATAATTGTTACCTTCTTTCCTGCCTTTTGAGTTGAATATTGCTGTCATTATCCTGCAGGATGAAATTGGTTCTCACTGCATTAGCGCTTTGAGTGCCACTGGTGACATCATCATAGCCAATCATCACCTCAGTGTGCTCGTGGTTGTCGTCTGACTGACCAGATCAGAGTAGATTACTGACTCTCCAGTTGACAATTTTGACAATCCACATCTATTCCGTCTGCTCTCACAGATATCCAGCACTTGTATGCCATTTCGTCGCATTCCTCTGTTTACCTGGGCAGCCTTCCCAGCCAGCCTCATACGTTGTACGGACATTCCACATTCCCATTATTATTCTTGCTTTCATCGAGAGAAGACACGTCGGCTGACTGGCTTCCCGAAGGCTTTCACCACCCCACGTCATTTCGCTTCTCCGATTCGAGTGAAGAATAAGATTGTTTTTATTTGAAGTTTTCGTATTTTTAATATATTTTCTGTGTGTTGAAGTTTCTCTAGCGTGGTGTGGGGTTGCTAGCCCCACGCCCAACCCTCTGTGTTTACCCGGACTTGGGACCGGCCAGAAAACTGGTGAGCTAGTTAACTAGGCGAGGTTGATCCAGTGTGTAGATCACCTAAATGTGGCCAACATTCATCACTGTGCCAGTATGAGCGGTTTTCACTTTTTATCATTCCTTGTGTTCTAGGTTGAACATGGGGCTTCAACCACTAAAGTTTCAATATCGGTGTTGTTTTTATAGAATTTGGTTGCTAATCTCACACCCAACCATCCCTTCTTCCTGAACATACCACCGGTCAGTAAGCTAAGCAGGGTTTAGGAATGAGTCGGCTGGAAATCCATCCCAAACCTCCCATGTGGCTGACGAGTGTTCTGTCACTGAACCACAGACATACAGTGGTTTTCAACTAATTATACTGATCAGTAATATCTAGTAGTAATCATCCTGTAATTCGATATGACATGTCACTATAACTCCAGGATACGTGTAATAGTCGAATATTTACAATGAAACATAAAATGTATGTTACAATACAATCTTTAATCCATTCCTTATGGATTTTGAACCGAAAGTATAGCTTATGTTTTGCTCAGCGTAGTTTATAGACCTTTAATATGCATGCATAACGTTATATATATATATATATATATATATATATATATATATATATATATCTTAAACAGAAATGATCACATATGATTTAGTAAACGTAAACAACAATGTTATAATATTAAGCGATGGTATTCAGTAAAGACCAATTATACTGGACATTATTCCTTGTTTTAGCTTTAATCAGTACTGTAAAAACTAATATATACATATATATATATAACACTTCTTCAATAGAATTATTCCGATACTCACTCTTTAGTGTTGGATGGAGTGACTAGCGGCTTCAAGTCCCAGCGGGAACATAATCACTCATTCGGACAACTATCGGATAGTCCTAAATAGAAAGAAACGTGCTTATTGGATTCTATTGTTAGCTACCATCTACCAAATAACACTTATGTATGTTTACAGCTAAAGACTTAAGTCTCCGCTAATCCAACAACTGAATTTCCTTACAAATACGCTGTTCATAGAAGCTGGATATTTACGGGTAGGGCTTTCAGTGTTGGCATTTCATGATAATATCGTGCAGTGCTCTACATCTATGCATATTTTAAAATTTAGGTGCCCTTGTGGAGAATGACCATGTAAAGACAGTCATCGACTTCCTTAATATAGTCCGGAATAGATAGGTAAATATACAGTAAATTCTATCAAAAGCTTATTTCTAACTCTTTTGTTAGAAAGGCAGCATCAGAGTTACAAGCTTTAAGCATTTATAATTCTATAAAAATTATCACTTTAGTGCTCCAAGTTTTAAGTATTTTGAACATTAAGCATATGAGAAGTTACGGATGGGGAAATGTCCCGTAAAAACCTATCCTGTTGGTTTTTTTTTATTCCTTTAAGTTCTCAGTGTAACATAAGGCTTCATACTAGAGCTTTGAATTTTCGGTAGCAGTGGTATTTATTTTTACGGGATTGGGTTGCTAGCCTTATGCCCAACCTACCTTCTTTACCAGCCTTATTGCTGGTTTAGCTGGGTAAAGGAATGCGTCGGCCGGGGATCGAACTGCGAACCACCTGCATGAATGGCGAACATTCTACCGCTGTGCCACCGACGCACAAGATATTATCAGGGAGAGGCGCATGCATATAGTACACAGTCTTCTTTAGACCTTGCGCACAACCACTAGGTCGCGTAGTATTCCACCGCCCTTGGGGGATCTGGCAACAAAAGTCACGAGAACATCACCAGAGTATATGGCATGTTAGGTACCCTTTTTCTTCGACCCGGTAACAGTTGCATAAAAGTAAAGTGAAGTGGGAGCAGGTTTGCACAACGTCCACTCCATCAATATCCAAGAAATAATTCTGTATTGTGTAATTTCTTAGAATAGTGATATATCAAAAACGATAATACATTCGATAAAGTCACTGCCTGCTACTGCTGTTCACCTTCAATTTCAAGAGCATTACGCACAGTAGTTTTGCCTTAGATTCCACTGTATCCAATCAGTGGATAATAAACTTATTTGCAAATAATTCAAGGAATAAAGTTGACATACTGTTGATAAGTATTCTGTATTCAACAACTTTATTTCTGATGTAAAAATCATCTTCCCATAAAGTCATAATTTAAGCGTGTCAAGATATCAAATACAGAATATGGGACAAATTACTCTCTGAGTAACCTCTCTTAGTTCATCATAAATGTATCGAAACCAGAGTTAGTATACCATGAAGACAGTTATGGTATACATGCTTAGCTCCACGTGCAATTGCTACTTTGTACTGTTTTTTCTGTAAAGTATGAATACTACTGACTAAGGTGAGTAGTCTGAGTTTACCACTACTACTCTGTAGGAATAACTAATCTGGTGGAACTAATCTGGGATGTGAATTAGGAGATTCTACCTACTGCATTTCTATAGTATTAATAATGTGTGAGTGTGTGTCAGAATCGATCCACAAAAAGTTGAAGTTGCACAATATTTCAGTGTCAACTGACTCAAGAATTATTTCACTGGTGGTTTCAAAAATTTAAGCTAAGAAATGAATAATTTGAATATTCACAGCTTATTAGAATTCCCGCTTAGTTTGTTTGTAGGGTTTCGATTTGTTTCAAGTTTGGTCAGTGATTGATATCAGTTAGAGAACCACTGAGAACCAGCACTAATGTACTGGACAGTTGTTTCGTCATAGTTTGGGACTCATTGGCAGTACACACCTACTAAGTTTCAAATCCAGGACCTTCCGGTTACAAGGCAAGTCCATAGACTATTCAGTCATTAAGACCAAAATCAGTGGCCAGTTCGTGAATACAAAATTCTACCGACTAGTGATTTTAGCGCCAGTGTCATCGGTAGCGAGTATTTGTCCTCACTCCATCAGTTAGTGCCAGTCGCACTATAATCAGGAATTAATAGAATTTAGAATTCATGGACTGGCCATTGAGTTGGGTCCTTGTGGCTGAATGGTCTACGGACTTGCCTTGTAACCGGAAGGTCCTGGGTTTGAAATTCAGTAGGTGTGTACTGCTGATGAGTTCCAAACTAGGACGAAACTCATTAAAATTAGTTGGATAGTTTTCTGCCATCTGATTGACTTTATGATACTGCATATAAATTGGAGGACAGAAGGTAATCGAGGTTAACCAATGACTTATTTTGTCCTAGTTCGAAACCACGGAAAAGATCTGTTATGAAGTCTGATTTTCACTGGCTGTCTAAGTGATTTTATGAACAAATGGTGAAAGACAATGTCAATATCAGTGGGATGAACATAACGAGAAGGTAATTTCTTGAGTAATAAAAGACACTGCCTTTATAATTTAATTGCAATACTTGTAGATTAGATTTGTACATTCTAATTTAGCTCAATACAGTAAACTATATGCATTCAACTATCCAGTCTTTATTATTATTTATGTTTTAAAGTGTTTGCATTTATTGTTATTATATTTGAAATTCATACAATACACAATGTTTAGTAGTATAACACTTTTTTTTTATAAACAAAAAGACGATAAATTAGCGAAATTCCTCAAAAATAAAAATTATATGCATACACTCATAATGAATCTAAGCTTCTAATTTATGGTTTCATTTAATTCAAGTGGATACATATATATAGATATACTGAACCAATTAGTCTCTAGGATAAGTTAGTAAAAGTATAACCACCACTTTTGATAAGTGTGATAAAAAGAGAGAAAAGGGGGAGAGGATAGCAGAGGAGTGGAGTGGAGTGGAGTGGAGAGCTGAACATAGCCCTCTGGGGAAATTAGCCATTATATTTCATCACCGCCTACTTCATTATTCCTGTTTATTACACCAAGTTCGGATAATCTTCATTATGAGTTTAAAGAAGGTGAATGGAAATTAACTCTTTTATTATAGTACAGAAAGACAAGAGAGTGTGTATTATCTCATATCCTCTCTCCCTGTCTCTCTCTCTATCTATCGTCTCTCAATCCTTCTATTGCTCTCTTCACTCTTGAATATAAGAAATAAAGCTATGCACAACTTTTATTTATACTTCTAAACTGATAACACAGACTAAATTTCACTGTAATTAAATTTACTTTACAAAGCTTAGTCGATGATGATAATAATAATAATGTCATTCAAAAAAGTGGTAGTATCAAAGCAAAGTATTGGTGGGGGAGGGGACGGAAGGGGAAAGAGAATTGTGAAATAAATAAATCTAACAACCAAAAAATAAAAAAGAAGAAGAAGAAAAACTTTGAAGTGCCTATTGAGTACGGACGAAATCACATTTAACAATCCTTGTGTTGTATATAAGTGACTGCTCATCAACATTATCATCCATTGTCATCGCCATTATCATGATCATCATAACTAATACACACTTCATAATTTATACGTACATATATATATATAAATGTTAGAGGAGGATTATTATTATTATTGTTATCACTGAAGAGGCAATCGTCTTATTGAAACCCATGAATTATTAAGACGGTTTATTAAATAAATGATTGAAGGGATAATGATTATATTGTGACTGGGATAGCATTAACAGACGAAGATAATAGTAGTGAAGACATTGTAATTTGGTTATACAAGGATATACCTTCTTTTTTCCTCTTCTTTTCATTGCATTCCAAGACTATAACATATTACGCAGGATGTTAAAGGTTTTCAGCAGGGTAAGCAACGTGCCACTTAGCCAGCTTGTTAATATTCTGGTCGACAGGCACATGGACTCATGTGAAAAATGGGCCAAATCCATTTTATCTAACTCACAACACCCTCTTCACTCACAACTCTCCCCTTGCATCTCATCAGGTAAAACCAGAAGCCTATATAGAAAACTATATGCTCGCACCAGCAAGTACAAAAACTCAACCATACCCTACTTAGCTCGTGTTCTGTGCGATAAAGAAAGCATTAGGCGTGACACCTATAATTCATTAAATAGTCAGTAGCAACAACTGGACCTAGTCTTTCCAACTCATATCATTTATAGGTACAACATTTTCTTTCTTTCTTTTCCTTTTCTCTCTCTCCTTTTCTCTCTTTTTGTCCGTTTTGTGCTGCTATGTTTCTTTCTCTCGCTTACGCCAGTAAATGTGACAGCATCTACTTTTCTGACACCTTCAAAAACTGTTCAGCTTTGGCTTTGCTACCGACATGCTAATATGTTGTTGTCATAATGAACTGAGATTTCCTCAATCTAATCTATGTAGAATTCTATTTATTGATAATGTACTAACTGGATGCAATACTGTGGTGAAAATGCTGAGAATTCCATTCTGTATCACAAGTACTGTTTTGGAATAAAGCAAATTATTATTAATAAAGAGTTTCAAGCTGTAGTAGCTGTGGTGCTATTTAGGGGAGGGAATTGCTAGCCTCATGCCCAACCTTCTATCTTTATTGGCCTTAATACCGGTTAAGCGAAGTTTACGAGGGCATTGACTGGAAATCCAAACCGGACCACGTGTGTGATTGCTGAGGATTCCACCAGGGAATCACAGACAAAAGTGACTGGACGGTCAATCGTCTAGCCTAGTAACGTGAAGATCCTGAGTTCGATCCCTTCAGGGGTCATGGTTGTATTCTGGGAATAAGAAGTCCCAAGTTAGGACTAGACAGCTGTCCAAGTGCTTTCATGCAAAGGATATTATCATTATTATCGTTACAGTTTTTGTCATTAATACAGTAGCAGAAATTTATGAATGAGTTAAAAATGTGTCGGGTGGGTTCATTTCTTCCTCCCTTGTTTGGATTAGACGGGTTGTCATAAAAGGCCAGATATTTTATACAATAGAAAGCTCAATAGAGAAATAGAACGACTGATTACAAAGAAAATTCTTTAAGCATTAATGAACAAATTCAAACCGGAAAGAATGAACACCTCTATGAGTTTTGATAGTTTTCTGGCTTATGTAAGTTCCTACCAAAATGCCCTACCATCAATTAAATTAAATCTCCAAAGGCTTAACAACTGAGTCTCATTCCGCTTCTTATCAGTGGCTAAATGGATTTCCGGAATTTCTTATGAGAAGCTGTGACTGGCTAGTGTCTATTACATCAGTTGTGAGGATACAACAGAGGTTTGAATGCTTATTACAGGATCATTGAATCCTTTTGAACGTAGAACTAAGATGAAACGAGTGTTGAATGATTTCTTAGATTTCGGTGAAAGATCGTCGGAAAACAACTGATACCATGCCCTCTCATCCTAAATTTTTACTAAACACCCTCAATCAGTTTTGAAGTTTGATCATTAAGACAGAGGATTCATCAATGCAGTACAGTATTAACTACGGTTAGATAGCTGCAGGCAATCAGCACGATGTTGTATTCAACCATCTTTCGAGTGTACGGTATCAAATCTGGGGACTTAAAATGTGGCACAGGGCTGCAAAAGCAGATATAATCAATGAGCTACTAAAACCACATTCTTGATTACTGTAGTTTTAGAAGATAAAAGAAGGCTCACACTTTCTATCATCGTCTAACTATTTGAATGAGAATATCCTATAGTTTTGTTTTCAGATTAGATCAGCCTATAACAAATGATTTTGATCAAATTAAAATAATGAATATACTTGTGACAAACACAAGATAAATACTGTACATAGTTATTATTTAAACCTAATTATTGTATTCTTTTACGTTCCCAGTGGAACGTAGGGCTTCAAACTGAAGCTTTGAAGTTTCGGTAGCAGTGGTGGTTATTTTTACAGGATAGGGTTGATAGCCTCATGCCAAACCTTCCCTCTTTACCAGTCTTATTACTGGCTTACTTAGTGGCTTAGTAGTGCATCGGCCGATGATTGAACCCCCTAACCACCTACGTGGTTGGCAAACATCCTACAGCTGTGCCACCGACGCACATATTTTATTCATGAAAAAGCCAAAAAACTTTTATTAGGAGTGACTTTATTATTATTTTTCCCTTGGGTTCCTAGTAGGACATACGGCTTCAACTGCACGTCTCCACTTGCTTCTGTCTTCTGCTGTACTTTTCACCTGCATCCGTGTTAGTCCATACTGTTTCAACTCCTCTTCACACGATCTCCTCCATGTCACCATTGGACGTCCCACTCGCCGCTTTCCTTTCGGGTTCCACTCGAGCATTGGCCTGACGCGCGATGTCACCCAGTGGCCTCCTCAGCCAGTGTCCAATCCATCTCCACTTTCTCCTGCATATTTGTTGAACAATTGGTTCTTGTTTTGTTTCTTCCCATAGCTTCTTGTTGGTGATTCTTTCCGGCCATCTGATCTTCAGTAGAGAGCGAAGACAGTTGTTGATAAAGGTCTGCAACAGGCTGTTGGAAATATTCTTTGTGACCCACCAACTTTCTGATCCCTATAGAAGAACTGACTTGACGTTTGTATTGAAAATCCGAATCACTTTGTTGTTGATGCAGGCTGAGTGACGAAGATTTGCACATTGGTTTCAGGTGTATGAATGTGTTTCTCGCCCTCCCGATTCTCGCTCGACTTGACATCCTCGTCCGTTCCTCCTGTAGTTGATACAATGCTCCCTAGATAAGTGAGTGAATGAAGTAGCCTCTTTCAAATCCCTCCCGTTGATGGTGATTGGCGCTGGATGTTGCTGCTGCTGTTGTTGTTGTTGGTTGGTTGGTTATTTTCATAACCTCCGTCTTGTCTATGCTCACCTGGAGTCCTGTCTTTTCTGCTTCTTCGACCAGTTTGTCGGTTTTCGATTGTAAGTCTTCGACTTTAAATATCGTCAAATAACTTGTACAAGTGATCATTAAAACAAAAAGTGACCATGACAATTCAGCGGAATAATAAGAAACACTGACCTGTTCTATTCAAAGTTACGAAACACTGAGGATTAAAAAGTGCCGGAAGAGAAAAATGCTGGACTCGTTTGAAAATGATTTTTTACTACAAGTCTATTTCACCTTAAGAAAAAAAGAAAACAAATGAACAGGAAGTTAACCTTATTTCGATTAAAAGTGACTGGCAGTGGAGTTCTGAATTCACATTTCGCACTATTTGGGACGCGTCATCTGGATATGCTTGCATCTACAGTGCCTGATGGTATCCCCATTGGTATTCCATTCCTCGCACCGTCCATTGTCTTACATGCCAAGGCGTTAAAATTAACAGAGATCAGGCATTCTGGTCAATCGTAATAGGACTTAAAAACAAATCTTTTCTCGGATTATCCATTAATTATCAAATTAATTCGTAATTTACACACTTCGAGAAGATGAAATTTCCCTATGGTTCCATTTGGAAACTGAAATCATTCAGGTCACAGTATGTAATCTACTTGATGCCATAATGGTAATCAGGAAAGAAAGTTTAAATGCACGCTGCTATATACTTATGATTAAGCTGAGTGTAACAGAGTAAACCGCTGATGAACCCAACTGAAAATGAGCGAAACGGCCCTCCAGCGTTTAGATCACTGTGATATGGCTGGCTGGTAAGCATTACAGGTAGCATATTGAGTCATGAATATATTTCCACGTCTTAATATGAATTTATCCAGTAACATCTTACATGAATTGTCTATTTTGTAATGGTATTTATCTAGGCAAAATACCATTTGGTGGGATTTTTTCCTGTTAATCCCGAAAATATACTACATAAGATTCCCAGATAAAGAAAACGACGGTCCAGTGTCTTATAGTTTTTAAATACTTGACTACTCGTCATTTCAACGTGTCAAGAAAATCTATTCCGTATATCTCTGGACAAAGCATATCTCTCTCTTCCAGTTGATTAAAATACCTGATATAAAAATCTAATGAAATTGCTTAGAAGTAACAATAAATAGCTGTATTCGAACTCGTTACATAATAATACTTCACCATTCGCATTGACTAAATACACATGACACCACACACACACACACACTTATATGCGTACATCTGTATAACAATAAACTTTTGTATCTTAAATTGTTTTACAAATCATAGAATAGATTTAATAGAAATTGACAGTTATATTTTGATGTGAATGTGTTTCTCCTGACTTTTTTCCCACTCTGTTCTTCGTTTTCTTCCCAGTGTTGCTACTACTAATACTATAGGCTTTATAATAGATTGATTGGCATAACTCTAATTAAAAGTTATGCAAAAGTCTATGCAGCCTGGATTTTATTTCAGTGTAGATAACAACATAAGACTTTGGATAACAGAAGCAGCAGAAACAGCAGCAACAACAGCAGGCGAAAGAGTATTAAGCAACACCAATATCATCAGTGAATAAATAGGTAAGTAATCATAAGTATAATACTAGGTGTAATTATAATCTCACACACTCGCTCTCTCTCTCTTGTGGGTGCGCGCGAAACTTAATTGTTTTACGTGATCTTAACTGAATCTTCTATCGCTTCACTTCTTTCCTTTCTACAACATAACACAAGTACTGTTTGTTGGCTTACCTTAATTTACTTACCTACAATGTTGAAGATGATTTCATTCGTCTATCTCGCCTATCTTTGGGTAAAACAATACACTAAACCTAAAGTTAAAACAGCTATATCTGCAACTAAATGTGTAAGTGCAGCTGTATATACACACTACCTACTGATAATAAAGGAAAATATATATGTATAAATATTATACATAATGATAATCATAATAATAACAGTAATAATATGATATAAATTTGTATATATATTCATATAAATATGCATACAGTTAGATATTTATTTGCCTGGTGTTATTAATTTCCACTTTGTATAGGTCACAGGTTTCCTGTTTCTATGATTCTATTCTATCTCATGAATTTATCTCTACAAAAAATGCACTTCATGTACACATGCCCCTATAGCATGCATATATATATATATATATGTATACCTATATGTATATGGTATCAAACAACAACGATTACTAGGAGTGTTACTACTACTACTACTATTACTATTACTACTAATATTGCCACCATAACTGTGATCATTACACCACCTTATAATAATAGTGGTAAGAAGAATTTTAATAGCGCAGGAACGAGCGGGCGGGCGGGCGCGCGCGAGAGAGAGACAGATACACACAAAAGGTGAAAAAAATAAGAAGAAGAAATGGTATAACGGATTCTCTGTTATCCTGATTTATTTATTTATTTATAATTGACCAAAATGTCAACCAACAGCAGGTTACAGATATAACGTATAATATGCATTAATATATATAATATAAAATCTGTTTACGTATAACAAACACGGTTAGTTAGTTAGTTGGTTAATAGTAATTGTATTAGATAAGAGATCAGTAGAATATGAAAAGTCAGATTATTACAAGTATAGAAAATAAAATGCATAAGATAAATGCAAAATAAAATAAATAACATCATACATATATATGTGCAATAAAGCTCTGCTAGATCTCTGTATACAAAATGAATGAATAGCATCTGAGAGTGCAATGATTACAGTTTCATTTTGGTGAAAATGATGAATGGCATTTTTGTTACCTTTACTCTTAAATTTACTTTACATGTTTAATATATTCCTTTGCTCTCCAGCTGGAACATAGGGCTTGAAGCTTGAGCTTTGCAGTTTCGGTAGGAGTGGTGTTTACTTTTTATGGATTGAGGCTGCTAGCCTTACACCTAATCTCCCCTCTTTTCCTGTCTCATTACCAGCTATAGAAGGTTCAGGAGTGCATCAGCTGAGGACTGAACTCTGAACCACGTGAGAGGTGCTTGGCGAGTATCCTACCACTGAACCAACGACGTGCTTACTTTACAAAACATTAAGTAAATTTTCTTTAATGAGATCTGTGAAAATCATGATTCATTTCAACGAAGGTTTTGCTTTGAACGAACATAAACTGTACAACCACAGACGATTACTGGATTGCTGCTTCTTCGAACTCGCACAGTCTTTAATCGCCCGAACCTACCATAAGTATGAGACTGAGTTCATTGTTGTAGTCTCATAGTGAGTAAGTTACTACTCGACTTTGAGGTTGGAATCCAGTGAAGCATTTTTCCAGACTTTCCCCAACATTCACTGCCGTCAGTAAATATCCATTCTTACATCCACCTTGAATGCTTTCATTAATGACACGCTGAAATAAAGACTTGGGAAATCGATTTTGAAGTTATTTATTCTAATTTGGAAGTCTTTAGAGGCATAGGTGCACAACCCTAACTTGGGGTCGGTCAGTAACCATGAGGGAATGGAGTTAATGGCAGTAAGAGTTTACTAGTGGATTCCCATTGTCTTTTATCATTAGATTTGAATTTCTAGTTTTAGACTGGACAACTCTTGTCTTTCGATATTCACATATATATAGTAAGTTACCATTCGAAAGTAATAAGTTAGTAAGAATCAAAGTTATAAGTGAACACTGTCATGAACACTATTACTTGAGTTGTCATTTGATTAAGCGTCAACAGAATATCTTTTTGGGAGATGAAGGAATTTCAATGTTTCCACGGGTTACGCTGTATCCCTCAACTCCTATAGTATTTATTCTGCATAGACCAAAGGCAAATGAAAACACCAAATTGATCGTCCAAAATACAAGATATATTTCGAGATCAGAAACACAGTGCCGTTATGACTGCTTAGCTAGCTGGGGATCATGCACGAACGATTGAACATAACACGATAGCGTGTCGAATGGCATGGATGCATGACCTCGAACCTTTAGCTTAACACGTCGACTTAAATAGTGATGGCCAGCATCAAGTGTAGAGTGATGAATAATATAAACTAGTAATTTTGGGGGATCATTTACTTCTACATCTTCATACCAACCGCTATGCTCAAATGAAAGGGATTAACTAAGACTTGTTTATTTAGAGAAGACATCTGCCATCAGAAAGCACCTAGTAAGCTAAGTAAAATCGGAAATAAATAGACCTGGTGGAGATTCATGATACGTCTTTTATTCAACATAAATTCTGACTGAATAGGCGATGAGGAGGCGAATGCACCAGTTGGGCAAAGAAGGAATCATGACAGTTATGTTCTTTACATTCCAGGTGGAACATAACGCTTCACTCTCGAGGCTTTGAAGTTTCAGTAGAGGTGTTTTTGCATTTTACAGGATGGGGTTGCTACTCTCATGCCCAACCTTTCCTCTTCTTTTGGGCTTGCCACCGGCTAGGCGAGTTTCACGATTGTATCGGACGGGAATCAAACCCCGGACCAAGTGAGTAGTTGGCGAGTATTTCACCACTGAATCACCGACGCATAAAGAATGAATCATGACAATATGATAATCAACATATCTGTTGTGTACAAATGCGGTACTTCATATTTCTTATCTGACCGTAATCCTAATATCTACTGAATTGTTTATGAATCATTACATTAATAAGCCAATTGTTATGACCAGAGCTTCACGTTATAGCCCTAATCTAAACGTTAGTCACTAATATGAACAAATAAATTCAATAGGTTCATGAGGACTTAACTGATTGGTATCAGTTCACCTCCTAATTTGACCGTCCGACCACCATTGAGATAGTGGGCAAAACCTGTAGAAAGACTCGATGCTCCGTAAATTTCAGTACTTCCCTCACTGATATTAGTACATGAAAATATCCACCGAGAAGAAAGAAGTTCTCCAACACTCCTTGACTTTTAACGTTTCTTTTGACGAATGACATTTCATGGTAAAACCAGTCTTGAAGTTCAAATTCTCTTAGCTTAACACGATTTCAATAATCTGACTAGAAGTATGTAACTACGGAGATAAAATGAGCCACTGTCAGTTACGCCTTCTAATCGACAAATACCAATAATAAATGAACTCACACTGTGACAATGTGTTCCGATCAATGAGATAACTGTTCTTCAGTTATGTTCTTGGGTCTCACAATGTACCTCTGAACATGTTACAATTGGCTTTCAATTAGATATCGTTGATTTCTTCGAGGAGAAAAAGCACTTCAGCTCAGAGATCAGTGTGTCGATTAGTAGTTTACTTGAAGATATTGTACGAAGGGGAAATATCATGCAAGAAACTCCTCTGAAAATTGTGTACATTTTATAAATACTGTCCAGAATCAAGATGTTATTATTATTATTAAATACGCAGAAGAAAGTGAAGGTATATCGAAGATACTGCGAGGTGACCTTCAAGTGACACGTTATGCGTCAGGCAGAATATCGACTAGGGCCCTAGTGGGAAGCGACAAGTTGGGCGTGTGTCCAAGGATGACATGGACGAGATCATGTGTGGAGGAAATGAAGACTTGTGGCAGTTAAAGAGTCAGCTGAAAGTGACAGCATAAAGCAGAGTCAAATGGGAATCTGCTGGTGTAGCTCTGTTTTCCCCACGGAACACAAGGAATGGATAATAATATAACCATAAACTTAACAAACCGATGGAGACCGTATTTTATAAAAAATGGCTTTCTGTGCGTGCTATTAGATCATATTTAGGTCTTTATGAAATCCAAATGGAAATCAACAGCACACACGGTAAAATATTCCTCTTACTACACAATATAAACCTTCGTCCGCATATTAACCAGTGTAGTAGACGGATCATAAATGAAATCTGTTAGACAGATATGTGATATAGTCATTACTCTAGGCGACACAATGCCAAGATAAATTTTATCCGATATCAGGTATAATTTCTAAATCTATAGGAAACTATAATTCACCTGGGTTTCATTCATTCCCGATGCCCCCAACAGATAACTATACTCATAGATTTGAGGAAACACATCAGCCCTTCTAATATTCGAATCTGTTTTTACGAGTTGATCACGGATTGATATCAGTTAGAGAACCAGTGAAAGCCAGCACTGGAGTACTGGACAGCTGCTCCGTCCCTCCTAGTTCGGGAATCATCGTAAATACGCACCCACCACCAGGGTTAGAACCCAGGACCTTCCGGTTACAAGGCAAGCTCGTATACCATTCAGCCACTGGGACCCGATTCAATGGCCAGCACATGAATTCTAACTTCTACGAATTCGTGATTTAGCGCGACCCCAACCATTGTCGTAGGTGGGACATCCATCCTCACACGTGACATCTGGGATGAAGCAGTTGTCCAACACTCCCTGGTTTTCAATGGTTCTCTTGCTGATATCAATCCGTGATCAACTCGTAAGAACAAAACTAACCCTTACAAACCAAACTATAGAAAATCCGAGTCTGTATCATTAACTGCTAAAGTCAAAGATTTTAACATGATTCAGCCTACATAGAATTTCATTCTGTATACGAATCGGTCATCAGATTAGTAAATAATTTGACTGTCTCTGTCGTAAATGCTTATTGAAATCTGATGACCACTATATTAAATACATAGATGGTAACTTTAATATCAGACGCGTATGATGCATTAATACGCATCATAATGGTGAATATAATATAACAGTGTGTATAATAAATGAATATTATAACACCTAGTAAAAAATTGTTTTATCGTCAGTATACATGTCAATCATTTGAATTATATACAAAACGCATCATCGCATTATACTACTGCGTAAATCGGATATTATAAGGATTGTGCCATTGAACAATAACAGTATCCATGTACAGTTAGTTATCCTACCTGTATCGAATTTCATAAGTTAACATAAATGTTAGTAATATAATTAATACACAGTAAATATTGTTGGTACAGGTAAATTGACAGGTACACGATAATATTATTACTGTAAACAATCCAGAACATATTGCTGTAAATCATTACTACTTATAAACCTGAATATGATGTCACAGGTTGGCAGAATCCACTAATTGATTTGCGCGACAAATAGTCTACGTAGTAATTCAAAACTTTGTCTTCTAAATGTCAACCGGTAGCCACAAAATGGTATTCTGACAGTATACGTATTTAAAAATCAAAATATTGGATTGTTAATTTATTAGTGAAACTTCATTTCAGCTAAGAGAATTGTTCATGATTTTTGTACTGAAAAAGAACAACCTTATCAAAGAATTCTCATTTTATTGTTGGTATATATGCAGGATACTACCTTCATTCTTTGTGAAAATGTTTCCTACAAGTACGCAGTAATACCTCAGTTCGATGAAGCACATTCAGAGTCAAAGTAAAATTACCTTTTTAAACGTCCTACTGACAAGAAGATCAGATGGTAGCATAAAAAGGAATTTGCATAGGAAAATAACTTGGACCAGTGAATACACACGTTTTCAGAGCTTTATTCCTCTCTGGTATAAAAGAAATTTGGGGTCAAAGCTACTTGTCCAGAAGACGCTATCCAAGACAAACTTAAAGCAGTATACTACATATTAGCTGAAAACAGTTACCTTGAAGAGTTCATCACTAAACACATAGTCAAGAAAGAGAGTAGGAAAGAATTTTTCTGTATCTGTTAGCAAAAAACCGCTGTATATGCGACTACAATTCAAAAGTGATATACCATTTAAAACAATAATCAACAAGTTGAGAAAATCGATTGAAAGAACGTTTAATGCCACCGGTAAGCTGCACTTTATATTTTCCAGAGAACCTGTTGTGATTCTGAAACTGAAAGATGAAGTAACTAGGTTGGCCACCTCTAATTGTATCTATCAATTCAGCTGGTCGCATGGAGCCAGTTATGTTGGACTTTTTTCTGGGAACCGGGAAAACTTACCAGTTTGGCCAAATAAAAGTGTTGTTGAAACAGTTAGATCACCTCGTCCAAATAGGCCACAAAGCCACAATCTACCGGATATCGAATAAATTACAAGAGCCTCTAGGACATCGAAAACTCTGATCAGCAGAGGCCGTTGAAATTCGCCTAAATCAAGCGGGGCTCTGCGTGCAAACCACAGATCCAGCCACTATTGTTACCCTGGACTGTTATCAAACTTATAAATTCATAAATTGTGTTACTTGATTTAATTTATCTGATATTCAGTGTATTATTATTCCCTTGAGTTCCGAGTGGAACATAGGGCTTCAACAACACATCACCATTTTGCTCTGTTTTCTGCTGTCCTCTTCAACTGGGTCCACGATTGCCCATAATCTCTCATCTCCTCTTCAAACGATCTCCTCCGTGTCACCCTAGGACGACCCACTCGTCGCTTCCCATTTGGATTATTACACATTACCTCCTAAGGATACTTTTGAAATGTAATATGTCGACAATATTGATTTAGTGTAATTTGAAACATTAATGTTGTTAGTATCAATACTGCTTTAATTATTGATATCATATGAATGAAGAACCTGATGACGAATTTATCGAAAAGAATATTCCTTGTCTATTCATCAGTCTTTTAAATTTTTAACTGGCATTTAATTCAATTTTAGATTTTCCCGTCGATTGATTGAACCGAAGTGCTCAGTCTTCCTTTGGCGTTTGAAATTATAGGCACTGGGTTCGAGCCTCGGTGGGAACATCATCACTCACTGTGGAATGCAAGTACATCCAGCTGGCGAGTCCCAAATAGGACGAAATGTGCATCCTGGATTCCACTGCTAGTCACTATCCACCAATTAGCTTTTAACCAGCATGTTCAATGAATTGAAAAGGAAACTTAAATCCATTCTTAAGTGTGCGATTTTGTTGTGCTTTACAGGTTCTCACTATCTACAGACTACCTGAAATTAAAGCGGTTATAAAAGTATAAATGACATTATTCAAATATTCTGATAACAGTACAGCTTGGGAATCCAAAAATATCGACAGAATAAACATTGCACTGTTCAGCTTAAATCATCATCAATTTATATGTAATAATAAACTGAAGATTCAATACGTGTAAAGGGGTTAAAAAGGAATGCTAACTTAAAAGACTTCGTAATAAACAAAGAAAGTGGAGTTTAAAAGATTGAAACCAGTAAGCAAATGTGGTAAAGTTAACCCCAGAACGACCTGAAAATACCCTTAACAAGGAAGTGAGAGGCTAAGGTAATTTTTTTATATAGAAAAGTTTGTTTGTGTCGTTTTATGATAATTGCACCATCAGCAAAGTTAATATTTTAAAGGACTTGGAAATGATAAGATCAAGTTCCGCACAGTCTCATCTAGTGTTTTCATCGTCCCAGTACCTTTTTCTCTGCAAACATGAATTTTCGGAGTGTGCTCAAAGACTTCTTGTTAATGTACTTGTTATCGGAAGAGTATGAAAATTCACGAGCACAGTTCCAAGTGATATTAGTAAGTGAATAATTCAGTTTGGATTGGTTTAATGAGAGTGTGATGTGGTGAATGGATAAAAATTTACAAGAAAGCTATTTATTGTACATTTGAGTTTTGTATCCATTTTCTTGATTACCATGTACTTTTTGAATGTAAGCCGAATGAAGACTTTCTCCCTATCACCAATGAGGTGTTTAGTTGTTCCACTTTACTCTTTTTGACATCACAGCATGAGTCTTTTTAGATGACAGTTTTCTCTGAGACACTTTCAACACTACTATATCGAGATAGCTTTCTAAAGTTGTCATATTATTATTATTGATTACTATTGAACCCTTAGATCCCAGATGAATGCACAGCTTCAGTGACACATCGCCAATTTACTTTATTCTCTGCAATCTTTCTTAATTGTCACCATGAATACTTCCTCTTCACACGATCTTCTCCATGTCCTTCTTGGATGCCCAACCTGTAGTTCCCCATTTGAGTTCCACATGAGGACCTGTCTGGCTTTGATGTCACTCAGAGGTCTCTTCAGAGTATCTCCAATGTACCTTAATTTCCTTGTACATATTTGTTAAGCAATGGGTTCTTGACTGGTTCACTGCCTGTCAGAGTTCCTTATTGCTTATCAATCCCGACCAGTCAGCCATTCGATCTTTAGTATCGAGAAAGCGGAGGCATCTGTTGGTAAAGGTCTGCAGTTGGTTGGAAATGCTTTTGGTGACTCTCTCCAAGGCTCTGAACTATACAGAAATAGCTGTTCGACGTCAGTGTTAAAAATTCGTATTTTGTTCCTTGTGCTGAGTTGTGTAAACCTCGAAGTAATAAACATCCGATCCAATCCAGACTGACTTTGATGTCCTCATTCCTATCACCGTCTGTAGTTGAAACGATTAGGTAGGTCAAGGAAGCGACTTCTCTTAGATTTCTCCTGTTGGTGATAATTGATGGGTATCTTCATCATCTCTGCCTTCTTCATGTTCTCCTGAAGTTTTTTCTTCGCTACATCTTCTGCCAAATTGTTGACACATTAGTTTAAAGACCTTTATAGAAACTCAATCTTACAGTACTCAAAACTATACCAATGCCACCTTATTCATTCTTTAGACAAAAAGAGAAGTGAAATAAAGAACGCTGTATAATTTGATAGTAGTGGAGGTCAAATTGTATGCTACCTTGTATGTAGGACTCATTACTGAAGTCGAATTAAATAATGTGAAGCTTTTACCACAGATTTATCTTATACACCGGATAGCTGGGAGAACTGGGTATCAAAAGAACTCAAATGACAGTAGCATAAGCAATTCATCGACATCTTAAAAAGTAAGTTTTAGACGCACAGCGGTTAGGACGCTCGCCGACCGTGCATATGGTCCGGGGTTCGATCTCCGGCCGATGCACTCCTTTACCTCCCTATACCAGAATTAAAAGCTAGTAAAGAGAAAAGTTTAGGCATGAGGCTAGCAACCCCATCCTGTAAAAATTAACACTGCTACAGAAACTTCAAGCTTCTAGCTTGAAGCCCTATGTTCCACTGGGAACGTGAAGGAATAAAAAAAGACGCATTCAAGTTAGATTGTAGTTGCTAGGACAGGATAGTTTGAATGGTACAGTCATCTATCCTGAATGCTGATATCTACTGGCTCCAACACAAACCAAGTGAAGATAACACGGTAAAATAAAATTGAGACTAAAACTATCAAATAGCTATCTGTATTCCATTATGGGTAAATTTTAATTTGATAGAGTCTCACAGTGTTATACAGTAATATTTACTGTAGTATCAGTAAATATTACTGTATAACACTGTGAGACTCTATCAAATTAAAATTTACCCATAATGGAATTACACTCTACCACAGTGCCCAAGTTTTATTCTTATATCAAGCTATCTGTATTCCCCAAGACATTCTTTCCGAGGTAATAAATTCACTATGAAAAATAAAGCGCTGATAAAAACAAAAAACAAAACACAAAAATACAAAAACTAGAGGCTTAATTATTAGTTAACTAATTTCTACTTTGTACAGGAATAAAAATCTCCCTTTATTGCTTCACTGTATGTTTCTTCTACTTTTCATCAGTCTGTAGACCTGTTTCTTCCATCCTCTTCGGCTTTTCTTCTAAAGATGATAGAGAGAGAAAGAAAGAAATGACTAACTTTCAGGAGCGAGTAAGAAAATAGGCAAACTGGCTGGACAACTGCTTAGTTTCTATATCTACTCTACTTCTCCCTCTCTCGTCTTCTCTACAGTTAAAAAAGTGTGATGATAATAACAATAATAATAGTGATAATAATAATAATGATTATAATAATAGATTTGTTTTTACACACAGGAACAAGTAATTAAACCAAATCACTTTTAGCCTTCAGGCTAAAATATCCTGTGTGATTATGATTATGATTATTATTATTATTGTTATTATAAGGACAAACAGTTAAGTATTAGCAACAACAACAACTACTACTCCTACAACGAAAAATACTAGTTTCTAGTTGAATACTATCCACTTTTGTATTGCTTCGGTGAACGCTTGAAATATACACACCCGCATTCTTGCACATACATACATAATATACACACTCTTTGATAAACATTCATCTCTTCAGCGATATTCTCGATTTATACACTTATCACCGCAATTGCTAGTTGTCTAGTCCCTATACCATTTTCTCAGTGTACATTATGTTCTCTCTCTCTCTCTCTCCAGGACTGTTGGGAAATAACTCCACTTGAAAGTATATACGCATGTACAAAAACACCCCTAAATACTATTATCCTTATTCTCATTATTTATAATTATTATATCACAGTAATTAAGAATTAAATTGAGCATTCCGATAAATGGAGAATTATTGCCTGTTACTTATTATATTATGATTTCTATTAGGTGATATAGAAAAGTTGAGAATATTCATTGTTTCCAACAGTGTATACGACTGAACAATACAGACCATCTGTTTCGGTG
Source organism: Trichobilharzia szidati (assembly GCA_944472155.2). Classification (NCBI taxonomy): domain Eukaryota; kingdom Metazoa; phylum Platyhelminthes; class Trematoda; order Strigeidida; family Schistosomatidae; genus Trichobilharzia; species Trichobilharzia szidati. The sequence continues at coordinate 56,556,656 of OX235271.1, read as the reverse complement.
TTTTGAACATTCATATATATACTATTCTCTGCAGAAGATAAACTTATTTCCAACTGTGTGATAATGCAAATAATAAATTTATGAAACTTAAATATTGTAAAATCTAACGACTTAATAGATAGAAATTTATTTATTACAACTACACTATAATTACCTAAGAATTACCAGCAAGTACAAAATCTCAACCATACCCTACTTAGCTCGTGTTCTGTGCGATAAAGAAAGCATTAGGCGTGACACCTATAACTTATTAAATAGTCATTAGAACAACTGGACCTCGTCTTTCCAACTCATTCCATTTATAGGTACAACATTCTCTTTCTTTCTTTTCCTTCTCTCTCTTTTTGTCTGTTTTGTGCTGCTTTGTTTGTTTCTTCCGCTTACGCCAGTAAATATGACAGCACCTACTATTCTAACACCTTCAAACACTGTTCAACTTTGGCTTTGCTACCGACATGCTAATATGTTGTTTCATAATGAACTGAGATTTCCTTAATCTATGTGGAATTCTATTTATTGATAATGTACTAAATGGATGCAATACTGTAGTAAAAATGCTGAAAATTCCATTCTGTATCACAAGTACTGTTTTGGAATAAAACAAATTATTATTATTTATTTATTAAATATTCTTGTGAGTAATATGTAAGTGAACATACTGTGCTGCCTAAAAAAATCAGTTTTAATGCTCACTAATCTTCTTTATGAGATTGTCATCATATAGATCATGTAGCCATGTTTCTTGAAGTGATATGATCCCAGTATTTCGATATATAAAGGAAGAAACGAGTGATTGAAGACAGTTAATCTTGGCTGGCAGGGAGCGACAATTAGTACTCATAATTGCAGGAACAGTCATTAATTGAATAGGGGTATTTTTTAAGGCTCTTTGCCACCCCGCTTGATGCTTTTTTTTGTCTTTTTTATGGTATTTCCGATCAGTAGGTTTTAAGGATATTAAATACTCACGAGAATAAATAATCCGATTAGAGGACATATTAGAATATGATTTAATTATTTAAAATAAATTGGAAATGAGCAATTAGGTGCAATATGATTTGTAATGTATAAGGTATTTGGTAGCCCAAGATTTAAGCAGGCCACCAATGTCAACTTCCCGACTCGAATGGATAATATTCTAGATCTAGTGTTTACAAATGACATAGGAATATTTGAAGCTCGGAAAATAGCCCCACTACTTAACTCTGATCACTGCATCATAAGAGTATTGCCCAAAGTATATGGAAAGCAGCACAAAAGGGTCTTTTCCTACCTCGGAAAGAAAACACAACACAGATGTTATTCACATGACAACATACAGAATCTAAGGACAATGTTAAAAGACACAAACTGGGACCTGTTTACTGAACAAGCTCTTGATAACACAATTAGTAACATAACACATTATCTCAATTTCTGTCTTGATGTTTGTTGTCCAAAAGAGACAATCTCCTCTTCTCAACTCAAAAGCTTCACCGTGAAAAAGAGAGGTTGTACAAAATGAGGAATAAATCTGGTGTTAAGAGAATGAACACTTTAATTAAAGCCGAATTACAAAGACGAAATGCTCTCTATAACCAGAAGTTTCTTTCATGTAAATCCTCATCAAATATGTGGAAGCTATTAAAGGAAATCACAGGTGGTAAGCAAATAATGAATGATACTTCCGTTGATGTTTACATGCTTAATAAATCCTTCATATGTATCCCTGCAGATGTTATGATTCCCAAATCAAATAGTATAAATAATGACTGCTTCTCATGTTTTAAAACGAATGATGTCCTTAAGTGTCTTCAATCTCTCAAAGCTACCCAGTCCCTTGGTCCTGATGGAGTTCCTGCCATTATCCTTAAGAAGTGTGCTGACATCTTCTGTTACCCATTAACCGACATTTTCAATGAATCTTTTTCCAAAAGTATTATTCCTGACTCATGGAAAAATATCAAGGTTGTTCCAGTGCCCAAATCATCAAGTGGACCTACTGTCAAGTTTGGACCCATTGCTATTACCTCACCTTTTTTAAAAGTTATGGAAAGACTTATTTTACTTAATCTTGAACCCTCTTTAAAGCCTTTTAATGACCCCAACCAGTTTGCCTATAAACATAGTAGGTGTACCTTAGATGCCGCGGTTGTTCTATATCATAATATAGTCTCTAGTTTAGATAGAGGAGCCAAATATGTTCGGTGTGCCTTCCTTGATTACACATCTGCATTTGACTCTGTACCTAGGTCTCTCTTGTTAAGTAAGCTTGCTGCAACACAGAGTGAGAGCTGGATAAATAAGTGGTTGTATTCCTACTTTTCTGATAGGAAGCAGTACACTGTCTACAATGGAAAGTCCTCCTCTACCTCACTTACTTTAGCTGGTGTTCCTCAAGGTGCCGTTCTTTCTCCTTTTCTGTTTTCTTTTTTCTTACATGACTTGCCCCATTCTGATGTAGCCACTTTTGTCAAGTATGCTGATGACCTCTCTGTCTCCATGCCTGTCAACTCTCAGTCAGACTGTTCCATATTAAATAACTTTCTCTCGGAAATTAGTCAGTGGTCCTCTTCAAACGGTCTTAAGCTGAATCCGTCTAAATGTCAGGTAGTAAATTTTACTTTCAGACGAAAAAGTGACCTACAACAACTAGCTAGCTCACATGGTCCCACTATCATTGACGGCATAGAGGTTGAAACTACATCAAATGTCAAGTACCTTGGACTGAGTATTTCCTCCGATCTTTCCTGGTCCTCTCACATCTTGCTAGTGACTAGAAAGATGTTTCGCTTAACGTTCTACGTTAGGAAGTTAAGGCAGTCTGGTATAAAGCAGTCTTTGCTTTCTCAGTTTGTCAATTCTTGTATTCTAACCATCCCTCTTTACTGCTCCCCATTAATCTTTCCTGGACTACTTAAGAAAGACTTTGCTTCGCTGCGTAGGGCACTAAAAGCTGTTAGTAGGGGAAGTGGGATTTCGTTAAACCAACTGGTTAACACCATTGTGGATAGACATATAATGTCATGTAAGAAACTAGCGAATTCTATATTGTCTGACCCCAAACACCCTCTCTATACGCACCTCTCTCCTTGCATTTCATCTGGTAGAACTAGAAGCAACTATAGGAGGCTATATGCCAGGACTACCAAGTACAAAAACTCCACAATACCTTATCTGACACAGCTGTTATGTGATGAGAAATCCGTTAGGTATGACACGATCAACTTACTGCGGCACTCTAACAAATAGTTCCCATTAGCTTTTGTTCTCCTTTCTTTGTTACTATTATATTGTTGCTCACATATTCTATTACACACTAATTTTATATTTCATATCCTGTGGTGCATTGTTTAAATATGTGAATACAATGCTGTTCTTTTTTATTTCTTTTATTTCTCTTTTTTTCTTTTTCTTGTTGTTGCTTTTTATTTTTAAAAATCTTATAAAAATTTATGAGGTAATTAGATGCAATATTGTAATGCAAGCTGAAAATTCCATACCTGTACCACAAATACTGTTTGGAATAAAGCTATTATTATTATTAATGAGACCACTATTGTTATTATTATTAGTATTCCCTTAGATTACGAGTAGAACATAGGACTTCAGCAGGACACCTTCATTTCATCCTGTTCCCTGAAGTACTTCTTTAGCTGGTTGAAGTACCGCCTACAAACTTTCGTTTCCTCTTAACACGACTTCTCCCATATCACACTCGAACCAACATTCAGCTAGTCGTTTGCCATTCCGGTTCTACTCGAGGGTCTGTCTGATGTGTGACGTCACTCAGTTGTCTCCACACTATTTATCCAATCCATCTCCATACTTTGTGGTCTTAACTGGTTTTCTGGACTGCCAGAGATCTTTGTTATTTATACTTTCTGGACATCCTATCTTAAGTACCCAGAAAACGAAGGTCGCCTTTGGTGAAAGTCTACAGTTAACAGTTGGAAATGCTCTAAGTGACGAGTGTGCCAAGTCTCTGAACCGTATGGAAGCACTGACTTGATATTAGTGTTGAAAATCTAGATCTTGTCCCGTATGCTCATTGTAGTAGATTTCTACACTGATTTCACGGTAATAAAGGCATGTCTTTCATTACTGACTATAGCTGCCTCTGACATCCTCATCTGTACCACCTGTAGTTGAAACTATGTTACTAGATCACTGCTGGAGATTAATATTTGTTGTTGTTGTTGGTTGGGTCTCTATCTTTTTCTCGATCCAACGTATATCCGTCTAACCACTCCCCACACACACTGTTCGTTGAAAGATTTAATCCAACACAGTCAGGAATACTACCGGTGATATTGGGCAACTTTGTCATACCCCTAGTTTCATTTCAAAGACTTCAGTGATTGTTCCATTCTGAATTACTTGGCATGTGGCATCATAATATAGCTGTTAAATGAGACTGATAAAGGTTTGAGGCACTGCACTCCATACTGCTGAAGCAATTCTCAAATTCCTTCACGAATGAGGCTATCGAAGGCGTTTTCAAATTTGATTAAGTTGGAGTAGAGAGTTGACTTCTCTGGTCTATGATGATGCGTAGCGCTGCAATTAGATCCGAAGATGATTTCCTTTTCTTGAATCCAACTTGTTCCGGATGGAGTTTTGCATCAAGAGTATCTTTTAGATTCTCCAGGATGGATAGGAGCATGATTTCTCACCAGTTCTTTCAAAGGCTTAACTCCCTCTTCCTTATTAGATTGACAAGTTAACTCTTCTTCCAACCAGTAGGCACCTTTCTTGACCTTCAAACCTTCTGCATTAGTGGTATAAGTAAATCTGCTTAGTTCTCTGTGTCTTTTTTTAGTGATTCTGAGTGAATTCCATCTGGTCTAGTTAATTATGGGGACAGACATATTAAAATTTATGCATACGTGTTCTACTTCTTTACTCAGATAAATATATGGTAGAATGGAAAGCATTTCTATGACTTTTCAAGGATTTCTAAAATACTGAAAGGAAGAAATACAGCTAACATGACTTTAAAAATAGACTATCTAGCCTACTGATTACTATCTTGCAATCCATAACTTTCTGACCAATTTTAGAAAACTTCGAATTAAAAACCATTCATATTTTGTGGTCATGTCGTTTACTGAGGTTCTAAGTGGTTCTGTAGGCCACCAGAATGTGATTGCCACGTATTTTATAGGCTTTATTTCCTCTCATTCGGCCTCTAGCGGAATCGAAATGATTCGTTGAAAACTACTCGTATCAACCAGTAGAGCTAATCACATGCAATTCCCACAGGAAGCTGTAATGTAGTTTCACCTTGAACTATGTAATTTACAAATCATGAATAGGACCTTCTGTTCATGTAGATCAACATGTATGTTCGATTAAGATAAGCAGCAAATATCGAATTATATTGAGCTTACGTCAAGTGAATTGCGTAATTTATGCTTTTAAGTGAATAGATACATGAAGACAAAGTGATTTCAAGCTGTAAATAATTCTGTCTCAGTAAGACTTATCAGGTCAAATCCTACACAGAATTACGCATATCCTAATGAAACGACAAGAACTGGAAAAGACAAAAAAGACACAGTGAAACTTCTGTCAATTAGGCAGTTATAAAGCTGATCATAAAATACAATACAAGTAGTCATTATCAGAATCGACTACACAGCCAAATTTAATAGTATTAAATGCTTTGAATAATAAACTGTGGTTGAAGATCTATCTTGTAGGAGATTAAAGTAAAATGTGTAAGTCTGGTGCAGATTTATTTATTTTTTTGATAGAAAAATACATAATATATTTCGAGACAAATCATCTGGTCCCAAGCACTATAGTGAAAAATTGTTCAGGACTTACCAGTGTCATGTTTCCTTATTTTTGGTGCTAACTTAATTGAGGTCACTTGCCTGTCGGCTGTGATATCGTATTCTACTCAAAATTGATGTAATTTGCATAAAACGATGCACAACTGATTGATTGGGATGAGTAGTTGCATAGCGTGATCGAGGTGATCTAAACACCGTACAGCCATTTCTCTGGCTTTAGACCAAACTGATCAATGGTGTACCGCGTTTGACTCAGCTCAAAAAGCTTTATTGTTTATTTATTGTTCCCTTGGGTTCCTAGTGGAACATAGGGCTTCAACTACACATCTCCACTTGCTTCTGTCTTCTAATGTACTTTTCACATGCATCCATGTTAGTCCATACTGTTTCAACTCCTCTTCACACGACCTCCTCCATGTCACCCTTGCACCGACGAACCACTCGCCGCTTCCCTTTCGGGTTCCACTCGAGCATTGGCCTGACGCGCGATGTCATCTAGCGGTCTCCTCAGCGAGTGTCCAATACATCTCTACTTTCTCCTGCATATTTGTTTGGCGATTGATTCTTGTTTTGTTTGTTCCTATAGCTTCTTGTTGGTGATTCTTTCCGGCCATCTGATCTTGAGTATAGAAAGAAGACAGTTAGTTGTTGATAAAGGTCTGCAACAGGCTGTTGGAAATATTCTTTGTGACACACTGGCCAAGTTTCTGATCCGTATAGCAAAACTGACTTGACGTTTGTATTGAAAATCCGAATTTTGTAGTTGATGCTGAGTTGAGTGACAGCGGAAGATTTCCAGATTGGTTTCAGGTTGATGAATGTGTTTCTCGCCTTCCCGATTCTCGCTCGATTTGACATCCTCGTCCGTTCCTCCTGTAGTTGAGACAGTGCTCCCTGGAGAAGTGAATGAAGTAACCTCTTTCAAATCCCTCCCGTTGATGGTGATTGGCACTGGATGTTGCTGTTTTTGTTGTTGTTGTTTGTTGGTTATTTTCATAACCTCCGTCTTGTCTATGTTCACCTGCAGTCCTGTCTTTGCTGACAGCCACTTCGACCAGTTTGTCGGTTTTCGCTTGTAAGTCTTCGATTTAGTGTGACATCAAATATAAATCATCCACGCGCGAAATCCAGGTCTTCTAGATTCTTCATGTCGATCCAGGATATCCCTGTCTTCTCGTTTCCCACTGTCTGACGCATAATCCAGTCCAGTCCACCATAATTAGGAATATCATTGGTGAAAATAAGCACCCTTGTCTGACTCCTGTGTTTACTGCAAACGCCTCTCTGAGCTTTCCATTGTGGATCACTTGACATGTGCCGTTGTCGTACAGCTGTTGAGTAAGGTCGGTTGAAAATACCCTACTTCTTAACTTACTTAACTTGGTCGAACGGGTCATGTCGTAAATCCGATTCACAATTTGCAATTCACACCGCTCCATTTGTGAAATTCCACTGGATTCTCCTTTCAAAACCAAATTATTCTGATTGCAATGTGTGATCTGCTTGATACGACAAATGGTAATCAAGAAGTAAAGAAAATCTGGAATAACCTGGTTTCCAAAGGAAAATACAGTGAAATTTCTCTACTCGAACTGTGATATAGATATCAGATCGCTAGCCATTTTGTAAATTGTTAATTTGATTGCTGTAGTCTGGTTGGGAGCAGTCGAAAGAAAGCTCTGAACCAAGACTTCTTATTTACTGGTATTGGTCAATAAGGCATATTTACAACCTGAAAAGGAATGAATTCCTGTCAGGAGCTCAAACTCGTGAATACCCCACATAATTCAATGGAAGTAGATCTGACTACAATATTGAGTAAAACAGGTTTAAATATTTGAAGTCACAGGAGCATTAAGCGGAAAGCATAAGTTCAGAGAGTCATGTCGACTGTATTTAACTATCTAACATATTTGCTTTTACTATTTTCTTATATCTACTTGTTGTGGTTGATAATCTGAATTAGTGAGCATGCAACTGCGTCATGAGATATAACATTCAAGTAGGGCATTTAACTACTATTTGAAATTAAGCTAATCTATTTTTGAATTAGCAAGTTCGTTAACTGTCTCCAGTTGCTTATAGTTTATTCAGAATGGATAAAGTACCATGTCGTGCTACTGCATAATCATTTTTGCAGATCTTTAAGGCGATCCGGCAACTGGAATGACCAAATTAGTGTTTTCGTCAAACCTTACAACTAATTATGTAGATCACATTTGCCTTGTCTTCATTTTAAAATTAATTATTCGGTTTGCCGGGTGATTTCAATGATTCATGTGACACTATAATGAACGTAGTAATCGGCTTCTGAGGCGTCTCTGATGTAAGGTGGGCTAGTCTTACAGTTGGGAATGTGGAAATGTGTTACTCCATTATGGATAAGATTTTATTTTGATAAATTACACAGTGTGTTACACAGTAAAACTAACTGATGACGTTTCGAGCACAAACTATTGCCACTCACAATCATATCAGGTTAATCACACAACTTTTTCCTTCATTTATGTACATGAATAGAATTGACTAGATATTTGAATAAAAATCAATATGAGATGACGTACATTCAGAAATGATAATACGAGTGTTATTGATCAATTACAATCACATGGGAAATAAGACGAGTGTTTTTATGGTCATAATAAGTAACTTGTTAAAATGTTGTGATGTGCTTGAATTGAAATAGAATTTTGAGATATAGGTCCAACTAGTAGATCGAGGGTAATCAGATTGTCGGAACATAAGAATTTAGTTAAGGTAACAATGATTAACCCCGAGAAGATGAGTAATTTAGAAAAAAGCTCAGCAATTGCACTACATGCATTAACAAACAACCACACAATAGGGTGGGAGAGGGTTAAAATTCTAAGAAGTAATCTGTGTAGGTGGAGATAGACAGAGATTGATTACTGAATCCTGCCTGGTTCATTGAGTCTACACCCAACACAACACATGCAACAGAAATGACTCAATGCAAATACCAGAAATATGGAAGATATTATTACCACCAGTCAGTCAAATCAGAAGAGGATAATAAATAATCTCCAAATTCTATTTCAATTCAAGCACATCACAACATTCTAACAAGTTACTTATCATGACTGTAAAAACACTCGTCTTATTTCCCATGTGATTGTAATTGATCAATAACACTCGTAATATTATTATTATTATTTCTGAATGTGCGTTATCTCGTATTGATTTTTATTCAAATATCTAGTCAATTCCACTCATGTATATAAATGAAGCAAGAAAGTTGTGTGATTAACTTGATATGATTATGAGTGGCAATAGTTTGTGCTCTAAACGTGGTCATCAGTTAATATTACTGTATAGCAAACACTGTGTGATTTATCAAAATAAAATTTTATCCATAATGGAGTTACACTCTACCACAGTGCCCAAGTTTGATACTTATATCAGTGAAAATGTGTTGTTCTATATTTAATTAATCCTTTTTAAAAGGAAACTTTGAGGATAATCGTTAACTGCAGTTTTATTCGAAATTTCACAGAGTTTTCGACTGCAGTGGGTCATCACTCTTGAAAATAGCATCTTAACATACGATTTCATATAGCTTTTGATATGATTTCTGTTGTGGTTCAGTATCTGACCAATGTGAACAGCCTTCCCGTTCACTTTATTTCTAAGGTCCCATCTCTGGTCCTCCTGATGATCACATCTAGAGGTAAAATTTCTTTTCCTTTTGTTTTCTCCCTCTTTCATAAACTGGATTCAATGGCTTTTCCGCAATCGACAGCTTTTTTCGCCAGCTTAAATTTACCGTGAATTTTCCCATAGAATCAGTTGTAAGTTGTTGAAGTTTTCCTACGACATATATATATATATCATATTTGATATTAGGCTAATGAAGTTTATGAAGTGAGAATGATCATATAAACATCCTACATCTTTATTATTATTATTATTACTATTTTGAATGCTTCATTATTATCGTAATTGTTTCATTTATCCGTTCACTGAATCACTAGCTCATTTACTAACCTACTTATTCACTCACCCACTCACTCACTCACTTACTCTCTCATTCACTCATTATCTGTCTCTTCTACCTATCCTATTTCCCTGTGAATATAGAAAGACAAAAGAGAAGAGAAAAGAGACTCAAAGCTGTCGAATTTGTTTTGGAAATTTAATTACTACACAATTCGATTGTTTTTTCTTCAATTGTCGGATAATTAGACCATAATGAGGACATTTAAGGGGTAATGAGAAAGTAGTCTAATAGATGAGAGAAGAGGGTGATATATATATATATGTGAGTGGACTGATTTCTGATCGTTTTCACCTAATACATATATACCTATACATATCCATTTATCTGTACACACACAATATCAAAGAAGATAAGTATTTTTTTATAGTTTAAGCAGTAGTGAGATAGACGCTGAACTAGTGTGTGGTGTATACACCGAATAATATACCTGATATGTGTATGCACGTGGTTAATAAATATCACAGTGGATATATATATTGACACGGTGAACAGAGAGACTTGAGAATAAAATGAACATAATAACGAGGAAGAGAATGAGGCGGAGGAGGGAGATAAAAAGGCTGGAAGATATGATGATGATGATAATAATAATAAAAAAACAAAATTAGGGGAACATTTTTGTAGAAATAAAAATTATGTATACAGAAATAAACAAATTGGATTTATCTACGAATATTAGAGATTCAGTTCGTTCGTTCGTTAGTTGGTTAGTTAACTGGTTGCTTGGTTAGTTAGTTAGTTAGCTAGTCAGTTAGTTAGTGAGCATACCGGTGAGACAAATCAAAGCTCATTAGCGGAGTTAAATTTATCAACGAAAATGAAAGTTGAGTAGGGTTTCCTTGTTAGCCAGTTGGGATATATTTCCAACCTTGTTTTACTCATACTTACCATATATCCCCTTTTTTATTCCATAGTTATTGTTGTGTTGTGTTTTCGTGTGTGTGTGTGTGCGTGTGCATGCCTTAATCCGTGGCATAACATAAAAATAAGAAAGGGAAACAGGTTAATAGAACATTTGCTTTTAAAAGAAGAATTTATTTTTACTATATTTAAGAATCAAAAGTAACAGAACTTGAAAACATTGAACATATTTTGTTTAAGCAAACTAATTGACTGTATCAGTCAATATATGTAAGTAAGTATTCAAAAAAATCACTAGAGAAAATATATATACGCTCATCAGTATATTTAAGTATAAAACTGTTAGCGAGAACAAAGTAACGACAACCGAAATACAATATTTATATACTTACTCCTAAATGAATGGTTGCAGTGGAATCCAGGCTACATAATTCTTCTTATTTGGAACCTTCTAGCTGAATGTACCTGTGACTCTGGTGAATGGATTCCACTTCTAGTCATCACGAACCAAAATAACTCATCACTAACTTGGAATGAAGGTGAATCCAGCCGATGAGTCCAAAATAGAATGAGATACGCATCATGAATTCCACTGCTAGTCACCTCTAAAAAAAATAACATCACGTTATTCCTCAGGTATTGGTTGAAACGTTCATACCAGGAACCGAAATATCAACAGAGACCCAGTAGTTTGGTCCAGTATTATTATTATTGTTCCCTTGGGTTCCTAGTAGAGCATAGGGCTTCAGCTGCACGTCTCCACTTGCTTCTGTCTTCTGCTGTACTTTTCACTTGCATCCATGTTAGTCCATACTGTTTCAATTCCTCTTCACACGATCTCCTCCATGTCACCCTTGGACGCCCCACTCACCGCGTCACTTTCGGGTTCCACTCGAGCATTGGCCTGACGCGCGATGTCACCCAACGGCCTCCTCAGCGAGTGTCCAATCCATCTCCACTTTCTCCTGCATATTTGTTGATCGTTTGGTTCGTGTTTTATTTGTTCCCATAGTGTCTTGTTGGTGATTCTTTCCGGCCATCTGATCTTCAGTATAGAGCGAAGACAGTTAGTTGTTGTTAAAGGTCTGCAACAGGCTGTTGGAAATACTCTTTGTGACACACTGGCCAAGTTTCTGATCCGTATAGAAGAACTGACTGACTTGACGTTTGTATTGAAAATCCGAATTTTGTTGTTGATGCTGAGTTGAGTGACGAAGATTTCCAGATTGGTTTCAGGTTGATGAATGTGTTTCTCGCCTTCCCGATTCTCGCTCGATTTGACATCCTCGTCCGTTCCTCCTGTAGTTGAGACAATGCTCCCTAGATAAGTGAATGAAGTAACCTCTTTCAAATCCCTCGCGTTGATGGTGGTTGGTGCTGGATGTTGCTGCTGTTGTTGTTGTTGGTTGGTTGGTTATTTTCATGACCTCCGTCTTGTCTATGTTCACCTGGAGTCCTGTCTTTGCTGCCAGCCTCTTCGATCAGTTTATCAGTTTTCGCTTGTAAGTCTTCGATTTTGTGTGACATCAAACATAAGTCATCTGCAAAATCCAGGTGTTCTGGGTTTTTCACGTCGGTCCAGGATATCCCTGTCTTCTCGTTCCCCACTGTCTGACGCATAATCCAGTCCAGCAATCACTCAAAGAAAAATGAGAATTAATCTTAAAAAAACACAAAGTTGTTATCTACATTTGTCTGTATGAAAGAAAATATGGTTTGGGTAGATTTTGAAAGGGAAAACTTGAATGCAAAAGAAAAAAGCAAGTAGAATGAATATGGACAGAAGAAGTGACATGATTACAACAACTCAAAGAGAACTACTTCCAGAAATTAATTTTAAATCTAGTGCTTACATAAGCGAACTTTTTCAAAGAACCGATGAAGAAGCTGTCGTCCAGCTAATATGCAGAAGGAGACGGAGACGCATGTAATTAACAAGATAAATGGCTCTTCAATTTCCTGTTTGTAATTTATGGTGACATTATTTCTATTATTTTATAAATTTAGTTATTTTTATTATTATCTCATACTTTTTGTGCATTTTTGAATTGACTGTAAGTGTTAGTAGCAAAAATGTTGCTAATGCCAATTTCGGTTACCTTCGCCCTATAATGTTCGTTTTTTTGTGTAGATTAGATTCAATGCTGTACTAAATGCTGATAATTCTATGCTGTGTCATAAGTACTGTTTCAGAATGAAGCGAATTACTATCCTTATAGATTGGACACACGCTGAGGAGACCGTTCAACGAAATCATGCAAGAGAACCGCAAATGGAATCCTGATGGGAAACATTAAGCACGGCGTTGGTCCGATGGTGATATAGAGAAGAGAGTATGTGGAGGAGATGAAAGCTTATAGGCAGTCGTGGAACCGGCTAAAAAAGACAATAGAGAACAGAGTGTAATGCAGATGTGCTGCTAAAGCCAGATGTTTCATTCGGAATCCAAGAGAACAATATTAATCAGCATAACCATACCTAAACATAATTCTCTGGAAAGCTATTAAGTTACATTTGATGTGGTTACAAACAACCAATTGTACTCGAAATGCTATCCAAAATAATAATACTGTTTACAGGATTTTCATAATGAGCTGACATTAGTTAGAGAAACATTGGAAAACCTGGGGGTACTGGACAGCTGCTTCGTCCCTACTAGTTCGGGACTCATCGTCAGCACACATCCACTGGGGTTCGAACCCTGGACATTCATGTTGCAAGACAAGCCCGTTGAGCATTCAGCCACTGGGACACACTTCTCTGGCCAGCACATGAATTCTAACTTCTACCAATTCGTGATATTGCGCGACCACCAACCAATGTCACGAATTGGTAGAAGTTAGAATTCATGTGCTGGCCAGTGAAGTGGGTCCCAGTGGCTGAATGCTCAACGGGCTTGTCTTGCAACAGGAAGGTCAATCCGTGGTCAATGGTTCTCTAACTGATATCAATCCGTGGCCTAACCTGAAACTAGTATTGAATTAAAGTAATGGTCACCATGGAGACATAAAACAAAGATCTTTGTTGTAATGTAGAAATACATACAACTGCAATGGTCAAGTCTTGCACATTTATGGATATAAAGTGCAAGTTTAAAGAAACGAACTACAAATATACCTACTAGTGAAATTTAAGTTCAGTTTCTTTTGTTTCTTTGGGTAATGAGAATAGATTAAATGTTCCTAAGCCTAATCCCAATCATATAGATATTTTTCTCCCAAAAATACATTTAGAAGTCCTCAAATATTCCAAAGAGTTCAGCATTTTTTTATTAGATAACTTCATCTATGTAAACACAAATTAATGGGAGTTTATTTTATTCTAAGTCAAAAAGACCACGATTAAATGAGTACGACTCTTCTCTTTACAAGTGACGTAATGGAACAGTATGATATTCCCTAGGTGGAAACGGCTGACCTCAATGGTAAAAATTCTTAGAAACATGTAGGAAAAGCTGTACTGAAGGCCCTTTGCTTATGAATAAAATGTCTAGCAAACTAAAAAGCTCTACACACTTGATTGAATCCCATGGGTTGGTGTCAGCTGGCTTTAACAATATGCCAATTAAAATTTGAGCAATTTAGAAATCTGAGGTGTAAACCATAAACTTAGTCGAGAGAATAGTTTTCGTTTGTTTATTGTCCTTTTTCAAAACATCTGTCGAATTTTCACTCCTTCCAAATAATCAGTCTCTAAGCGTTTTCATGAGTTAGTTTGCCAATCAAGTGATATCAGGGAGCACTGGACAGCCAGCTGTTTCTTCCTAGTCTGGCACTCATCAGCGGTACACACCCAATAGGGCTCAATCCTAGGACTTTCCGGTTACAAGGCAAGCTCCTAGACCATTCAGCCACTGGAAACCCATTCAATGGCCCATGAATTATAAGTACTACCGACTCGTGATTTTAGAGTGACCACGAACCAGTATCATCGTCGAGTATTTGTCCGACGTCCACTAGTAAATGGCTACAGGACGAAGTTACCTGGAGTTCTAGTGAGAAGTCGTGACCAGTGGGGTCCATCCCATCAGGAGTGAGAACAGATACTCGCCGATGACAGTGGCTGGTGCCAGTCGCGCCAAAATCACATGGACTGGTCACTGAGTCGGGTACCAGTAGCTTTGAATGTTCAAGAGTGACAGAGAATTTTACTTCAAAGGGAAATAAAAGCCTGTGGGCAGACATAAAGGAAGCTAAAAGTGACAGCAAGAAACAGAATTCAATGAAGATAAGCTGCTGAAGTCCCATGTCTCGCTCCGAAGGTAAGAAACGAATAATAATTATTTTTACTTTAATATAGGTATTTACTTCAATACAGTTTAATTAATCAGTCAGGTGTAGAACTTCAGTACTGTGGTAGAGTGTAGGTTCACTTGTTATAATATTATAACTATTACTCCTTTGAGTTTTGAGTGGAGCATAAGGACTCAACACACTGATCACCATTTCACCCTTTTCTCTGCAGTCTATTTCTAGCTGGCTGTCCATAAGCTTTCATTTCCTCCTAACACCAGTCTCATTCATGCCGCCCTCAGACGCATATTTGTTCATTTCCCGTTCGGATTCCATTCGAGGGACTGGTGTGTCTGTCACTCAGTGGTCTCCTTAGCTTATGTCCAGTTCATCTCCATTCCCTTTGGCATATTTGTTGGGTGATAGGTCCTTGGTTTTCAAAACAAAGAGAAATAGATTCACATAAGTTTGCATAATCAGTACATCATATGGCGTTCCCATTGTGACCCGAATTTGAGTCACTCGGTATGGTAACCACAGAATTTCTCTCTGAAGTATTCAGGCCACCGAATGCATCATGTACGACTGAACTTTGTCAGTGAATTGGTCACTGGGTAGTAATCACTGTAACTGCCTAGTTCTGTTTATCAAAATCTACTGATCAGGCATACAGAATGGCCACCCTGCAGGGTGATATTGTATTACTGCACACTTTGCTTTTTATTCATAAACTCATTCTGAAATCTCATCTCAAAGAAATAATATTTCATATTAATATTAGATAGTTTGAGAAAGTCGGTTGGAATCCCTAGAAGTAGGTTCCGTAATTATTGGCATTCCTCAGCAAGCTACATCTTCAATTTCTAAGGAATTGATGTCGCATCCGTGATTCAAACCCCTCATTATCCAGTACCGTGGACAAAAACGTCAATATTCAGTTATTCCGGTCCACAACTGACCTTCTATAGGACTGTAGTAGTTCTGCTAGCCAGTCATAGGGGAGTAATTAGTATCATATGCTTAGTCCTTAAGGGTGGTGACTGTATTTTGTCCTGTTAGAACAGGCATTATACAGTTATCATACATATTCGATATCCATAATCTGATGGGTAAACAAAACCATTTTAAAGCTGGATATATTATGATTGGTTTATAGGTGTTCATACAAAAATACATAAACAAAGCCATAGAGATATACATTAAAACAGTCAAACAAAAGTTAAATATCAAATGCATATATATCCTTCGAAAATGAATGATAATATCATAACTTAAAAAACATTTCCTTAGTTAGTAAGTTATCTCCATCAAGTGTTGCACGCATACTTTTCCTCTAGTTATTCAGTTGAACCTGTTAATATTTTATGATGTGAATACCGCAAAATATACCTGAGTGTATGTGTGTGTATGCGCTCGTGCGCCCGCGCTCATCAAACATTTTTGTTTAAATGTCCAACTGTTGTCCACTTGGATTTTTAATACTATAATGACACCTTGAAAATAAATAGACACAAATAAGAAAAGGAAAGAAAGGAAAGGGAAATAAAGCAGAGTATTAGACCGAGTTTTTACCGTCAAGTGGAACGACAAAATGGCGCCATAACACTGATCATTGTTTCTCCTTTTTCACAATAGACTAACAAGAAGTCTTTAATTTCTTTTTGTAAATAATAATTATATTTTGTTACTAAGCCTATATGACAGAGAAGATAGTATGTTTACTGGGCTTTATATAATATATACACAGATATAAGTAACTTTTCGCTATAGCAATAATCACTTATGATTCCTCTGCTTACTAACTAACTCTGTTATCCTTGAATATTCACTCACATGTGCATCTTTATATATTTGAATATATATTTTTGTATAGACTTGTATAGAGTTAGACAAGAGAAATTTGAAAAGTTTTCAGACCACCCGAAAGATAAAAGTCGGACATATTCGTTGGAAAATGTCATTTATAGTGTACACACACAAAATTTTGTATATGGAATGTAATATATAATCAAGGTATTACTTTTTTTTGGGATGACGATATTGATATTCATAAATTTATCTCCCTTTAAAGGGAAAAGGATTTATCTGATATATACACATGTATATATTTACGTGTTGGTGTATGCGAACTTCTGAGTGTGTGTGTTTATGACATCTAACTAAACAACGAGTGAGTGAGTGATGGAGGAAGTTAGTAGAAGAGATAATTGTTTACATATCAGGATGAAATGAACGTTGATTCCTCTAGATGGAAAAAAAACAATAGTGCGATTAACTTTTACTAAAATTTTTCATCTAAACTGATCAGTGTTCATATTGGAAAATGAATTACACATGGAGGAACATAAACTCGGGAAATGAATAAAAACGATTTCGACTTTCAGTAAAACCATGACAATTATCAATGGGTATTATTTTTATTTTTACGAGTTTGACCACGGGTTGATATCCGTTAGAGAACCAGTGAAAACCAGGGAGTACTAAACAGCCGTTTCGTCCCTCCTATCTCGGGAATCATCGGCAGTACGCACACACCACCAGGGCTAGGACCCAAGACCTACCGGTTACAAGGCAAGCTCCTAGAGCATTCAGCCACTGGAACCCAATTCAGTGGCCAGTCCATGAATTCTAACTTCTTCCAATTTTTGTGATTTAGCGCGACCACCAACCAATGTAACCGGTGGGATGAAACAGCTGTCCAATACTCCATGGTTTTCAATGGTTCTCTAACTGATATCAATCCGTCGTCAAACTCGTAAAAACAAATCTGTTCCTTACAAACCAGCTCTTAAAAATTATTTTTATTATTTTCTTGGGTTTCAAGTGGGACATTAGGCTTCAGTGGCATATCTCTGTGTCATTCTGTCCTCTGCACTCCTTTTTAGCTGGCTTCACAATTGCCCATATGCCTCACAGAATACCCTCTATGTCACCCTTGGACCAACATCCAACCAACTCGTCATTTTTCATTTGGATGCCACTCGAAGGTCTGTCTGGTGTATAATATCACGCAACAGTCTCCTCAGAGTATATCCATTCCAATTACAAGTAAATATCACCTCTCACCTTTATTCGGTTGTTCTTCAATATTCCATGTATAATTTACGATAGAATTCAGCATAGAATAAACCAGAAGTTTATTCCTCGAACACACTTGTTAGTCTTTTAAACTGATCACCACATTCCATTAAGAACTGACACCAGCTAAATACCATTGAAAATCAAGGATAAAGAGTCATCTTAAGACGTCGAACTTATAACTACCAGATATCACAACAAGTGGTTCAGGCATAGAATCCTTGCCAAGTACATACCTGTTCCGAGATTCGATTCCTTGCTGACAAATCCTAGAAACTCGCTTAACCTGTAGTAAATCTGGTAAAGAAGGAAGGCTGTGTGTGAGGCTAACAACCCTACGCCGTAAAAAAGCACCATCGCCACTGAAACTCGAAAAAAGCTCAAGTTTAAAGGCCTATGTTCCATTTGGAATACAAAGGGATGAAAGAAATGACACCATTCAGCCATTTAGCTGTAATTCAATAGTCCATAATTCCTTCCTCTTCATCTAATCATTCTAATCTGACAAAAAAGTATTCACCCAGCAGTGAATTTAAAATCTTACCAGTAGACACGATCAAAAAGTTCACTTGCACAGATTCTGCAGAAAAAATAAATACCGCTCTAAAGTTTGTTAATCACAATATGTTTATAGAAATACAGGCTATGAGTTTAGATGATTGCCGATAATACTGCTTAAAAAAATAGTGGAATACTTGACAGTTGTTTTGTCCTGCCTTGAAGCTCTTCAGCATTGCGCGCGCACGTAACCTCAACATGAAGTTTATCCAAGACCTGGTTAAAAATATCCACTGAACTTAGCATTATAGCTTATGTCAACATGTGACATAACACAACTACTATCCAGTATGAATATCCGGTTTTTATATTTCAAGGGAATAGATAAGCTAACTTCATTGTTTCCAGTCAGACTTATTAACCATCATCGGCAGAGAGGAGACAATGACTGCAGATTTAATTCGAAGCATGTGGAGATATAATTCTTGGTGCTTTCTGCTGAGCTTCTTACATAAATACATGTTTATTTTTTATGGTTGTCACCCAAGAATTTATTGTAAAATGGAAAACTTACTTTAATTGAACATATTTATCATTTATAACTTTGAGGAAACTAAACAGTTGTCTTATATACAAGTTGTTAGTTTTCAACACAAATCAATACGAGTAAGAGAGATCACTGAAAACCAGGGGACAAAGGGGGAGGACTCTCCAGCGTCACGCATTCATGAGCCAACCAGGAATCCAACCCGGGAGTTCAGGTTACGAGACCAATCTCTATAACCGTTGAGCCAATTGGGCTGGATTTCAGCAACCTGTGAATTCAGGCTTTGTCAGTCCGTGATATAGCACTACCTCTGATGAGCACCTTGAAGGTCCCGTGTTAGATCCCTGATGAAGTTGCGGGTGCGCACTGCTGGACAGTCTACTCAAAAGTAAGATGGAACAACTGTCCTGTACTCTCTGGTTTTCAGCAGTCTCTCTAACTGGTGTTGGTTTGTGACAAAATCTAACAGCTGAAATTAACCCAAACCCCCTTACAAATCTCAGAATCCGGATTTGTCTTTTATGATAGTCAGAATTTCTCCCATATAATCTGCTTCTGTGTCGCTCTTAGGTGGCGGCCTGCTTGAATCACTGGGCTACCCGAATATCCATCCAAAACAATGCATCTTGTTTTCTTCAGTTCTTGTTGTAATAATCATTCAGTTACGTCCTTGGTTCGCCAAATATACCCATGCACATTTTTAATTGGTTTGCAACATACTGTTGCTCACTTCTGGAGGACCAAAGAAAAATACCATAGAGGGTTATTTTATTTTTCAGATGTATCATTACTGCATCACATGACGGACTAAAGATGGTTGTATTACTTGAAACTCCTGGATGAAGAGAAAATATTATGCCATAAACTAAGCTGAAAACTATGCATACTGTGTAAGCTCGTAGTGCATAATAAAGCTACTGTTATTATTATTAGTAGTAGTGTGGTAAGTGCTACTTATAATCCGATATAAGTAGTATATCAAAAACGAATTCAGAAAAGTAATAATATGTTTTGCACACTGGAAAGAGCAATCAAAGAAGAGAACCATGAGAAGAATGTTGCCATATGATGCAGAATCCAAGAAGCTATCGAATGTGACGATATTCAACCGACTCGTCAAGGATGTGATAAATGATGTGCAAATGGCAGTTTGAAAATATGGTATACGAAATTTACCTATGTACAATACGTTTCACCAGATAAACATTTCTTTCAGCCTCCTCGGTCTTTTCTTCTTTACAGCAGTAGTATTGTTATTTGTTATCATAACCCAAGTATGCTAGCTGCGACACTTTAATGGCAGGATAGTATATAGACCTGGTAGGACTGATGAAGTCATTTACCGTTTAGGCGAATAATATCTATGCTGTTCCTTCAGCTTTGTTTCACTTTAGTCTTCTTGTAACTGACTTAATTTCTTCCCCTGCGCCCCCCTAATATTCCGTTTTCCTTTCTGCCAGATTTTTATAACTCGTAATATCACCTCTTGGTTCTTTTCTTCTTTTCTTATTACTATAGTTAGCGTATGTTGCACAGGACTGTTTCATAAAGAAAGATTCTAGGTGATCTAGAACATCTAGAAATCATTCACATAGTAAGAATGATGAATGTATTTTACACACGGATTTCCTTATCCTCTGTTTTTCTGGATTTCATGTCAATAATTACAAAAATATGATTAAACCCCTTTAAGGAAAAAAAATCAATTACTTTTCATTCATGAGATATGGTGAGAGATACTTTTATCCTCTTTCTATATTTAGAAATTGAAGTGATCATCTGATATCTTTAGTCTCCTTATTTTAAGGGATGAAATTTAGATTTACGTCCGAATCGTAACGACACAGTTTATCGAGTATGAAACATATCTGGTTGACAAGGTGTCAGTGCTACTAAACGTGCATCCTGCATTGCAGCCTAAAGAAATATTTTAATCGTTCTTTTATTCTTCGTAAATATTAACAAAAATAAGTGAATACAGTGCATGTTTCACGCTGCATTGAAGCTGGATGCAATATAACATATCCCCTTCCCATGCAACAATTATATGAAGTGAGATGGTGAAACTGTGAGATATGTGAAGCTTATTTTATCTCATTTTATCACATGAAACTGTCAACCAGAAGAAGTTACCTAATGTAGTGCCCAGTGCTCTGAATGTTAAAGTGAAGAAATTCAACCAACCGCGGGTAAACGGTGGGAGTAACTATGACTAACTGCTACAACATGGGTTAATCCTTCTTATGAACCATCTCTGCGTTGGCATATTTGTAGCAAATAACACTTGTGGCTGCGGGTTCCGGTTCTGCTAGGATAGTGGCATCGGCATATAGCTACGACTGGTGTCATGAATACTGGTGGAATTATGGCCTGTCGTTCGCCGAAATAATCCGTAACCCTTTGAATAAAAGTCGCGGAATAGGGTCCTATGAACGGCCCGCGACACTGCTAGTCACTGGCAGGCCCTAATTACTCAAGAAGGTGAAATATACGCCTTTTCCGGCTTTAAAGCGTTATGTTAGGATTGATGGTTGTTGTGAAAACCCGGCCTCTGCCGCGGTGGTAATACGCTTTTTTGAAATTACGGGTTGTCGGATCTAAACACTATCCCGAAAGGTGAGCATTGCTCTTTATACTATCCCGAAAGATGGTTCTGGGCTTTACGCTCAAAATTTATTTTAAAGGTATGTAACGTTAGATAGTTGGAGGAGATAGTTAGGAGAAGCTAGACCTAGGTTTCGTGCCTACTGGTACTTGTCAGTAAGCCGTATCTGCAACCTTAGAGGAATTACTATCCCCTCTGAGTTGCGAACCCGCGTCACTGAGTGCTGCAGTCAGTCAGCCAGTGAACTATTCGGGATCTCAACTAACTTCCTGTAGGACTCTAATGGATAAACTGATTGACCACAGGGAAGCGGCCAACGTCACGTGTCCAGTCCATGATGTTGATGCTGACTGGATTCTATCAGTCTGTCTTTACAACCAGCTTAGGAGTATAAATCATTAGTTGTTTTAACCGCAGCAGAAATTTAACTTCCGGCATTTATATACTTGTTTAAATCTAACTATAATCTTAGTCATTGAAACGATAAATAACAATTTGTCAGCTGTAATTATGATTACGCATCCGAATCCCATATAACTTCATTTAAAAAAAACACAACTATCTACTATAATAAATGTCACATGTATACTTCATAAATAAACACGTCATATTTCGTCTTGCTTTATTACGTATTTCGTTCCTCTATCATACGACATAGTTGTGCACATAAAATACACATTACTTTGTTGAGATATTCGTTCAATAAGTGCACACAAGACTTCATTAGGAAGCAAAAGTTTGGGTTTTTTCGAGCAGCGATAGTACTAAGAGTTTGAAGTACAATGATTGCAAGATATGAGTTTTTATATTATATTCTTAATGAATAATTGACTATAGGTTTTGAATGTGAAATGTTTCCCACAACTAGCACCTTTCCAAAAATCAGAAAGCTTTTAAATGAAAGCGTACAAATGAATATAACGTCGTCTGTTTTTATTTACACATTTAGAAACACATACTGTGGTGAGTGCTACTTATAATCAGATATAAGTAGTATATCAGTAAACGAATTCAAAAAAGTAACAATATGTTTTGGGGCACTGGAAAAAGCAATTGAAGAATAGAACTATAAGAAGAACGTTACAAAACACTGTGCAGAATCCAACAAGCTATCGAATGTGGTGATATATGACCAATTTGAAAATGATTTGCAAATAAAGACTTAATGATAAGGTATGCCAAATTTATGTACCTATAATGCTTTTGTCCTAATAAACATTGCCTTCAAGCCTCATCGGTCTTTTCTTCTTAACAGTATTATTCATAGAACTTCTAATTTTTCGTAAAATAAAAGAATTTGAGTCTCCTGGTAGGAATTAAATGGCGAACTAGAATTTGCTGAATTTTAGTTTCCCTGTTGTTTGTTTGTTCACACTTTATGTGTTAAAGTCTCTATTTGGAAAAGTGCCAGTAGGGAAGCAAAATTATTTTATTTATTTGAATCATTAATGAGATTATCTGAGATCGTTTTAGTTTTGAAGGCTGATCATATTGTAAGAGAGTATTTATACTAACTTTCTCTGTTACAGAATTCATACACCTGGTAAATGAAACTAAATCAAATGCTGATGCCTACCTGAGTCTCATAACCGAGTTAATAACGTTTGGAATTGGAGTTGGAGGCTTCTGTCTCCAATCTTAATGCATCCGAAATTTTCGCCACATCGTACAAATTAAATACACTTGAACAAGCTGAGTTTTCTGGAAGTCGTCATTTCTACTGTTTTACTGCAACAAACTTCTCATTAAATTAAAGTGTGAAGTCTTGACTAGTGGGGTCCATTTAGTCGCGGGTGAGGATGGAGTTCCCACCGACGATATTGGTTGGTGATAGCGCTAAAATCACGAGTTAGTAGAAGTTAGAATTCATGGGCTGTTGAGTCGGGTTCTAGTGGCTGAATGGTATCCGAGCTTGCCTTATAACCGGAAGGTCTTAAGTTCGAACCCCAGTGGGTGCGTGCTGCCGATGAGTCCCAAACTAGGACAAAACAGCTGGCTGTCCAGTATACCCCGGTTCTGAAGGGTTCCCTAACTGATATCAATTCATGGTCTAACATCAAATAAATTAAAGGTCGCAAACCGAAATGACTAAGTCAGAACATATTCTTCCATTCATTTTCTGGGGAAGAGTTTTGTGTTTCATGTTTTCTATTTTACAAAGCTAAATTCATTGGATTCAAACGGTTGCTACTGGTAAACAGGAATGTAACACAAATATAAATATAAGTGATATGTTGATATCATTTAAATTTACCGGCGTCACAACATGAATTATAACCCAATTATATTGATCTTTTCATTCCTTTGCATTGTGATCGGAACATATGGATTCAGGCTTGATATTTTGGTGGCGGTGGTGATGTTTTATTACAAGGCGGAGTCGCTAGCCTGACGTCTAACCTATCCTTTTCTCATAGCTTATTACCTGCTAGTAAAATAGGGGAGGTATAAGAGTGTTTTGACCAGCAGTGCAGGTACATCCAGATGACGAGTCCCAAAGTGGACGAAATTCGTAGTTTGGATTCCATTACTAGTCACTATCCACCTAATTACTTTTTGGTTCGTAATCCTATCTATTATTAACATAAATGTTCACTAACTAACTCATCGCTATTTGACTAGATAGCTTATATACTAAAATACTATGCATAATTTATGTTTTAGCTATCTTTTCAGTTTTTTCTAGCCCTTTCCATGGGTGTTATTTTATATTCGGTATACGGGTGAGGAATAGAATTATGTGTAAAATCAAAAATTTAATGGCTTATTTTTAACTTCTTCAAAGTTACATTTCCTGTTAATAGCTCTACATTCATCACTAACTATCCCAGTAAGTGTCAGTAAATTATTATTAGGTAGTAATATTAATAAGAATAATAACAACCACCACAATCACAGCTAAAAAAAGAATATATCAACACTGGTCACATTTACCACGGATGTATGCCTGTAAATCTGGACATTACACTACACTGAGAAGTAAATAAGTGTTTGTGTGTGTGAAAGAGAGGGAGAATCGGTTGGAGAGAATCTGCTTTGCAATACTAACTGTATCCTACTAATAGAAATAGAGACAAAAACACACTACAGAACCAAACGGAAAAAATAACATTCCTACCGTCCACTTTAAGGTTAATTGGCATTTATTGTACCGGAAAAGCTTGATGATGATAATAATAATAATAGTAATAAAACAACGACAGGATTGAAACGAAAACAAACAAACGAATTAATGAATTTTGAAATAGTAAAAATAATAATAATAATGAGAATAACCAACAGTATTCGAAATATCCCACTGGAATTTCATATTCATACATATATATATATTTCTAAAAGTGGGAGATGAAGGAATCCTGAGGCGGACAAATATCCTGACCTTAACTATGTATTCATAAAATTTATATTATTATTATTAATAGCCACTGCTCCTTGTAAATACGAGTGATGGAATTTCCGTATTATGCACTTAAGTTTTCGAAATGGCTGTTAACGAGAAAATCACAACAGAGGTAGGTGTTACTTTTTGTTGTTGTTGTTGTTTTGTTGAGCTGTCTTTCTTATTCATTGAAAACTATGAGAATATACGCGATATGCAAAAATCGACTGTCCGGATTTCCGATCACACTCATCACAATGATCATCTCAGTATAAACTAGATTTTTAGTTGACTTCCTTATGGAATGATGGGATGTATGTATGTGGTTGCGTGTGCGTGTGCGTGTGTATTGGTGTTTGGGAAAGCATGATAAGGAAGGAACTGTATATATGTTTGTTTAAGATTGATGGTGTAATAATAATAATTGCCTCGCCTTACTAACTAATGCACAATGATACGTGCTGAGAGATTAAATACTTGGCATAGACCGTTTTGGTCAAGAACATGAAATCGCTGATAAAATCATTTATATTCCTAGACTAAAATGTACATGTTCAAACACATCAGAATGATTTATCCTGATAACGTATAACTTCTTTACATAATCAAGTCACGAATACATGTTGACGATAAATAATAATAATTAACACTGCATCACTATATTTATCGCAGAGAAATTTTTAGTCCCCATCCTTGTGATTTTAGGGATGGACATCCTGATGGGTAGTGTAGATATATCTTGTCCAGTGTTATAAGACTACCCTATCAACAAAAATGAATAGTCTCATGTGGTTGAAAGTGACTAGCAATGAAATCCAGGGCGCGTGTCTCGTCCTTTTTGGGCCTAGTCAGCTGGGAATAGCTATATAATTAGTGAACGATGATGTTCCTGTCTACTGAGACGAGAATACATAACCCATAATTTCTAACGTAAAAATGTTATCTACTAGGTCACTAAAACAATGAGTGCTGGGGTTTGAATCTCATTGGGAACACTATAAGTCACCGACATTGCAGGTGCATCCAATTGAACAGTCCCAAATAAAACTCCACTGCCAGCCAACATTAATCAAATAACATTATGTTAACTGTGTTATACTTGTCGAAGCGTTCATGCTGAAAGACGACAAATCAACAGGGACTGATCATTTTGGCTCAAAAAAGTCACTAAACTAAGAAATTCTAAGCTCCAAGTGAATGTCAGATACCACCATTTTTGCAAATAAACAAGTTTATAGAATTGAGAGGAATCAATTAGGCTTTACCTTGACTAATTTATTATGAAGATATCTGGCATATTAACCTTACGTTAGAATATTAGGTTTTATTTCCCAAAATTAAAGGCCTTTATTCATTTCAGATCACAGATAAATTTCAGTTCCGCTAAGACGTTTCGATCGATTAGGGGATGAATAAAAAGAACCCCGAGTTATATTGGCCTGAAAATCAGATGACCAGAAAAGATAAACAAAAAGGGATTCTGGCAACGTACAAACTGAGAACCTATCGCTCAAAAGATATGCAGACAGGAGATGAAGAGGGTTTGGACATACACTGAGGAGACGGTTGAATGACATCATGCACCAGACCATCGACAGGAATCTGAGCGGAAGATGACGAGTTGGCCTTTTTGGGGGGGAGGGCATGAGAGAGTCTG
This sequence comes from Trichobilharzia szidati, assembly GCA_944472155.2. Taxonomy (NCBI): domain Eukaryota; kingdom Metazoa; phylum Platyhelminthes; class Trematoda; order Strigeidida; family Schistosomatidae; genus Trichobilharzia; species Trichobilharzia szidati. The sequence continues at coordinate 56,530,001 of OX235271.1, read as the reverse complement.
TGTGAGGAGGAAATCAAAGTTTATGGGAAATTGTAGTGCCAGCTAAAAAAGACTAAAGAACAGTGTGAAGTATCTATGTGCCGCTGAAGCCCTATGTTTCATCGAAATAATAATAGTAACAACTATGGTCTCCTTTCCAGAGAAAAGTCAGTGGAATAAGACTATTGCGTAACACCTAATGAACGTAGTAAGCAACCCATTGTTCTTTTTCCAAATACTTCAATGGAGATGGGTGAGCAGTATCCCAAATGCTTAACTGTTAATGCAAAATAAATTTTCTAAGCCTACAGAACATTATTTTGTAAGTTAAACGACTTTGCATAATCATCCCACTGAGATTCATGTTTCAAAATGGTGTATGCAGTGGTGTATGTATTTGAGGAACACCTACACACAATCTAAGTCGCATATTAGTTATGTAAGGTAATGTAATTTTTCCTAATAACTCACACACTTCTCTGTATTTAAAAATGAGAAGAGTAGTAAGTTTAGTCTGTTAAGAGGTTTCGTTGAAGTCACTGCTCAGAATTATCCATATGAGTATGTTCGTCACCTGTTGGTCTACGAATAATTCACGGTGAAATTCAAAATCAAGCAATTTGTATGGTTCATTCTTTGTATACGACCTTTGCTTACTGATATTAACGTGCGATAACTATTTATCCTTGTTTATGATACCTATCACACCAAAAACTGAAGCTAAAACTGGCTAGTTATATGCTTCTGACATTAGATTTGACGATATATTCAACTTTCTGGATTCAATGAAGTTTATTTTCACCTTATATCACTGCTGATTCGATGACAATGTCATATGAATGGTAAATAAAGTGTGTTTCAGGTAATCTCACACTACGTAAATGCAACACTGGAATGCAAACTACTCAGGAGTAGTATAAAAATGTACACTTAAAATTTAGTGGAATTATTAAGGTCTGTTAAGCGTTATTTTCGATAAGTAATGAGAAAAATGTCCACATATTTGGTTGGGTGTGTTACTAATCTACCAGGTACCAGAAGTATGGAAAATAACAAACCTATTTCCAATCCCTTTCATGTTATTTCCCCTACTGGATGTTTTCATTTGGCAGAAATCTAAATAAATAGCTCGAAATTGTTTATTTGGAAGTAATGTGTCGACGTCTAATTAAGTCACGACAATCTTCACCCTTTTTTATAATATAAATGCGACTTTACAACTCGAAAATTAGGACGTGGATAACAAACATATCTTCTCTGAACAAAACTATAGTATACTTTCTTAATAACTACATGGATGTACTTTGTTATTTGAGGAATTCCTGTGAAAATTATTAGAATATTACTCAACGAATGAGGTTTTCTTCCTGTTGAATTGTTCTAAGAAGCCAAATAGTCACAATTATATTTTCAGAAAGCGAATAAGATCATTATTCTGCCACAAGTAATACAATTTAATCGAAAATATATTTGCATCTTTGATTGGACACTAGTCAGTGACTAGTGTGTAGTGTTTCTAGTCCAATGCATCTGTACCAAAGATAGCATTAGATGCATAACTCTAGTTATTTGCTACCTAGTGTCCAATACAGTCCTACAGGAGGTCAATCGCGAGCCCAAACAGCTCAGTGGTAACATCTCTGACTGCAACTCTGGATGATGTGGGTTCGAATCTCAGAAGGGACTTGAATTCTTTCAAGGTTGCAGATACACCTTGCTGATGAGTGCCAAGAGCACGAAACCTAGTTCTACCCAAGGCTTCCTGCCGATTGCCTCCAACTATCTAATACCAACAGTATATCTGCATCACTTAGCGACTTTTAATATTGGTAGGCTGTCTTGCATAACAATTTGGGTTAATAAAAGTGCTGAAGTGAATATGCTAGTAACTTCCAGTATTTGACAAACAAGTGGTTCATTAAGAACTATTGACAAAAATTAGAAGTCTATACTTACTGAAACAATAAAGAGAAGGTATGTAATAGTGGAGTTATTGTTGCCATTTATCTCAATGAAAGTATTTAAAAGTTAATCAACATTATTATTATTTTATTCCTTTAAGTTCCTAGAGGAACGCACGGCTTCAAGCTAGAGCTTTGAAGTTTCGGTAGCAGTGGCTTTATTTTTACGGAGTGAGGTTGCTAGCTTCACACCCAACCATCCCTCTTTACTGACCTCACTGCCGGCTTAGCGAGGTTTAAGAGTGCATCAGCAGGGGATTGAACCACGGACCATATATGTGGCTGGAGAGCGTTCTACCCCTGAACCACCGACGAACATGAAAATAGTGAAAAATGACTAGGACCATAGTCAGACAATTATTTCCATAACTACTGCTTTTAGTAAATGGTGAATTCACATTCCTATTCACCTTCTTGCCTAGACTTCATAAAAACTCTTGAAGGAATATGTCAAAGAAATGGTGTATACAAAGTTTAAGGACTAAGATACTAATTTATTTAAAGCCATCTCTAGATGATCAAAAGGGATAGTGTCCAGAAATGATTTTGGAAGGAATGAGTTTCATGCAACCTATGTACCGAGTCCCAGATGATCAGATCAGTCAATAAACACATAAAAATGTGATCCAAAAACTGCAGTTTATCATTCACACTTCATTAAACTGACACAGGAACGAAGAGGGTATTTGGGATTGTAGATGCCTAGAATGTCTTCCTCTTGGGCTTAAGAAGTTGAATGTTTAGTACTTCTGTACCACCTCACCGACTGTATTCATTACCAAGGACTAGTGCTTTAAGAGTGGTGCGTGCTAGTTACTCTTCGTGTTTCAACTTCATGTTCTTTTTGGTTAGTCACGATGGGTAGCCATTTCGGAGAAGTAATCGACAATGTTTTTCAAGTGCCTTATTTAAAGTGTTATTCGTACAGATATTTGTGGTTCTTGCCTAAAAAAAGCATGCATTACGTTTCTTTTTTTATTGAGCAGTACTCGACTGTGAAAATTAGCACAGTATCTTCTTTCATTTCGTTTCTGTGTTGTTTAATGTTTTAGTGTAATACTCAGAAAATGGAATTCCGAATAGCTTTCTACCTCCACTGTGAAATCTTCTGAGAAACGATCACTGCTGCATAAAGCATCAATATCAGTTCCATTTTTCTCATAACTTATGATAATAATACCATCCATGTGTTTACTGTATGCATAGAGCTGAACAGCAGTCGGGTGTACTACAGCATCTTTTCAGATTGAACATAAAGTAGTTAGACGGAAAATCCACGTATTGAACCATAAGCAGAAGAAACAGTAACATCGAAAAATATTCTTTTCTTGATGAACCACTTTTAATAACTGTACAATGATGTTTGTATTTAACAGAGAATCAACAAAACCAATCATATACTGGTAATCATGTTTGAAAAAAAACATTACGTAATGTGAGATGCAATCTAGAAGGGAATAACTAAGTGGAGACTGGAAGATAGAAGCTGAAATTACGTAGTAGATGGGAAAAATTATCTAGTCAGTCTGAATGGAGAAAACGCAAAAGCTAGTGGAAATAAGACAAAGTATTTACATCAAACCTGCGTGAGAAATGCACTGTCATTAATAAACAACAATAATAATGATGACAACAATTATAAAATCATAGTAAAAATAAATAAAAACAATAAAATGGAATAAAATCATGACAATAATGTTACTCTGGTTATGGTAAAGCAAAAGCGAGCGTATGTTATGCTTTCGAACACAGAGATTTGGTTCCAGGTCTCAAGCTATGTATAAGTGGAACATACGAAATCCCTTCGTGTTATAGTGAGGAACTCTGTGTAGAGCAGTCGTGTGGGGTTGCACAGTTTCCAGATTTCATAAGGTATTCGAAGATAGAAGTACATGTGTTCTTCTTTTCTCCTCAGGCTAGCCAGGCATAACAGTGTTCCGAAATACGTTTATGGACTTGGGGCTGTGCACATTCGATATACTTTGCTTTACAGGAACAAGTAGATTGATGAATACACAGTGAGGTGGTCCTTAACGCATGACTAAATTTACTGTCTACTGTAAAATGTGATTTACTACTTAAAATGTCTTCTTCAGACGCTTGGAAAGTTGGTTTTTAGGAATTCCTGCTTCACCGTCACCACTGAAATTCACGTTCATAAATAATTGTCTTAGGAACAGTTGCAACATTTGGCGAGGGTGAATTTTCTCTCATCTTTCTATCAAAAAATCTAGGTGGATATCAGTTTTCCAGTAAGTTATCATGCACAGATTTCAATTTAGTCTCTACCTTATCTTCCGGGTAAGTTTTTCAAATTACTAAACGTAAAGAACCTACTAGGTTTTGCTTTCAAACCAGTGGGAAAAAGTTCTGGGAAGTTAATACACTGTCCGGCCCATATTGGCTTTCGCTACATTGACCTTTGAATCGATTTTTCTTGTCTTCGAGTGATCAGCACATCCAGGAGTTGAAAAGGCAGGCTTGATTCCCATTATACAGTGAATTTAAATGAATAGCATCCTACGTTGAAAGCGTTAAAGACATCGTCTAGATCGGATTTTTATCACAGATTATAAAAGTATCCTCTGCATATCTTTTGAAGAGGTGCAGTCAACTGATAAAGGATCGACGTATTTTTCATGACTCACCATGAAACAGTCAGACAAGTAATTGGTTAGAAGGCAGACAAATAGTCATCTTACTGCCAATTCGTCTATTTGTCAGTAAAATTCACTAATGAAAGCAAAGTACACGTGAAGACCTCAGAGTAGGACATTGATTACTAAAGTAATAGTTTCTGTTTGGTTCCATAAGAAACATTTATTTACATTAGTGTAAAGTTCCGAAAGAGGATTTTCTCACGTCTGACGTTTAAGTTATTGAATGAGTAGAGATGTTTAGATGAATTAAGTATATCAATCTAAATTCAAAATGTCGTATGTGTTAGATCACACTTCTTACCACAGCAACAAATTTCTACTCTCCACTAGTAAATGTCCCTCTGAGTTTATGTGTTAATAATCAGCATTACACTTCTTTCTTCTAATCATTTTCTGTTTATCGAACAATGATCTTCCATGAGAACATTTTCAATACTAATTTAAATCTAGGCAGTATTGAATGAATTGAACAAGGCGGCCTGCTTGAATCACTAGGCTATAGGAATTTCCACCGAGCAAAATGAATCATATTTCCTCCAATTCTTGTCGTTTCAACTTCTCACTTATGTCCTTGAGCCATGAAATGTACTCACGCATATTTCTGATTGACGTTCATTTCTAGTATATGAAGGGAATATCGTTATGAGGGATTAGTCTATGCTTTAGATCAAACAGCTCTGTGCCATATGATATGTGATAGATTTTTATTTTACTTGAGGATCCTGTGTGAAGGGGAAATATTATGCAATAAATTATACTAAGAATCCTGTATACTATATAAACATCTTTTTCAAAATAAAGTTATTATTATGTGTAAAATAACATCTGGAATATTCATGCTTGCAACCACAATAATTTATTTTCCCGATGACTAACTTCTAGCATGCCTGACTGATGTACATAAAGTTTATTCTTAGACATGAATAGAAATCCGATTACTAGGTTTACAGTATACCCACTGGACTAAGTGACTAGACAGTGTAGTGCACTACTCCTGGGGCAGATTAAGGGAGCATGAATTGATCTGCTGATGAAAGTTAACAGGCACTAAACCCACTCTCAAAGTTCACCCAATAAGTAACTCCCAGTGTTAATTCCTTTCCTACCTGTTCATTCTCAATCTTTCCTTTGTTTAACATTATACTACTTGCCATTAGTAAGTAGTATGATTTTTATATGTTAATTTATAGCAATGACATTTGCTTACAACTGCAGTTAAATTACTTGTTCTATTATCATTCTATTAATGTATAGTTCTTATTTTTCTTCTCCTTAAACATTATTTGCTGACCTTACCCTATAGTGTATGCTTTACTATTGAAAGTTGTTTGTTCATATTTGTTTATTCTTTGCTTGGCATTCGCGGGCCGTTTGAACCGACACGTGGATCGACCTTGACACAGCATTGCTGTTTTTACTTATTGACTGCACAGTGGTTGTGCATTTGACGGCATTTAGCCACAGACACCTCACATTTTGAGGTTTGTATATTATATATCTATTTTTATGTAATAAAGTACCGTATTGCAGAATATCCTGTATTTCGGACTTTACGCGTCACTCTACGTGTGGTTAAATCTATAGTTTGGATTATCGTTTCGGATTTCTTTCGGGAGAAATTCACACCCAGTATCTAATGTTAAGTTAAAGTGTACTGTGGTGCGTAGCAAGACCTGGTCGCTTAGTATAGAAATCACAATTTGAAAACCTAACAGACAGTTTCCGATCAAGATTCCCACATCCCAACATACTTTTCGACTGTCACAAGGATTGTTTCACGTTATCATCAGTTACCAAACTGAAGTCAGGAAACGCATCGAAGTTGGGTTCGCTTGAGGATGGGATTACTTACTATGCTTTGAGACTCGAAGAAAAATATCAGTTTGACTATTCCTGGTTAGATGTTTTCGAGAAGTAGACTCTAAGTGAATAAACATAATATCAGAATCTTTCGTGTGATAATTGTAAAATAATTCTAACTTTATTTCTGCAAATTGAAACAGCCAGCCATTAAAACAAGCCTGAACTAGTTTTACGATATCTATAGAGTCTTAACTGGTTATCCTTAGTCTATAGGATTTTATTATCAATTTCTCCAAATACTATAGAAATAAATGTTTTTTTCTTATTCAAAAATACCTCCAACTATGGTGAATTTTTTATAACCAATTTAGGTGAACTAAACACTGCTACAGAAACTTCAAGCCACTAGCTTGAAGCCCTATGTTCCACTGGGGAGCGTGAAGGAATAAAAAACAAGTCAGTGTTGCGTAATTGGAAGCAAGTGAAACAGCTGCATGTTCTATCTATAGTAAAGTTCGTAGTCTGTTTACTACGGCTAGGCTACCTATGGAAATTTTCTTGTTAGGCGTTAACTGTGCAGAGAATAATAATAACTGACCGCTCATGCTTTCTCATTTATTGATTATAGATAATACCTTGCTTCTTGTTTCAAGAACATTCTTCATTTTTTCTGTTTTGTCTAGATGATGGGTTCCTGTAAGTCGATCAGTCGTACTGTTGGCCTTGAGAGAAACTGTATTCCTATCAGTAGTAACTTGTATTGGTGGTGAGCAGCAGACGAATCCAAGTTGCATGTCTTGTTCAACACGGAACTCGTTAACGGGGTGTACTTTCATCCCCACTGAGACTGGAACCCATTGCCCATTGTTTTAATCGACAAAGCGTTATCCACTGAGCTACACACCAACCAATTTTCACCGTATGACATCGTCGAAACGTCCGCAGTGGGAACCGACGCTTTTTCGCTTCAATAAAATCGGTCAATGGGGAAGTGAAAAGTAATTTCAACAATTATTAACACAAGCATCTCTGTGAAAGATGATAAAGTCACTAACAGCTCAATAACGTTAGTAGCAACATCAGCAATTAAATGTACTTCGAGCAAACAGGCTAAAAGTGTTGGGTACATATTCAGTCCTAAGAAATAAAGGAAGAAGAATCAATATTATATACATGACGTTACTGCATATCTCCAAATATTTCTTTCATGAACTAAAAGTGGTAGTTAATTTCTCAAAACGAGTTTGACGAATAATACTCCTGAGCATATCAGTGTAAACAGTTACAACTTTTACATGATTATTATTATACTATTGTTTCCTTTAATTCCTAAAGGAACATAGGGTTTCAGCCGTGCGTCTCCACTGCGTTCGGTTCTCTGCTAGAGTCTTCACCTGGCTCCATGTCTGCCCACACGTTTTCATCTCCTCTTCACATGACCTCCTCCAAGTCACCCTCGCACTGACGACCAACTCGCCGCTTCCCTTTCGGGTTCCACACGAGCAATGGGTTGTCTAGTGATGTCACTTGATGGTTTGCTTCCATTCTTGATGTCTTCCTGCTTATTTGTTGCACAATCGGTTCCTGCTGGGTTGGTTTGCTCATTGCCAGAGATCCCTGTTGCTGATCTTTTCTGGTCATCTGATCTTCAGTACTGAGCGAAGACAACTGTTAATGAAGGTCTGTAGTTGGTTCGAAGTGCCCTTCATGACGCGGCGCCAAGTCTCTGATCCGTATAGTAGCACTGACTTCACATTGGAGTTGAAAATCCGCATCTTGTTTTTCATGCTGAGTGCTGTTGATACCTCCACACAGACTTGAGAGTAATGAAAGCTTGTTTTGCTTTCCCGATCCTCGCTTTGATATCCTCGTCAGTTCCGCCTGTAGTTGAAGTGGTGCTTCCCAGGTTGGTAGGTAGGTAAAGGAGGTTGCTTCTTTCAGGTTCCTCCCATTTATGCTGATTGTTGTCTGTTGTTGCTGTTGGTGTTGGCCAGGAACCTCCATCACCTCTGTTTTCTCTATGTTCACCTGAAGTCCTATCTTTGATGCTTCTTCTGCCAACTTGTTGCTTTTCGCTTGCATATCTTCCAGTTTGTGGGAAATCAGACATATATCATCGGCGAAGTCCAGATCCATGAATAAACCCAAAAAATGTGAACTGATTCGCAGATACAATTTTCCTCTCCAGAATCCATGTAACAATAGCCAGTAAGAATATTTTCAGTCATAACTTCGCTCAAATAAGTACTGACCACCATCAAGCAGGAAAATATCTCTCTTTATACAGTGACATTTCTGCACATTTCCAAGAGATGCTGAAAAATAATAAGATTATTCCATTTAAGTTTAATTCACAGATTGTTATTGTTTCATTCAGTGGCTAGGACAGTTATGTCAATATGTTTGTTGAACTGCAGACTATTCAGAAGCCATTTATGGAGCTTTTTCGTCACATTTTCTCGTTTGCAATCTGTAATACACTATGTCTAATTAGGATTAGTCTAACCCAATTTTAAAAGCGGGCTTTACAAATATGTCCACGAACTAGGGCTAATCAGAGGACTCATCACTCAGTCCACAAGCATATTCTAGTTAATTTCAGTGTAGATTTCACCGCGAGCCTACACCAATCATAGATTAATGATAATAACTTTATTCTGCACAAAATGTTTACGCAGTGTACAGTGTAATTTACTACTTAATATTTTCTCTTCGTCTAGGGCCTTCAAATAAAACAGTAATCGATAGCATATCGCATGATGCACTGCTGTTCGATCGGAAGCACAAACCAATCATTTGTGATATTTTCCTTCGAGAAATGCGTAGCGCTAAGTTGACAGTTAATCAAAAATGCATCAGCACACTTTACAACCCAACGGCATTATTGAATTATTCAAACAAGAGGAAATGGAGAAAAGCTGATGCATTATGTTGGATGGAATTGACAGTAGACCCCAGTGATTTAAACAGGCTACTAATGCTAGGCGCACTAGACAGTTCTAATGAGAAATTGTGACAAGTTTGGTCCATCAAACCATAGTGTGTGGGTACTTATCAATGGTGTTGGTTGGCGGTCGTTGTGCATCATGAACTGACAGAAGTTAGAATTTACATATTATTAAGTTCCGACATATCTGGTGAATGGGCGACGGATTGGTTTGGCAACCTGAAAGTCCCGGGTTTGATCCCTGACAGGATTCTAAGTACGTACTGATCAAGAGACTCAAACTATGTCGAAACGGGTGTTCACTGTTCTCTGGTTTTCAATGATTCTCTGGATGATGTTAGTTCCCGACAAAATCTGCGTTCAAATTAATTCAAACTGCTACAAAACCCATGATATGAACATCTTCATTAAATCTTGGGAACAAAAAAATGGTAGAGTACAATTGGAGTAATAAAACAACAGTCGAGTTTCTCAAATTTAGTTAATGAATTTCGTCACACACACTTATCCACTCACTTTCTTCCTCAATATAGAGTTCTTATATTTATTTCAAAGCATAGTTTCCTGGGACTTCAATAGCTACTTTCTATAATCTCAATTTCAAAACCGAAAGAATCAGAAGTTTGTCAAAATAAGAAGATGAAGAGTTACTCTGACGACTGTAGGAATCTGAAATTTGTAGGTGATGATTCTACAAATGACCTTTCTCACCTTCCTATAGAGAAATCAAAATATCTGTTACCTTTGATTATTTTCAACTTTTTTGACACCAACCAAGAGACACTGTTTCATTACAAAACCTACCACAAAATCAATAAAATCCGTAGAACCCTGAAAACTTGATTCAATAACCCGTACATCATAACAGACAGTTATCATTAAAAATGAAGGATAGTTGAATTGAACGATAATGTCTAAAATAACAGGTCACATGTTGAAAAAGGTCCTAGTTAAACTCTTTGTTCAGTCCTATCAGTATAACTGCTACCACAGATACACATGAATTGATATACACAATAGAAAGTAACATATGAACAATACCTGTCGACTTCTGGTTACACCAATGAGCAACATCTTCTAAACAGAACACTTAACGGCAAATTTTTACTTATTTTATTCACAATATCATTACCGCTGCAGATTAAGTGAATACAAATGGACATTTTTACTGGAAATAATCTTCTCAGGCTTTGTGCTTTCTTTTCTAGGGTATTTTTTTGATGAGGCTTTGTCAGTAGCTAATTTTTTTGAGACACTCTTGAAGCAGCCTTCTTCGGTCCATTGAAGCTATCGCCGTCAAACGCTTTCAATTACCGTGGTAACTTAATTCCCAATCATTCACTTATCTAGGCATCTTTTTGACATTCTGGAAAAATTCGGCGCTACAGAATATCTGTTACTAATAAGAAATCATAACATAACGCATTAATCAGACCTCACGTCGAACAATTTTCTATATTCACTACTAAGTTATTGATAATTTTTATCAAGTGAAATAAAGTATATTAAACACAATATTATAATGCCACATGTTGAACCTCCCATGTTGTACGCAGCTGAAGAAAACTAACCAAATTAAATGTATCTATCGTATTGTGTTTCATTATTTGCTCATGCTCTTGTCAAAGAATTCTTGCTTTGCAATTTTAGAACATAAGTTACCTCTTTTAAACATATTCACTACCGTTCGTAAGTTCTCACTTCAGCAACTGGCTTATTGGTCGATCGAATTTACGTCACTGGGTTCAGACTGCTTGAAAAACACAGGTTAAATTTCATGATGATTTCTTTATCACTAGCACACATACGCACACATCAGCTAGATAGCTGCCTACGAATAATCGGCTTTCAGAAACCCATAACTAAGACAAGGGGGAAAAATGGAGAAAAAGGGAATTCTTGCAAGGAATTCCCTAGAAATCTAGACTGGAGGTGAGAGAAGGAAGATATGGTTCATTGGTAAAGACTTAAAAGGCATGAAAACTAAGAATCACAGGACTGACATTTAGAACTCATAGTGAATTTTCCATTTAGCGTTTCCTTCAGATCTCCTGCGTGGTCAAATGACACAGCTTGAACCTTACTATTAACTTATTCAGCGAACAGTGCAGTGTGATTTATGTTGATTCCTGCCATACAGTCGTCAACATCCATTCTTATGGATCAGTCTGGATGATGTTACAACTTTCTTTTCAAACCCAAAAAACTCATGAACACTGATAACTGTGATCTCAAGTTAAATTGGCCATAATTTCTGGATTATCGAGGCTGTTGAACATGATGTGTTAACTCTTAACTCACTTGAGTTGGAACTTTCAGTCTGAAATCTGCCATTTTTAAAGTGTTGTTTGCCACAAAATAATGCCAATAAAACCTTTGAAAATCACGCAGTCTTTTCGTCCTCCTTTAAAACTCCATCAAAGATACTCCATACTACACCTTCGAAATTAAGAGTGTGCGGTTTCTAGCTTTTCATATTTGTTTAGGAGGAAGACCGCAGTATTGTTCTCTCCTACACTTAAGGAAAACTATCATTAGCCAAGCGATACAATACGTCTTATATTCGATAGCATAATGCTGATAGCGCTTTGAAATGATTACTCTCTTTCACTCTCTTGAAAATGAAATAATATGTTGTCTCCTGGGAATTCCAGTTCACTGGCTTGTAGAAGTACATATTATTTAAATTTAAGAATGGGAAATCCTGCAAGATCACCGCCAAAAATTCGAACCTTATTTAGATCCTTTAGCTCATTACGTGTTTCTCAATTTCTCTGGATTAGTGCTTACTACTTATTATTTAGCAAGTAGTTACAAACGGTTGCCCAGATATTTCTTTACAAAACCATACAAATGTGACAGCAACATTAAATAGTTTCTATTTTACGACTAAACATTGCTTGAAAAATCCTGTGTACATTGAAATACAGTCTAAACCATTTCATTAATTTACTAAAATTATAAATGTATCTCAACCGAAACGATAATAATTCATGCAGTTCGTTGCAAAATCTTCACCTCTAGAAGAAGAATCTACGTAAGAGGACGTGGAAGAATAATTCCCTGGTTGAAAACAATGGAAATTGACATCATAAATTGAAGGACTCTGTTTGTAGTCGACTTGGAATTTGCATGGGTCTTGATACGGCATATCCAGTGGATTTTTATCACATCTTGTCACCTCAGAACTCGTTCCCACTCGTGCATTATACTCCACTGACAGTTTCGATTCAGTTGATTGGGTTTCTGTCAAATCTTCAGAGATTACACTTTATTGTGGAGATTGGAAAAAAGATAAAATAGAACATGATATAAAAATTAGTAATATATCTGTTTCTGTAAAAGAAAAGTAAGATCCAGTGTTTCCGTAAATGTTTGCTACCCTAACTAACTTAACAAACCTGCAGAAATACACTATGAATTAAAACGCTTACCCAGAAACATCTCTACACAATTTTATGTTTGAACTATTTTATTATCAGTAAGGATGCATTCTAAAATTTTATTTTATCGTACATGTACAACAAAGTCATATTAACTTTAAACCAGTGGCAACAGTGCATGTTAAGACAACAAATGAATATAAAGCATATTCATACCAAACTTAAATTTTAGACTATGAACATATTGATAATTTTTTTATTTTAATTACAGCTTGATGCCACACCGTATTTTCATTACAAGTATGGAATTTTCAGCATGGATATCGGTAGCCCAAATTTACAGGCCGACCATAGATATCGGGTGTGCGTCAGCAGGGGATCGAACCCCGGACCATGTGCATGGTCGGCGAGAGTCCTAACCACTGTGCCACCGCCGCACAGTTAGTATTCATCGCTGCCACGAGTGATTTCGCTATCATGCTGGTTTGTTTAGATGAAGCTCAATTGCTACTGCCTCATATCCAGATATGATTTAAGTAGGAGCTATGAATGAGTTTATTCCAGTTTCTAATAGACGCTTGCATAAGATGTCTTCATGTATGCAATTCTTCACCCCGCCTAGATTACTAGCTCACTAGTTTTCTAGCCGGTCCCAAGCTCTAATAAAGAGGGAGGGTTGGGGAGTGGTGCTAACAACTCCACCTCCAAAGCTTAACCAAATTGCTACAGAAACTTAAACGCATAAATATATTCAAAATTCTAAAAATACAAACAATAATCTTATTTTTCGCTGGAATCGGGGAAGTGAAATGACGCAGGCTGGTGAAAGCCTTCGGGAAGCCAGTCAGCCGATGTGCCTTCTTTCGATGAAAGCAAAAATAAGGATGGGGACGTGGAATATTCGTACAATGTACGAAACTGGGAAGGCTGCTCAGGTAGCCGCAGAAATGAGGAGATATAAAATAGAAGTGTTGGGAATCTGCGACAGTAGATGGAATGGATATGGAAGGAGCCAACTACCAACTGGAGAGACAATAATCTGCTCCGGTCACCCAGAGGACAATCACGAGCACACCGAGGGAGTAGCCATCATGATGTCACCAACAGCAGCCAAAGCTCTCATGCAGTGGGAACCAATCTCCTCCAGGATAATGACAGCCAGGTTCAACTCAAAAGGAAAAAAGGTTACAACCATTCAATGCAATGCACCTACAAACGTCTCAGAAAAAGAGAAGAAGGAGGATTTCTACAGTCAACTGCAAACAGTAATGGACAACGTCCCAAATATCGATATCAAAATCCTGATGGGTGATATGAATGCGAAGCTGGGAGGAGAAAATACTGGAAAAGAACTCACCATGGGTCGCGAGGCCCTCGGTGAAGTGAACGACAATGGTGAACTCTTCTCAGACTTCTGCACCTTCAATGATTTGGTGATTGGTGGCAGTGTGTTCAAACACAAGGATATACACAAGGCAACATGGATTTCACCAGATGGACACACCAAAAACCAGATAGACTTCATTTCAATCTCAAGGAAGTGGAGACGGAGCCTACTGGACACAAGATCGAGGAGAGGAGCAGATGTGGGTTCAGACCACTATCTAGTACAAGGGACTTTCAAGGTGAAGCTGAAAGCCTCGAGGATGGCTGGGGATAGGCCACAATGCAAATTCAACACTCAAAAACTGAAGGACACAATCACACAGGACATTTTCACTGCAACTGTTAGAGCAAAGCAGGAAACACTACGTGACATCACAGAAGAATCATCCGTGGAAGACCATTTGAACTCTCTGAAGGTAATTTTCAACGAAACGTGTTCAACGGTTTTAGGAAGAAAGAAGAGACAAGATAAGGAATGACTGTCAACGGACACTTGGAAGCTAATAGAGGAGAGGAGAATGGTGAAAGAGAAAATGATTCAATGCAAAGATGGACAAGAGAAAGAGACGCTGAGCTCAACTTACAGAGCACTGGACAAAGAAGTGAAGAAGAGTGCCAGGAAGGACAAAAGACAATTCTACGACAACCTGGCTTCTGAAGCTGAGAAGGCACCAGGCAAAAGGGACCTGAGGACACTATATCAGATAACCAAGTCTCTATCCGGGAAGAGATCAACACAAGTGAAACCTATAAAAGACAGTCAAGGGAACCCAATTACCAAAGAAGAAAGACAGATTAAACAATGGGCGGACCACTTCAAAGGACTCTTGAACCGACCATCACCTGCAAACCGTCCAGAAATTCCAACAACAGCACGTACACAACTGCAAGTTGACACAAATCCTCCAACGAAAGCTGAAGTCTTGAATGCAATCAAGCTTCTGAAAGCTGGAAAAGCAGCTGGACCAGATGGAATACCCCCGGAAGCACTGAAAGCGGACCCAGAGACGACAGCAGATATGCTGACTCCATTATTGCGAAAAGTCTGGAAGGAGGGAAAGGTGCCTACTGACTGGAGGAAAGGTTACCTCGTGAAACTATCAAAAAAGGGCGACCTAGGACTCTGCAAGAACTGGCGAGGAATCATGCTCCTGTCGACGCCAAGTAAAATCCTGAGTCACATCATCCTGGAGAGAATAAAGGACGCACTGGATACAGAACTCCGACCAGAACAAGCTGGATTCAGGAAAGGCAAATCATGTTCTGACCAAATCGTGACTCTACGCATTATCATCGAACAAAGCATGGAATGGAAATCAAACCTCTACCTCAACTTTATAGACTTTGAGAAGGCCTTCGACAGCGTTGACCGCGAAGTAATTTGGAAACTACTCGAGTACTATGGCGTACCTCAAATATTCATCAACCTTATTCAACAGCTGTGCGACAACGGCACATGTCAAGTGATCCACAACGGAAAACTCAGTGAGGCGTTTAAAGTAAACACAAGAGTCAGATAAGGGTGCTTATTATCACCAATGATATTCCTAATTGTGGTGAACTGGACTGGATTATGCGTCAGACAGTGGGAAACGAGAAGACAGGGATATCCTGGACCGACGTGAAGAACCTAGAAGACCTGGATTTTGCGCGTGGATGATTTATGTTTGATGTCACACAAAATCGAAGACTTACAAGCGACAACCGACAAACTGGTCGAAGAAGCAGCAAAGACAGGACTCCAGGTGAACATAGACAAGACGGAGGTCATGAAAATAACCAACCAACAACAGCAGCAGCAACATCCAGTGCCAATCACCATCAACGGGAGGGATTTGAAAGAGGTTACTTCATTCACTTATATAGGGAGCATTGTCTTAACTACAGGAGGAACGGACGAGGATGTCAAATCGAGAATCGGGAAGGCGAGAAACACGTTCATCATCAACCTGAAACCAATCTGGAAATCTTCGCCACTCAACATCAACAACAAAATTCGGATTTTCAATACAAACGTCAAGTGAGTCAGTTTTGCTATACGGATCAGAAACTTGGCCAGTGTGTCACAAAGAATATTTCCAACAGCCTGTTGCAGACCTTTATCAACAACTGTCTTCGCTCTATAATGAAGATCAGATGGCTGGAAAGAACAAGAACCAATCGTCCAACAAATATGCAGGAGAAAGTGGAGATGGATGGGACACTGGCTGAGGAGGCCGTTGGTTGACATCGCCCGTCAGGCCAGTGCTCGAGTGGAACCCGAAAGGGAAGCGGCGAGTGGGACGTCAGTGCAAGGGTGACA
Source organism: Trichobilharzia szidati (assembly GCA_944472155.2). Taxonomy (NCBI): domain Eukaryota; kingdom Metazoa; phylum Platyhelminthes; class Trematoda; order Strigeidida; family Schistosomatidae; genus Trichobilharzia; species Trichobilharzia szidati. Next base: position 56,513,580 of record OX235271.1, on the reverse strand, counting down.
TGGAGGAGATCGTGTGAAAAGGAGTTGAAACAGTATGGACTAACACGGATGCAGGTGAAAAGTACAGCAGAAGACAGAAGCAAGCGGAGACGTGCAGTTGAAGCCCTGTGTTCCATTAGGAACCCAAGGGAACAATAATAAAAATAATAATGTATGCAATTCTTACGCGTTAAGATGAATTCTCGGACTGATAGCTAAATTAGTGATGTGAACGAGCATAACGTACGTTTTAATCACATAAAAACCGGATATAAATCCAGTTGTTTAAAGTTAGATTGGACTAGGTCAATGAGCTCCTTCAACAAATTACTAGATTTACTCTTTCTAATATTGTGGTGGTGTGATACAGAAAATGAGTTCCAACAGAATATTATTCTCACTGTAAGAATCATTGTATTTGTTGGTGTTAACGTCTGAATACTATTCTAACAGTTCACTACTGCATTAACTGCTCAATGCTTTATATATCTGAACATTCTATTTCATGTCGTTTGATGTCAACCAAAATCACACGCTCAGTGATTGGTTAAACAATATAAATTGTATTGATATAAATAGCTGTTTGATCACTTGAAAATATACCTTGGCTTTTTTGTCATGCCTTCTGTTGTTACACTAGATTTACTATTTTGAAGCTAGCGAGAACAATACTGACTCATGAAAGTGAGCTACACATCAGTATATTGTCATATGATCAAAATGCTTCATATACTACTGGTTAAGTGATTTCATGATAGCTGAGGTCATACTCGAAGTGGTTAATGGGAATATAGTAGTAGTCACTTGATGTGTTTGTTTTCACTGAGCTGGATGGCTTAGTTGCAAAGCTTTCATTGTCTTTCAAGGCAATATCTATAGTGCACACTGCAGTATGTAGTGAAAAACAAAAGAAGATAAGATTAACACTATCTACAAAATAAAATACATTTTATTGTGAAAAGCATTATGTTCGCCAAAGTGAGCGTCGCCTTCGACTCGAGAACATCAACTAGCAGTCAAAAAACACGACATGTATTCCTTCATATCGGTGCATGTAGACAACTAAGAACAAAAATTTGGCTGGGAAAATGTCGAAGTTTTAGGCAGTGAGGACCATATAAATGTCAGAGAATGTCCCAAACAATAAGGGTGGGACAGAGTCAAAATTCTAAAAAGTAATATAGGTAGGTGGAGAGAGATTGATTACTGAATCCTGGTTCATCGAGTCTACACCCAACACATGCAATAGAAATGACTCAACGCAAATACCAGAGATATGGAAGATATTATTACCACCAGTCAAATCAGAGGAGGATAATAAATAATCTCAAAATTCTATTTCAATTCAAGCACAACACAACATTCTAACAAGTTACTTATTTTGACTATAAAAACATTTTATTTCCCATCTTATTGTATTTTATTCATAACACTAATGTTATTTCCGAATGTACTCTATCTTATACTGATTTTTATTCAAATGTCTAATCAATTTTACTCATGTATATAAATGAAGGAAAAAGTTGTGTGAGTGACTTGATATGATTATGAGTAGCAATAATTTGTGCTGGAAACTTGGTCATCAGTAAATATTGCTGTGCCACACTGTGTGATTTATCAAAATGAAATCTTATCTATAATGGAGTTATACTCTACTACAGTGCCCAAGTTTTATACTTATTTAAGTCTGGTACTTAAATGAATCTACAATCAACAGATATATTAACAAAGATCAGATATTCAAGTGATGGTTTCTAGGGATTTGGTTGTTTACAGGATCTTATCATGAGCTGACATCTATTAGGGAACCATTGGAAAACCTGCAAGGAGTGCTGGACAGCTGTTTCCTCAGTCCTAGTTTGGGACTCTTCAGCAGTACGCAACCACCAAAGTTCCGACCCAGGACCTTCTGGTTACAGGGCGAAGTAGCTCGTAGACCATTAAACCACTGGGACCTGATCCAATGGCCTACGAATTCTAACTTCTACCAATTCATGATATGGTGCGACCACTATCAAATGTCATTAGTGGCGAGTATTTGTCCTCACACCCGACCTGAACAAATTTATCAACCAATAAATAATAAGTCATATGATAGAAAAGTAAAATTTGAGGTCAGCAAAACGATGGATACTAATACAGGTTATCGAACAATCATAACCAAAGTCGTCAAGAGATATAATTACCTCATTCATAGAGAATTCAAATAAGTTGACTTCATATTGAATTCTGCACTGAAGACGCTGTCTAGAAAGAAAATGAAGGCATCTCAATCAAACCACTCAGTTTAGAGAACACAACCACACTAAAATCGTTCACCTGAGTTACAAATCTTCTCTATTATTTGGTTAAACATTTAGGTGATCCACAACAGAATCTATGTTTAGATAGGAAATGAACTTTAAAAGACTTTTCACTCATGAAAATAGTTGTCAAGACTGTGAGTGATAATGTTTTACCTTCATCTAAAAACTTCAGAAGCGAAAATTACTATCAGAATTTAGGTGCTGAGAATGATTTCACTGTGTGAAAATCACAGATCACAAAGTATTAACTGACCAATTTTGTGCTGATGAGTAATCACTCTGATCTGACACTGGTTTCCAACCACATACACTTTATTAAGTGATATACTCCTTTGGTTATCGACAGTCGTATTAGGGACCTAGTCAAAACTTTGTTAATACATAAGCTGATTGACTGAAAAACAAATAGATATAGACATGAAACGGTATCAGTTGCAGACATCTGGAGTAATATCTTCTAATCATTTCATAATCTAAAGTGCTATTATCAAAAGTTTTATCAAAGTGGATCAAAATTGGCTTTTGGGTTCGGATGCAGAACCACTACCATGTTGACTCATTAATCAATTGCCTAGCTGCATGGAAATTCATATATTGCTTCTTAGCAGCAAAACTTAGGGTAGGATAGTAAAAACAGCCTACTTCCTAAACAGTCAATATCGACAATGAAATATCTCTGCTTCCATAATTTTGAAATACTCTGAAAAAAAAAACATATAAATGAGCTCACCATTATTACCTGATTCCATAGAAGTGAATGCAAAAATTATGTATTGTGTCTTTCTATTTCCCCTGTGGTTGATATTACCCAACGGAAATGATGGGTCTCTTCCGTAAGGACGTTGCAATAACCACTTGATATAATTATGGTGTTAACTGATTGATGTTGACTAGCAGTGAAATCTAGGACGCACGTTTCGTGAGTGATGATATTCCCACTGAGAATGGAATCCATTACGAATCGAATTCAAACACCAAAGCGCTCTTCATTAAGCTACTGAGCTGACAACCACCTGTTGCTCAACAGGCATTAGAAAAGGTGAATGTAAACACCATTACCCACTCGAATGAAGGTATATCTAGATATGATGGAGCAGATTTGTAGCTCAGGTGGATGATTTTGATGTAGTTGTGTTCTCTGAGCTGGATAGTTAGTTAATTCACGAAGCTTTCATCGCCCTACTGGGTGACATCTTCAGCGCATACTTCAATTTCTTGAAGTGAGCTTTTAAATTCTAAAAAAACTTTCAGAAGCCTGGTATTCCAGTGAATCATCAATCAATAGACACATCGAGATAGACAAAATTTATCAACCGATAAAAAGGAAACCTCACACACAAAGGGTCAAAGTTCAATTCAAAGAAACAATCAATTCCAATACAAGTAGCCTAGAGGTTGTGAAAACACACAAAAGCAACCAGTCACGTCCAAAGTCACCAGGAGAGTTGATTAATAAACTCGTGGAGAAATCTAAAAGCTTACTTCATCGAATTGAAGTATGCGCTGAAGATGTGGCCTAGTGGGGCAAGCTTCGCAAATTAACTATCCAGCTAGCTCAGAGAACACAACCACATCAAACAAAGAGGGTATATCTAGCTGATGAGTCCAAAGGGAGTCGAAACACACCTTTCGGATCTCACTGTTAGCCATCTCCAAGTAAACTGCATACTGAAAAGTTTGAAGATTCGACCATCAAAAAGTTACCTTCGTGAAAAAATGACAGCGATTTGTACATGCGTACAGACTGGCACTCAGTCTTACTTCCCACTTATTGAACATTGTGTATGTGAGTGAAGTGAAAGATGACATTAGTGAGTAAATTACTTTTACGCTTACTGTGTAGTACTTTTATTCTAAGAAATTATTCTACGTATGTAAAAGTGTTTTCTGAGATAATCTACCATTGTTCTATTGTCTTAAATTAACATTCTGTTGTAGTATAGAGATACTACCATAGTACAGCTTTTAAAAATAATTCACCTTAAAGGAAATTGTCTACTTAGGTATTATTTTTCTTTTATAATTTAGTAAAAGTATTTCCTGTCTCTTTAGAAAAATTGAACTAATTTTAAAGGCTAAACAAATTAGGACATACAATAGCCATCTATCAGTAATAATTACCTGAACATAATCTGATTGAATAAAGAAAAATCTATAGTTAATTCTTTAAGAACTTTTTGTTAGCCAATCATATTTATCTCTAACAGTTTATTCAGCTGACTGTCCACTAACTGGTTTATATGCATTTTCCAGCCTCTGAATTAAACAGCTCCTTATTTGCCTTTTTAGAGGAATAATAATAATAATAGCGCTTTCAGTGTTGTGTCTGTCTCTTGTTGAATAATATACTGAGAAACACTCATTGATTATGTAATCATCATATAAAACGTAGGACTGATTTCTTAATACATCATACTAACAAATGGCCTTCTTTGATGACTTCAGTGATGATCAAGTTCCATTGTGGATAAAATTTATTTTGATAAAGTCTCACTGTGTTATATACAGTCATATTTACTGATGCGACCACGTTTCCAGAACAATTTATTACTGCTCACAATCATATCAATCAATGTATTCACAAAACTTTCCAGCTTCGTTTATATGGTTCCACTATTTCTCATCACTTCACTTGATTGGTAGTAATATTTTCCATATTTCTGGTATGAGTGATAACTCATTCCCATTGCACGTGTTTGGGTGTAGATTCTATGATCAGAGATTCAGTAATCAACCTCTTTCTCCACTTACCTATATCACCTTTTGGAATTTTAACCCTCTCCCACCTTATTGTGTGATTGTGTGTTAATGTATGTAGTGCGATTGCTGAGCTTTTTCTTAATTTTTCTAATTCATTAGGAAGATCAGAAAAGGTCAAAACCAAAATAAAAATAATGTTGAAACTAATAATGATAACATAAATAAGAAAGAATATAAGGCATCTACAGTTTTGCCATGTAAGGAGGGGACGTCTGAAACCTTTCGTCGGATTCTCAATAAAGCAGTAACTAGGGTGGCATTCAAACCTACGAACTCACTCAGGGACAAGTTCTGTAGGCGAAAGGACCCGGTGGACCCAATTAAACAAAATAACATTATTTACTAAATGCCTTGCAATGACTATGGGGTCAACTACATAGGTCAAACTGTAACTACGATAGGCAAGACACGAAAGCCAAGGTATATTTTCAAGTGATCAAACCACTATTTATATATATACAGTTTACATTGTTTAACCAATCACTCAGCTTGTGATTTTGATTGACATTAAACGACATGAAATACAATGTTGAAATATACATAGTATTCTTTTGTTAATGTAGTATATAAGCGTGGGAAATATATTCCGACTCTAATATCAAGTATAATGTTCAAGTAGGTATATTGTATTTTGTTGTTAATGCCGACTTGAACTGTGGGAATATGTGAGAATAATATTCCGTTGGAACACATTGTCTGTATCTCGCCACCATAAAACTAGTAGATCAGGTGCAGTGAGATTATCAGAACATAAGAATTTAGCTAAGGTTAGGATGATTAACACAACGTGAATATTAGTAATTTAGGAAAAAGCTCAGCAATCGCACTACATACATTAACACACAATCACACAATAGGGTGGGAGAGGGTTAAAATTCCAAAACGTGATATAGGTAGGTGGAGAAAGAGGTTGATTACCGAATCTCTGATCATAGAATCTACACCCAAACACGTGCAATGGGAATGAGTTATCACTCATACCAGAAATGTGGAAAATATTACCACCAATCTAGTCAAATGGTGAGGAATATGATTGTGAGCAGTAATAAATTGTTCTGGAAACGTGGTTGCATCAGTAAATATAACTGTATATAACACAGTGAGACTTTATCAAAATAAATTTTATCCACAATAGAATTATACTCTACCACAGTGCATAAGTTCTATTCTTGTTTCAATGATCAAGCTTTAAAAAGCTTTAGAATTTGCCAATGATACGTAAACACACATTTCTTTATCAGTAAACTGGTGAGCAACCAAGTGGAAGATACTTAATTATGCTGTCACATAGCTATAAAGTCAGGAGTTAATGACTTATTATATTCCGTTTCTACCGAAGGGTGAAAAGAGCTAACCACCATTGGTTTATAACTGTTGTCCTACTAGAATAGAATAGACGAAACCAGTCTCTCATGACTTCCCGATGAAAACTTCAATCAATTCAACTCAGAAGTAGTTAGCAGTGGTTGATGTCCACTTGTCAGTTTTGTGGACATTTTCTACAAAATACCCAATACAGGATTTTATACATTTAAGTTCTTCACGATGTCAAAAACACATTCAGAGTAGGAAAAATAATCTTCATTAAAAGTCGATACCGCACACAAAACTATTTAGAATGAGACGATATCAAACCACCGTTTCAGGTGACCATTAGGAAATTATCAACTCTCTTAAATGGTAATCTAAGAGTAGAATGTTGGCATTATGGTAAAATATAATTCCATATTTGATGAATTTACTTAATGATAAACACAGTGATAAAGTATTAATGACTGGATAAGGTTCGGAGTGTAATTTATTTGCACTACTTCACAACTTACTCTATATTAGCCTTACTCTCTGCTGTTTTTTTCGGTGTATCCAGTACATGCATTGCTTCATTTCGGTTGCGCGTGTTTGGTACTGATTCGAGAGACAAAGATGAGGTGACTCACCTCTTCCTTTAACTAACTACATCATTACGTCCGCAATGTTTGAGAAACTCAATGCGGCTCATCCCAACATTGCATTCACAATTGATTACAAAATAAACAACCAGTTCCATTTCCTAGATGTCAACATAAAAAGAAGAAACGATGAGACGATTCAAAAATCTGTCTACAGGAAAGAAACTTGAACTGGTCAATACTTAAATTATCACAGCTTTTGCCCAACCAGTTACAAACGAGGTCTAGTAAAAACGCTCTTCAGCAGAGCCAAAGAAATATGTTCAGAAGACAAGATTGAAGAAGAGCTCGTGGTCATCGAAAAGAACCTTATCGAGAATGGATATCCCCGAAAGTTCATATTAAAATATAGAAATGGAGAAGCACACAAACCGAAACCTGACACCGTTGAAAAGAAACCAATTTTCATCTGCCTAGCGTACAAAGGGGAAGATGTATCTACAAGAACACAAAAAGAATCACAGGTGCATTAAAAAGAACGTTTCCAGTCGGCAGACTGATCCTATTTCACAACACTGTGTGCTCGTTAACCCAGTCAAAAGTAGATGAGTACCCTACTCATGTCAACTCCAACTGCATTTACCAATTCACGTGCACCTGCGGAAGCAAGTACATAGGAAGGACTGAGAGGAGAGCATCTACTGGATTTTCTGAGCACATTCCTAAGAGTCTCTGTACAAAAGGAACAAAAGTGTTATGGAGTGCAATCGCCAGACACCTTTAATTACATTTACACTATTGAAACTATTAGCACTTTAGTCAAGTATTCTCTGATAATATTGATACCAGCTTTGTAACTTTTCCAGAAGGTAACTTAAAAATGGCACCCTTATACATTGGAAAGGATACTGTCCTAAAGTACCTTCTAAGGCTCAGTCCTGGTAAGTCCAGTGGCCCTGATGAACTCCACCCACGTATATTGACAGCATTGGCTGAAAACATAGCCGAGCCATTGTCGGTAATTTTCAATATGTCTCTGGACCAGTCCAAATGTCCAAGAGACTGGAAAGATGCCATCATTAGTCCGGTCTTCAAAGCCGGATCTAGGAACTTAGTTCAGAACTATCGTCCTGTTAGTTTGACCAGTATTGTTGTTAAACTACTAGAAAGAATAATTCGTGATGCTATCATTCAGTTCATTGAAGGGAACAAACTTTTCGCTGTGGAACAGCATGGTTTTAGAGTAGGTCATTCTTGCTTGATCAACCTTCTTTTGGCCAGAGAAAGTTGGGCAAGCTCAGCTGATGCTAATATACCGGTGGATGCCATATTCATCGACCTTAGCAAGGCGTTTGACAGGGTTTCTCATTCAGGTCTTCTAGTAAAGTTAGGTAGTCTGGGAATCAATAAAGTGGTTGCCGACTGGATTCAAGACTTTCTAAAGGACAGAAGACAAAGAGTACGAGTTAACGGGATTTTATCAACATGGGAATCGGTTAAGAGTGGCGTTCCTCAGGGTACAATTCTAGGCCCACTTCTTGTCCTGATTTATGTCAATGAGATTCAATCGGTAGTTAAGTCATCCTGCTTACTGTTTGCTGACGACATCAAGATATGGAGGGCTTTGCACGATGACAGTGATGAACTTGCTTTGCAGGAAGATTTAAACTTGTTAAGTGATTGGTGTAAGCACTGGGCCTTGGAGATTAACTTAAGCAAGAGTGTAGTTATGCATGTATCTCATAGTCACGTGCACAATTACTCAATGAATGGCATTACTCTTCCAGTGGTCACTGAGTACAAGGACTTGGGAGTGGTTGCGCAGCATGACTTGAAAACAGCAACAAACTGTAGAGCTGCAGCCATTAAGGGTTTTCGAATATTATGGGCCATACGCAAAGCTTTTGCGAATTTTGACGCTGAAATATTTCGTATATTATATCCGACTTATATCAGACCTCATTTGGAATATGGGATCCAGGCAGCGAGCCCGTGTTTCAAATACGAAATAGACTTATTAGAAAAAGTGCAAAGAGTAGGAACTAAGCTAATAAAGGGTTTCTCAACCCTCTCATATGAAGAGAGGTTAAGTCGACTGGGTTTATTTCCACTGTCATACAGACGACTTAGGGGTGACCTAATACTAGCATACCGTATCCTAAGAAATGATTTTGGAGCTAATTTATCTAATTTATTTCTTCCTTCTAGCACCAACCAATTGCGAGGACATCACCTCAAGGTTCAAAAACCACGGTCGAATCGTCTGCGTTTGGAGATCCGTTTTTCGCATCGGATTGTGAACCATTGGAACTCCCTACCGGAACACGTCGTATCAGCGCCATCCGTTGATTCATTCAAGGCGAGATTAGACCTCCTGTGTGTAACAAATCGAAAGGATTAACACAGGCATATAGCCTACTATCCTAAATAAATTGCAAACTGCAAACTGAAACATGCTGTGTGATCACATGCAATAACTGAGCTTTTTCCTAGATTGTTTAACATAGCAGAGTGAATCATGCTAGCTAAATTTCTATTTTCCGATAATCTAACTGACCTTGATCTACTAGTCTGACTTATGTAGTCGGGTTGATAGTCAACACATGATATCTGATCAATCATATGATTTTTCTTAATTGTAGAGTCCTTAAGCCGACAAAGTTTTTCTTTGAAAGAAGTGCTTGGTTTAAGTGCCACTCTAATTCTAGACTCACTGAGAACCCTATGTAAGGCTTCTAATGTTCCTTTCTTATATGATAGTAATATAGCGGCTTTGAATTCCATATTACATTTATATTATTTTCACTATTTACATTACTACCTTTACCTTCCTTAGGGGTCTAGATACACATTCGAATAAAATCTGCTGGATTCTGATTTACTAGTTAGGCTTCTAGCTCGATCACATGTTCATTTAAGTGGTAAACTCTGTACATTAACGTAAGCTTGAGAACTTAGGAAGAAAAAGCCTAAATGACCAGTGAAACAGTAGCAGGCATTCTAATCAATAAAAAATTTTCAAAGTCTACCAAATCTTAATAAAATTCGCCTGGGCTTACTGATCTAAGTTAACTGTGAACTGTTATCTATTAGGTTATGAGATTAGAAGTTTCTGGAGTAAGTCAGAACTAAAGCTAACCAGTCTTCACTAAGTTTTAAAGGCAATTAGGTTGAATTTTTTTTTGGAATGAGGGGAACGATAAACACAGGAACTCATACGAGACCGAGAGAATCTTTTTTTAATTTGACACTAGAACACCTGAACTTAGTGGAGGACTCAAACATTTATAGGCGTAAACCAAGGAGTTGTCACAAGAGGTAGAGAAGACACAGCTCCAGGTGAACACAGGGAAGACAGAGGTGATGAAGATACCGAACTAATAAGCATTGGTTATCATCAATGGGAGAAGTTTGAAGGAGGTCACATCCTTCACTTATCCAGGCAGCGTCGTTTCAGCTACAGGCAATACAGATTTGGATGTCAAAGGTAGGGTCGGAAAAACGACACAGGCCTTCAGTATGTTGAATTGGGTATGAAAACCTACTGCATTCAACATGAAAAGAAAGTTTGTTCAAACTAAAAAAGGGAGTTGGTTGAATGAAATAGGAACAAAGGTCTGGATCATCAGCACTAGTGTCATTTCAGTGCTTATATGTGGTTCAGAGACTTGGCATTAGCGTCACTTAAATCATTTTCAACTGCCTGCTGTAGACTTTTATCAACAGCTATTTGTCCTTGACACTGAAGGGTAGATGGCCGACTGCAAAAAGGATAAGGAGCGAGAAACTCTGATAGGAAAATAACCAGACAACAATCTATGACTAAACACATATGCAGAAGGAGAAGGAGATGGATCGGGGACACACTAAGGATACTTTTGTGTGATATCACACATCAGATAGGTCCTCAAGTGGAACCCGAGTGAGAAACCATCACATTGGCGTGACGTGGAGGAGATCATGTGAGGAGGAGATGAAAGTTTATAGGAGGTCGTGGAGCGAGATAAAGAGAACTGTAGAGGACAAAGTGAAATGGTGATGTGCTGCTGAAGCTAGTGTTCCACTCGGAACCCAATGAAGTAATATCTTGTCTGGTTATTTATGCATTCAGTATCAGTTATAAAAACTGTCAACAAAGAAAGGAAGACTTTTCAGTTGAATTATTGTTCGATGAATTGTGTGTGTTTGAACAATATACTAAGGCAAATCAGTCCAATGATATTGGAACTAACCTTTAGTGTTTCTTTGCATTATTGTGAATTCCTTCGAAATTCACCACTAACAGTATTGTCTAGAATAGTAATGAATATTTCTGAAATCATGCATTTTGCCTGACTTGTAGGATAATTGGGAATATGTTTCATACTCTTGGTCCCTTTGCTAAATTTTGATGAAGAAAGAAAAAGGAAATTCGCCACACAAAATGATATCATCATTCTACTTCACAGGTTCTCATCACCAGCTGTGGAGACTGCCTAAAATTACAATAGTTGTAAAAAGTGAAAATCACATAATTCAATGTTTGATTGGTAGTAGGGAAAACATTATGAAGTTAACGCATCCGAAATAAAAGCATTTCAAACTCTGAGGTGAACTTGCCATCTATTTTTTAATGCTTTAGAGATAGAAAAGGAGGTGAGGGGGGCAATGCAGAAAACAGAAAAATACAATAAAAAGTTTCTTGGGATATGTTCAGAAAACTGGACTGAAGCCCTTCTTTCTGTCCCTCCGCTGTACTTACTCCCTTAAGAAACTTATGCCTAAAAGGAAGCAGGTATTCGCAAAGGACAGTAACCAGAGAGAGACCTTGTGGATATGGGTCATTCTGTGGAGATTTCTAAATCCATCAAAATATTAAACACACAAAAGACAGGAAATTTACTACGATTTGCTGAAGCTATTGCAATCAAACGTTTCAAACAAAACTAATGCATATTGAAAGAGAGTGTATTCACAACCTATCACTCCTCTGGTGACTGCATTTTGATTACATTGATTAGTCATCTATATTAATGATTTCAGCTCACTGAACTAGTTTCACTATTATGAACAGTTACCTTTATGAGCCTCCATGTGAACTAATAAGCTAACACTGTTTACTGTTTTTTTTTATGTTCGCTGCATTGCCCCCCTCACCTCCTTTTCTATCTCTAAAGCATATAAATAGATGGCATGTTCACCTCAGAGTTTGAAATGCTTTTATTTCGGATGCGTTAATTTCATAATATTTTCCGTACCACCAATCAAACATTGAATTATGTGATTTTCACTTTTTACAACCACTGTAATTTCAGGTAGTCTCCACAGCTGGTGATGAGACCGTGTGAAGTAGAATGATGATATCATTTTATGTGGTAAATTTCCGTTTTCTTCCTTTATCAAAATTAGGAATATCATCACTCAATGGGATGTAGATGCACTTAGCTGTTGATTCGAAATTAGGAGCGGAACACGTCTTTTGGAATTAGCTGTGAACCATTGTCTAGCTGTTTGCATTATATTACTAACTCAAGGGATACAACAACAGAAAAAGCTAATCTGTTATAACGGGCATATATAAAATACACGTTTGTCTAACCCTGATCGCTAATGGTAACAATAAGAGCTGTTCATTTTATAGCACAAAATGACCCAAGCTATCAGGCCTCCCCACAATGAATTTGACACAATACAATGAAGGTTTACAGAGCACGAGATGGGAGTAACAGTTTAGTTTCGTTGGAGATGAATAAGCATGAAAGATTACCGCTCACTATTGACTGACTGACTACAGTTCACATGCATAATATTATATTACAAGAATATGAAGAACACTCACTTGAAATTTAAAATACGTACTATTCAGCATTTTGTCTCTATAAATGTAAATGAACTCGAAGCATATGGAGGCGACAGATTCCAGTCAACTGATTTGATCTGTTGACGTTGATGAATTGATAAACCAGATAATCTTTTGTAAATAGCTTACACATCACACTGTCTATGCTGACATTCATTTTTGCAGTCGATAAATGTATCAATAATCAATCAGTTTGATTTCAACAACAGCCGTCGCCTAATCAAAATCAAACTAGTCTCTCCTGTAATAAATAAGATCAACCACAAATCAATAAAACAAACTCTACAACTACTGAATTTACTTTAATTTCAACTAAGCAGTCTGCTGATAAAAGAAAAAATCAGTGATTTTAAACAATGTAGAAGCAACAGTCGTTGATTGTAACTACAAACAAGCGGTCCTTCAGTAGAGAAAAAGGCGAAATTCTGTTGACAGAGTTAACCAACTGACAGAATATATTTAATCGTCATAGCTATCAGCGGCAAGCAGTATGATTTGTAAATAAGATAAGGCCCTTATCAGAAAGCTTTTCTCTACGCGTCTTGTTTTCCAGGGTTTAGATTTTAACCGCAGCTACTGATGCCTTATTTAAGAAGAAAACATCAAATACATGTAGTGGAGTGTGATAAGATTTTTCAGGATTTCATCATGAGCTGACATTAGCTAGAGAGCCCATGGAAAACCTGGGAGTACTGGACAGCTGTTTCGTCCTAGTTTGGGACTCTCCAGTACTCCCAGGTTTTCCAATGGCCCGCTAAGTAATGTCAGCTCATGATGAAATCCTGTAACCGATCAAATCCCTACAAACCAACACTTGAATAATTGCTACTTAGATGAATTTGTGCATGTCAGAACTGACTTAAGTAAGCAAAAGAGAAATATCACTCACTAGGCTATGAAGTACACATTGTGTGTGTGAGGTAGTACCTAGCCGTTGAGGCTGAAGCAGCCTGGGTGGGATTTATTGATATAAGGATAAAACTCGGCACTGCCTATTGCCTCAAACCACCTAATATCAACAATTCAAAGTGCACCATGATGGTGAGCTACCTAGAATGGCGGCCACACTGTGCGTCCGTGGCACGGCGGTTAGGACTCTCGCCAACTATGCAAATGGTCCGGGGATCGATCCCCTACCGACTCACACCTGATATCAATTGGTCGGTAAGCAGAGTTCGGGCTACCAACATCAGACGCTGAAAATTCCATACTTGTACCGAAAATACAGTGTTGAATCAGGCTATAATAAAAACACCTGACTGAAAGGATTCAGCTTGCACCTAACAAAGGACTAGACACATTACACTAGTTACTGACTAGTCTCATGTCAAAGTATCCAATACAGTCCTATAAGAGGTCGATCGCGAGTTCGAATAGCTCAGTGGTGACGTCTGTGACTGCAGTTACGGGTTAGAATCTCAGAAGGGACATGAGTTCCTATGAGGTTTTAGATACTCCTTGCTGAATAGTCAGTGTCAACTAGCACGAAACCTAGGTTGAAGACTTCCTGCCGATTGCCTCTAACCATCTAATACCAAGAGTATAACTCCATTATGGATAAAATTATTATTATTACTGTGCAACACTGTGTGTGGGGGATTTAAACCGAGGACCCAGTGGGTGAAAGTCTACTGCTTAGGCCGATTAGTCACGTCTACACACTTTGCATAAGCCATTATTATAATTATTTCTTTGGGTTTCGAGGAGAACATAAGACTTCAGCAGAACATCTCCATTTCACTCTGTTTTCTGCAGTTTTTCTTTTAGCTGGCTACCAAATTATTCATAAGCTCTTATCTCTTCCTCACACGACCTCATCTATATCACACTAGGATCAATACCCAACTAGCAGCTCTTTTTCCACTCGACAGCCTGGAGCATGATCTTACTCAGCGGTCTCCTGCTTCCTTCTGTATATTTGTCCAATAGTAGGTCTTTGGGATGTTTGTTCCTAGAGTTCCTGGTTGTTGGTCCTTTCTGGTTGGCCATGTGATCTTCAGTATCGAGCCAGTGAAGGCAGATATTTATGCATAAGTCATAGTGCATTAAATAATATTACTGAAATGTTTCATCATCATCCTACGAAAGGAATTGTTCTATTGTGGTGGAAAGTCAGCCTTTAAATACATTACAGCAACATAAGTAATAGCAATGAGTCGACAAAACGTTTGGTATCTGTTGCCACTCTTCAACAGTTTTCTGAATGAAATTACAAATTTCACTGACATAGTTTTTCGTCAGTGACTAACATACTTTAAAATAAGATCATGCGCATCGATTGATTACTAGATAGTGATTACTCTTTTATTCCGTATTTCAAAATGAAGTGTGCATACATTGGTCAGATATGTGATGTAGCCATTAGTCATAAGGATCACCTCAGAACCAAAAAAATCTAGAGGTCAAGTGTCCTAATGTAACAGTGGTTGATGAAGACTGCAATCTCTGAGAGTATATAATTTTTCGGTACATCTGTGTGAGCAGCGTTAGTCAGTACAAAATCGAAATCAATAGTTCCCTATAAACTTCCCTATTAAACTTTGAATAACACTCAAAATAATGACATGAGTATTTCAGTTAACATCCAAAAATCCTTTTCAGGGTTCATAATACTAAACAGATGATCCCACCATATTGCACTTAGGATACTAACATTTTATTCACTGAACTATAAAACTGAACTCATGTAAAATCGTATAAATAAAAGTGAACGGGACTTTAAAAATACAAGTCATTTACATCTCGAGGTTATTTGATTGATTGTGGCTAGCAGTGGTATCCAAGACGTTCATTTTACCTTACTTGAGAATCACCAGGGAAAATTTCTTGTATCCAAGGTAGTGATACTGTGTCAACTAAGATTCAAACTCACTACCCGTTATTTCAAATAAGCATTCAAGACTCTAATGCTAATCACAATTAAGCCATTCACAAGAAGTTAATCTTCTCGCATCTTCAAAGAGTCTGTACTAGAGGCCGACATGTTAACAAATCCCAGTGGGTGCGTACTGATGAAGAGTCCAAAACTGGGACGAAACAGCTGTCCAGTACTCCCAGGTTTTCCAATGGCTCTCTAACTAATGTCAGCTCATGATGAAAATGCTGTAGAGACTGAAGATTTCGATCCAATGAAAAAAATAAGTCAACGAGAAATTCAAAATAATTTGAACAAATAAACTATATGACATCCATGGAGAAATCGAATGTAGCCGTGAAACTGTGGCTCAATAATCAATTTTAAAAATACCACAAAAATTCAAATTGTATAGTCAGTCTTTGACACTGCATCATGATCTTGAAAATCATTTGAGCGTACTCATTGATCTGATTTATTTATCCTATACCCAGAAGGTGATGATAAACATTCTCACTTCTCTTCATTTCAGATTCTGAGACTACACCTTCACCTCTCGTAGGGAGGACATTGGCGTTCGGTTATTGCCGCAGTAAATCTGTTTGAATACTGATACAAACTTGCTTCATTAAATAATCTAGATAAATAAACATAGGCTAGTGTTATTGATATAAGAATAAAACTTGGGCACTGTGGTAGAGTGTAATTCCATTATGGGTAAATTTTTATTTTAATAGAGTCTCACAGTGGCATTTAAACCTACAAACTCACTCAGGGACAAGCTCTGTAGGTTAAAGGACCCAGTGGACCCAATTAGACAAAATAATATAATTTACAAAATACCCTGCAATGACTGTGAGGCCAACTACACAGGTCAAACTAGTAGGTCAGGGGTAGTCAGATTGTCAGAACATAAGAATTTAGCTAAGGTAAGAATGGTTGACCCAGAGAAGATAAGTAATTTAGAAAAAAGCTCGGCAATTGCAATGCATGCATTAACACACAACCACTCAATAGGGTGGGAGAGGGTTAAAATTCTAAAAAGTAATCTAGGTAGGTGGAGAGAGAGGTTGATTACTGAATCTTTGTTCATCGAATCTACACCCAACACATGCAATAGGAATGAATCATCACTCATACCTGAAATATGGAAAATAATACTACCAATCAAATCAAGTGGAAATCAAGTGAAAAATAATGGAACTATATAAATGAATTTAGGAAGTCGTGTGATTACCTTGATATGATTATGAGCAATAAATTGTGCTCGAAACGTCATCAGTAAATATTACTGTATAACACTGTGAGACTCTATTAAAATAAAAATTTACCCATAATGGAATAGGCTAGTGTTATTTAGTTGATGGTAAGTGTCAATGGGATCTAGGACTTGGGTATACTTGCATACCAGTGAGTTAGTGTTCCACGGAGACATAAACTCAATACCCATCGATTGTTTTTTTTTATTATAGCTTGATTCCACACAGTATTTTGGTACAAATATGGATTTTTCAGCATGTAATATCGGTAGCCCAAATTTAGCAGGCCGACCATTTGTATCAGGTGTGCGTCGGCAAGAGATCGAACTCCGAACCATGTGCATGGTCGGCGAGAGTCCTAACCACTGTGCCACCAACGCACACTGAAGTGTTCTTTAGTCAACCTTTAGATATTACCAAGTGTCCACACAAGAAGCCAACATGTTATCAATTACCGTGTATTTTGCTTCCATTAAATCAATCAATGCAGATTCAAAATAATTTAAATAAACCCCAGCTACTCTTATCTTTATACAACAAGATTTTGAGTAGTGATTCATGAATAGCTACAGAAGCACAAAAGTACTTCATTACATTGTACCCAGAGAAGTTCATTCAGTCAGTATAAAACTACTTTTTCTGTTGTAGTTAATGGGAATCACGAATCAAGTAAAGGTCTTATTTCTATGTTTATACACTAAGAAGTGAGTTCTTGGCTCTATGGCTAATTACAATGACTGCGATGTGTGCTACTGATAAAATTTATCAGTAGTACACAAGGAGACGTTCATCGGAACAAAAATATCAAATAGCGGAAAGATAGATTTGACGTTAAAGAGAGCAAATGAACCAGTGTTGCGGTGAAACATGGGAGACACAGAAAAAAGACAAGGAAACACAGACGGGATGGGGGGCAGAAGTAGTACAACACGGAAGATCTGTGCAAATAATGATTTGCAGATAATGTGCACATAATTTCCCTATACAGAGACATTAAATTCCAAATAAACATTCCGTTATCAAGTCTCTTGTCTTCTACCACTCCAATACTACTGTGGTGAGAGATGGTCGCTAGCCAAATTGGTTGACAGTAATTGAGGTCAAAGGTCAAGGTGGACAGGCGGATACAGTTAACCTATACATGAACTGACACAGCCACAAGATATGCAAGGTTAACTTTGCGTGAGAAACAACCAACCAACAGACTGTATTATCTACTAATATTAACCTAAAATAATGTTCGTCAAAAACTATAAATACGTGTTGATTTTCCGAAATAAACGTTCTGTTGCCTGGCCCTTGTCTTCTGTTGTTACACTACTACTACTACTAAAATGATGCCATTCTAAGATAAGCCTTTAAAAATCACCACAGAAATAGGGAATAAAAACCATTAGGCATTTCACATGTAAAACCAATAGTAAGTCCCAACAAAAACATGATTTTCAAGTATTGGTTTTGTAGGGATTTTGTTTTGATTGCATGGGGGATTTCATCATGAGCTGACATCAGTTAGAGAACCACTGGAAAACCTGCAGGGAGTACTGGACAGCTGATTCCTCCTTGTTTGGGACTGTTCATTAGTACGCAGGTTGAAGATGAGGCAGTAACTCATCAAAGAAGACATTGCGAAATGGTCGCGCTATGTCATGAATTGGCAGAAGTTAGAATTCAAGGACCATTGGATCGGGTCCCAGTGGCTCAATGGTCTACGAGCTCGTCTTGTAACCAGAAGGTCCTGGGTTCTAACCCTGGAGGTGGGTGCGTACTGATGAAGAGTCCCAAACTAGGACGAAACAGCTGCCCAGTATTCCCAGGTTTTCCAGTGGTTCTCTAACTGAAGTCCTCCATACAATAAAAACAGAATTCTCTAACAAAAATGAAACTGCACCATCTACAGTTATTGCTGTCTCTCTTTGCTTCTAGAAATTCACGGTTTCATAAGGCTTTAAAGAAAATTTTTTATGAATAAACATCATCAAAAGAAATACTAAAAATAACTAAAGAGAACTATGCGTCTTAGTTTAAAATCTATCAACAGTGAATACCAATTATTCCACTCTGGATAATAGTCAAGGATGTTGGCCTGATTTCATGGCTGGCACATTTTTTGACTATAAGTACATTTTTATTCAACAATTATATTGATTAAGTGTTAGCAAACAGATTCTGAATCAAGGTATCAGTGCTGCAAGACATACCATTGATTAGTTGGATCTCATATAATGCTAAGAAAACAACAAGTGGTTTCCGACTGTTATCTAATATTAGTGTCATTTTGTGAATATATAAGTGAGCTACAGTCAATTAATTTCTTAAGAATTATTAATTCATAGCAAGATGGAAATAGCCTTTGTGTTATTTTTATTCCGTGTCGTTCGAAGTAGAACATAGGGCTTCAAACTTTGGAATTTTGTTTGCCTTTTCCTTTCTGCGCCTCTACTGTCGGCCAGTAAATGAGGCGAGGCTTACGAGTTCGTCATTCTGGAATTGAACACGGATCACGTGAGTGGTTGGTAAGCATTCTACCACTGAACCACCGATGCGCATGGCATCAATATCAGTCTATCAACACAAAGGTAAAGATTAAGGGTGAAATGAAAATCTGAGTTGCGGCGGGACCCGAATCAGAGGCCGCCAGATTACTAGTCCTGCTGTTTACCAGCTCAGTTAAGAGACTCTACATCTTTACCAGTTCACCATTTCACTGTAATAACAAATGACCACAGTTCCTAGAACACATCCAAATGTTAATAGGTACACATATATTATGAAGAAGATATTTATCGTCAGTGAATTCCGGACGCATATCACTCTGTTTCAACTGTTATTTATTTAAGAAGTACAGGGAGTCATTACTTTCGTCACTATAAGAGTAATCAGCTTTCAATACATAGCTAATCACAATTCATTACTTCTACTCATGCCGTAACTTGGCGACTGCATTACCCTCTGAGGTGTGATTGAGGTGGACAGCTTTTGAGACAGTTTTACGTGCTGCTACTTCAACATTCTCATTTTTCATATTTTTTTGGCAAGTTATCTAAATTGTTATTGAATTAGTGCCGTTCAGTTTAATTTAAGCCAGGGATACTATGTGAAACACTACTTAAAACAAGACAGACAGCGTTCCTTTGATAACCAAATGAGAAGTAATATAGATCCTTGTATAGACATGTCACCAATAAAACACAAAGTAGAATTGAACGAGAGACATTCTGTCTGTGAAGTTTAAATTAGGCTTTTATTTCCTGTTGACTGATGATGTCTGACCGAAATTCTTGGTCTTAGTACAGACTCTTCGACAATGTTTAATATTAACATAATTTTAATTTGGTAGGTAGTACACTAGCAGTGAAGCTTGTCCTATATGGTGCTTGAAACAATGGGTGCAGGGTTCGAGTCTCATCGGGGACACTATCACTCACTAGAGAAGCAGGTACATCCAGTTGATGAGTCCTAAATAGGGCGAAACACTCATTCTAGATTCCACTGCTAATCCCCATGAGTGAATCAGTCAGTAAGTCTCAACATAAAATTATGTAGCAGTTCAAGTTACGACACTCTATGTAGCACACAAAGGTAGAGAAGCAGATTCAAGAAAACTGCAATGCATTGCTGATGAGAAGAAACTTATAGAGAACCGAATAGTAACATAGGGAAAACATGAGAAATTAATGGGTCTGGGAGATTACAAATACTGAATAAATTTGCACCACTGAGAACGATTTTGAGTTAATATCATCAAGTCTTTAGCCATCAGCTTCTTAAAATCCCTCACTCCGGCAGTCTACACCTCCCTACATGACTAGCTCGAACCAACTGTCAAAGAGGTCATGGATTAATGCCAGACTTTGGCATGACCACCCTTAACTCTTTTCCAACCTGATCCTATATCAGTTAACAGTACTGGGATAGGAAGGCACGCTCAAAAATAGTTCTAGCCATCACAGCTGATGTAGCTTTACAACCCTGTCAACTGATTTCCCATCCTTATCTCACACTACGCTTAACCTCAACACTGCTCACCGTATTATACCGGTTAACACAAGATATAGAACACTAACATTTGTAGTCGAAGACAATTAACCTTTTCACATTTGCCATCTACTCATCACTATTACCCAAAAATAACATTTTGCTTGGAGTTAGAAGTCGCAACCACTTGAAAACTGGCTCTTAAGAAACTGGATTTTTCGTGGTGAGATGTTCCAACGACACCTCACAAGGTTTTCCATCCGATCTTAATACTAAACCAATGCTCGTTTTCCTCAATAGTTACGAAGTGAGAAGTCACTACAAGAAAAACTTATCACTGGAAAAAGATATTTATGCAAAAAAAAATATTACATACTCACCTTTTTATCTTACTATTACCGTTTAACAATCGTTCACGTTGTCTTCTATTCTTAAACCAATTCGACACTTGTGTTAACGTGAGCCCTGTATGCTTCGCTAGGGCATGCTTTTCAACAATTGACGGATATGGATTATGCGTAAACTGTTCAGTTAGATAATGTCTTGATTTATCCTTAAAATAATACGTCACCTCATCACCATCCCATATTGTCCTTGGCGGAGGGAATCTCTTACGGACACGATATTTACCGACAGCATTCAACAGACGTCCACGCGACTTTTCAATTTGTCTATAATGCGCTTGATACCATAAATGTTGCATTGCATAATGATTATATGCAGTGAAGGAGAAATTTTTCAAAATTTTAAATAAATCCATAAATTTTTCATCAATGAATAACATTAATGCTCTACACTTCATAATAGTTTCACTTGTTGAATACATTGTGCTTGTTGATATCTTTAATAGAAAAGCTCTCAACTGTTCAATTTTTCGACTGGTAAAAAGTACTTCACAAATACATTCAATTTGATTAATACTAAAATTGATTTGTAAATTGATGATATTCCCATCGATATTATTGCATAATAGTGCTGATGTAGACGAAGGAGAATTAGCAGAGAACGATGAATTCATTGATAATATTTGATAGGGATCAGCACTGAATATTGATTTATTGTTTGGAGTGGTTGTTGTTAGTCTGTATACATGGTCATTATTAATATTATTATTACTATTACTACTACTACTAGTGCTATTAATGGGCATGTTTAGAGGATTACCAGTTGTGGTTTCTGACTGCATTTCGATCTATACTATTAATGACTGATGAGTGAATTTTGTAATTTATGTATTTTGTGATTACCTGAGAATGCACCCACCTTTCTTTATGGGAATCTGACTTAACTATTTGTTCGGTTGTTGTTGTGTTTTTTTTAACCTTAATTATAGAACATCTTTGGTTTGGATTGGTCAGTTATGGGGAAGGGGAGGGGAAAACAAATAAGTCAATGCATCTCATTGGTTGAGTGAACACAGAGTGTTAGTGTTGTTGTAATTACATGGATGAATGACACAGAGGTGCTATGACGAAATCAACATTTCACGGAAACATATATGTGTATGTTATCTCTATATCCTTAGGCTTATGAGTACTAGTAGTAGAAGTGTGCGACATAGATTCACTTAAATAGGACTGTTTTATCATTTATGCATACTTCCTACTGAGTATTTACTTAATTTATCACTTAACTAATGAACTCGTTATTATAATGAAGATAATGTGCTGTTATAAATTTAACAGATCACGTTAATTAACAGCGGGAGATCAGTGTAAATGCAGATCGAGTCGGAAAAGGTTTACACTTCACTGAATTTATTCAGAGATGATAAAATAAATAAAAGTGCATTTTGTTTGAACTGCTGATAAGTTTATGATAACTACTTTATGACAGTGTATGTGTGTGATCTTACACTACGACTTATTTGCTTATCTAGACAAAAAAAAAGATGGCCTGAAAGATTTTACGTAATTAGATAAGAAAGCCTGACAATGATGTAATCGCATGCCAGGTATTTAGATAACCACAAAAAAAGATCAAACTGCCTGCAATCTTCACTACAATTGTTGTCAACACGTGAACACAGACCGAGGTTTTCGATCCAATCATATCAACTAACGGGATAGTGAAAATAATTTTGACCAATAGCAACTGATAACCATCGCACAAGGGGTGGATTTGGTGGCTTATTAGCCTAGTAGATGATACTTTGGAGCTGAAGCTGTAGGTGGTATGTCCAGATCTCAATGGGAACAGTATAACTCAACTGGTGAATCCCATTGTGGATACTACTGCTATCCACACCAAGACATGTCACAAACTAATAAAGCATAACAGCAGAGAGATAAACATTTATGGCGGATCGCGTAAAAGTGTGTGTGTGTGAAGGTTGGATGCGTGGGCGGGCGGTGAAATAATGTAATTAAAGGTGGATAGAATAAAACGAGTTAAGTTACTGAGAAAATAGTCTGGTAAGCGTTTAAAAATAAGATACTTTAGAATTGTGACATGAGCTTCATGAAAGTATAATCATGTCATCAAAGTCAAACACATGTTCTGCAAATGGGACAAGGAATCTGAGATATCTAAAAAGAGAAGAACAATCACCCTTACAAAAGCAGCAGATTCTTTACACACAGATTCGTTATCTAAGACTGAACACTCAGCATAATGTAACAGTAGAATTTGGCATCGGTGGAAGAGTATACTTTTACATTACATCAGTTTATTTGATTTAAAACACAGTGATACTGTATCAATAACTCATTAACGTTTCGAGCACGATTTGTTACTCCCAACCATATCAGTGTATTCACACGGCTTCACAACGTGTTTTATGCAGTCGTACTCTTCCTCTTATTCTCATGCAAACTTCGGTATATCCCGTATAGATGTTGCGTTATTTCGATTGCACGTGTTTGGCGTTGATTCGATAAATAAAGATTCTGCAATTTACCATCTCTCTACCTATTTATGTTACTTTTTAATACTTTTACCCCATCTTTCCCTACGGTGTGATTACTCGTAAATAAAATGCATTGAAATGGCCGAGCTATTCCCAGATTAATTATTTCATCAGGGTCAGTCAGTCTAGTTCTAGCTAAATCTCTATGTTCTGTGCGTCGGTGGCACAGTGGTCAGGACTCTCGCCGACCATGAACATGGTCCGGGGTTCGATCCCCTACCGACGCACACCTGATATCAATGGTCGGCCTGGTAAATTTGGGCTACCGATATCACATGCTGAAAATTCCATACTTGTACCAAAATACTGTGTGGAATCAAGCTGTAATCAAAAATAAAAAATATTAAAAAAACTGACCCGAATCTACTAGTTTGACTTATGCAACTGACCTCACAGCCATTAAATGGTATTTGGCAAATTGTATTATTTCTGCTAATTGGATCGATCAGATCCTTAAGCTGACAAATTTTATGGATTAGTTGCCTTAAATCCTACCCTGTTTCCAGCCTTGTAAAAAAATCCTACGTAAGGTTTCTGACGTTCCTTCTTTATATGTCAGTATATTCGAGGCTTTGAATTACTTATTATTTATATTACTACTCCTGCTTTACTTATGGGCCTACATACATTTTTGGAAAAATTATTGTGAGTATTTATTCACTAGTAATGTTTTCCTTATTTATTTCATCATTTAAATCTTCTTACTTATTACTACCTCTGGCTCAATTACGCAGACATTTAACTAAACCTACCTTTATCGATTTCGGGTAGGATGATTCAGTGTCCAGATACCTATGTGAATGTGACGGTTTCCTACAGTCACTAGTATCTGACCAACCACCCTGTTTCCCTCTTATTTTATAATCCAGCACAGCCATCTCACCTTTTTCATTTTCTGCCATGAAAGTGAACTTGATTCCATTTACTGCTGAATTTATATGTATGAAGAGCCTAGGGTTGTGTTCAGATTTCAACACAGTGAATGTATCATCCACATATAGCCTAAAAACAGCACTCTACTTTCTAAGAGGTTTACTTTTCTAACTATCCATAAGTATATCTGCTACTGCTGGAGATATTGGTGATTCCATTACCACCCCATTTGTCTGTTTGTTTTATTTTGAAATTTGAATACAATGGAGGTTAGACATAAATGAACACCTAATATTATTTCTTCAACCGATAACTTAGTCCTGTTTTACAGTTCCGAACTGCCTCCAGTGCTGCATTAATCGGAGTATTAGTGTGCAAACTTGTTACATCAAAACTGATCTCTTTTTGATAGCCTACCCTTTTGCGAATACAAACATTTCCTCACTTCGTATACTGATGATTGTGAAGAATTTGGTGTCATCAGCTATCAAGTTTTTAGATGTCTTTTCTTTTGTATCCTCTAACCATTTAATGAAATACCTTTCCTTACCACTTATCTGCTTCCTCCAATGAAGACACTCAAAATGATAAAGTCACTTTACAGTATCAAGGAATGGTAATTTAGGATTTTCCGATCATTGTATTATTCTCTTGAAAAAAATAGTTTTGCAGTATAACAGCTCCACCTTAAAGTCTTATCAAATCTGTGCTTTGTCATTCCAAGCACATTGTCTCTCTTGAATGATAATTCTATGTTCATACAAACTTTGTGGAAATTAGGTGGAGATATTTCCGCTTGTGAGAACCATTGCTCCTTTGTGGTTCAGAGACTCGGCATATACGTCACGAAAAGCATTTCTAAAAGGACACTGAAGACCTTCATCTACAACCGCCTTTGCTGAATACAAAAGATCACATGGGCAGAAAAGTTTAGCAACAAGGAGCTTGGACAACAGACCCATCAACAACCTACTGCCCAACAAATATGCCAACGAAAATGGAGATGGATCGGACACACGCTGAGGAGACCGTCGAGTGACATCAAGCCCCATGCAAACCCTCGAGTGGAAGTCAAATGGTAAATGAGCCAAAAGTTTGGTGTAGGTCCGAAGGTGACATGGTAGAGATTGTGGTAGGTGGAGATGAAGATAGCTAAAAGGACTGTAAAGATCATGGAAGAATTAAGATGTCCTGCTGAATCCCTATGTTCCACACGGAACCCAAGAAAATAATAATATAATAATCGCATTCCGACTAATTTTAATTTTGCCTTATGAACTTATCTTCTACATATAGTCTAAACTATTGCAATCCACCTAAAGAGAGAAAACTTATTTGTTCAGAAGAAATTTGTATAACCCCTTTCCTTAACTTGGCCGTCACTACTTGATTGTAAAACTGATGATTTCCCCTTTTCTTTGAGACTCCTACAGGCTCTTGTTATAGTTTGAACTATCTTTAATCCGTTGCATTAATTCTATCCTTAATTTCCTCTGACATTCAATTTAATATTACACTTGTGCATATTGTCACGTACACAGGCTTTTAAACTGTGATCTATTGATCTTAACAACTCGATATTATTAAAAAACATAATAATTGCCAATAACAACTACTTTGTCAAAGTTATGTTTGCATAACTACAGAGCAAGACAGAGAAGTTATCGAAAAGCATATTTTTTGCTCAATCTTCTCTTTTTTCTGTCTCCTAATTGTCTCAGCAAGAATTTTTGCTACACTGATTATTTTGACAATGCAATATCATCATTAATGTGCTGTTGACGCTTCGAGCACGATTTATTTCTTATATTTTCAAGTATTGGTTTTGTAGGGATATTGTTTGATTACATGGAGGATTTCATCATGAGTTGACATCAGTTAGAGAACCACTGAAAAAAACCTGGGAGTCCTGTCTCGTCCTATTTTGTGTCTCTTCAGAAGTACAAACCCACGGCCAGGCTTGGAAGCCAGGACCTTTCGGTTACAAGCAGGGGTTCGTAGATTATAAAGCCACTGGAACCTGATCCAATGGCCCGTGAATTGCAACTTCTGCCAACTCACGATATGGCGCGATGACTATCTAATGTCATTAGTGGCGAGTATTTGTCCTAACACCCTGCCTGCTGTACCCCCTTGACCACGACTTCCTACTGGAAGTTTCATACTCCAAGTAAATCATGACCGATTATTTCATTTCTAGTTGCCTAGTAAATATCAACGACATAAAATCTAATATGATTACTGAATGATACCAGTTTACCCACCTAAAAACTACACGTGCAGAGAAATTAGAATATACAAACGAAAGAAAAGTTAAGGTAAGTACTGTTAACATCCAGATAGTCTGTATATGCATCTATGCTGCCACTACTGAATCTCATCAGTATGACACAGAACTTCAAACCTTTACTCTTGGTTGTCTGTGTTCAAGCCAGACAGACAGATTACACTTTCCTACATGAATCAAAACAGTATTTTAATAACTGTAAGGATTTGTGTTATGTTTTGATGTGTTAATCCGTAACTACCTTCCGACTTTTACCGCTGGTTCAGCTAACATCACGTATTATTGCGAGTGGTGTTAAGGTGGTCGACGTACACACCACAACCACCTCATTCATTGAAGGTCAGTGACATCAGGAAGTGAATTCAGTCTTATTTTCGGTCGATGGTGACATTTAGTGGAATTCAGAATGTGCATTTCGTCCCATTTCGGGACTCATTACCCGAATTCCCAGTGAGTGATTGGGTTCCCACTGAAACTTAATTCTTGCATCCATCGTTTTAAACTCCTAAGTATTATACACCAGATCATCAAGGACCCCACAGACTCCCCTTATGCAACGGATATCAAGTAGAATTTGTTTTTAGACGAATATGCATTTCATGTTGATTGATTATGCTGCAGAGAAATTCTCGCCCTCTCCTATTAAGGAATCTGTAACTAACCTCCAAAATGCTTATCCAGTAGGCCGACTACAGAACGGATGAATCTACGAGGATAATATTCATCCACTATTTAAAGCCTCTTAAAAATTTTCCAGATCCAGTATCCTCATTTCACAGAATTATTGTAGAAAAGTGAGCACTACCAAGAAGCACAATTAGTTCTTTACAACACGGTACGATATTCCAACTATTTCATAAATAATACAGACTAATGAAAAACAAAAAGTTCTGTGTACCATTATCTACATTTATTGGACTACAATACCTGTTTGAAATAATGCAACTTTCTAGACAAACAAAGACTCTGAATTTAGTCAGCATCTTCAACTAATATGGCTGTTAATTAAGGAGTGTACCATGAGAAGTTAAAACCTGATCAAGACATGGGAGCATCTCACTAACAAAAATCTTTAATCAACCCAAACAGTAAAAGTGATGACAAGTTAGGACGCGTAATACATTCGAAAAGTACTTAACTGATAAATGACTCGGAGTAAAAATAGTGGTCAGCTGATATGGGTGCTTACAACTAACGCAGTGACACTTGGAGAGGTGTTAAAAAACAGTGAGTGATTAACAGTTAGTGATAGCATCAACACTGTATGCTACCAGCTGATATAGGTAGTTTTAGATCACTCATGTGAATCGACATTGTGCAGTCATTAGCAGCTTTGCCTGCTTTCTTAATGTCATTATCTGCCAAAGAAGATTAAATAATATTGTAACTTGAATACTACAAGTCTTCGAAGGCAAAGTTGATCTTCAAATGAATATACTACAAATAAACAGGTTATTGGTTTCCTTATTACATCATTTACTCTCCTGAATTTATAAGCTGTGGCTACCATATTGATCTATACTCTAGACATGGGAACATCTGTGTAACTACTAGATGTCACAATTTGAACACTGTTGGGAAACTCACTTTCAGGATTAATTGTAGCCGGTGATTTTATTTTTTGTTGCAGCCACTCTGGAATGTGTTCTGTAGAGTCCTACCCTGGAGAGACCGATGGGTCCACCCTATGTACGTGTGATAACACATAGATGTTAATTGGTTAACACAGTGGCATGTGACACTACCGTTCAGATACTCTGAGTGTGACAAGGGCAACGTAGACCTCGTTTTCTCTAATGGAAATAAGTTTGGCTGCATAGTAAGTTCTACTAAGTGCCACTTTGAGTCTTTGTTTAGTAATTAGACTTTAGTGGTCATTTTTGAACGTTTAGGAGATATAAATATCTTGTTTGGGAGCTGACTGGATCGCTGGAGTTCTTCATTTGACACTTCTGCAACGCTTAATGGATTTCAGGGGATAGTTGTTATCTAACACTATTTTACTAAGGTTTTGTATTTCGTCTTCAAACATATCCTATGAACAAATATGTTGAATGCATGTGAACAAGCAATTAACCAACTCCTTTTTATACTAGATACTGTCACATTTAGGTGGGTTTCCTATTGACAGACCGTCTTACTGACCCATTTTGTCGGTGAGTTATAAGCACAGAAAAGAGGAAGTGTTGGGCATGAATCTAGCAGCCCCACCGTATAGAAACAACATCATCACTACTGAAAATTCAAAAGCTCAAGTCGCATATTTCACTCCAGAAATGAAGTCAAATAAATTACTAGGAAACAAATAAAGCTGCTGTTTGTTATTAACCCTATGAACATCCAATTTTCCATTGAAAGCATTTTCCGAAATAGTTTTGCCCACTTGATCTGAGAAACATTTTTCAGTGATAAAATTACTCATCGAGTATCAAAATGGTGAGACTCATTATTTATTTACTTATTTTGACATAAAGAAATGTTTTAGCGTTGGTTGTAAAATTAAAGGGTAATAAATGATCGTTTACCTCAGGGCTGTTGACCTGTTACCTAAACGAAATAGTTACTTTATAATGGCTAACTGTAACAAATTATTATACTCCACTGTCACTGATAGAATAATTAATCGTCTGATGTCTGGTATGCAAGTGTGTGGTACACATGTGTGCCTAAATGACCAATTCTTCAGTGTACCAAGGCGAGGGAGACAGGTATGCTTGTTATTTATTTCGGTGACAGTAAATACAGTTTCATATACACATAAACCTCTCTGTCTTATTGATGATGGTTAGAGAATAAAGATAAAATAATTAATGATGCCGTGAAGTGATTTATGTCCATCAGGATCCATAATAGGAGGGAAATAACAAAACATACAAATGGAAATTAAAAAAAACACAACCAAAATCGCAATTAATCAAATGTGTCGGTTTTTTTTAAGTCAACGAATTCTAATTTTAAACAAATTTGTATTAAATCAGAGGTATATTTTTTTAAAGCAGATAATTATTCCAAAGGTCATAAAAATTAACAGGTCAGTTGGATGAAATCAGGCGAATTGTTAGTCTATCAGCAAGCTGAGTGAAATAATATTACTTTCACAATAGAGGAGCTGGGTCTCCTGTTCTTACCATTATTGGGTTCTAGGGATTTTGTTTGCTTCTGAAGCCACTTAGGATCTAGACGAAGATTGAACGCTGCGGTTAAA
Source organism: Trichobilharzia szidati (assembly GCA_944472155.2). Taxonomy (NCBI): domain Eukaryota; kingdom Metazoa; phylum Platyhelminthes; class Trematoda; order Strigeidida; family Schistosomatidae; genus Trichobilharzia; species Trichobilharzia szidati. Next base: position 56,483,443 of record OX235271.1, on the reverse strand, counting down.
CAGACTTTATGCATTTAACATCACAATAATTGAGAATGTGAAGCCGATATATTCATCTAAGCCCTTCGAACATGCAAAAAATGATGTCACATCCCATTGTATTCACCTATTTGAATGTACGTGTGGACACATACATAAGGAGGACTCATCGATCTCTGCAAGTAAGGCCTGGCTTCAGAAGCAAATGGAATCCCCAGAACCCATTAATAGTGAGAACAAGAGACCTAACTTCTCTATTGCGAAACATATTATAGAGACAGGACATAAAATTGATGTTTATACATCTTTTAAACCTATCTAAAGAACGTGTTTGGGGCGTATCCTAAAGTTTGTGGAAGCCCTAGCAACTTGGAATTTGAAATATTACTATCTAATAATACTAATACTAATACCACTGATAGTGTAACAACAGAAGGAAAGGGTCAGGCAACAGATCGTTTATTAAGGAAAATCAACACATATTTATAGATTTTAATGTACATTATTGTAGATTATTGTTACTAGAAAATACAGTCTTTTGATTGGTTGTTTCTCACAGAAAGTTAACCTTGCATCTCTTTGTGGCTGTGTCAGATCATCCATGTGCTAACTGTATCCGCCTACGCAAAGCCTTTGTTCTCACTTTCTCACCATCAATATTGGGGACATAAACATTGACGTCAATTACTGTCTACCAACTTTGGCTAGCAGCCAGCTCTCACCACACTACTAACACTGATAATAACTATAACTTCATTCTAGTACATGGACAAGTGATATGAATGCTCTTGCAATCCAAGTTTTATTCAACTCGAAATTCCTATTTCTGTGAAAATAATTCAATCTAATCAACTACAGACGGCAAGGATGAAGATATGAAAGCCAGAAAGGATCTAATCAGAAAAGCAAGGCCGAAATTCATCATTCTGAAATTTGTGCGGAACAAGACCCGGATCTTCAACATTAACGTCAACTCAGTCCTTCTATATAGTTCAGAGACACACAGAGTCATGAAAAGCATTTTCATCTGGCTTCATATTTTTTACCAACAGCTGACTTTGCTTCATACTGTAGATCAGATGGTCGGCCAGAAAGGATTAGCAACAAGGGACTTGGGGAACGAACCGACCAACAGTCTATTGCCAACAAATATACAGAGGGAAATGGAGATGGATCGACACACGCTGAAGAGACCGTTCGATGACATCACTTGCCAGGTCATCCTTCAAATGGAATCCGAATAGGAAAATAACCACGAGTATATCCGACAGTGACTTGGTGGAGGTCGTGTAAGGAGGAGATGAAGGCTTGTTGACAGTCATGGAGCCAGGTAGAAAGGACTATAGTGGACAGAGTGAAATGACGATGTGTTACTTACTGAATCCCTACGTTTCACTGGGAACCCAAAATAATAATAATAACAGTAATAATTTCAAGTAGTATTGAGAAGTGAATTCCTTCAGGAGGAAATCCTCCAAGATTTTGCCAAAAAAACCTAATCTGTAATACCCGTTGCCCAATAGCACTGTCCACCTGATCACTTCATAACTTAACCAAACTTGTAAAGGACACGGAACAAAGAGTACTCTTTTCGATAAATTCATCATCAGGTTCTACAATTATATATATACATTATAATGAATGAATGAATTAGTCTTATGAACGACATTAATGTCTAAATAACATCCTTCTCTATAATATACCGGGTGCCTAACAAATTAATAAAATCGTCGAAGCATCGCATGCTCCAAACAGGAGAGGCTATTGCAATTCGCCTCAAACAACCAGTGCTCTGTGTTCAAAAGAAGCAAGTCCAGCCCCTACTATTGCCCCGGTTGGCCTTCAGTAGAGACTATAAATCCATGAATTTGTAATATTATCTTTCCTAATTTTTCTGACATTCAGCTTATTTTATGTTGATGCTATTCAGCTGTAATCTATCAATATTATTGATTCGATGTTATTTAAACATTAATGTCGTTCATAAGACTAATTTATTCATTCATTCATTATAATGTATATTAAATTGTAGAACCAGATGATGAATTTATCGAAAAGAGTTCTTTTTGTTCCGTGTCCATTCTTTTGATAAAACTTTTGTAGTAGAATAATTGATCCGAAAATTCCTCTATAAACAATCTATTTTACAATATTGTTAATTGTTTCGAATATTTTAACAAATTTCGTAATTATTACCTTTTTCCCCTGACCGTTCTAACTTTTGCAGATCTTTTTTTTACTTAATCCTTATTATTTGTCTTTGTTTTCGGTTGAATCCTGTTTTAAATGCTTCAGTTTGCTGTTGTAAGCTGATGGACTGTTGACATTATTGTGTCATTTTACTACAGAAGTTTTGTTTAAATGAATTCAAGTATTGGTGACTTGATCATGGCCTGTCTGAGCGAAACGCATTTTTGTTCTATTAGGTTTTTCTAGACTGATTTTTGATCGCATTCCGTTGAGAATATTCTTCTTCATTCTCAAGTATTTTGCGTATTGTGTACCTAAGAAACTTTTGAACTGCCTGGTGGTATTGTTGAGGTAGTTTTGTATCTTTGCCATAAGTTATTACTGTTCAATAATACCATAGACTCTGTTACACATTAAACAGTGTTTTGGTATTGTTGGAGCTAAAGCACAAAAATATCTCGGTTAATGAGAATAAAATAAGTGTAGTGAGCTGTTAGTATTAGATGGTTGGAGGCGATCGGTAGGAAGCCTTGGCTGGACCTAGGTTTCGTGCTTGTTGGCACTCACCAGTCAGCAAGGTGTATCTGCAACCTTGAAGGATATTATTTCCCACCCCTCTGAGATTAGAACTCGCGTCACCCAGTGCTGCATTTTGAGACGTTACCACTGAGCTATTCGGGCTGGCGGTTGACCTCCTGTAGGACTGTATTGGAAGGGACATGAGTTTCTTCAAGTTTGCAGATACGCCTTACTGACGAATGCCAACTAGCACGAAACCTAGATTTGAATCTGGGCTTCCTGCTAATTGCCTCCAACCATCTAATATCAACAATTAACAGTGCGCTGTGATGAAAAGCTAACTAGCATGTTGACCACATTGCAAACTTGACTGATACAATTCAGTCTGCACCAAAGATAGGACTAGACACGCACATTACACTAGTTACTGACTAGTATTCAATGAAAAAAATAAGTGTAGTGAACTTTGAACTATCAACATGACGTATGTAAATCAACAGCAGTTCCATATTTACGGTCAGTAAGATAGAATAATGCAATATCATAAAGATACATCGATCTATAGAGAATTAGTGAGCATAAAGTCAGGTCAGTTGTATTGATTGATGCATGACGTGTATATTTTTGGTTTTAGTTAAACAATAATAGCTTTATTCTGAACAATATTTACATAGTGTACAGAATTTTCAGCAGGGTTTATTGCATGATATTTTCTCTCCATCCAGAATCTTCAAATAAAAGATTTAACTGACAGTAGATCGTGTGACACAGTTCTATCTGACCTGAAGAGAAAACCAATCCATTATGATGTCTCTTCTTTGCCTCCTTCGAAGAATACATGACATTTTGTTGAATGTCAATTGTAAAAAGTTCAGGAGTATATTTTATGAACCAAGGACACCACTCAGGAACTGTCATCTCATGTATGAGGATTACTATGGGATTTATTTAGCAAACACAATATGCATTACCGTCAGAATGTTAGAGTTTCATTCACATCTTCAAAGTCAGCATGTAAGGAGAAAGAAGTATACAATCATGAAGTTAACTCCTTCTCCTCAATGACGTGTGTTGAATTTAAGCAGGAATCAATAAACAAAAAGGTGTGAATCCAGTTTTCGTGTTTGTTGAAAACTGTTAGAAAGGAATATCAGCCTTCATGAAGAAATCAGTGTTCCTCTTGGGACTTGTATCACTTAATGGCGAAATCAATGAGTTCACTACTCAGTAATTCAATCCTGAACAGTCCCATCTTCTGATTAAACATCTCAAACACCAGTACAAAGCACATCAGTGCAAAAATGTTGGTGTCACTTAGCCCAACAGCTGTATCATACACATAACTTCATATATATTCTATATATATATATATATATATATATATATATATATATATATATATATATAAATTGAATATTCCCACAATTTATTCAGAACAAAATATTTAGAGCGAACAATTGTTTTCAATAAATTCTTCTCCAGGCTCTACAATTATAAATCCATTAATTTAAGCATACAATAGCCAGTAAAGGCAAATTAGAATCATATCAGAAAGTGTATTGTGGAACAAGTATAACATGGGATGTAACAATAGTCAGGTAGTTTTTTTTTAAATATGCATGGTCAATGAGAAAATGGGACAAAATGAGATGCAGTAATTTAATTTAGTGATGTGTGTATATTTAATATAGAAAATACAGGTTTTGAGAGTGTGTGTAATCAGGGTGTTTGAGAGACAATATGAAAATAAACCAACGAATGGGCCGGACTAGACATAAGTTCTAGGTTGAAAATAACGTCAGTAAAATAATAAGGATGATATAGTGTAAAATTACAAGCACTATTGGTGAATGACTGTCAAATAATAATAATGAATATAATGAAGTGGAATGAACAGGATTTTGTAAATACGATAGCAAGTTGGAAAAGCACTGCTTAAACCTAAGGTAATAAAATCATAAGAAAGGTCATGAAAACATAAAAGTCGAAAATGAACGTTTGTCAATGAAAAAGAGGAGTAGAAGAAGAAGAAAAGAAAAGAAAATTGTGAAAGGAATTTATAGTGTTAATGGAGGATTTGTTGGCTTTATTGTAGGCCAAGGTAAACATAATGGTTGAACATACTTCTTCTGTATGCAAAGAGATGGTCTTCTGGTATTAATTGCCACCGCTTCAGCTACTGATAGAAGACGTAGTCGAGCTCCTCTAGATAAATTACTAGGAACGCGGTAAATAACTGAGAAAGCCTGGTCAAGTTTTATCGGGTGTCCCGTGTCTACCAAGTGTGCTAAGACTGCACTATTTACACATTTGGTTTCTCCTTTACTCAACCATACAGGTACATGTTCACGCGCGCGCATGGATAAAGCCCTCTGAGTACGGCCAATGTAACTAGCTCCACATGAGCAGTTGAATTCATAAATACACATTGATGAGGCCATCTTTGGTAATTTATCCTTTACTTGCTGTGTGAGTACTGGTTTAGTTGAGAAGTTGAGTACAAGTTTAGCTGCAGGAAATGTTCTACCTACCGCTCTATTAAGTCGACATTTTAGAATGTCAGCTGCAATTTCCCCTTTGTAACTTAACTTAAGATACAGAGCTTTCTTGTCTACGGTATCCACCTTTACTTTTTCTGTAGGTATGGACATATACTTCTTTAGGAAGCTCTGTGGATATCCATTTTCTTGCAGTGTGAGTTTCAGTTTATGCATTTCTTCCTTAATGCATTCCTCTGAACATATACGCTTTATTCTATAGCTAAGACACTTAACTAAGTTTCTTTTGTACTGAATTGGTGCGAAGCTATGGAAATGGGTGTACTGACCCGTCCAAGTTTTCTTTCTAAATAGTTTCCTTTGTAGATATCCGTCTGTCTTCATGGTAAGGAGGACGTCTAGGAAAGGTAAACTGTTATTGTCTTCCTCTTCACATGTGAACTGAATAGTTGGGTGAACACTATTAACAGCATTTAGAAGCTCTTGTTTGTTAAGATTTAAATCACAAACGATAAAGGTATCATCTACGTAACGACAATAATAGTCAAACCCTTTAATCGTGTCTTTAAGTGGACCGTTTTCAAGCTTTGCCAGGAAAATATCCGCTAGCATAGGGCCCAGAGGTGATCCCATGGCTACACCATCAACTTGTCTATAAAAATCATTATTGAACATAAACTGAACATTCATAGTGCATTTCAATAATAATTCTTTGACTTTTTCGGATGGGATTCTTACATCTATCTTTCTTTCTATCAGCTGGTCGCATATGTGGTTGACTGTTTCAAGCAGTGGGACGTTGGTGAATAATGATTCTACATCCAGTGACATCATTTTCTTTCCCTTTACATTCATTTTGTCCCATTTTCTCATTGACCATGCATATTTAAAAAAAAACTACCTGACTATTGTTACATCCCATGTTATACTTGTTCCACAATACACTTTCTGATATGATTCTAATTTGCCTTTACTGGCTATTGTATGCTTAAATTAATGGATTTATAATTGTAGAGCCTGGAGAAGAATTTATTGAAAACAATTGTTCGCTCTAAATATTTTGTTCTGAATATATATATATTGCATTGCCAATGCCTTAGTGATCCGGATAGAAAACCCTAATTTATGATATAATTCAGTCAATAGCAGTATCAATTATCCTCCTCGAATGAGATATGTATTCATCTTTGAAATTACTTCCAAGAACAGTTAACATGGAAGTGACACTACACTCAGATAAAATACCTCGCATACCGATACAATCTGTTCTTGATTTGACTTTCACACATCATCTATTCTACTAATCGACTTTATTACGTGGGTGTATAGCATCCCACATTTGAAATAAATTCTATCTTTTACAGAATGAGCATAAAAGTTATCGCAAGGTGTTTTCGTGTATAGTATAGGAAACCCCACAACAATTATTCCAACTGCACAAAAAAAGTTGATAAAACACCATTTAAAAAAAAATAGCCAAATGTAACATGTGACATGATTACAGTATTCCTCTAAGCATGTAATATAAAATCACAAAAAAAAGACCAAAATGGCCTGAGGAAAATTCAAATTATAATTAACCGCCTCTATTCTACTTATTTAAGTAGGCTGAAACAAAAGCGCACCAAGTTTGTTTCGCCATAAACATATATACTCACTCCTTAATATGTACATAAAGTGTGAAAAAATGTTTACTGTTCTTTTTAAAAATATAATTTCAAACAAACATTGAATAATTCTAAGTATGCAGAAGAATTGACAAAAAAACAAAAACAAATTTTCTCTTGAAAAGATACTGGCACACGATAATCGACTTGAAGTCATGTGATGCATAGAGCGAGAGAGGCAGAGAGGAATGCTGATGAAAACAATACGACTTGGTTAAAATGCGGGGTTTGTGAACAATAGATTTCTTTCATACTACGCAGCCTAAGGAATCATGTGAGCAAAGGTGAAGATTTTCAGTGCAGTAAAACAAAAACTAGAAAAAAAACACAACAATAATATACACAAAACAAAAAGATATCTGAAAATGAAGTCTTAACAGAATGTATGAAAATCTAATATAATAAAATGATGTGATAACTTTAAGAGCATTTCTAATGTTGATTACGTGTGCGTTAGTGGTTCAATAGTAGAATGCTCTCCAGCCATGTGGTAGGCCTGGCTTCGATTCCTCGCCGACACACACATTTCTCAACCTCATCTAGTCTGCTGGTTGGTCAATCAGTAGTAATGAAGTCATTACATTTTCTTATGATAAACACCATCGAATGAGCTCTACTCTAAGACGAAAGCAGGCCATGATAGCTTATTAGCTTTCAGACAGACGTATTTCTTTAAAATGGCAGTTTATTTTTATAGAAGAGATTTAAAAGAAATTTTACACGCTTAAAAGTTGGTGAAGACTGTGATACTTTTATGAGTATTTTTAATAATGATAGCAATAATAAGGCTTTATTTCAGAGAATATATGAACGTATAGAACAGAAATTTTCAGCGTATTTAGTTCCAAAATATTTCGTCTTCATACATGACCTTCATGTAAAGTAATAATTTGAAGTTTATCATGTGACGAAGCGTTGTTGCCTATATCTTTCAAGAACTGCGCAGAGTTTAGTGGGAAGCTAATTAAAAATGAGCGCCAGTTCATGGAGTGGTCATTTGATATAAGTGCATGATTAAAACATATTAGAAATGCAGAAGAGTTTGAGCATTTTTGATGCATGGAAATTATAATAATATAATAATAATCTACTTTATTCCAAAAACAGTACTTATATAACAGAATGGAAATCTAAGCATTTGTCACAATACTGCATCTGATTTACTCAAAATATAAATAAAATTGAAAATTAAAACAAAATTAACTGGAGGAATTTGCCCACATTTACGACATAAAGTCAAAAATATTCGAAGCACGAATTGAGATTATTAAATATAATAGTAATAATAACAACAGTGAGTTTGTTTCAAACGGTATTGTCTATTCAGTTTGGAAACTTTAGCATGTTATAGATTATTGGATCTAATGTTCTGTTGATATAGTATAGTGAGGGGAAATACAAAATTAACAGTTATAATACAGCTTAAATTATGTCCACACTTATGAAAAAAAATAAACAAAACAAAAATTTAAGAGGATTTTAAATATAAGAAATACAATAACAATAAAGTTTGATGCTTTAAGAGTGGAGGAAATGGTTTATTTAGTGTGCTAAGAAGGTTAGTTAGTTAGTTCATGCCTAACACTATTTTCATCACACAAAGTACGTGCTAAATGTGGTATAGTGGAATTTTTATACTTAGACGTACGTTCATATAGTCTTCTGAAAAGACTTCTTGTTTTACCTGAGGAGACACAAGGTTGGAGCTGCGGGTGCTGTGGTGGATGCACACAGTCTGACAGAATTCCTTTAGCGAATTTGTTTCATGACACCAAGTGCCTATCAATGACTTTGTCAACGAAATGGCCCAATGGGATACCACTCGTCCTACTGACAGTTTTCAGAGTTCTGCGAAGTATGATATAGTCTTTTTTAAGCAACAGTAAAGAATAATAGGTAAAATACACGAGTTGACAAACTGTAAGAGGAGTGGTTGAGTTATGCCTGAGTGCCTTAACTTCTTAATGTAAAAAGTCAGAAGAGAGAATTAATCCAAGATACTTAACTTCAGACTTAGTTTCTATATCAGTGTCAACAATTTTGCAATGGTCATAGGAACCAACGGCTTCATTTAACTTTCTTTTACATCGAAAACTGAAATTTACAGTCTGACATTTGGAAGGATTAAGTTTAAGACCGTTAGACGAAGACCATTTACTGACTCCTGATAGAAAGCTGTTCATCTTAGTACAGTCAAGCTGGGAGTTAACAGACATTGAAATAGTTAGATCATCGGCATACTTAACAAAGTTCATTTCATCAGAGTGAGGCAAGTCATGCAAGAAGAAAGAAAACAGAAAAGGAGAAAGGATAGCGCCTTGAGGGACACCATCCTCAGTAAGCAACGAAGTGGACAACTTCCATGACATACAGTGTACTGCTTTCTTCCTGAGAAATAAGAATGCAGCCATTTGACAACCCAACAGTCAGTTTGAGTTTCAGCAAGCTTGTTTAACAAAATGTCCCTAGGTACTGAGTTGAAAGCAGATGTGTAATCTAGGAAAGTGCAGCGAAGCTGGAGACAATGTTATGATACAGGACTGCAGCTGCGTCCAAAGTACTTCTACTATGTTTGTAGGCGAATTGTTTAGGATTGTTAAAGGCTTTAAGTGAAGGTTGAAGATTAATTAAGAGTAACTTTTGCATAGCTTTTAGAAAAGGGGAAGTAATAGCAATGGGTCTAAATTCAGGTAGCGCAGTGATTTAAACAGTCCACTGGTATAGCCAATCCAGTTCTACTTCATAGACGTAATTACTGTTTTGGGGTGTTCCTTCTTGAGGTTCGTCGTTTGAATTTCAAATATCACAGTAATTAATTGCAATTTTTAAACAACTGGATCAATATTTTTTAACCTGTTGTTTTTGTAAACAATCAGATCTAAATATTCAAGTTCTGAATTGTACATATTTCACGCCATTATGATTCCATGAGATATTAACTAATCTTTCTGTAAGAAAAATTAGCCGTATCGTCTGTTTATTTACTCAAGCTTACTGAACTCGGCGTTAATCTTTCCTTATCCATTAATATTTATAGTCAATTTTTGATTCATTATCATCTATACACATTTTGTCGCAGTTTAATATCTCTATTGGGTGAGTATGTATAAGCAAACTCCCAGACAAATTTATTTCCCCTTCGTTTCCGCCTCCTTGATAGGACAACTACAATTTGAATTTTCTCAAGTAGTTGGTGCTGTTCACATTCTTGTGTGATTTTGCATTACGTATTTAAAGGGATACCGTAATAGTTTCAAACGTTACGTCTGACTGTTTTATAGACAATTTTAACACACCCAGAATTTCTGTTGCACCACTTGATAGACTATTTGCGAAAACATCTTGCGATTACTTTTGTAGCCAACCTTTCCACTCACTCAGATTTTAGCCTGTACAACAAACGTAACTGTTCTTATCTATGTTAATATATATATATAAACACGATTGTACAGCTATGCGACTGGAACGTCTAGAAGAGGATTTTCTTCGCTAAAAATTTTATTTTATTGTCTCAGGGGGAATTATCGATTCGCCTTATTCAAGAATCCAGCAACGCAATGGCCCCGATGCCTACTAGTTACTGACTACAGGACGGAGTTTCCCTGAACTTCTAGAAGTCCAACAGGCAGGGGTAAGGGCGAATACTAGTCGATGACATTGACTGGCGATAGCGCTGGAAATCATGATTTGATAGAAGTTGGAATTCATTGGATTTCGTTCCAGAGGCTGAATGGTCAACGAGCTCGCCTGGTAACTTGAAGGCCCCAGACTAGACCCCAAGTGGGGTCAAGGTTCATATTGCTAAAGAGTCACAAACTAGGACAAAACGGCTGTCCAGTTCACAGCAGTTTTCTAAATGACACCAATCCATGATCAAACTTGAGTTCAGTTAAATTCCTACAAACCAGCAATTTGAATTATCATCTAGCTATTTAACTCAAATTAGATTTTCCCGTCGATGGATTGAACCGAAGTGCTCGGTGTCAGGTTCACATGTCGGCTGTTTGTGCAGATGTTTCGACGACATCCTGTTGTGTAACTTCGGCAAGTTACATGAAAATCTAAACTGAATTAAACAATTAATAAGACCCATTACACAAGAGATGGCTGTCGTGGTCTAGTGGATAAAGCTTTGGCGTCGGTGAGAACACCATCACTCACTGGGGGATGCATTCACATCTAGCTGACGAGTCCCAAATAGGACGAAACGCGCATCCTGGATTCCACTGTTAGTCACCATCCATCAATTGACTTCAAAATATCATCCAACTAGTTTACTATTATCATCAGTTTCTGTTCTTTGGAAATTCTTGGAGCTATCATAAATATTGTTTCTTTACAGACTAAAGGTATATTTAGTTCAGATATGGTAAAATATACTCAGAAAATTGATCCACTTCTTCAATTGATAAATAGCTAAAGTTTCAAGTCACAATCATAAATTGTGAAAAAAGTTCATTCAAGCGTAACAGATAATTTCAATGCTTCAACTTCAATGAAAACGTAAATTCACTAAGAGTAAGAAGTCATACTGTAACAACAGAAGGCAAGACACGGGAGCCAAGTTATATTTTCCATGTTTCAAACTGCTGTTTATATGTCTACATTTTATATTCGTTAACCAATCACTGAGCTTTTGGTTTCGGTTTACGTCAATCGACATGAAATACAATGTTCAAATATATATAGTATTCTTTTGTTAATGCAGTATATAACCGTGGGAAATGTATCCTGTCTCTAACATCAAATAGAATGTCCAAACAGATATATCGTATTCTGTTGTTAATACCGTCTTGAACTGTGGGAATATGCGAGCCTAATATTCCGTTGGCAGACATTGTCTGTATCACACCTCCACCATCTTTTATTCTGTTAACTTCATCAAATTGTTGTATACAGACTGTTGCACATGTGATATGATTCAGGTAGTGAAAAGACTGTCTTATTTTCTGTCAGTTAACTGCAAGGCCAGGTTTAAATGATAGTAGACTTCAAATCGTGAGGAGGAGATGAGAGTCGTGGGCCCAGTTGAAGAGGTCAACAGAAAACAGAACAAAGCGGAGATGTGCAATTAATAGTGTTCTCTGAGCTGGTTGGTTTAGTTGCGGAGCTTTCGTCGTCCTTCTGGACAACATCTCCCTTCAGCGCAATTTTTAGCATAAAGTGAAATGATTTAAATTTCTTCATGAGTGATATAATTGCGTCTCCCGGTAACCATCTTCACATACGTATTGACCATTTTCTATTGAATTGGATTTTAAACTTTCTGGTCACCTGATTTACTTTTTATTAGTTGGTATATTTCGTCTATATTAACGTGTTTGTTAATTGCATTTTCGTTTGAGTACCAGGCTTCTAGGAATTCCCTGACTGCACTTTTGGTTTTTCCTCTGTCTAAGATTTTGACATTATCCCAATCAAATCGATGTCCATAATTATCTACATGCATCGATATGAAAGAATACATATCGTGTCTTTTCACGGCTGATTTGTGATCTTGGATTCTAATTCGAAGGGGACACCCACTTTGGCCGATGTAATGCTTGCTGCAGTTCATACAATTTATTTTGTAAATGGTATCAATTTTATCCCCTTTTTCTGTTGGATCTTTCGGTTTGCATAATATCCAATTAAGCGATTTTACTGGCTTGTGTGCTATATCTATATCAAATGGTTTCAGTATTCTAGTTGTTATTTCAGAGATATTTTTCATGTATGGTAGAATGAATTTTCTTGTGTTCTTTGGTGATGGTTTCTTGTTGGTGTTGTGATTCGATTTTAAACACTTTTTGATGAAATTTTGTGGATAACCATTCTTTTTGAAGACCGTTCGTTTGGTACTCAAACGAAAATGCAATTAACAAGCACGTTAATATAGACGAAATATACCAGCTAATAAAAAGTAAATCATGTCAGGAGAAAGTTTAAAATCCAAGTCAATAGAAAATGGTGAATACGTATGTAAAGATGGTTACCATGAGACGCAATTCTACCACTCATGGAGAAATTTAAATCATTTCACTTTACGCTAAATATTGCGCTGAAGATGTTGTCCATCAGGGAGGACGACGAAAGCTCCGCAACTAAACCAACCAGCTCAGAGAACACTATTGATTGCAAATCATCCACCTGAGCTACAAATCTTCTCTATTATTTCAAAGTGGATATGTGTTGTTGATGCACTATGTTCCACTTGGAACTCAAGAGAACAATAATAATAATAATAGACTTCAGGTTGTGTTATATTTACTGTATTTTCTGGAAACGCAGCTGCACTAAATTATCGAAGCGATACAACAAAGTGAGTACAAAACATGATAGACTATGGTGGAATACATTTAAAAAACTGCTTCTTTCAGTACTAGACTCAACACCTCGTAGACGCCTATTGCTAAGTTGAATTTAATTTTCTTTCACTGGGGTTCAGCTTCGAATACGGCTTGACATACTTTAATCTGAGTAGTATATTCACCGGTCAGAGAATAAGTGTGACTTATATCCTGGTAAATAAATAGAAGTCTCTTCCATGCAACTGATACTTTAATTAATTTCGAGGATCTTTGACACTGAGTCTGTTTATGAAGAAATCCTCTCTGAAATCAATCAAACTGTTCACAGCCTTGAAAAAAAGACCGAGTGGATAGAAACCCCAGTAGCAGTAATTTTTAGCACTTCTGAATGGAAATTCTCTATATGTGTAATGTGACCATAACTCCTCCTATATCTTATTTCATTTTCGCAGATGTCTTTACAATATTATACATATTCTATCCCTTTAGAAGCATTTTACGATTGCATCTATCCAACAACTGAATATTAATACGAGTTGTAGGTGGCGATATGAAGACGTTTTTGTATAGTCCAGATAAAGCAAGAGTGTACAGCCCTATCATCATTACCGCAAACACCACAGCGGTGACCTGCTGGGCTAACTAAATTTTCTACCCATCAAAGAGCATAGTTTTTACCCCGTTTTTAAATTCTTCTAATCTTTTAATTACGACAGTGAGTTGCTATCTATACTTGCGCACAATTACAAATAAGTTCCCACCTGGAGCTAGTAATTTTTCCAGGGAAACGCAGGAAGAGCATAGTTCGGCAAAGTTAAACTTTAGGCACCACTCATATGTGAGACTTTATCAAAATAAATGTTACTCACAATGGAATCATTCTCTACCACAGTGTACAAGTACTATTCTTGAATCAACAGAGTAATTCAACCACATTCTATGCATGTAATTAATTATTTAGGTCTTCTAAACCTAACCTCTCCTGAACCTAATCCTAACGTGAAAATATCCCTAAACTAACTGTAATCGAACTCAAACCAACCCTAATCTTGTCTTTATTAGGTTAACCTAATCCTAACTTGTCCTTAGCTTAAAGAGTAACTTAATCTTTCCCAAACCTAAGCTGAAACTTGCCAGATATCCCATTCAATAGCATAACACTTCGATGAGCATTTTTTGTTGATGATGACAACATTATATGCCAGGTTTCACCAACTTGCTCAGTGAGCGTTTCAGGGGCATTGGTGCAGTCGCACTCCATTGGTAGTCAGTGGTGCTTAAAGTTTAACTTGGCCCATAGTTCGGATAGAGCAACATTGCTTCAGATGATATTATTATCAGTCATTATGTTATTTGAAGATTCTGCACAAGGGGCAAATACCTTGCAATGAAACTCGCTTACGATTCTTTATTGCATATAAACACATTTTTCAGAATAAAGCTATTACTATTATTATTATTAGCATAGCCCCGGTTGACATGCATGACAGTTGTCAGGAGAACCCATAACTCCTGGAGATGAGATGATGATGACGCCACTGAAAGCGCCAATCTCCCTCCACACCCCACCCACCTCTGGCTCTACAAAAGAGAAATAAGCAAGCACACTAAAAAAAACAGATAAACTAATTTATATGAATAAAATTCTTTTATTTCAAAACAAACAAATGCACTAAATAATGTTTAACAAACATAACATAAAATCGAAGGAGACTACTAACAACCATCAATAAAGAATTAAATACCTAACTTCATAAGATTATAAAACCCACATACATGCAACAACAACAACAACAACACATCATCTTAGAGCGCACACGACTACTTCTTGATCAGTTCACAATCGAATGAGTTATAGGATATGTGAGAGAAGAGAGTGGGTGGTGTTATTGTTTCAACAATAACAACCACAACAATAAAGTCAAACAAAACAAGATCTAGAATAAAACGAGACAAATATTCAAATAAACAACAAAAAAACAACAACATACAAACTTGGCTTTGAATAAGTTAACTAGTCGGAGATCCACACGTACACGGACACAGACACACACGAAAAGGCTTGATATTATCAATCAGTATATGAGAATAAAACAAAACACACCTAAATGCAAATAATGTTTAGTTAGAAAATGGAAAAGGTGGTCATCAAAACAGAAAATGAAACTATATGAGGAAACAAATAACTATAACTTCATTATTATTATTAATATTGTTAATATTATTATTGCCTATCGTTATTATTCATGTTAAATTAGAAAAAAAGAGATAATTCAAAAATATATATAACTACAAAGACATCAATATGCTATAGCATAAACAGAGAGAAGGAAAGAAAACGATAAGAAAATATTGGAATACACACTATCATGTGTGTAGAAATATGCTGCACGTATTTTTATTGACAATACCAGTAGTAATATATTATCAATAGTAGTAGAAGTAGTAGAACTAGTACTAGTACGAGTAATAATAATAATAGTAGATACTGATAAGAAGAATGATAAGAACAATGCTATTCCTAATATAATAATAAATTATAACATTAAATTTATTGAAAGAAGAAAAATAAAGTAAAATAAAATAAAAATAGCCTCCATCAAAAACACAATATGCTATGAGGTGGTAATGATAATAAAAAGGAAGTAATCAATTGAAAGAAAAAATCACTAAACTGTGAATAGTAATAATATCAATATTAATAATAATAATAAGAGGTTTAAGATCCATCAACAGGCTGATACACACACGCACGCACATATCATACTCACTCTTGGTTGGCATTTGAATTAAATACCTAAACGCTTAGCTAAACGTTGTCGGACAGTTGTAGTCTGTTTAGCTCGTGATTTCTTCACACCAGTGGCGCCAGAGGCAGGCGATGCTGAAGCACCTAAAGAGCAACGAGAACAATAAAAAATATGTGGTACAACCAAGAATGAAAAAAACAAAACAATATGTATATGAATTTTCAAGTATTGGTTTTGTAGGGATTTTGTTTGATGGCATGGAGAATTTCATCATGAGCTGACATCAGTCAGAGAACTGGGAAGCAGTGACCAGTAGGGTACAACAGGTTGAAGATGAGGCATTAACTCATCGAAGAAGACATTGCGAAATGGTCGCGTTATGTCGTGAATTGGCAGAAGTTAGAATTCATGGTCCATTGGAGCGGGTCCCAGTGGCTCAATGATCGACGAGCTAGCCTTGTAACCAGAAGGTCCTGTGTTCGAACCCTGGTGGGTGCGTACTGATGAAGGGTCTCAAACTAGGAAGAAACAGGTTCCAGTACTCCCAGGCTTTCCAGTGGTTCTCTAACTGATGTCAGCTCATGATGAAATTCTCCATGCAATATGTATATGAATAAACCTTTAGAAACAATTATGTAGACTGCCAAATATAATATAGTTTAGGTTCGGCTATATAATATATAAGTGGAGAGAGCGTAAGCGTTTAAGGTGATTGCATTTAGTCATGTAGATGATAAAAGATCAATTGCATGAGCCTGAATAATGACCTGATTCAAAAAATTATTCTTCACAGATGAAAAACTTCCTCATTCTATGCCTACCTTTCATTAATCAACCATGCTGGATGGTGTTCAGCTACGTGTTTCCAGAGAATACACGCTTACAACTTCCACAAAGGTATGTGAAAGAGTTGATGCATGCAGAGTAATGTTCTCTTTTGTAAAATATTTAATTTTATCGATTGAATTCATTCCACTTCAATCTCTCTCTCCTTCTTCATCATTATCAACATCGTACTTTTAAATTTTTAGACAACACTTGATTTACTTTTAAAATCTTAGTACTAATTCACTTAGATAATATTTTAAAAGATTTTGCCATTCATCCACTTCAACTCTAAACCCTTCCCACCTCTTCTCCTTAAAAATTAAGTTAAAATTATCTTTACTCTTAGCAATTAAAAACAATATTTAAAAAACAACACTATCGAAAGTGGCAAGCTTATCGAAATCGAGCGTTCATTGTAACTGAAGAGTTCTAAAGTGGAGAGAAACACTTATTCATAATACTACTTGGCATCTTTCATTGAACATTAAGTACTAATGAGGCCAGTTCTTAGTCAGATGATATAATAGAATGAGCGATATTAAGGTTAAGCCTCAATCGATTGCTAGATGAGGAAGAGAAATCAATCAATCGATGTGGTTGTGAAGCAGCTGCATCGATTGAGAAAGATGACTAGGACATGGGTTACGCACGCACGAATGCCTAGCCACCGCCATCCTCGACGGCCAATCTTAGCTGACTGACATAGGATGGATCAGGTTGGAAAAGAGCTAGTGTTAGTGGTAGTTGTGATCAAACCAAAACATGGCTTCATCAGTCAATGAAATCCATTACAGTGAGTTTAAGCCAGCGAGCCAACCAGTCAGTCACGTAGGGAGGTGTAGACTTCCTGGCTGGTTGGGGTCCACCCAATGGTAAGAACCAATGACTGGAGACAATTGGTGATATGACTCAAAATCGTGCTTAGTGATGGTGCAGATGCATTTGTGATTTATAATACTCAATAAAATGATATTGTTCTTCCATATTACTATTCTTTTTCCCTCACTCACACTTCTGTCTATTGTTTCTCTTCTTTTGCTTTGTGTGGTACATGGAGTGTTGGAATTCGAACTTCTGCATATCTGTGCAAAGTTCTACGTTGAAACCAGTCAGTCAGCCAGTCGTTTGTTTGATGCAGATTGAATTCTATCAGTCAAGTTTGCAATGTGGTAACCATGCTAAGTGTGACTCACTGGTATTATTGTACACTCTGAACAGTTGTTATTAGATGGCTGAAGGCGATCAGCAGAGAGCCTTCGACCTAGGCTTCGTGTTTGTCGTCAGCAAAGTATATCTGCAACCTTGAAGGAATGTATGTCCCTTGCTGAGATTTCAACCCCAGCAGTTAGAGATGTTACTATTGAGGAGCTTTACAAGCTGGTGACTCATCTCTCCTGTAGGACTGTAATGGATACTTTGATGGGACACTAGGTGGTAACTAATGTCATGAATCTAGCCATTTGTTTGGTACAGACTGAATTTTATCAGTTGAGTTTTCAGTGTGTGATCACCATGCGACGTGACTCGCCATTATCGTGCACTCTAAATTGTTGTTAGACGATGCGCCTTGTTGACGAGTGCCAACTAGCGCGAAACCCAGCAATCTATGGCTTCCTACAAATAGCCTTTAACCATCTAACAACCATTTGGTTTTTCAAAGGATTTTCCAATTTGATATCGGGGTTTGAAAAAAAGATAAAATAAATATCATACAAATATATATTACAAATATCTTCTGAAAACAAAACAAACCACAACTAATACACACCTATGACTCATGGTTGCTATCACATATGCATTAGTTGTCTTGGTGCGTAAACTGCAATGACGCACAAACACACACAAGAGGAATTTTCATAAACCAAAACGAAGAAAAACGGAATTCAACAACGGTTCCTGAATATGAAAGGCTTATTATGAAGATAAAATAAAATATGCCGAATTCTTAATTAACAAGTAGCGAAACGTCAAAAATAAAACACTTTTCCATCGTTCCCCTAATTCCTACCTTCCTCCTACATGCTACAACCTCTGAAAACTAGTGGAACAGATTTGCTAAATGTTTCAATTTTGTTTCTCTATGCGATGCAACGCTGTAGAAAAGTCAAAAGATCTGAGACTGAGAGAAAGAGAGGGAATTTAATAAAAACACTAAGATAGCAATTATAACCCCGTGACACTATGCACAACCCATAGCCACCACTACCACCACACCAAACATAAACACACACTGACAAACATGTACAGGAACACAACCAATTGAACAGAGTGTAAAAAGATTGGTAAATATGAAGGAGGAAAAGTGTAGAGTAAACAAGGACAATGATAAAGGAATAACAACAATAAGAACAACAACAGCTGAAAATTCATTTTTCAATACATGGTGAAAAATATTGTGGCACAATATTTAAACTCTTGTTGCTATGCTGCCAAGTAACTATGACTACGTGAGTATACAAAAGCACAGAAGATATAGAGGGTTACGTCAATCAAAATTTGGTAAAATAAATAACATGATGGCATGATACATAGTAAGTACTACAAGGAAATTTATTCTAAAAAGAAAAAACGACTAATTAGCGAACTAGTAGTCTGTAATGAAGTGCAATGGAATGTAACAGTAAAAATAATAAATATCAGCATAAATAAAAAACAAACACCCACATACAGACACATATGAAACACAAACTCACTCATACACATGCACATACACACACATATACAACCTCCAACAGTGACTGACATGATATGTTTCATCGTCGTTTGGAGGTCTCATCAACTGAGTCTAGGTATATCTTAATGAGTGATGCCGGTCACACTGGAACCAGATAGTTATAGTTTAAATCAATAAAATGTAATGTAATCCGTGATATTAGATGGTTGGAGGCAATCGGCCACAGGAAGCCTTCGACCTAGGTTTCGTGCCAGTTGGCACTCTTCAGCAAGGCGTATCTGCAAGCTTGAAGGAACTCATGTCCCTTCTGAGATTCGAACCCGCATCACCCAGTGCTGCAGTCAGAGACATTACCACTGAGCTATTCGGGTTCGCGATTGACCTCCTGTAGGATTGTAGTGGATATTTTGATTTGACACTAGTAACTAGTGTGATGCGTCTAGTCACATCACAAACAATGTACACCGTGATGGCGAGCTACCTAGAATGGTGGCCACATTACAACCTGGCTGATAGAATTCAGCCTGCACCAAAGAGAGGACTAGACGCATCACACTAGTTACTAGTGCCAAATCAAAAGTAATGTAATCCGATCAGTGTCATTATTATTGTTGCTGTTGTCACTCGTTCTTTGAGTTTCGAACGGAAAATATAGATTCAGTAACACATCTATATAGTACTCGGTTCCCTGTTATCTCCACAACTGCCAACAAGCTTTTATTTCTTCGACATATGATGTCCCCAATGTCACCTTCGGACATCCAACTCGTTGCTTTCAATTTCGGTTCCACTCGAGGGCCTTGGTATGTGATACCACTAAACAGTAATTTCAGCGTATGTCCAATCCATCTCCATTTCTCTCTGAATATTCGTTAGATACTTAGTTCTTGGAGGATTCGTTGTCAGCCTACCTTTGGTGCTTATCCCTTCCGGGTAGTTATCTGATCTTCAGTATTGAGCAAAGGCAGTTGTGGATGAAAATTTGTCATTATTTCTTATCTTTTTGAAGTCGTATTTTCTCATTTCCATATTTTTTTAAATGAATCCATTAATCTGCTTTAGGCATATGAGTTCCTGTATATTACCTTTAGGTTCAACCACTTTAGATCATGTTTGTTGATTGCAGAATTTGAATACTTAAAACATAGGGGTGGGGGGGAATAATAACAGGGATTCGAAGAATGAACTATGTATTCGTCAACGAAGGTGTACGAGGTCGATTTTTAGCACTACTACTGACTGATAATTCAGCTGAAACAATGATTAATTTTGCGACTCCATTGCCTTACACATACGTCAGTCACCAAGAGAACAATTAAGAAATCAGAAATTTCATTATACACGAGAAGTTTATCCTCCTCAATTGGAGTAAACTAGGAACAACTTAATAAAACTGTAAATGTTTAAAAGACGCTAAATGACCAAAAACAAATAAATATTGTTAAACACAATAACTATATCAACCAACTAACCTCCAGCTCTTTTCAAAGTACTCGAACTTGACGATGATGCACCAGCTTCACTCAGCAAAGGATGCTAGGAAGAAAGAAGTATAAAAGAAACATTTGACATGTGTTATTTATTGTTGAAGTGTTGTAATTATTTCCTTACAAATAACATTCTTCTCAACATCACAGTAACTATTCAGAGTAAACTGATGAACAAAGTGTCTACGCATTTAAGTGTAATATGTTTACCACAATATTAGCTTGTCATTAGATTACTTTACTAAATTTTATTTCACAAGAAAATTGACCAGCATTCGACATAAGGCCATATGTCTCTCAGCATTCAGCTCCATCAATCGAGAGGTACAAAGCCGAAATTGTGGTTGCTGTGAAACATCTAAGTGGAAATCTAAGTGTGTTTAACCTAGCCAGTTACGGCAATTGTAAACAATACCAACTAAAACAAACAACCTAGCAAATAACTTCGAAAACCAAATTGGCAGAAGTTAGAATTATTGGGTCAGTGGCTGAATAGCCAGCCAGCCAGCGAGCTTGGCTTCGCAACCTGGAAGTTTCAAGATCGATCCCTGTCAGGATTTTGGCTGAGTACTAAGGAAGATTTCATCATAGACTGACATCGGTTACAGAACCATTGGAAAACCAACACTTGAATATCAGTCGGATGCTCACTAGAGACTGGCCCTATTCAGGTAGGTAGTTGCCTGTGTAGGAAGTCGTAACTGGGAGTAGGGTACAGTAGGTCGGGTGTGAGGACAAATACTCGCCACCTATAACATTCGCTAGTGGTCGTGCCATATCGTGAATTGGTAGAAGTTGGAAATCATGCGCTGGCCATTTGATAGGGTCCCAGTGGCTTAATAGTCTACGAGCATACCTTGTAACCGGAAGGTCCTGGAATCCAGCCCTGGAGGTGGGTGCATACTGAAGAGTCCCAGACCGGGACGAAATGGATGTGCAGTACTCCCTGAAGGTTTTCCAATGGTTCCCTAACCGATGTCAGTCTATGATGAAATTTTGGAACCAATCAAATCCCTGAAAGCCAACATTTGAATACTAAGGAAGAGTCCAAAATCAGGACAAAACAACTGTCCTGTACTCTCTGGTGTACAATGGTTTTCTTACTGAAGACGGTTTATGATCAAGGTGGAAATCAAGTACATAGTCCCTTTCTTTAATATTCATTCGATTCATGAGTTGCTCTGCAATTCGATTCTTATGTCTCTTGATTGAGACTTAGGATTACGGTTTAGACCTAGGGTTCAAGAATTAGTACACGACTTAGTGCCCATTTTGATGAAACCTAAATTTAACAGCACTTTAATGATTATTAGTCTGGTTAAATCAGTTTCCATTCATCATTTATTCGTCTTAAGTACGTTTTTCTAATCAATAATGTTTTCTTATCATGTAACTGTCCTCACTGGTTATGTGATGGGTCAGTATTGCTAGCAATTATTTTTTTATTTTGATTTACAGCTTGATTCCACACCGTATTTTCAGTACAAGTGTGGAATTTTCAGCACGGATATCGGTAGCCCAAATTCAGGCCGACCATAGATATTGGGTTGAATGCAAGAGAGTGGTACAAAATATATCTGCAGTGGCTCCCAAGTTGAGCACATACAGTGGAAATGTTAAATGTGTATACTGCAGGGCAGTCTGCTCTAAGCTGCATTCAGGACGCGAAACAGGCAATAACGACGAAACTTATGGGGGAAATCACAGGTTCTGAACTATGGATGTCTTCGTAATATTATTCCTATAAGGCACCTAGCATCGAGTACATAAAGATAAGGTTAGACACCTATCTGAGTTTACTAGCCATCACACTATTCTTTATTAATACTTCAAATTAAGTTAACTCGATCAAATAGGCCCATACTTACCAGTGATGTTTTGCCTGTCTTTAGATTTGGAAAAATAGGACCTGAATCTTTCGACTTCCAGATACTTGTTCCACATCGACGACGTGTAGGACCTAAAGTGAAAGTTAGTGAGAATACAAGAAAAATTCAAACGCAAATAATACACAACGAAAACAACCACAAAACTATAAAACCATATAGTCTTGTAATAGTCTTTATCATAATCATAAGTTAATTCAACTATTATTATTTATTTTTAAAATGAGTGACTGACTGCTTAGTTTCAAAGTAGACCTTGCACAGATATGCAGGAGTTCGAATTCCCACACTCCATGTACCACACAAAGCAAAAGAAGAGAGTAAAGAGAGATTCAAAAGAGATATAATAAACAGAAGTGTGAGTGAGGGAAAAAGAATAGTAATATGGAAGAACAATATCATTTTATTGGGTATTATAAATCACAAAGAGTGAATGCATCTGCGCCATCACTGAGAACGATTTTGAGTCATATCACCAATTGTCTTCAGTCATTGGTTCTTACCATCGGGAGGACCCCAACCAGCCAGGAAGTCTACACCTCCCTACGTGACTGACTGGGGCTCGCTGGCTTAAACTCACTGTAATGGATTTCATTGACTGATGAAGCCATGTTTTGGTTTGATCACAACTACCACTAACACTAGCTCTTTTCCAACCTGATCCATCCTATGTCAGTCAGCTAAGATTGGCCGTCGAGGATGGCGGTGGCTAGGCATTCGTGCGTGCGTAACCCATGTCCTAGTCATCTTTCTCAATCGATGCAGCTGCTTCACAACCACGTCGATTGATTGATTTCCCCTCCTCACCTAGCGATTGATTGAAACCTAAACTCAATACTTCTCACTCTATTATACCATTTGACACGGGCAGTACACACGTCCTTTGGTTGATAGCCGGATATCACGTCTACGCCAGAGACGGCGTAAACTGGCCTATGAGGAACTAGCCCTCTGTATCGATGCTGAGATTTCGTCAGCGATCAACCCGCTGGCACTGGCTGATGCAACTGCCCAAATAAGTGAAGCGGTCAACGTGCTCTACCACTTCACTCCCTATTTCTAAGCTACGAGTCGATGTAGTCCAGTAGCAGCATCTTACATTTGGCGGGAGGGAATTGCATACCGAACATTCGAAGATTGCTCCTCAAGGTGTTCAGAAGACTCTGCATTTTGTCACCTAGGTGGACTATATCATCCGCATACCCTAAGTCAACGAGATTATTCCTTGGTAACAAGTCAATCCCTGAGTCGCTGAAGTCGGTTAGGGTTAAGTCCATTAGTACATCTATGATGAAATGCGGATAGTGTGCATCCCTGATGAACACCACTGGTTGTTATCATTTCAGATGATAATTTTTATAATATCATGAATGATGAAAATGCAAACTAGGATATTGATTTCAACTGCCACACCTCAAAAATCTACACATAGAGTAGAAAGAATAATAACAGCATAAATAAATAAAACTATTTCAAACGAATTCTAGAAAACGAAATAAAAAGGTATAGAAAAAATCTGAAATGTGATATTATTAATATTATAAAGTGTGCGTGAATCTAAGGCCGATTCTGAACGATATCACTCAAGTGTCTACGATCATACGTTCAGTTGTCATGTGTACACTATACTCAGGCAACGTTTTCCCAATTTCCCACGTAGATCAAATATTAGGAACACAATAATCAGTGGAAGAGACTTTTCAACGAATTTATTATCAAGCTACACAGTCGTTTATATATGGTTTTTTTATATTAAATTATATCTCGTGAGGAAATTTAAACGAATGTGTGAATACATAAAATAATAACAGGATTAGATGCAATTGAAATATTTGTGATTATAATCATAGTTAAATATCAAGTGTCAAGTAGCAAAACAATTAATGTCATATGTAAAATAATTCATAAGATGTGTATATGCTGGAAGGGGGTGTATGATTATACGTTAGTAGACAAATACGAAACATTATGCAACATGGTGTGAAATTTGGAAAAAAGAATTCAACGTTGCAAAAAGATTTTTGATTTAGAATGACCAGTGGAAACAGTTCAAAGTGAGAACATTAATAATAATTATTATTATATTCGTAGTAATGACGGAAAGATATATAGATTCATTAAATAAACAAAATGAATACATAAATGGTTATCCCTCTGCGGCCTAGGTAGAAATAGCGAATGTACATACTTCTTTGTACACAAACGTCTGGCTTGAATTCATAAAATGACCAAGCCCTCTGCTGTCTTTAGTAGTTAAGAACGAAGAAAACGGAGCAAGTTAGAGGGAACTCGATAGATGATCTTAAAATCATGGTCAGGATTGGTAGAATGACAAAAGTCGACTAAGTGTTCTAGAATACAGCTTTGCACACCCTTCCCCTCTTCTTTGTAAAACCATGCTGGAATACGTTCTCGTATCCGTATGGAAAGCATTCTCTGGCTACGACCACTGTATCTTGCTCTACAAGAGCAGGTGAACTGATAGATGCACACGGATGTGGCCGAACGAAGGAGATTATCTTTTACAGAGACGAGAACAATTTAGGGCTGGGGAAGACCACTTGTAGTTTCTCAGCAAAGAATGTCTTACTGACTGATTTACAGAGACGATTTTTGAGCATATTTGAAGCCTGCTCACCGTTGAATTCCAAATTCGTGAAGATGGTTTCCTTTGGAACCGAATCAGTTCAAACACACAATCAATTACTTGTGCATTCATTTAACTTCCAATAACCATAGCACATCGAGTTATAGTGTATATATTTATGAGCGTTAAATGTCTCAGACAAGTTAGACAGTGAACGGTCATATTCCATTCCTATGTTCTCATTCCTTGACTCGACATTCACCCAGCAGACATAGATAAACTTACTGCAGTAGAAAATTAAGCAAAATCATAAGTACCAAGCTCCTAGCCTTTTTGCTCCTCGACAGAAGATATTTAGACTGTTGATTCTGACTAATATTACACTGCGTCGGTGATACAGTGGTAGAACACTCACGGTTCGACCCCCGCCGACGCACTAAGGCGGTAATAAGACCTGTAAAGAGGGAAGGTTGGGTGTGAGGCTAACAACTCCACCCCGTAAAAATAATAAGCACCACTACTACTACTACCGAAATTTCAAAGCTCCAACTTGAAGCCCTATGTTCCACTGGGAATGTAAAGGAATAAAATAAAAATAAACAATTACATCAGACCCCGTCGATATATTTCTTAGACACGCGAACGAAGGAAATAATATAAAAGAATATACACAATCTCTTAGAATGTAATTGCATACTAGACACCGTTATCTAACTTTTATCATGGGCGGTAAATTGTACCTGATATATGATTGTCCACAAAGTTCGCTGAAACCTGTGTCAAGCATACTTATCAAATGCCGGCTTGATAGGATGAAAGACTACGGATGAAGGGAGCTAGGTATGGTTACAGAAAAATATGACTCTATTCCATGAATGCTCCGAATACTGATCTATGTCAAGTACGTAAGTACAGGTTGCTTTGTAGGAGGGGGTGGTGGACTAAAATCATTCGCACCTTACAAATTTCAGGTTTTAAAAAAAATTCTTCCTACAAACATATTTCATCATAATAGAATCATTTCTATTCATTTTCTTTTTGTATGTAGCAGTGTCTAAGCCGATACAATTCGGTGCAGCGCTCTATTCTGATCCTCTGCACTTGCTACTCTTCAGACTTACCCTTACAATTTATCACAAATTAAAGTTGATGCTATTTAGGCTTAAATGACACACGTACCAATTAGTTCAGCAGATTGCATGTATTCAAGAGGAAAGAGTTGATGATGATGACGACAGAAAACAGTATTCAGCACCCTTCAGACGGAAAAAAAACCCTAAAATTCCCAGAACAATAGAATAACCGTGCGTCGACAGCTTAATAATAGAATGCTCACCAGCCAACCGGGGGGTCCGATTCCAATTCCCTACTAATGCACTCCTAAATCTCATGCAGTTTACTAGCCGACAGTTAGCTCAGAAGAAGTGGAAAGGCTGGATGTGAGGCTAGCAACCCTATCCCGTAGAGAAAACAACACTACGGATTGTGAAACGTTACAGCATGAAAAAAGTAGAATAATACAATAATTGAAAGTAATAGATCAACTCACTAGGCATACTCCAAGTTGGGTCATCATCATCTCGTGTCTTTCGTTTTTTACCTACTTGATATGACGTAGACTTTGACTGCGAAGAATATCCTTCCTTCCGTTGTCCTACAGTATTATCATCATCATCCTCTGAATCACTAAGTGTTAAGTAATCTTCGAAAATTTAAAAAAATAACCAAAAAAGAATAATTTCAGTTTGCAGTTATCGCAGAAATATATCATATAAATTTATCATACAATAAATCGCTATGTAAAAAAACTATTTAAGATAGTCGGCTCAGCCGCAAAGAAGGCTTTCCTCAGTGATCTGCATAAGCGGTTCTTCAGGATCTCAGCTGCGGTGTCACCTCTAAATTCAACCTCTATAAATAGCAGTTTCTTCGGCACCGTCTGGGTTCTTTCAGGCTCCTTCTTTAACTTCGTGTTTTTCTCGATGAATCTTGGAGGATATCCATTTTCCATGAGGACTTGTCTGAGCCGCTTCAGTCCTTTCATCATTTGTGATGAGAACCTGGACCTTGAAAACTTACTTCAAACATTCAACAATACCCACCAAAACATCAACTTTACTCTTGAAGCCGGATCCGACGGAATGTTCCACTTTCTCGACATCCATCTGAAAAGAAACGCCAACAACTCTCTGAAAAGGTCCATATACAAAAAGCCCACATGGACTGGACAATTCATTAACTTTCAAAGGTTTATGCTCCTAAGCAGAAAGAGGAACCTGATATACGCTCTTTCCTCGAGGATTCGGAAGATATGCAGCGAGGAAGTGATTGAAGAAGAACTGTGTAATCGCCGAAAAACCCTGGTGGAAAACGGTTTTCCGCCTAGGTCCATAGACAAGAACCTCAAATTAAAGAAGACTTCCGAACAAGGTGAGTCCGTCCCGAAGGAGATACTTCTACTTAATCTAGAATTCAAAAGTGACATTGAAGCAGAAATCCTTCGTAAACGCCTCTGAGAATCTCTGAGGAAGACATACTTCGCCACGAGCCTACGACTAACGTTTTCCCGGAAGAAACTGTTCAGCCAGAACGCGAAAGACAAGTTGTCACATTGGGCCACTTCAACGTGCATATACCCGTTTACTTGCTCTTGCAGAGTACATCAGCCGTACCATGCGCCAACTTGAAAAACGCGCTCGTGAACACTATCCAGCCTGGTTAGTAAAAGAACGAAAACGGGTATATCGTTCAGTGGCAGAACATCTGGTCAATTCAGGACATTCAGTGCCATTCGAAGAATCCTTCAAAATAAGATACAAGATTCGATCACACCTATCAAAAGGAGTAAAATTAAGACATCTGGGCATAGCCGAGGCACTAGCCATCCTAAAGCTCAAACCCACGCTATGTATCCAAAAGAAATACGTTCAACCCTTGTCCCTTAGAACTTGAGAAAAATGATGCCACACCCCACTGAATTTACCTATTTGCATGTACGTGTGGACACATACATAGGGAGGACTCATCGATCTCTGCAAGTGAGGGTTTCAGAAGCAAATGGAATTTCCAGAACCCATTAATAATGAAAACAAGAGACCTGGCTTCTCTATTACAAAGCATATTATAGAGACAGGACATAAAATTGATGTTTGTACGTCTTTTAAACCTTTCTAAAGAACGTGTTTGGGGCGTATCCTAAAGTTTATGGAAGCCCTAGCAATTCGGGAGTTTACATCACCTTTATTCGTTCAAGAATAATTCGTCATCACACTAAACCTTCATTGGTAAACTTTGTTTTAATACCAGGGTAGATCTACTATTACCTCTGTTATTTGGTTTATTGATCTTCATTGTTATTTTGACCTTCAATGTGTCTTTTTAACTTGACCTAAGTCTATTTTCTCACCTCTTAACTCTTTATTAATTTCATACATAATCCAATGACAAGTCCGTGTGTATGATCAGATTGTTCGAAATGTGTTGAACAAATAAATAAATGACACGATTCAGACAAATTACGTCTTCTTATTGCTTTATCTGAAAAGAATCTTCAACTGATGTCAGTTTGTAATTGACTGACTTGCTGAGTTCCAACATAGAACTTTGCTAAGAAATGCAGTAGTTCAAATTGCTACACTCTATGTAGCACAAAAATGGTAGAGAAGAGATAAAGAAGGAATTTAAAAGAACTACAATGAGCAGAAATATACACAAGAGAGAATAATAACAAAGGAAAAACATAATTAATCTGGGATATTACAAAGAGTGAATGAATCTGTGCCATTCAGAACGATTTTGAGCCACATCACCAATAGTCTCTAACCGTTGAAGACCCCAACCAATCAGTCTACATCTCCCTAGGCGACTGAAACCAAAAGTCAAAGACTTCATGGATTGACGCCATGTTTTGGTATGACCATACCTAAATCTTCTACAATCTAATTGTATGTCAGCTAACATTGCTCAACGAGCATGGCAATGGCTCGACATGCGTAGCACGTGTTCTAGCCATCTCAATCGATTCACATTCACAAACTCATCGATCGACTAGCCCTCCTTTTTATCTAGGATTCTACGTTCAAGCTCATCTTAGTCACCATATTATACAACTTAACATCGGCGATAAAATGCAAGCACTTTCAATAGTCATTCTCACAGCTTTAAAGGAGGACACAGAGAACTGCTGCGCAGTATACACATCCTTTGCTCAATAGTCGGATATCATGTCTACGCCAGAGATGACGTAAGTTGGCAAATGCCAACACCAGTCTCTTGTATCCAGGCTGAGATTTCGTCAGCAATCGCTTCCCTAAGGCTGATGTAACTACCTCAATCAGTGAATAAGTGAACACGGTCAACCACTTCACTCCTGCCTGTTTTCGACATAGTACTTTGCACATATGTGCACCAGATCAGGTCGCCATACTCCATGTAGCACACAAAGCAAGAGAAGAAAGTAGGAGAAATGCATATTAGAGACAGTAAACAGAGGAGTGAGGCAAAGGAATAGTAATAACGAAGAATAAAACAGTTTAATTGGAAATCATAAGTCACAAGGAGTGGATGCATCTGCGTCAGCCATTGAGAACGACTTTGAGCTATGTCACCAATGGTTTTCAACCATTGGTTTTTACCGTCCCGAGGACCCCAACCAGGAAGTCTACACCTTCCTACGTGGATGGCTTAGACTAACTGCTGTAGATTTCATTGACTGGTGCAACCATGTTTTGGTTTGACCGCCGCTAGCTCTTTTCCAGCCTGACCCTATGTCAGCTAACATTGCCCATTGTCGAGGAAGGCGATGACTAGGCATACGTAACACATGTCCTAACCATCTCAGTCGATGTAATTTCCTTACCTAGTACTCGATGCCTAACCTCAATATTGCTCACCTTATTAAACCACTTCACACAGGAGATAGAACGCAGACACCTATGATCAAAGACAGCTAATCTTTTCATGTCTTCTGCTCTCAATGGCCAGGTCTCACAGTCATAAAGAAGGACGGAGCGGACTTCACTCCTGCCTAACTTTAAACTAGAAGTTGGTTCAGACTAGTCCTGCAGTATCATCCTACAAATCTGACAGGTGCGAATCGCATGTCAAACATACAAAGGTTTCTGTTAAAAATGTTCAGAAGACTCTAAGTCAACAAGACTGTGCCTTGGTAACAAGTCAATCCCTAAGTCGCTAAATTCAATTAACTTCACATCTATTAGTATTTTACTCAATAGTATATATTAAGAACACATTCCATATAAACAAACAAATAGAACTTTTAAGCAAAAGGTAAACGTACAATGATCACCGATTAATCGACTTTTCTTTAAGCCTGGAAGTGCTTTAAGAATTTCATCATCATCAGTAATTATATGTTCCCCTTCTTCTTCTTCTTCTTCTTTATCACCTACTGAATGCTTTGATTCACTTAGACTTTTACCTTGTGTATGCCTATTCGGTATCCAACCTAAACCGCCAACATGTTTATCTTTAGTTGTCCATTTAATTTTCATTGATAAATCAGAGTTTAAACATTTCATAGAATCAACAGGAGACAGTTCAGCTGTTAGTTGTACATTTGATCTGAAATCAATAAATAATAATAATATAAGAGATGAATGTTAATGGAAAAGACAAAAAAATATCACTTAACAATCAATTACAGTTTCATGCAGTTGGCAATAAGGTATGTTGTGAGAGAGAGAGCTAGTGATACTAACTGACTGCCCGAATCTCTATAGGTTGAGAGGGTTTTGAACCCGGGATCCACTAGTTGGAAGTCGAGTACCTACATCAATGACCTGCCTACAGCTCCACAAAGAATGAGTATAAACAAATCATAAGTTACTCAAAGATAAATGACTATGATTAGGTTTTGCAATGGTTCTCTAACCGATGTCAGCTCATGATGAAATCATGTAACCAACCAATTCTCACAAACCAACACTTGAATGACTAAAAACTTTACCAAGACCAATAACTTTCATAAAGTAGGAGAGAAGTTTTATGGCGAAGAAAATGAATCCAATCTTATTTTATATCGCATTTTGTTGTGCTACACAAAGTAGATATTTTCAATTAGCATTTGACACCTGTTGCTTAAGAAGTGGATCTCAACAACCGAGCAGATAACGCTTTTGAGTTTCAAACCATGACTCTCAGTGGCAACACCAACATTCACTGAAATTTAGGTACAAGTCATAAACAGCATGGAATGGGCGTCCTGGATCTCACAAAACAACACACTAACTTTTATTTTATTTACTACCAGTTTAAGCATATTTATAGCACATATTGTTAGAAAGCCTACCAGACCAGCGTACATGTAGTCGTCCAGCACGAAGCCAGGTGCATGCAGTGCAGTAAACCCGTGAATGAAAAGCCAGTTGGATCGCCTTAACAGTGTAAAAGGGTGTATACATGTATCGGTAGAGTGCTCGCCAACCACGCCTCATGTCATCCAGCGTTCGATCCCGGCCGATGCAATCCTTAACCTCATTTGGCCGGTAGTAAGCCCATTAAAGAAGGGAGGTTCGGTGTGAGGTTAGCAACCTCATCCCTTAAAAGACAAAAATCACCACCACTGAAATTTCATAGCTCAAGCCTGAAACTCTATGTTCCACTGGGTACGCAAAGGAATAAAACAGTTAAGAAAAGTTGTCAACATAGTTTCAAGCATGGAATGCTTTGACTGTTAATAATCAGACCAAACGTTTATATGATTAACAGAAAACTCCCATAATGGTTTATAAAAAGGAAACGTAATGACCACAAAGATTTTCTTTCCAACAAATCGTTTCCTAAAGCTCCACAAACTAACTCAAATCTTTTTTGATGTAGTCGTGTTCTCTGAGCTAGATGGTTTATTTGTTAATCTTTCATTGCCTTACTAGGCATCAAAATCATACACCTGAGCTACCAATCTTCTCCTTTATATCTAACTCAAATCTATTACGCGATACTAACTTCCGTTGCTTAATTTCGACTACTTCACTTCCTCCTCTTACATCACTTATCTCATAATATATTGAGATCCCCGGGATTTATAAACCATAAGAATAGACCCTTCCAACTACCACTCACTTGGTGACGGATTCCAACCCAGCTCGACCTACCAAGGTTTAGGCAAACAGTTAGTGTCATTAGTTCTCATACAATAAGTTCGGTACATTGCCAACTATACGCAGCTGTTAACTAATATTTTTATCATCTTCTACCATTATCTGATTGATTATAATGAGTTTCCTGTTGAAAATAAGTACAACTGAACGGTTCACGAGCTTGTCTTGGATTCAAACCCCGATGAGCAAGTACAGATAAAGAGAGTCCCGAACTTGGATGAAACAGTTGTCCACTACTCCCTGCTGGTTTTCAATGGTTCTTTAACTCACTAGAATCCGTGATCAAACTTGAAACGAGGATGTTAGTTAAATCTCAATTCAAACGGGAGAAATTGTAAAAATAAATCTCACCTAGAAGCTAATCTTTTTACATTTAAAACAAAAGTATACTGATAAATCAAAGAGTTACTTGTCATTCTATCCTTGTCACTCAATAACAAACTGACGTATGAATCAATTTGTTTAAGGTATGTTGACGATATCATTATTGTATTATTATTGTTCCCTTGGGTTCCTAGTGGAACATAGAGCTTCAACTGCACGCCTCCACTTGCTTCTGTCTTCTGCTGTACTTTTCACTTGCATCCATGTTAGTACATACTGTTTCAACTCTTCTTCACATGATCTCCTCCATGTCACCCTTGCACCGACGTCCCACTTGCCGCTTCCCTTTCGAGTTCCACTCCAGCACTGGCCTGACGCGCGATGTCACCCAACGGCCTCCTCAGCGAGTGTCCGATCCATCTCCACTTTCTCCTGCATATTTGTTGGGCGATTGGTTCTTGTTTTGTTTGTTCCCATAGTTTCTTGTTGGTGATTCTTTCCGGCCATCTGATCTTCAGTATAGAACGAAGATAGTTGTTGATAAAGGTCTGCAACAGGCTGTTGGAAATCTTCCTTGTGACCCGCCAAGTTTCTGATCCGTGTAGAAGAACTGACTTGACGTTTGTATTGAAAATCCGAATTTTGTTGTTGATGCAGGCTGAGTGACGAAGATTTCCAGATTGGTTTCAGGTTGATGAATGTGTTTCTCGCCTTCCCGATTCTCGATTTGACATCCTCGTCCATTCCTCATGTTGACGATATATTTTAAATAATAAAGAGTAGTGTGTACTACAGATTCTTAGATAAACTGGATACTAGACAGAAACATAACTATCAGTTTTATATTTGTTTAGAAACAGAACTCTAGAGGCTAATTGTCTTTTCCAGATTATCTATTATTTATTGTATTATTACTTCTTTGGGTTCCGAATGGAACATAAAGCTACAGCAGTACATCTTCATTTCACCCTGTTCTCTATGCAGTCTATTTTAACTGGCTCTATGATAGCCCATAAGCTTTTATTTCGTTCGCATATGATCGCCTTCATGTCAAACTTGGACCCACATACCCAACTCGTAGTTTCTCATTCGGGTTCCACTTGACGGCTGACCTGGTGCGTGATATCACTCAACAGTCTGATGAAAATAGATCGGCTTTCTTTTAGTACAACTATACTCGTAGGACTTGACAAGTGAAAAGACTTTAGCTACTTTCAGTCTCTTAAACAGAACATAAATGATGATAAGATGTGCAAAGGAAAAGAAACTTTTGACCAAAATTTTGAAAATGAATAACTTCTATAAACTTAACACCCAGAGGAAAACAATACAGTATTTAAAAAGCAGAAGGAATGCTTTAGAACTTCTGAAAATATTGTAAGTGTTTTCAAGCATATATAACATTAGAGTGTTGTTCGAAACACAGGGCACGATAAAAAGCTCTTTAGCCCGAGTGAAAGGACTAGTGATTTGTGTTTACAGAAGAAAATAATGCAGCCACTGAGAAGCAATATACATAAATCAAACGTCTTCAGAAATGAACACACCATAGGGTTTTTGTTTATCTTCTACGGAATTCAATATAATTCACAAAGCTTCGATACAGGTTCGCATTGCCGATTTTTACTGTCATAAGATCAAGGAACTTATTATACCAGAGGCTCTTCACATTAAAATGAAGTCAAAATAGTCTCATTGAAAAATAAGAGAATGACGCAAAGTTTCATCTGGTTCCAAAACACACACGCGCATATGAGCATTATCAACATATGGATGAGAAGAATTTCTTCACACTTAATATTATTCATATCGGTGTTCTACCGTTGATATTTCTGTATCAAATTGACTGACCTGATTCTAGCACATAAGCCGCTCCTTGAACGTACACCTTCGATATGACTTCAAATCCTTAAGTGATTATTTGTTGGCTATTTCTAAAATACAGAAAATGTTTCGTCCTCTTTGAAGCTATTCAGTTGAATGCGCTTACATTCCACTGAGTGATGATGTTCTCATTAAGAGCAGTCAGAACAAAACATGACACCAATCTATTGGATTTCCGATCGTTCGTTTGAGCCACGTAAGGAGATATAGACTGCTTAGCTGGAGTTCTCGGAATGCTAAGAACCAATGGCTGGAAACTACTGGTGAAACGGTTAAAAATTGTTTTAAGTGATGCAAAATTATTCACGTCTTTTGATTGATCATCCAGTTTCATCTACTGTAGTTTCATTGCATTCTTTATTTTTTATTTTATTTTTATTTACAGCTTGATTCCACACCGTATTTTCAGTACAAGTATGGAACTTTCAGCATGGATATCGGTAGCCCAAATTCAGGCCGACCATAGATATCGGGTGTACGCCGGCAGGGGATCGAACCCCGGACCATGTGCATGGTCGGTGAGAGTCCTAACCACTGTGCCACCGACGCACAAGTATGCCTATCAGTACTGTTATGGTAGCCCGGACTGAAGGTGTATCGAGATTTGAACCCGGAGCCCATTAGTTAGAAGTCAAAAGCTAAAGACAATGAACCACATCTAAAAAGGGTAGTTAAACTTGAAATAATAATCACCTTAAAATTTTCAAGGAATTACTCCCAAGTCTAATGTCAACGTTTTGTGTTATTTGGGATTTATTTATCGAGGTCTCTCTCTCTAATTTAGACGTTTCTGAGACATAGATCGACAACTTTCATTCCTGCAGCCAAGAGTATTACTAATGAACTATTTATTAGAGTTGTGAATGATCGCCAGTTCAAATTAAGTAACACCAAGATCTATTCATGTAACAACAATAGAAGTGAGACTTCAAGTATTAACCAAGGAATAATGTATTATTGTCATTTTGTTTGTTCATGTAGCCAAGTAGTCATTCTAACATCACAAGTTTTAATAATTTTAGCACCCTGAAAAACATTAGAAGAAAACACTAACAAGGAATACGAATGGCCTTATCGATATTCGATACTAAATGTTAATTAAATAGGCCTATGATTATAAGCAAAAGGTTCCATCTAGTAATCAGATTAGAATTATTCAAACCCACCGACAATTCGATTTAGTATAAGATTATAGCACTACTACAGTTACACATAACCGATGCATAGTGGCCATGTTTCGCTATCAATTCGTTATTCATTTAAATATTTGTCATTTACAGCCTCCACCACATGGTGGGGGTGTTCCTCACAAAAGCGAAGAGGCGAATACGAACGTCTGGATACCACTTACAACCGAACTGGTGGACATGTGAGTCTACCTAAGGGAGCTGGAAAACCCTGATTTCCAAACTATGCTTTACTCTAGAATCCAAACCGATCGAGTGGCGTATGAACCAGAAACCATGGGAACGCAGATCCTGACGCTACTCCACTGCCTTATAGATCAGACTTAAAGTCAACGGTTCGGAAGGCAGGGGGACCCCTTAAGACAACCACCTACTTCAGTCTGGGCGTCTACACAGTATCCTAAACTTTGCACAAACTATGAGGTTTTGTGTGGTGCATTTCTTGATGCCTACAATGTACCACGTTTGTGTTTCAATAATATGATGATAATAATAATAACAATAGTAATAAAGTCAATAAAAGCAACAAAGTTTTACAAACAAATAATATGAAATAAAAGTCCAGAAGTGAAACTGCAAGTCAGTTAGTCATTGTATACAAACAAGGTAATAACAACTCACTTGGAATGTTTAGAGTATATCCCTGATTGAAAAGAATGCGCTGAAAAACCTGAGTGTTTCACAGAACGCGGTGAAATTGAGCTTAAAACTTCATTTAACCTTTCAATTAATTTTGCGCATGGTATATCTAATTGATTTTGACTAGGAAGAAAGTATCGTCTTTCCTCTGGTGGAAGCTTAAAATGAAATGTGATAAGATTTAGACAAAAAGTATGAATTAAATGTAAAAATTTCACTTTAAATAGTTTTAAATTTTATCCATCTAAATAATCATAGAAGAATATGTCAAAAGAAGAACTGTGCAGATTGGTTGAGCGGATCTGTGAGGAAAAAAAAAAGATTTTCACATACTCCTCGATATCTCCACATAATTTATATCTACGACCCCGCTCCCCAACCGACTGCAGTTCGAGGTTAAGGGATTGACTTATAACAAAAGCTGTCCAGTTTTCTAATGAAAGCGAAATGCTCAGACATAGGTTACTTCAGTGAATTTCAGTGTTCGAGTAAAGAAGCTGTGCCAGTTAGAAAAGCATACTAGTGACACCTGTGCAGTCCCATGTCAACGAACTGATAAGGGTGATCATTTCTTACAGTTCTGCTCGGATAATCATCTGTGCCTGGTGAGCACTAACTTCAAAAATGAAGGGGAACATTGCCTAACCTGGCAACATCTATCACCAAATCAACGATGGACTCAAATTGACCACATAATGATAAGCCATTGATAGAGAGGGTCGGTAGAAATAATACATTCGCCTTAGTACGCTGATTCGAAATTCGAATTGGTCAATTACTAAGCAGTCACTAGTACATATCATTTGTCGTATTGCTCAAAATATCCTAAATCCAGTCAATAATCGGTGACCATAAGGCATAACAATCAAGAGCAACAGATGTGACGGATCCAAGGCATACACCTACGTCGAGATAAGATTTGAAGTTATTTTTGAGTAAAATAGAAAGAATTTTTTCAGTTCATTCATATACTAACAAACTACAGTTATTACCCGTAAAAATGTTACATGTATTTATACTGTGAGTTATTTCTCATAGAAAAAGACTACATTACATACAAAGCAAACAACTATGTAAGAGATATATTTCTCCTCAGGAACAAACAATGAATCAATCAGCTCAACTCAACTCTCAATACAAACTTAAATCATGGAAAATAGGGCTTTTAACAGCACATCTCCATTTTGTCCTGTTTTCTGCAGTACTCTTCACTTGGTGATAGAACATGTTGACCACTTCACCTATTTGGGAAGTTGTATCAGCACCAACGGAGTGATTGGTGACGAAATCTCAGCACGGATCCAGAAAGCTCGGGCTGCTTTCGCTAACTTACACCGTCTCTGGCGTAGGCGTGACATCCGGCTATCAACCAAGGGACGTGTGTACTGCTCAGCAGTTCGCTCAGTCCTTCTCTATGGTGGTGAGACGTGGCCATTGAGAGCGGAAGACATGAAAAGGTTGTCTGTTTTTGACCACAGATGTTTACGATCTCTTTCTCGCGTTAGGTGGTGTAATAAAGTAAGTAATGTTGACGTCAGGCGTAGAGTGTTGGGCAAAGAGGGAAAATCAATCGAAGAGGCCATAAAGTTACATAGATTGAGATGGCTAGGTCACGTGCCTCCCCCGACGGACGGGCATTACTAGCTGATATAGGTGCAGGTTGGAAAAGAGTAAGTGGTGGCCAAACAAAAACATGGCCTCATCAATCCATGAAATCCTTGACAGTTAAACTGAGTCAGGTAGGGAGAGAGATGCAGACTTCCGGGTCGGGGCCCGCCCTCGGGACTCTAAGAATCAATGGCTGGAGACAATAGGTGACATGGCTCAAAATCGTTGTCAGTGGCGCAAATGTATTCAGTCTCTGTAATCTTCCATATTCCTTTCTACCATTACTCATTCTGTTTCACTCTTATACTTGTCAAAACTCTATTGATTCTCTTCACTAATCTTCTTGTCTACGTTTGTGTGCTCTCTGGAACGTGGCAACTCGAACTGCTGCACTTCGGTGCCAAGTTCTATGTTGAATCCAGCCAGCCAGCCAGCTTCATCTGGTCCCACGATTGTCCATAAGCTCTTATCTCTTCGTACGATGTCCACCATTTCACTCTCAGACGCCCAATTTGTAGTTTGTTTCCCATTCAGGTTCCACTTGAGCGATAGCCTGACGAGTGATGTTACTCGACGGTCTCCTCAGCGTGTGTCTTATCTATCTCCATTTCCTTTGGCACATTTATTGAGCAATAAGTCATTCCTAGAGTTCTTTGTTGCTAATTCTTTCATCTGACCTTCAGTATGGAGCCAGAGAAGGCAGTTGTTGATAAACGCCTGCAGCCTGTGGGGAATAACTTTCATCACGCGCCTCTACTAAGAGACTAACTTGACATTATGTGAATCAATCTTGCTCTAGCTGAGTAATAATTTGATGAAGGTCTGTTTTGCCCTTCCGATTCTGGTTTTGATATCTTCATCCGTTCGCCTGGTGTTGAGTACTTATTCCTTTAAATGTTGTATTACAGTATACGTCCAAGCAGATGACACACATCTGTATATATCCAAGTGTCCGTTTAACATCAAAATCAAGCTACTACTACTACTCTACAAAACTATATTACGGTAAAAGTTTTCAAAAATAAATAACAACCAATGAATAATGAGTGCAGTTCAGGTGATAACCATACCAAAACTAATTTCACACTGTTTATTTCCCTGAACATGAAATTTTTCACGGAGAGACGCTGAAGGGAAAAGTTAGCTCAGACAACTCACCTCAACGAATTATTTCATATATATTTGACAGGGATTATAGAAACACTGGTTTTATGGAGACTGTTTGCTGCTGTTTTTATAAGTCCTATCTCTGTGTCTTAGTAATCTGTATGTTATCGTATAGAAACCAGGAACACTTAACTGCAAAGAGTTATTTATTTCTATCCTAAATGACTTTATAAAAAATATCTGCAGCCTGCATTGTGAACCAATTACCCATCTATATGCATATGCATTAATTGTAAAGTTTAATGAAAGCCTATGAAAGAGTTGGAACTGTTTTGTTTGTCTACTGATTTATGCATTTTGTGACATGGAAAGTCGTAGTGAAGAATAAACGAGACAGCATAACATGGCTTACAAAAAGTTTGTCACATAAATAAGTGAAGTTACTATTTTTTTTTTATTTACAGCTTGATTCCACACAGTATTTTCAGTACAAGTGTGGAATTTTCAGCATGGATATCGGTAGCCCAAATTTTGCAGGCCGACCATAGATATCGGGTGTGCGCCGGCAGGGGATCGAACCCCGGACCATGTGCATGGTCGGCGAGAGTCCTAACCACTGTGCCACCGAGAAAATCATGTAACCTCAAATTAAAATAATGAGGTTTACTGGCCGTTACAAAAGTTGATGCAGGGTCAGTGATAACCATATTTCAAGGCAAAGTATTTACACAGTACTGAAAACACAGTTTAGAGTTAATAATCCGATTGGCCAAAACCACTGACTGACTTACCGAACGTCTTTTAGCATACCATACTGGCAGAACTTTAACTAGACTTTCCGCTGCATCTAAGTCATGTGTAACTGGATTTTCGCCATTCGTTAAGCTATCTGTAATGACGATAACAGAAGAAAGATTAGCAACTTCAACACAATGACTTTTTGGTTAATTTTGATTTATGCTGATATAGACTTACTAGTTAACTTGTCTAGTAAACGTTGACTATAAAACCAGTGAACTTTTTCAAAATTAGGAAATAAAAACTTCATCGGTGTTTCACACTTTTGTTCCATGCGATAAACCCTACAAAATGGAAATCAAAAAAGAAATTAAGACCTATAAATTGGGACAGTAGAGAGACAATGAAATAAACGATATATATGAATATAATGTTTGCCACAGTTAACCATCTGGTACGGTTGAGACTGTGTAGACTTCGGTCTTCCTGGTAAAATGCTCTCATGTCGCTACACGTTTATAGCCTCTGTCGGCTAAGTCCCATCCACTGTCTTTGCATGGCAGGGTGTTCCTAACAAAAGTGAAGGGTGAATGCGAACGTCCGGAGAACGCTTACAACCGGACCGGTGACACATGTAAGCCTACCTAAGGGAGCTGGGAAAACTGATTCCCAACCGATGGTGTATATGGGCTACAGAATCCAAACCGATAGAATAGTGTATGAACCGATTTCGGTCACTGGAAACCATATGAACGCAGCTTCACTGTCTTGTGGATCAGACTTTAAGTCACAAAGACTCGAGAATGGCTTTTAAAGACAACCACTCGCTCTGGTCTAGGCGTCCAGGCAGTATCTCAGCCCTTGCACAAAGTATGAACTTTTGTGTGAAACATCTCTTGTTGCCCGCAATGTAGTAAGTTTGTGTTTTAATAAATTATAATATATATAATTATATATAACAGTATAGCCATCAAGTGTTAAGTAAGTGTTCAAAAATATGACGAAGAGGTTCAATCAGAACGGAAAACAACTACACAATCACTCAGCAGGTGCTGAAGGTAATAAAAAAAGTGTAGAATTTGACAGAGTCGAAGTCGATACCATATACGAAATAATAAATTTTAGGGCCTACATAACACCAGTGAATGTGATGGGAAATGAATAGGGCGACAACACGAAGAAAATTAGCTTTGATCAATATTGCCATGACGTTTTTATGTATATAGCCAATAGACGAACAATTTAACATAAAATTCAACAACCGGTTTCGTTAACTGAAACATGATGCTTAGAATCAACATTTTCAAGTTTCATTTCGTCTGCTCTAAATCTTCCACAAACTTACTCAGTTGAAAATTTGTATACAATTTAACAATTTGAGATGTCACCATGGAATGTAAAATAAATTCCTGAAAGTGTGTCAAAAGAATTGCCACAAAGCGCAAGACCACCTAGCAATGCTATTGGCAGGCATATGTTTGATACAGATCACACCATCAGTTTCAACACAGATTTCCAGGTAGCTATAGTAATAGTAGATTACCACGATATGCAGAAGCAACAGAAATCCGACGATTGTGGTCCTTTGTATTTCTTTACTTACCATTTTGTTATTTGTTCCACCCTTTTACTGCCCTTAGACACTCATTATCCATTATATCTATTATGTAGCAGTGTTATTTCTTGCTTTATCCTTCACTATTTTACCAGTATTTCATCCCTTACTATGCAACACCTGTCACATCTTAACTGCTTTCTCTGCCATCTTAAATCTGAATCGAATTTACAGTACTATTTTTCATTTTGATACTGATTTTTACCTTTGTGATGAGTAATCAAGTCATGAACTATATCGCCTCAGTTCCTATATATATATATATATATATATATATATTGGTGTGCAGATACGAAAACACTTATTTTGTATTGATTGAACCCAAGTCAGTGAGCCTATGCTTTTGATATCATCTTTGTTAACTGTATTTGACAGTGATACTACGGTTATGGTTTTCTTTGTTGTGGTTGTTGTCGCTGCCTTTCCTGTTGTGAATTCCTTTTTCCTTTTGCTGTTGTTGTTCTGATTGCTTTATTCTTTGTTTTCCTGATTCTAAGGGGAGCAACCCAAAAAGTTGATCCGCTGTATGTAACAACCCCCTTCTCAGGCATGAGGCTAGCAACCCCATCCTGTAAACAAAGCTGCTACAGAAACTTCACTATGATGAGTCTCCTTGCGATAAAAGAAAACGTTTGTGTGGGGACATGGAACGTCTACACTATGTATGAGACTGGCGAAGCTACCCAGATTGCAAATGAGATGAAAAATATGGTATTCAAGTACTGGGAATATGCGAAAGCAGATGGAATGGGAGTGGACTCACAAAATTGTCAACGGGTGAGTCAGTGATCTACTCTGGTCACCCAGAAGACAACCACACTCACACCAAGGGCGCGGCTATCATGATTTCACCAACGGCAACGAAGGTCCTGATGCAATGGGAGGCCATCTCGCCCAGGATAATGACCGCGAGGTTCAACTCAAAAGGAAGGAAAGTGACAGTTATACAATGTTATGCACCCACAAACAACGCAGATCGCGAAAAGAAAGAAGAGTCCTACAGACAACTACAGGCAACAATGGACAATAATCCAGTCGGTGACATTAAAATACTAATGGGAGACATGAACGCCGAACTGGGACCAGACAACACAGGGAGAGAACTCATTATGCATAGAGAGGCACTTGCAGAGATGAATGAAAACGGAGAATCTTCGCTGACTTCTGCGCCTTCAATGAACTAGTGATTGGTGGCAGAGTATACAAACACAAGGATATCCACAAGGCTACATGGGTGCTGCCAGACGGGCGAACCAAAAATCAAATTGACTTCATCTCAAGGAAGTGGACACGCAGCTCATTAGACACAAAAGTAAGAAGAGGAGCAGACTTCGGTTCAGACCACTATCTCGTACAAGAAGCACTCTAAAGCAAATTAAAAACTTTCAAAGAAACATGAGCGGCAGATAGACCAAAAACCAAGTTCAATACTCAAAAACTGAAGGATCAGGACACAAAGAACATTTTCACAGCAATCATAGGGAAAAGGCGGAGACACAAATCAACACTAGCGAAGACACCAGCGTTGAAAAGTACTGGAACAGCCTGAAAGCGATGGGAAGTTAACCCTGCGTGGAATTTCTAGGCAGAAAGAAGAGACAGGACAAACAGTGACTCACTACGGGCACATGGAGACTAATAGAAGAGAGAAGGATGGTGAAAAAAAAACTATCCAATGCATTGACGAGCAACAAAAATAGGGGTTGAATGCAAGCTACAATACACTGGACAAAGAGTAAAGAAAAGTGCCAGGGAAGACAAAAGGAAATATTATGAAGCTATGGCAAAAGAAGCAGAACAAGGTGCAGGCAAAGGAGACCTTGCAGCACTCTACCAAACAACTAGGTTCCTATCAGGAAAAAGATCAACACAAATAAAGCCAGTGAAGGATGACAGTGGAAAGCCAATCACGAAAGAGGTGGAGCAAAGGAAACACTGGACTGAACACTTCAAAAGATTTCTAAATCGACCACCACCTACAACGCGCCCAACAATACCAACAACGGAGACAGAGCTACCAGTGAACACCAACCCCCCGACGAAATCAGAAGTCCTGAAGGCAATCAAGATGCTAAAAGCTGGAAAAGCAGCAGGACCAGATGGAATCCCAGCAGAAGCATTGAAAATGGACCCAGAGACAACAGCAGACTTGATGACACCACTACTGGAGAAGGTGTGGAAAGAAGGCAAGGTACCTGCGGATTGGAAGAAAGGTTACTTATTCAAACTGCCAAAGAAAGGAGACTTAAGTCAATGCAAGAACTGGCGCGGAATTATGCTCCTGTCCATCCCAAGCAAAATACTAAGCCACATCATCCTGGAGAGAATCAAACACGACAACCTGGATGAAAATCTTCGACCGGAACAGGCTGGATTCAGGAGAAACAAGTCATGCATTGATCAGATCGCCACATTACGGATCATCATTGAACAAAGCTTGGAATGGCAGTCACCTCTCTATCTCAACTTCATCGACTTTGAAAATGTCTTCGACAGCGTCGATCGAGAGGTGATTTGGCAACTACTTCGCTACTACGGGGTGCCATCGACAATTATACATCTCATCCAACAGCTGTACGACAATGCTGCATGCCAAGTAACCCACAACGGGAAACTCACAGAATCCTTCGAAGTGAAGGCGGGAGTAGGACAAGCTGGCTGGCCGCCTACTATCTCCAGTGATTTTCCTGATTGCAGTAGACTGGATAGTGAGGCGGACAGCGAGGAGACAGGCATAAAATGAACCCTAACAAAAACTTAGAGGATCTGGACTTCGCCGATAATATATGTTTGATTTCCCACAAACTGGAAAATATGCAAGTGAAAAGCAACAAGTTGGCAGAAGAAGCATCAAAGATAGGACTTCAGGTGAACACAGAGAAGACAGAGGTGGAGAAGATTCCTGGCCAACAGCAACAGCAGCAACAACAGACGACAATCAGCATAATGGAGAAATATCAAAGAAGCAACTTCATTTACTTACCTACCTGGGAAGCATCGTTTCAACTACAGGAGAACGGAACTGACGAGGATACCAAAGCGAGGATCGGGAAAGCAAGGTAAGCTCTCATTACTTCCAAGTCTGTGTAGAGATAGATCAACAGCACTCAGCATCAAAAATAAGATCCGGATTTTC
This sequence comes from Trichobilharzia szidati, assembly GCA_944472155.2. Classification (NCBI taxonomy): domain Eukaryota; kingdom Metazoa; phylum Platyhelminthes; class Trematoda; order Strigeidida; family Schistosomatidae; genus Trichobilharzia; species Trichobilharzia szidati. The sequence continues at coordinate 56,438,729 of OX235271.1, read as the reverse complement.
AACTCCAATGTGAAGTCAGTGCTACTATACGGATCAGAGACTTGGCGCCGCGTCATGAAGGGCACTTTGAACCAACTACAGACCTCATCAACAGTTGTCTTCGCTCAATACTCAAGATCAGATGACCAGAAAAGATCAGCAACAGGGATGTCTGGGAGCGAACCAACCCAGCAGGAACCGATTGTGTGACAAATATGCAGGAAGAAATGGAGGTGAATTGGCCATACTAAGAAAACAAAGCATCAAGTGAGTGACATCCCACGACAGGCTCTGTCTCTCGAATAGAACCCGAATGGGAAGCGGCGAGTTAATCGGTCGTCAGTGCGAGGGTGACATGGAGGAGGTTGTGTGAAGAGGAAATGAAAGTATGTGGACAGACGTGGAGCCAGGTGAAAACGTTGGCAGAGAACTGAACGCAATGGAGTCGTGCTGCTGAAGCCCTGTGTTCATTTAGGAATTTAAAGGAAACAATATGTATATTAACTGAACCACTGAACCATATTTATTTTAAGAAGGCCATCTTAAGTTGTTAAATTGTACAATAAATTCCAGTTGAGTTTGTAGAAGATTCAAGTTACAAAAAGTGAAACTGAATTCAATTCATTCCACAATCTTCATTATTCTTGGCTTATGCGGATTTACAAGGGGAAATAAATGCATGAAATATGCAAATTTCCATGCGAATGACCTAAAAAAAATTACTTCATTATTTCACTACTAGTTAGAGGTAACCAAATAATATAGATTACATCTTAAAGTGAGGGCACCAAACGTAATTAACAATAACTTTGGAATCGGAGATCCACCGTACCTTCTGAGAAACTTAATATTCGGGTGACATACTCCATACTCAAAACCAGCCCCATCTATTTCATCGTGAGTAGCAAAGTATCGTTATATACTAAAATATAAACTGTGATGTGTGTAAGAAATGATGTAACTCATACAACAGGATTCTTATGTACCGGGTTGTAAGTGCGGAGGCCGAAAACTATCAAATTATACGTTCATTGTAAAATAGTGAATTCAGTCCACATCATGGTTATTAATTAACATTGAATAAGGACACCAGCCGGTTCACTACGCATTACGGGCGACACAATTCACTTCTCCAGCTTCTTGCTTTTCACTATTGCCAATCATCTCTGGCCCGTACCTGATCCATATATCCACTTTCGGATCCTTTGTTTCGATCTCCTTTCTTCTCTGCAAGTACCCTCGAGTTGTAAGCATACTCTTAAATAAAGTGAGCAGCTGCAGATCAAAAAGGACGATTTCATTACTACAATTTTGTACGTCTTTACTTGTGTATTTTGGGACAGTCACAACTCACCAAGTAACTGCATTATATATATATATATATATATATATATAAATTTGTGTGAGCTTAATTCCTCTCTACAGAAATATGTGTTTATTTACATATATACAGATAAACCTTATCACAATTTTGTATTTGTTTTGTTCTTTTTCGCGTATAAATGAGCTTAGCCGTTCAGTCCACAACATAAGATACACTTCATGATTGAGCGTTGGTGACACTATGGGTGACTTAACGATACTAACCTAGCAGGCTACGTCATGTTGCTCGTTCACAAACAATGTGCGTAGCATAATATTAACTACGGATTTAGTGACCGAAAGTGATGACCCAGCTAGCCACAAATATAAAAACCATGAAATAATAAGTGGTTGTGCGACCGTAGGCGCTTTGATTTCCATCACTTCGAAGTTTTAAATGCTGTTCGAAAACCACATTACAAATATCCCACACAGGATTCAGTCCAAAAGCCACTAAATATATTGACTGAGGTTGCGTTGCCATCCAGTCGTGTGGAAATCTAATTTAACGTATTCCACTCTGTATCTGACTAAGGAATTGTGTGCAGAAAGTGAAGATACTGAACCTAACCATTTTGATCAGGCTGTTATAATAATGCTGACTATAACAAATTTGAGTAACATTACACATATAAACCCAAAAATGCAACACTTGATATTTTAATCCTTGCTATTTCCTTTGGGAATAAAAATAACATCTAGTTTACAAACACTTCATGTATAAGAGAGGGAACATCATTTAGAAAGCAATACTACTGATAGCAATTTCGGTTAGGGAACAAAATTACAGAACATACCGAAGTTGTGTAGGAACATGCAATCCGTTGAGAAAGTTTCCTCCAAAGACAAGACAATCAGAAGGTGTATAAACAGCGTGAATCCAGCCAGCTGGAAGGAAGATTGTTTGGCCAGGTGAAACATGCAGGCAATAAACTGTAGGTTCACCTGTGTCACATGAACCTAAAAAGTTATGAGCTCATCAGTTTGTCGCCAAAAGAAAAATATCTCTTTTGTACATGTTTAAACGCATACCTTTTTTAAGTAGGTCTGCCACGAAATCGGGAAAAAATATTGTTCTGTGGTTGTCACTCATGCACCATTGCCAGTAAGCCGACAAGTATTCAGGAGTAGGTGGCATTAGATAAAATACTTTTTCGCCCTGTATGCAGAAATAGAAAGCGTAATTGGAGGACGTACCCACATTACATGATACCAAACAGATGAGCCACCAAAATCTATATGAAAGTCAGTGTAACTACCCTCCATGCTCAAAAGACAGTATTTTTGAACAGTCGGTGCCACTTCGTCAGATAATTCAGATTCATCCACATCATCATCTGGCCAACAGGTCGTAACAAGACTGAGTTCGGAGACGACATGTGGTGGACGAACAAACTTGGCTAAGCTGCTTAAATGTGGAAACAATGTATGTTACCTAGTTCTCGAAAACTCCAAACTTAGCATATTTAACAACATCGGTCGAGTATCAGAACAGAACTGATCAACCAAGTCCCGGAGCGGCATCTGTATTTCTGTCTGTTGCCGGACATCAATAACATCGACAACGGTGACAGGATCTGAACAATGTAACTTCTGACTGCAATGATTACCGATAAATTTAGTTAGATCCCTAGGTGTGAATGATTCCACTGGAACTTTGATTCTGAGACCATCCTTTGATCGCACCAACACAGGTTTCCGAAAGCCGTTTGCCATAAAACTGTGGCCACACACATCACAACCGTTCATTACCATTACATAATCTTCAGCACTGTAACATCGACAACATGAATAGACAGCCGATTACCTGGGAAATTCACGGGCCAAAAGCATATCAACAAACTCTTTTGATCCAGAAAGAACCATCAGACAGTTTACAATATAAATTTGAAAATCCTAATTACACAAAAGTGCCCAGTTCTCTGGTAAGCATCAATCCACCAGTTGTAGCGCATACAGCATAATACGCGGGGAATCACAGATCCAGATTCCAATATCCAATATTTGTTTTTACGAGCTAGTATAAACCAATTTGATTTCTTTGTGCTCGCCTCTTGATTGTGAGGTAGAGGTTCCTGATCTTCGGTAAACGTCTGCGTAGCTCGTCCCGTCACTCGACCGCCGTAGCTTTGGTTGACTCCAGAAGGAGTAGTGCAGGGATTAATTATATGTGGTTTGTAGTATGAGGTGTGTTAAGACTGTTATTAATGTGAATGGAGTTGATCCTTTCACCAATTGGTCCTTCGGTATCGTCGTCAATAGAAAAGAGATAATAATAATAATAGACATAATTAGTGAAGGTATTCAGACTAACAGGCAGTTAACTTTACCTTCAAGCATCGACGTGACATACATGAACTAGTTAGTTCCCATGATGCCTGTAGCATAGATGGCACAGAAATTGAAACCAAGTCAAGCATTAAATACCTTGGATTAGTTCTTTCCTCTGACCTTTCATGGTCATCCCACATTTTATTGATCTCTAAGAAAATGTTTCGTCTTACCTTCTACATTAAAAAGTTAAGACAACAAGGTATCAACCAACCTTTAGTTCTGCAATTTTTAAACTCCTGTATTTTACCTATTGTACTTTATTGTTCTTCATTAATCTTTCCTGGGCTTCTTAAAAAAGACTATGTCATATTACGAAGGGTATTAAATGCTGTAAGTAGGGCTTGTGGTTTGCCACTGCGTGAGCTCGTCAATACTATAGTCGAGAGACACGTAAATTCCTGTACAAATTGGGCAAAGGCCGTACTGTCAGACCCTTTGCACCCTCTTTATTCACAACTATCCCCTTGTATCTCATCAGGTAGAACGAGAAGTCAATATAAGAAATTATATGCTCGTACCACTAAGTACAAAAATTCTACAATACCGTACTTAGCCCGTATTTTATGTGATGAAGACTCTGTTAGACGTGAAACATATAAGTTACTATGTAATTAGCATAGTGAATCGACCCTTTCATTGTTCATCTTTCTGTAATTCTATGGTGTCACCCTTTCTATCGTTTAATTATAACTTTGCTATTTTTATTTAGTTGTTATTACTATTATTACTATAATTTTATACTTTATGCGTATTTTTCTCCTTATCGTATACTGTAATTGCTACATAGCTGCTATAAAAACGTTTTGTTATCATTATTATGTATTGATTATTTAGTTTATTTATTTTTTGTTGTTGTCGTTTTTGAGTAAATTAGATGCAATATTGTACTGAATGCTGGAAATTCCTTGCTGTATCATTAATACTGTTTTTGGAATAAAGCAAAAATTATTATTATTATTAACAGACAGAAAAAGAATAAGAAAACGTAACAAAAGTCAGTCAACCGGTATATATATATACCAGTAATATTGATAATAATAATAATAGGTGTAGTTAAAGCTGTCAGGAGAGTAAGACTGAAGAGAATGTAAAGAAGTAAAACGACCAGTTTAATTGTCTACCTTTGAATGGTGTATGCGATTTTAAGGGGATAGGCCATTTGGATGAAGTCCTTGTGTCGCTGCATGGTTGTCCAGCCTTTGCTTAAAGGCGTCCACAGATGGCGCCATAGCTACATCTGCCGGTAAGGAATTCCAGGGACGGCAAACATGCAGGGAAAAGAAGTGGGAACGCACCCGGGTCCTTGCCCTCTGATGAGCTATCCTTCTAGGATTTCCACGAGGGAGCCTATACCTACTCACTGGCATAACACCTTTGTTTGGGTGATTCTGATCATTTGTTATTTTGTAGACAGTAATTAAATCCCCCCTAAAGCGACGGTAACTGAGTGTGAATAGGCCTAATTTCTTCAGCCTTTCATCATATGGTTTGTTTCGGAGACCAACCACTCCTTTTGTTGCCCATCGTTGGACTCTTTCCAAGAGGTTGGCGTCTCTTTTAAGCAGTGGGGGTGCAATGATATTATGCACTTCAAGATGCGGTCTGACGTATGTTTTATACAACCTTAGAAAGAGCTCAGGAGTGAGTGCACCTAATTGTCTATGTGTAAAGTGTATGACCGCATATGCCCTCGCTACATCCCCCGTGTAATTTACGCTTGTATCCATTTTCTCCGTTAGAACTAGACCTAAGTCACGTTCCGACGTTGAGCAGGACAAGCTTTCATTGCACAGGGTGTAACTTGCATTCTGCAGTCTACAGGTGCGTAACTTCACTACTTTGCACTTTTTCAGGTTGAAAGTCATGCCACTGGCTACCGCCCAGTCTTCCAGAAGCCTTAGATCTGCCTGCAGTCTATCTGAGTCCTCCGGACACTTTATCGCCCTCCATATCTTCACGTCATCAGCGTATAGAAGAGTCAGGCAGCTTAGACGGCATGGTAAATCATTGATAAAAATCAAGAACATCAGTGGTCCCAGAATAGAACCCTGCGACACTCTTGATGACGAGATGTGCCAAGATGATCGGACTCGATTGACCTTGGTACAAAATTGCCTTTCAGTTAGGTAGTCCTTCAACCATGACAGAAGTGGTTTACCTAAACCTACCTGGCTTATTTTGTGTAGGAGAAGGTCATGGTGAACAGTGTCAAATGCCTTCTCAAAGTCTAGAAAGATCACATGGACTGGAACATTCATATCCCAGCATGATGTCCAGTCGTCCCAAGCTGATAATAAGTTAGTGACGCAGGATCTCCCTTTCCTGAAACCGTGTTGGGCTTCATGGAGTATTTTAGACCTATCAAGATATTCCCTGATGTGATCATCAATAATACTTTCCAGTACTTTCGATACCACTGGGAGTAGAGCTACTGATCTATAACTGGTGGCATTTTGCCTATCCCCACCCTTGAAGATCGGAGAAAGGATGCTTCTTTTCCATTCCTTTGGCAGTTTCCCCGATTCCATGGAGTGTTAGAACAAGTCGCATAAAGGCCTACAGAGAGCTTCGGCGCACTGTTTCAGAACAGACGGCCTGATGTCATCACAACCTGGGGACTTCCCAGGTATGAGTCGATGCAGCTTTCTCAGTACTATTGCAGGGTTTTTTTGGGGGTGGCTATTTGGTCTTCCTCCTGTGAAATAGTGATGCCACCATTTTGGTTCGTAACGGTAATACCCACATTGCTGTTTAGCTGTTTGGCGAAGGCTAAACTAAATGTTTCAGCCATCTCCAGACTAGTGAGATATTGACCGTTTTGGCCTACTAAGGCGCACGCCCCCTGGTTGGTTGGTTTCCTTTCCGACATGAATCGGTGCAAATTCTTCGGGTTTGCCAGGAGTTTTTTAGCAAGGTTAGCCTGGAATGACCTTCTGTCCCTCCTGACTCTTGCATTGCACCGGTTCCTGAGCTCGAGGTATGCATCATGGTCGGTCTGGCTTTTAGATACGCGCCACGTAAACCAAACCTTCCGCTTTGCTTGCAGAATACGCCGCGTGCCTCTCTTTAACCATGATGACTTTCTTTTGGGCTGTGTTGTGACTAAAGGGACGGTATCCGAGATTACTGTATGAATAATCTTTTCTACCGCTTCCCAGTGTTCATCCACAGACAGCTCATCCCATGCTAAGGGCCAGTCTGCATCGGACAAGAGCCTCCGCGTTTCAGCATAGTCAGCCTTGCTGTAACACAGACATGGTTGCGTAACGTCCCACTGCAAATGCTCACGGAGAACGAGGTCGAAACCTATGACTGCATGGTCACTACTTCCTAGAGGAGTCATGATCTGGACCTTTTCGACAAGAAGTTGGTCACTAGTTAGAATGTAGTCTAGTTTTGATGACTTTCCATTAGGGCCCCACCTAGTGTCGTCTCCAACGTTCTCAGTCAGTCCCGTGTTCCGAATAGCTTGCAGTAGATTTCGGCCGAATTTTCCCTTAGCATACCCCGAGCCAAGGTTCAGTGATGGGGCATTGAAATCTCCAGCAATGGTGATTTGGTCATAGCCCAAGTCTCGTATCCCTGTGATGGTGCTGAGCAGTAGCTGATTGTGCTCTGCCCCACAGGTGGGAGATCGGTAGATGCCACCAGGTAAATGCTTGGTGTGGCCTACGGTGAAATGACACCATATGGAGTCTGGGAGTTCAATAAGTGGTGGGTCCGTTGCGCGCACACATTTAAGTTGCCTATCAAAGTATATGGCAACTCCCCCTCCTTCCTTATTATCCCTGTCTCTCCTGACCAAAACCATATCACCTATACTGATTTCATTATTGGTGATAGTGGGGGTTAGCCATGTTTCGGTGAGAATGATCATTTTCAGTTGTAGGTGTGCTTGGAGATTTCGGAGTTCACCTATTTTTCCTCTCAGCCCCCTCACATTGCTATATAGGCAGCTGACAGTGAGTCTTACAACCTCAGTGTGTTGTGGGGTAGTTGACGTGAAGCTGTCTGCTGGTAGGGGAATTAATTTTGGGACTAGTTGGCCGATTCCGATGTGGTTTTCTCAGAACTGCACCGCTCGAGTGTCACTGAAGCTTGGGGACGTATTAAAGCCTCCGTTTGCTGCCTCCTTATGGTTCGAGGTCTGCTTTCGCAGAATCGGATGTGTCCTCCCGCTTTCCCCTTGATCTCATACCACTGTTGAAGTGCTATGGCTAACTGCTCTGGGGAGTTGAATGTGACACTTAGCAACTTTGGGGAGCTAATCAGTGTGAGATGAGCGGGGCGAGGTAGTCGGTAAACGGAGATGGCTCCAGAAGCGCCAAGGGCCGTCTGAGATGCCAGCCATCTCCACTGCTGTACGTCATGCATGTGTTTTCACAGGCAGTGCCCGTTTCCAGCTCCGGAACACCGTGTACCACCATAGAGGTAGAAGGCAAAAGTTCCGGTGACTCCCTCGCCATTTGTCTGACAGCCCATGATCTGTCTTGTCTCACCCTTATGTTCGAGCTTCTGTCGATGGCTAGTACCTGAGCCATTAATAGTATTCTTTCGGCCTCTTCGGCAGAGTTCAGTGTAACCCGTAATGGGGGTGGCTTACCTTGAGGTGTGTGGACACCCCTGTACAGCCTGCACAATTTCACTGAACTAATATTCAGACCTAATTTATTGCACAGGTTGGACCACTGTTCCTGATCAAACAGGGCCCGCTGTTCAAGCAAGCTGTCCTTGCTCACAGGTACGTTAAAGAGGATAAGAGAATTAGACCGATTAACCTCAGACTTAGGTTTGGCCTTTGGCTTCTCGTATTCCTTTGCAGCATCAGCAACTTTAGGCTTCATGGGGTTTTGGCCAGTCTTTATTGTGTTGCCAAGCTTGCTTGTGGATTCAAGTGGCGCTTCTCGCATTCTATCTTTCCTTGATTTTTTAGGTCCAACCTTCTGAATCTTCACTTTATGAAAATTGGCATTTTCAGTCAGTGGGACTGGAGTGTCCTTCTTACTGTCTGTGCCAAGTTTTGGCAATGTGATGTTTTCAGGTGGGGAGCTACATAAGGCCGTGTTGGGACACAAGGGCGGCGTGTTGCTTCTGCTATCCGCAGACACGCTCTGTGTGACTATGCCAGGGCGACAGAGTGGACAGATGTACCAAAACCACGGGCACGGGTTATTTCTCATAAACTCGTAGTATGATTTCGGTACCTCTTTGTCGCAACGGCAGTGCACCCACCGTTTGCAAAAATTGCATTCGAACGCTGAGTCAGCTTTAGAAACAATGATATTTCACGCCTGGCATTCGTCTCCCTTACTTGGTGACGCCTTCAAGGTCTTATGACGTCTTGAGCGTTTACTTTTAGGTTTGTTGTACTTCACACATTGGCTTCCAGTTGGTGCAGGTGTAGTATCCTGTCCCCCTAGTATTGCCTGTGCCGTTTCAGTACTGGACTGTGGCAATGCAGGCATAGTATCAGGACAGATGAGTCCTACACGAGTCTTTAGGATGGGTATGCGACTTGGGGGTGGTGTCCCTGGGTTTTTGCCTTCTCTGGCTGAAGCCCTTGTGACTACAGAGTAAGGTGTTTTGGTGCCATTTCTAAGATTACTTTCTACAGCCATATTAACTATCGCTAAAACTTATGCTGTATGAGAACAAGAGTGCAACAGTATCTACCCACAAGAACAAGAATAAGACTGAAAAAGTACAAGACAAGGAAAAGAAAAGGTTTTCGACTTTACCTAGTACTTTCTGGATGATCGGCTTCACAGCAATCAAGTGGTAGACCAACAAGTCTTGTTTATCTGAACGAGTGAGGAAGATGCTGCTACAAAAATAGCACCTGAAGCTTTGGCAGTAGTTTGAGACAGCTGGACTTACCACACAGAGATTCAATATGTAAGTAATGGTTGAATTTAATTCACTGGCTAGGAAGATCAGGTTTCCCAAGCGGATAATTCACAAAATAGGTACTTTCCGGCTAGAGAGGAAAAAGCACGTCGTATTCAAGGAGCGCGCGCAGCTGTTTATAAGGATAGAAGGCTCTTGTTGCCTATGTTAATCCTCGCGATATATACCTCTGCAGAGATCCAGTTTCTCTTTGAAAGCGTTCACCGATGGAGCTGTTACTACTGAATCAGGTAAGGAGTTCCAGCCGTTGACCACTCTGTGAGAGAATCTAAACTCCAAACATATTTTATTCGACCTTGGTTTGAGCACCTTCTTCTAGTGACCCCGTAAATGTATCCTAGAGGGAGAGAAAAGGTTTGAAGGGTCAATCCCTAAATTACCCTTGAATATACGGTAAGCCAAAACTAAGTCGCCTCTCCTCCTTCGGTATGATAATGGGAAGAGATTTAAATGCTCGATCCTCTTATCATAAGGAAGGTGTGAGATACCACTAACTAATTTTGTTCCTACCCTCTGTACTCTTTCCAGGGTATGTGACTCCTTTTTGAAGCATGGACTCGCCGCTTGTATGCAGTACTCTAGATGAGGCCTGACATATGTTGCATAGAGTACTTGGAACATACCCTCGTCTAATCGTTTGAAAGATCTTCGAAGTGCCCATAGCATTCGAAAAGCCTTAGCTGCGGCTCGATTACAGTTCACCGTTGTTTTTAAGTCATGGCTAACAATAATTCCTAAGTCCTTTTGTTCCCTAACATCTGGCAGTTCTGTGCCTCCCATGGAGTACGACTTCTGACCTAGGTGCATTACCGCGCTTTTCTTGGAATTAATTTCCAGACTCCAAAGGTTAACCCATTCAGTTAATTTGCCCAGATCGTTTTGTAGTACCAACCTATCATCGCTACTATTTACGGTTTTCCATATCTTAATATCGTTCGCAAATGGTAAGGAAGATGAGGTAAGAATTTTTGGCACTTCATTTACGTATAATAAGAACAGCAGGGGGCCAAGTACCGTTCCCTGAGGTACTCCACTTAGTACTGCTTTCCACCCTGACAATACACCATTAACCCTTACCTTCTGCCTCCTATCCATCAGGTAGTCACTAAACCACTCGCATAAGCGTTGGTCTAATCCAAAATGTTTTAGTTTACTAAGAAGACATAAGTGGGATACCTTATCGAATGCTTTACTAATATCGATAAAGACAACGTCCAGTAGATGGCTTTTATCCCTGGCCTAGACCCAATCTTCCCTAGCTAACAGTAAGTTTGCCAAGCATGATCGTCCTGGTCGGAATCCATGCCGTTCCACTGCCAGTAAGCCATGTTTTTCCGTATGAGCTAAGAGCTGGTCCCTTATGAGTTTTTCTAACAGCTTTGCTATAATGCAGGTCAGACTTACAGGCCGGTAGTTAGATACTAACTGCCTGTTACCATCTTTGAAGATGGGGCTTATAAAAGCATCTTTCCAGTCTCTGGGTAACCTAGCCTGGGTCAGAGATATCTGAAAAATCTCCGTAGGTGGAATGTATATTATATCCGCCAGGGAGCTTAGCAATCTAGGGTGAAGTCCGTCTGGTCCAGGTGATTTACCTGGCTTCAACTTAGACAGTAGTTTCAGAACCATCGCATCATCTACCACAATTGGGGACATTTTAGGGGCTACACCAGTTACCTCGCTACACCCCTGGGTGGTACGATTAGACGAAAAAACATCACAGAAATATTCGGAGAGCTCCTCAGCTTTTGTTTCGTCTGATTCTGCAGCCTCTCCTGTGTTGCTAATGAGGGACGGTATGCCACTACTAGTTTTAGTCCTGCGTTTGATATACGAGAATAGTCTTTTTGGATAATGCACACAATCCAGTACTAACTGTCTATCATATTCTATACGACTTTTGTCAATCTCATACTTGCAAAGGTTTCGAACTTTGCGGTATTCTACCCGAAACTCATCCCTCCCAGTCACAGCAAACCGGTCCCATAAGTTCTTTCGTTTTCTTAGTAACCTCCTTATTTCATTACTAATCCAAGGTGGTTTATGAGATAATTTTCGAGGCGTAGACCAAGGTACAAAGGGTGCAGTGACGCACTCTAGTGTATTCCTAAATCCCATCCAAGCCTCCTCGACAGTCTGGTGTGTGTTAACAGACCAGTTAGCTAGGGTTGCTGCATTTCGGATTGCAGGTATATTCGCTTTCCAAACGTTTGGGCGAGCGGCTGTTGACCTATGTATGACGGCCTGGATCCTGAACATAAAAGTAATAACTATGTGGTCACTACTGCCTAACGGCGCCAGGCACCTAATGTTACCAACATCCTCCTTCTGGTGTGTTAGCACCAAGTCTAGAGTGGACGGATCATGTTCAGGATGGTATCTTGTTGGTGCATCCATATGCTGCACAAGTGCGCATTCAAGTACTGCCGGTATTAGTTCCCTATTGAAACAATTGTACGAAGTAGTTGATGTTAATTCCTCCCAATTAATATGCGGGGCATTAAAATCACCTACTATTAGACACCTATTCTTTCTACTCCACGTCCTGAGGTGATTTATAACGAAATTGTCAGCTTGGCTGGTAGGACTTCTATAAATAACCCCTATCGTTACAGTGCCTTTGTTCGAGTTAATGACACAACCTGCGGCTTCACAGGTGCCACTGTCATGAGCTTCCGACAACGTCGACCTAATTCCTATGTCATCTCGAATGTATAGAGCGACCCCCCATCTTTCCGGCTACTTACTCTGTCTGCTCTAATGCAGATGTACCCAGGTATGAGTGGAGTTAAGTCTGTACCCACTAACAACCATGTTTCGGTGATAGCAATCACATCCGGCGGTAGTTCCTCAGTCAATACTCCTAGTTCAGGAAGCTTATTCCTAAGACTACAAGCGTTCGTGTAGCATACTGAGAGACCTATGTGTTCACTGGACTTATGAACAGATGTCTGGGTAACATAGGTTACCGAGACCTTGCTACCCGAAAACCCAACAGTTTGAGGTCTTTTTCACCTTTTTCTAATCGGGCCTTTAATTCAGCCACAGCTACTCTTCTAATTCTATCTTCCAAAGGCCAGTCTGGCGTAATTCTCATTTTTTTATTCTTGATCTTGAATGTGTTGTTGAGAATAATGGTTTTCTCCATCTCGTTCCCCAGTACTACCTTCAGCAGTCGTGTGGAACTTTCCGTTGCATCGGCGATTCGTTTACCGATTCTGATGACTTTCCTTATGTGAACGCCATTTGTTTTTTTCGAAAGTATTTCACGGATGATGGAGCTAACTATTTCGAGATCGTCAGCATGTCGAGCAGCTGGATCTACCTTCTTCGATTCCTCCAAATTCCAAATTACTATACCGTAATTTGAGTCCGAAGGTTAAATCTTGTCAGTGTTTACGGCCGTTGAGACCTTATCACTAACCAAAGTACTTTTCTCTTTCCTGTGATTCTTGAGCTTCCTACTCTTCGGCACTAGCCAGGTGGAGTCAGATGGTCCCACTTTACTCTCGCCGCAGTTGGAAGCTGTGCGTTCATCAGACACGCAACGCTTCATCGCTGTGGTATCACCCTGCTGTCTTACAATGTTAGCACTGTTTGCCCTCCTAGGTTTTCGCGGCTTTTTACGTGCTATTGCAGACTGCTGGGAACACTTCACCTCTGTTGCTTCTTTCGAAGCTAGGAGATGTGGTTCTGCCTCAGTTTTATGACTAAGGCCAGAATCCTCGTTTATAACATCTGTACTAGATGCTGCATTTTTCCCCTCATCAGAGGTTTTTGGTAACTTCTTCGACATGAGAAGTCCTACGGCCTCTTGGATGAGGACATCCAACGGGTTTGCGCTAAATACAGAGATATAAAAACACAAAAAGTCACAAAAGTGCACAAAAATAGACACTACTTCAACTAATTAAACCAGTTAAAGTAAACCAAAAAGCTTCGGATGCGATTTACACAACAAAAGCAGAAGTTACTTCACAACGTAAAAAATGCCACTCTCCTTTTCGAAGCGCGCGCAAGGTAACCAGGGAGTACTGGACAGCTGCTGTTTCATCCTAGTTTGGGAATCATCGGTAGTACGCGCCCACTGGGATTCGAACCGGCTACAAGGCAAGCTCGTATACCATTCAGCCACTGGGACCCTAAAAGAGCGAGCCGGCCAGGAATCGAACCCTGGACCACCTGCGTGGTCGGCGAGCACTCTACCGCTGTGCCACTGGCACATGTCGATTAGATTATCTGAATTGTAGTCTGTATTTTTGATCCTTGTAGTTGGAAGACAGAAACACATTATAGAGTGAAATTTAAGGAATTATTAGATAATATTTGGTTGTCGAAGATTTTTACTTTTGATTTAGTCCTCCGGAAAACCTGGTGGATGTAATTTAATATAATGTATCTCATTAAAATCGTTCACACCTTCAGTCTATTTTATCACAGATGAAAACAATGAACTTTCTTATAAGTCTGTAGAACTTCATAAACATATTTGAGAAATTTGGGTATTTTATACATTTGAAAACTATACAGCGACTTATCTGGGAAGGGATCCAGGTACAAACACAATATGCATTAAAACGTAAATGTCTAAAACGACACCAGGAAAATAGTTAGAGCCGGGAATCTCGATAAGGATTTTAAGGAGTTTAACAAACACATTAATTACTATTTATTATTCCACTGGGTTCTTAGTGTAATATGGATCTTTAACAGCACATTTTTACTCCATACTGTTATCTAAAGTCCTTCCAGATGTCCATACGATTGCCAATAAGTTTTTGCTGATTCCTTACACAATTTAGGTCACGTCACACTCGGATAACATCTATCTCAACGTTTCTCAATAGAGCTCCACTAGATGTCACGCCAGGTGCATAATGGCAGTCAACGGTCTTTTTGGCGTGTGTCCTATCCTTCTCCGTTTTTTCTGGCACTTATGTTGGTAAATGTGTTCTTGGTTGGTGGCTTGGTTGTCAGAGTTTCCTACTGGTCGTTCTTTGTGGATATCTGATCTTCAGCACTCAGCGAGGTGCTGACTCCTCCTGACTTCTGACTTCCACATTTATTACAATGTAATGAGAGCTTATCTAATCCTACTCTTGACGTGCGTCGGTGGCACAGTGGTTAGGACTCTCGCCGACCATGCACATGGTCCGGGGTTCGAACTCCTACCGACGCACACCCGATATCTATGGTCGGCCTGCAAAATTTGGGCGACCGATATCCATGCTGAGAATGTCATACTTGTACTGAAAATACGATGTGGCATCAAGCTGTAATCAAAATAAAAAAAATAAGTCCCGCTTGTTTGGAACGATTCTGAGTAGCTTTGTGAGATAACCCCTCTCAGGTTTCTTCCGCTGATGGCAACTCATAATTGTCGCTGGTCGCTAGGTGCTTCCACCACCTGTTCGGGTCTGTGTGACTTCAGAAAAAAGTAATGCTTGTTGTTCATTTAATCAATCCAAAAGATTTCCATATTCTCGTATAATCTAATCCACCACAGTCGGTATTATTATCGATTATATAAAACACCATTTTCCTACTCCAGTTATCACTTTAAAAGACTCACCATGCTTTCGGTTGTAAGTCACTTGATACGTGACGCCTTCATCTTTGGTTTAATGAGGTTTACGGAGTTACAGAATACTGAATACCATTAAAGTGGTTTCCAAATTACTTCACGGTTAGCTTTGTCGAAAGCATATTTTATTTTTATTTATTTATTTATTTTGATTTACAGCTTGATTCCACACCGTATTTTCAGTACAAGTATGGAATTTTCAGCATGGATATCGGTTGCCCAAATTCAGGCATACCATAGATATCGGGTGTGCGCCGGCAGGGGATCGGACCTCGAACCATGTGCATGGTCGGCGAGAGTCCTAACCACTGTGCCACCGACGCACAAAATAGGTAAGGTGAAGGTAGAACTGGTTACTATTCTATGCCGTGCGCGGTGAATATAGTAAACGTAGTAACTTCTTCCTTGAAGCTGTGTAGATCGGGAAGTAGTTATACTTCCGGAGTATTTTAGTCTCCACGCGAGGAAGCCACTTAAAATCGTGTTCCAAGTCGAAAACAGCGTGATTATCCAGAGGATTACAAAAATTCTCAAATCAGTAGAACCTCAGCCGCTACACCTCCAATGATCAATTTGTCAGTCTTGGAGGACTGAAATGCATTAAATAAGTGAAATTTCAGAGGACAGGAATTCGGTTGCTGAATGATGGCGTGATTTTGTACCTGTATACTCTCTTCATATAATCACTAATAAATACACATTTGAGCAGCCGCGAGATTTGCATTCTCTCTTCACTAGTTGAAGCAGTGTTAAGAACAATCTAGCCACAAGGGTAGATGAGCTAAGCTAAAGTGCCGGAAGGTAGTGTGGCTAAAGCTCAGGTCTAGCCTCACTCATGGCTGCTCAAATGTGTATTTATTAGCGATGATATGAAGAGAGAACAGAGATACAAAATCACACCACCACATTACCGCCACTGAGCTCTTTTCTGATGAATACGATGTTTACCACCATGTTTTGCGTCATCACAGATGAACAGACTGAACGTCAGCAGTGAAACAGATGAGATTCAGTTAGCTTGACGAATTCTCTCCCCTTCCCCAATGGCAGATGAAGCTCCCACTGTCTTCTTTCCGAATTTTCAGCCGTTGAACAATTTCTTCTGTCAGCCGAAGCGTCTTAACACTGATTCGAAAGAGTAGATTTTTCCCATTATTCAACTGACAGTATTCCTTTCTTAATAATAATAATGTATATTTTCATATAAACATAAATTTACATGAAAATGCATGCCATTTTTACAGGCACGATCAGGTATGATATAACGTCGAATAGTAGATTGTCTACAAGTTAATATTGTTTCAAGAGCTAAATATTTTATATGTATATAAATACACTCATTGTCTGACCCAGGCCGTATCATTATTGAATTTAACAGTAGTCCTCCAGTTTGCGCGGGAAAATTGACTTCGTTTCGTTTACAACCCGTAGTTGTAGGCATACGATAACCAGCCAATATTGAGGTAAGTACAACGTTTTTAGAAAAGTAAAGGTTCTAAGGTGAATCATTAAAGTGCAATGAAATAGGTAAGTGCAATGTATCATTAATAGATGCGTTCATAAAGGAAATACAATGGGAGACTATAATCCCTAGGCTGACAGAGTTCCTTTGCAATGTATAATGCTACCCTATAGGTTTTACTATCATGTTGTCCACTTTTGGTTTAATACAATTATCCACAAGCCGGTTGTTTTAATTTCATACCTTTTTGTGTTTGGTGCACAACTGTACCCTATAGAGAATAGGAATGAAATAAGTCGAATCAAATTCATAAAGAGCTATAAAATGTTAGGTTTAGTGGAATATAATGAGCAAGTGAAGACGTTATTAGAAAATGAATGAGATGAGACATTGTTAAGTGATATTCGAAGATACGGCAAAGGAAAGCATGTTAATTTATAAGATGCCCCATAAATCTGTGCAGAGCCCACGTGGTCGCATCTCAGCAATAGGCTGATCGAATGGTATATGTTTAAAGGTAGAAGCATGATCTGTCTAGGCGATCACTATTACCTTTTTCAAGATAAAGATTCAAGCCCTCATAGAAATCTCGAGCCGTCAAATTGCATACTGCTATTCCTGCAGAATGGGGCGATTCACCTTAGTGTCCACCACCATATCTACTGATCAGCATGCGCCACCCTCCCCCCTTTTATGATGTTAGGCTCTGATTGTTATGGCTACAGCAAATATATTGCTTGATTCCAGACACGTTCGTACCTCACATTCCATCTCCCTAGCTTCCTTAATGAGTGCTTCCAATAGATCTCCACGTACAGATTTATGAACATATTATATATGTATGCATGCGTCCTAATGAACAGATTACTTTATAAGAAGTCAAAACCTTGAAGAATAACAAGAATAGGTTTTGTGAATAGTGGAGCAAGATTCAGCAGAACAATATAGTTAGGGTTCAATATAGGTAGTATGAACTGAAGGTAAGGTCGGTTGGCGGGACTTATTGTACTAAATTATCATGACAGTCTTTCATATAGTAAACATTTGACATTGCAAAGTAACCTGTCTACACATATTATAAAAAGATATTAAGACAGAACCAACAGAATTTTAACATTTGGTTAACAATACTGCAGTGTGTGTATACTGAAGAAGCGTAGTTGGTCTTACAGGGAGCCGTAAAGTAAATCAAGCTATAAATGATAAGAGTGTAATCAATATTATGATTCGTATTATCAAAGAATACATTAAGCTAAATAATTGAGTGTTATAAGGGAAACAAGCGTGGTAAAGCAAGAGAACATTTGCTGCATAAATATTTTAATCATTTTAAGTATTGTAATGGCAATTAGATTTCAAGAATTGATCATGCATAATTACTAAGTGTTATTATATTAGTATTGGCACTAGTGCGCTTTCCGTAGTTAAATATTTAAATGTCATTGTTTCACCACTCTACCAGTAGTTGTGATCTTTTAGACGGGCTAGGGTGGATATGTTAATATGTTTTCTTGTAGTAACTGGTCGTTCACAGATGTACCACTGGACTTAGCGGCACAGTCAAATATCACCCGTAGCTCTACAAGTTTTTTCGGATTTATATTCGGAATATAAGGTACATTCCACGGTTTTCTTTCCGGATGAGGGCATATTCCAACTTATTCCGCTATGTATCCCTTCAATAAGTGCTTAATCATGGCTTCCTTGTATAGATTTAGTAGTCCACAGTCTTTAAAAATAAGTCTCCTAGGACACTGAAGTATGTGGGTTGCCATCTCCTGATTGTATGGTGAATTATGGATATCATACTTCCATTGTAATCCTGTTTGAAAGTGACCATCAAATAGCACTCAGGGCCAAGCAGCAACCTCCTGTGCCCTTTCGTCCTCTTCATAATGTTTTTCATTTATACCTTCCACATCTTTGAATACATGATCGGCCTTAATATTATCCGACCCGATTCTTTCTTACTGTGTATGTTTGCTTCCTCACTCCAAACCGTCTCTCCAAAGCAAAGTTTATATCTGCAGCCCCGCAACCAATCAGAATTCCAGCTATGTTATGCTTAATGCTTGGCAGTCTGGTGTCTGCAGGTCTTCAGCTGTCCTTGAGTGGGATTTGCCTGCAGATGTCGGCGTACGCAGACCAGTAAAAACCTTGCATATCCTCACCGGGCTTCTCTCACCCAAGTAAAACGGCTCCAGGGTAACTTCAACACGGTTACGATGCGGTTTTCTATATACCGTCACTGCATTAAGCCAAGAGTCATTTCCATTAGTGCTACAACTGTTAACGACCTTCGCTAACACAAGAGAAGTGTATGACCCGCCCTGTAGAACAGCGTAGGTTTCCAAACACCCCTTCAGCCAAAAATCACCGGAGCAATGTCAAAATAGAAAATTCCCCAAACTGTCGATATGTCCACGACTTATTGTTGGGCCCGCCACATTATAACCATTGTCTAAATTTAATTTGTGCAGTAATGAGCCGTGGTTGACCCTGCATCAATCTACATTACACTTATTTTGCTGCGGATACCTCCTCGAAATATGACCAAATTAATAGCAAGCCCAGAAGCATTAATTTCGCCTTGTTTAACAGGGTTAGGCGTGCGACCAGTGACCCTACCCCGGAAAATCATCCCGATTGTTACGGAAACCTCAAAGCAAAGGAAAAATACAAAACACAAAATTATAGTTCTTTGGGATCGGAGAGACAGGATGACGCGGGCTGGTGAAGCCTTCGAAAGATAGCTGATTTGTCTTCTCTCAATGAAAGCGAAAATAGGAATACGGAAGTGGAATGTGCGTACAATTCACAATGCTGGGGAGGTTGCCAAAGAAATGAGAAGATAGGGTACAGGAAAGATGAAAATCTGAAAGAGCAGATGGAATGGATGTAGACTGTCAGAAGTGTCAACCGGAGAGTCACCAATCCATTCCGGTCAACCAGACGAAACCCACTAGCACACTGAGTGGCTATAATGATGTCTCCAGTGGCAGCTTAAGCCCTAATGCAGTGGGAACCAATATCATTCAGGGTCGTAACAGCAAGATTCAACTCAAATGGAGGAAGGATCATAATTATCCGTTGCTACGCACCACAAATGACCCGAGCAGAACGAAGAAGAAAGATTTCTGTGGACAACCACAAAAAGTAACAGACGACATCCTGAATGGCAACGTCAAAATCCCTATGGACGACGTGAAGGCTAAACTGGAAGCAGACAATACGGGAAGAGAACTCATCATGGGTCGGAAGGCTATGGACGGAATGAATGCCAACATATGAATCTTCATAGACTTCTGCATCTCCATTGATTTGGTGATTGGAGGCATTGTGGACAGGCGCAAGGATGTACATGGCAACATGGATTTCAGATAGAATTCATGTCTATCTCAAGATTATGGGGACGCAGTCTGCCGGACACAAAATCGAGTAGGGCAGTAGATGTGGTCTTAGACCAGTATGCATTTCCATTAAACTTACCCGTTTATACGAAATATAAATCATTACCATTATTATCTAGTTCAAGGAACCTTCAAGGCGAAGCTGAAATCCTTCAGAACAACTGGAGATAGACCACTGTAATTGAGGTTCAATACTCAAAAACTGAAAGATGCAACAACAAAAGATACCTTCACTGAAGATACCAATGTAAAGTTGGAGACACTACGTGGCATCACTGAGGAAAGCTGCACGGAAGAACTTTGGAACTCTCCGCAGGTGATGTTCGGGGAAACGTGTACAACCACTTTAGGAAGATGAGGTAAGACAAGGAATGGTCCTCAACGAACACCAACGTGGAAGCTAACAGAAGAGAGAAGGATGGCAAAAGAGGTAATTTAATCCACAGATGGGCAACAGAACGAGAAGCTAAGTTCAGTGTACTGCAATGAATAAAGAAGTGATGAAGAGCGCTAGCAAAGACAAGAGGCGATTATATAACACACTAGCTGGTGGCAACTGAAGCTGAACTGGCAGGACGCAGGTTTAAGAGAGCTCAGAACATCATATCAGGTAACCAGGTCTCTACCTAAGGAGAGATCAATGCTGGTGAAGCCAATAAAAGAGTGTAGAGGGAATCTAATTATATAAGAGGAGGCAAGGAAGTAACACTGTGCTCCTAGGAAACTAGTTAGTTAGGCTGCTTCAGCAACTTTGAACTCGTTTCCAGTAGTTTTGATGTGTGGCTATCAATAATAATAATCTGCTTTTTCCAAAAACAGTATTTATAATACAGAATCATGCTTGACCTTTCCTTTAGCCACGCTACCTGCAGGCTCGTTGGCTGAGCTCACCTCGTCTGATGGCCAGGCTGCTCAAAACACCGCCCCAACTAGCGAAAACAGAATCGAACTCTTACCGCTTCTGAAAAATGTATTTATTAACGGTGATCTGAAGAGCGTGCACATGTAGATAGTCACACCACAACGAAGCTGCCGAGCTACTATCCCTTGAAGATTATACTGATCACCCTGTGTTTAAATATGCTCGGATATACAAGTTGATCTTTGACGGTGCAACGACTGAGCTTCAGTTGAGATCGCGAACTTGACGTTTGTGTCAGTGTGAAAACGATGTATTTCAACATTATGTTCCGTTGTCTCATCTATGTCCACCATTTCAGTGTCAGCATCAGTGTCGTTATATAATACTTGGCTAATATTAGTCTGTGCCTGAGAAAATGTCTGATGCATGCGGTCATCAGGTTTTTCAGTCGACGGAATAACCCATGGAACATCATCTACAGTTGTCCTATTAGGGTTATCAGTATTCAGTGTTCCTGAGCGGCATCGTCTTTGGCACGGTGTTAAATCAGGTGCAACCTTAATGTTAGTGTAGGGTGTTGAAGAGCCTATTATCTTACCAGCTTTCATAAAATTCCTGGATTCTTCGACAGACCTGAACTTGAAAAGCACCGGACATGAGTGGTTTGCAGATTTCTTACGAGGACGCAAAACCTGACATTCTGTCAACGACATATTACAAGCCCTCAGACATAAAGTTTTAAGTTTGGCAATAGGCTCTCTGTCTGGAATGTTATAGGCCAAGACGTTATGTGAAGATATAATCCTCTTAACAGCTTCTTCAGCCAAATAGTCAATTATGCGCTCAGATTTGATAAGTGATTCAAGGCAGGTGTTTTGTGATAGGTCACACAATTGCGCGAGGGGCATAATGCTGTCAAACTTGCTCTGTAGGTCTGCCATTGACTTCTGAAGTGTCAGTAAATCATTTTTGCTACAAGCCGCATTCTCTGTCAGTTCACTCATGATATCAGATACCATAAATCTGGGTGTGTCTGGTGTCAAAAGTGTAGAATCGTCAACGGAGCTGAGGCCCTCAGATGGTTGACGAGCGTTAGATCTCAGTCTCTTAACGTTACTTACACGTTTGATTGACAGTGAGGGTCAGCATCCAATGTCGAGTGATGATTGCTGTGGTCAATAATTTTGAGGCATTATTTACCGCTAAAGCTCACTCCCCCCTAGTGGGGTTGTGAGGACCCTAAGACAGAACCAGCCGGAAGTAAAATAATCTCGATGGTTCCCTTATGGGTGAAAAAACCTTCCGAGCGGCTTGATGGAGTGCCTACTGGTCTGTCTGCCTATGCTAATAGGGTGTCTGTACATAGCTTCCTCGATGTCCGTGCTTCGTTTGTTTCTTGTCCAGTGCCCGTTGCACCTGGAAAAGAAAACAAGAATGCTGAGAACCTTGTTGTACCAAATAAGCGTCTTTTAAAAAATGACGTGCATCTACGATACAGTAAAATAATGTAAAGTTTAAATCATCGAGAAAGAAATATATATCTAATTTTTTTCAAGTGCATGTATAATGTACGGTTATAGGAAAAATCTTTTACTTGTGTAGTGATGCTACATAAGAAAGTTGATATGTCTGAAAAGAATAAATGATGATTAATTCCACAAACGAATGAGTTGGGTTAATCGAACCACTCAGTTATGTGATATAAGTGTGAAGGTATTCTGGGAATCTTACGTAACGTCCAGAACGCCGTGCTAGGGAGTTCTTCAACGGTTAAAAGATATTCAATTACTTGTGGATTATCGGGTACGTTTAGCTCTAGGCTAATAGGATTGCCTTCCAAGTAAGCCGGTTTCAGACGGTCGATACTGACGGTGTCTTCGCGGCCTTTTTTGTCTAAGACAAAGAATTTATCCGGACGTTTAATTACTTTATATGGTCCGTCATACGGGGGTTCTAGAGGGCGACGCACAGAATCGCGACGAACAAATACGTGTGAAGGAGTTTTTAAACAGGGGTGATCGAATACATCAGTGGACTGTGGTCGGAGGGGAGCAGGTTTAACCGAACGTGTTGCGTTTGTAAGCCTGCTGAGGTGGGAGGCGTGATCTACCGCTGGTGAGAAGCTCGAGGGAGAAACAAAATCACCTGGCAGTCGTAGTTTGTCAGGAGCCAGTCGTCGTGCTTTAGATATCAC
Source organism: Trichobilharzia szidati (assembly GCA_944472155.2). Lineage (NCBI taxonomy): Eukaryota > Metazoa > Platyhelminthes > Trematoda > Strigeidida > Schistosomatidae > Trichobilharzia > Trichobilharzia szidati. The sequence continues at coordinate 56,415,635 of OX235271.1, read as the reverse complement.
AGGCTGTCCTGAGGTTATGATGTGGTGCATAACATTGCTGGTTATGCACGGTAGATCGTTAGACGGGCAGTTAAGGTCCGATATTTATCAGTAATGGGTTGAAAAGTTGGATTGACGATTGCCTTCATCTTAACGAGTGACAAGCTGGGGCCAATGTAAGTTATGCCTTTCATAGACCGACTATTAGTATTGTAAATCAGTCGTTTTCGGCGGACGTCTACGAGCAAATCATGATGATTAAGTAGGTCCGTGCCAATGATGGGCATTGTGACGTCAGCGATTAGGAAAATCCACTGAATAGGTTTGCGTAAACCTACGTTCAGATAGACGTATTTCCGACCATAGGTTGCAATCGGTTTTCCATTTGCAGCCTGTAAGTTGAAGGTAGGTTCCTTCTGTCGATCTGCTGCTGTAGCAGGAAGGACAACGACTTCAGCGCCTGTGTCAACTAAATATCTACTCTGGCCGATTACATCGTGGATGTTAAGTAAGCGGCCAGTGCCACCGGCGACGGTTGCCGCTAACGCGTGCCGGCGGGATAGTTTCCCACAGACTTTGTGACATTGCCGAAGTTGCAAGGTTTACGGCAACATTTCGCTTCCTGGCCGTAGGTGCTGTGATACCAGCACCAGTTAGGATTTTTGAGAGAACGTGGGTTGGACTTAGATCGGCCACGTGCGTTCTGCCGTTGAGGAGATTTGGGACGATGGTAGGAGGAATTACTAGGCATGTTTGACCTAAGCATCTGCTGGATGGAGTTGCATAAATCTATCATTGCAGTATTCTTACTCGAAGTCTGTTTGGTAACTGAGTATATTTCGGTAACTGGCCGTTTCGTTATCTCTAGAATTTTATCTGCAGAGACAGCTAAGCCATCTATAAGAACGCCCTGAAGTGTCACAAGCAGTCTGAACTGACTGTGGCAGTTTGGATAAAGAGTTCTCTGAACAGTCCTTCATCGAACTGACTTTGGCCAATAACCTCTCTCATTCTTTTCAGCATGCTCACGGCTGACTGATCTCCTAACTCGATGTTACGAAATAATTCATCCAGACGCCGTCGATCCGTGAGAACGTTTCTCTTGAGGATGGATGCTCTGAGCAACTCGTACGAGTTACTTACCGACATCTGCAGAGTTACGCACTTGCTGAATTCCCGCGGTAGGGCGTGAATAACTGCAAGGAACTGTGAACGTTGATCGGTTATGCCGTGTTCACAAAAATCAGACTCAGCAATCTGAAACCACGTTTCAGCACTATCTGGCCAATATGGTACGAGCTGAATTGTTTTGGCGGTTGGGCGAATACGAATAACCTTGGAGCTAGGATCACTCATGACGAAATGTATGCCGGTTACAATATAGTACAAGAAAAAACACAAAAAGGAACGAACTCGCTGGGTTTATCTGCGTGTTTTTTGAAGATGAAGTTCGTGGTTGGGCTCATCAGTTTAGCGGTGACGGTATCGACGTTCGCGAATTTTACGGAGTATACTAACGTAAGATCTTATACCAACAACTTCTATAGTGTTCGCTCTTCGAGTACCAAAGGTAAAGCAAAAGACCGGATTTAGTCGTCCAAAGTACGATATATTTCGGGACCAAATCGCGGGCTGAAGTGAATGCTTAGCTGGCTAGTGATCGTGCACGCACGTGACACGACGGAGTACCAAATGGCGAGGATGAATGACCGGAAGCTAAACAAGTCGACTTAAACAGTGAGGGTCAGCATCCAATGTCGAGTGATGATTGCTGTGGTCAATAATTTTGAGGAATTATTTACCTCAACGAATACGTAGTTTCATGGCATGACTAACTTATCATACGAGGAAAGACTAGACAGTTTAAATCTTTTCTCCTTGTCATACCGCAGGCAGAGAGGAGATTTAATCACAATGTTCAAAATTTTAAATAATGACTACGGACCTGACTTATTCTCTCTTTTCCTTCCCATCAAGTCGGAACACTTGAGAGGACATAGCAGGAGAGTTCAAAAGCCAAGAAGAAATCATATTACTGTTGAGTAGTGGTTCTTACACCGAGTCATAAACTCTTGGAACCGACTCCCAGAAGAAGTGGTGTTTGTAATCTCAACTGATTCGTTCAAGAAGGGTTTGGACAATCACAGAAATTTACTAGAAAAGGATTAACATAGGCTTCAAGCCATTGAAGGCTTGAAGCCTATGTTAATCGCCGATGATATATGTCTGATTTCCCACAAACTGGAAGATGTGCAAGTGAAAAGTAACAAGTTGGCAGAAGAAGCATCAAAGATAGGACTCCAGGTGAACATAGAGAAAACGGAGGTGATGAAGATCCCTGGCCAACACCAACAGCAACAACAACAGCCAGCAATCAGCATAAATGGAAGGAACCTGAAAGAAACTACCTCCTTTACCTACTTGGGAAGCATTATTTCAACTACAGGCGGAACTGACGAGGATATCAAAGCAAGGATCCGAAAAGCAAGGCAAGCTTTCACTACTCTCAAGTCTGTGTGGAGGTCAACAGTATTCAGCGTCAAAGATAAGATCGGGATTTTCAACTCCAATGTGAAGTCAGTACTACTATACGGATCAGAGACTTGGCGTGTCACAAAGAGCACCTCAAACAAGCTACAGACCTTCATTAACAGATGTCTTCGCTCAATACTCAAGATCACATGGCCGGAAAGGATCAGCAACAAAGATCTCTGGGAGCGAACCAACCAGGAACCGATTGTGAAACAAATAGGCAGGAAGAAATGGAAATGGATTGGCCACACTCTGAGGAAACCAGCAAGTGACATCACTAGACAAGTCATTGCTCGAGTGGAACCCGAAAGGGAAGCGACGAGTTGGTCGTCCAAAGGTGACCTGGAGGAGATCATGTGAAGAGGAGACGAAAGCATGTGGGCAGACCTGGAGCCAGGTGAAGACTCTAGCAGAGAACCGAACGCAATGGAGACGCATGGCTGATGCCCTATGTTCCTCTAGGAACTAAAGGAAATAATATTAATAATAATAATAATCAAGCCTTCAATCCTCAACCAATAAATTTGAAACCTTGGAATCGCATTATGAGTTGGAATATATTCTATTGGTAACAGTAAACCAGAAAACATATCTGAGATTCATAAAAATGATGTGAAAATTATAACCTTTAAGACCTTAATACTTTTAATTTTGTTGTGTTACTCGTGAACGCGACCTGCCTGCTACCCGCGGGATTGTGATTTGATTTAACTGGCACTGCGAGTTGGTGATGGCTACAAAAGAGCAGAGCAAACCCAAAGATCCTCCGGAAATTATAGTAGATGCTACAAGAAAGAGAGAGTTTGTTAGAGGTCGATTTTTGGGAAAGGTAATTCTCATTTTTCACATATTTTCGCCTCAGGGTGGATTCGCAAAATGTTATGAACTCACCGATAAAAAGACTGGGGAAAAATTCGCTGGCAAAGTTATCAATAAGGCAGCTTTAGTTAAAGAATCTCAGAAGGAAAAGATGCGACAAGAAATTAGCATCCACCGTACTTTGAAGCATGAAAACGTTGTGGGATTTCACGGAAATTTCGAGGATAATGATTTCATATATATCCTACTGGAAATATGTAATCGCAGGGTAAGATTGTTGATTCTATTTTATTTTGGAATCAGTCCCTTTTAGAATTACACAAACGCAGGAAATATGTTACAGAACCGGAGGCAAGGTACTTTGTGAAGCAGATTGTCAATGGATGCCAGTATCTTCATCAGAATAAGATAATGCACAGGGATCTTAAACTCGCAAACCTCTTTTTGGATGATAACTTAAAAGTAAAGATAGGCGACTTTGGACTTGCGTCAAGGATTAGCCGAGAGGGGGAAAAGAAGAAAACCCTATGTGGAACACCTAATTATATTGCCCCAGAGGTCTTAGGAAAAGGCGGACACAGTTTCGAAGTAGACTCGTGGTCTCTTGGATGTATATTGTATGTTACTTCTCATTTAATTGAAACCCTTTCAGGTACACTTTACTAGTTGGAAGTCCTCCTTTTGAAACGAATAAACTCGAGGAAACGTATGCACGCATTAAGCAAAATGAATATCGTATTCCCATTCGTGTGTCAATTAATGCTTCCATGCTTATTCGTTCTTTGTTGCATGCCAACCCTGAGAAGAGACCAAACATGTTCACTATACTTGACCACGCATTCTTCAAAGAGTTCACACCTAGTTGTCTCCCTGTCAGCATTCTCAGCACCTGTCCACGGTTCGATACTATGCCTCAGTCACAGTCTGGACGACGCCCGTTGTCTGATATTAACCCAGTTGAGGACGTTCCAATTACCAGTGGAGGAGGTGGTGTTGCTAACTTAGGTGGGGATGCAGTTGATAAAGCTGTACAGCCAGACGATTGTTGGTTAGGAGAACTTCAAACGAAAGTAAGTATAGCTCCTCTAATTTAATTCCTCTTAGTTGGCTCGCCTTTTGAAAGAAGCCCAAGAACTCGAAGATTGTTCCCCAAGAGCAATGGAGGAAAGTGAAGATCCAGCAGCCTGCCCAATATATTGGGTTAGCAAATGGGTTGACTATTCAGACAAATATGGTTTGGGATATCAACTGTGTGATAATTCATATGGAGTTGTGTTCAATGATGTGACTAGGCTTCTTTTGACGACTAATGCGCAAAATATTCAATACATTGATGAAAAAGGTACTGAGCGCTTGTTCACTTTGGCACAACATCCTGATTACTTGGCAAAAAAGGTGACCCTTCTCACATGCTTCAAATCATACATGCACCAAAATCTCTTGAAAGTAAGTTTTTCTTTTTGTTTTTCGGCTATTGTTAAGCTGCAGCAAAGTTTTGTTCATCCAAACTAACCACACTTCTAAAACTAGGACTTCAATTTAGTAGATGTAGCTTAAGTTCGCAGTTTAAAGAACCTGGTGCGGAATTCTGCACTATTTCGCTTATCAGATATCATTGAAACGGCACCAACTACTGACGGTCGATTCATACAGCAGGCGCAAAGTAACTTCCAGGGGTCTGTAGAAAGTGAGTTGTTATGGAGTTACATACAACGGCCTGGTTATTCTCTTGCAACATAAAGATCTTTTGGTTGTTGAATATCCTTAAAGTATGCCTGTTAAGTCACAGGAATCCTTTGGTCATAGCTATTTGAGGTATTCTGATTCATATAGTAAGCACCTGATAGCATCAACTGCGTACAACTTGTCTACGGGAGACTAGATTTTTCGATTGTCTAATGTTTCTCCGGTCAAGTTAAACTTTAAGCACTCCTAACTACCAATGTAGTGCGAACGTATCAATGATCTTGAAATGCCCACTGAGCAAATTACTGAAAACTGGCAAATAAATACATGCATAGAATATGGTTAAATTACTCTGTTTATATAAGAATAGAACTTGTGCACTGCGGTAGAATATAATTCCATTGTGGGTGAAATTTATTTCGATAAATTCTCACAATGCTATACAGTAATATTTACTGATGACGTTTCGAGCACAATTTATTGCTCAGTAAATATTACTGATTGGTAGTTAGTGATGCTTAAAGTTTAACTTTGCCGTTTCACCCTTCCTATATGCACTTTTCAACTGTGTCGACTGAAGTGTTCGATTTGGTTGTTAAACGCAGTTCTCCTTATGAAGTAGACCAAAAGCAGTAGCGACTGGCTGGTTTCAACGTAGAACTTTGCACAGATATGCAGGAGTTCGAATTCCAACACTCCATGTACCACACAAAGCAAAAGAAGAGAAACAATAGACAGAAGTGTGAGTGAGGGAAAAAGAATAGTAATATGGAAGAACAATATCATTTTATTGAGTATTATAAATCACAAATGCATCTGCACCATCACTAAGAACGATTTTGAGTCATATCACCAATTGTCTTCAACCATTGGTTCTTACCATTGGGTGGACCCCAACCAGCCAGGAAGTCTACACCTCCCTACGTGACTGACTGGTTGGCTCGCTGGCTTAAACTCACTGTAATGGATTTCATTGACTGATGAAGCCATGTTTTGGTTTGACCACGACTACGACTACCACTAGCTCTTTTCCAACCTGATCCATCCTGTCAGTCAGCTAAGTTTGGCCGTCGAGGATGGCGGTGGCTAGGCATGCATGCGTGCGTGCGTAACACATGTCCTAGTCATCTTTCTCAGTCGATGTAACTTCACAACCTCGTCGATTGATTGATTTCCCCTGCTCACCTAGCGATTGATTAAAACCTAAACTCAATACTTCTCACTCTATTATACCATTTGACACGGGAGATAGAATGCAGGCACCTATGATCAAAGACAACTAGCCAGCTTTTTCATGTGTTCCACTCTCAATGGCCATGTCTCGCTCACAGCCATAGAGGAGGATAGAGTGTACTGCTGGGCAGTACACACGTCCTTTGGTTGATAGCCAGCCGGATATCACGTCTACGCCAGAGACGGCGTAAACTGGCATATGAGGAACTAGCCCTCTGTATCGATGCTGAGGTTTCGTCAGCGATCAACCCGCTGGCCACTGGCTGATGCAACTGCCCAAATAAGTGAAGCGGTCAACGTGCTCTACCACTTCACTCCCTATGTCTAAGCCACAAGTCGATGTAGTCCACTCGTGTTGCAGCATCTTACATTTGGCGGGAGGGAGTTGCATACCGAGCATTCGAAGATTGCTCCTCAAGGTGTTCAGAAGACTGCATTTTGTCACCTAGGTGGACTACATGATCCACATACCCTAAGTCAACGAGATTATTTCCTGTTAACAAGTCAATCGCTGAGTCGCTGAAGTCGGTTAGGGTTAAGTCCATTAGTACATCTATGATGAAATGCGGATAGTGTGCATCCCTCATGAACATCACTGGTTGTTATCATTTCAGATGACAACTCTCCGTAAGCTCTAACCTGGCTGCTTGAGTGCAAGTAGAGTGCCTTGATCAGTGCAATATATTTTATCGGCATTCCTTTCACAGCCAAACATCGCCAGAGTACCTCTTGGTCGACAGAATCGAATGCCGCTTTTAGGTCACCTGTAAGTATGCCTGTGTTCCAGTCGAAGGTTGAAGATGTGATCGGTACACCCTCTTCGTGGTCTAAAGCCTGCCTAGTTCTCTCGTGTTTGTGCCTCCCAAGCACCACTTAGTCTACGCATTATTATTGAGCCTTGAACTTTAGATACCATATTAGTCAAGCCAATCCCTCTGTGATTATCACAGGAATACTTGTCTCCCTTTTTGTATATCGGGATAATCAATGACTTACACCAACCCGACGGGACTTCCTCTGATTCCCAGACGCTGCCTAGCACCTCAGTTAACGCAGACAGTAAACTGTCTCCACCGTACTTAAATACCTCTGGAGTCATTCCATCAGGTCCTACTGTTGTGCTTCGTTTCAGACTAGTGACAGCATTAGTAACCTCAGTTAGTGACGGAGGACCTGTGTTTATATCCCATTCAGAGAGGTGTTGGATGCTAGGTAAGTTGAGCGTGGCTGTAGGCACATTGAACTGGTCCTCAAAGTGTTCTTTCCAGCGTTCTAGTCGTCTTTCCTGAGAGTTAATTAGGGTTCCATTTTTCTCGGAGATTGTTTCACTTATCATTTGCCTTTTGCCACCTGTTTAAATGATAAGTCTAAATAGTTGTCTGGTATTAACAATGGTCGATGTCTTTTCTATCTCTTTCGCTTTTGTCACCCACCACTGTTCACGGTCGTTACTAAGACTTTTTGTTAGTTTGCGTTCGAGTAGCTTTCGCTTATCATAATTGGAGCTCGCCGGAATCAGTCTTGCGTCAATCATTTCGGATGAGGTGGTAGAAATCCATTGGCTCTTACTAACTTTAGGTTTCAGGTTGTCTACAGCTAACTGTATGTTGTGCCAGACTACCTCAAGAAGAGTCTTGCTGTCGACCTAAGATACTCGTCTCGCTATTTCTTCCTTAAATGGGGACTCAGAGTCTCTACCTAGTTGGGGACGTAGCTGCTTCGCTGCCAACAATTTTTTATGTCTCTTTAGTCGTAAGCATAAACGTGCGCGAACCAATGCGTGGTAGGAGTCTACGCATGTGTTCCAGAAGGAGCGGCAGTCTTCTACTAATCCTTGCCAACGATAGCCTATCGCTATGTGATCTGTTTGAGTCCAACATTGATTTAGTGATGGAGGTCGTCAGGTTACGCTATGTCTTTGTGCCTAAAGTTAATGTTAACTACAAACAGGTGCGTCGGTGGCATAGCGATTAGGACGCTCGCCGACCATGCACATCGTCCGGGGTTCGATCCCCGGCCGACGCACTCCTTTACCTCGCTAATCCAGAAGTAATGCTGGTGAAGAGGAAAGGTTAGGCATGAGGCTAGCAACCCCATCCTGTAAAATGAACACTGCTACAGAAACTTCAAGCCAGTGGCTTGAAGCCCTATGTTCCACTGGGGAACGTGAAGGAAATAAAAAAAACAGGTGATTATCTGAAGAGAACTGTATGTGACGATCACCGTTGTTGGTTCGTCGGCAGGGAACTCCATACGTACCACCTACATACTTCTCAGTCTGACGTAACTTTCCTACTTGGGCATTGAAGTCGCCTGCTACAACAACTATATATGAGCTTTTCGCTTTTTGCAACAAACTAGACAGTTTCTGGTAGAAATCGTCCTTTAGTTCATCCGGACTGCAGTCGGTTGGAACGTAAGCGGAGACTACGAAAAGACAACAACGGGTAACGCCGTCCTTCCTTCTTCTGATGGACCCGTTCAGATGGACCGCAAACATACGACTGTCTGCCAGGGTCCAGTCAAGAAGTGATTTTGCAGCTTCTCGTTGTTGGCTGGGTAGGGTTAAGTGAATGACCTTACTCGGGTCTTATATGCGTATCTCAGAAACACAACATACATCCATGGCACGAGATGCCAGAGTTCTGTGTAGTGATGCCTGTTGTCCGACTTGGCAGAGGGTCCTGACGTTGAACGCTCCAATATGAAGTTTGGTAACGTGGCTTAAGAAGGCTGTTTGGGATGTTTCTATGACTCTCATCATTGTTTATGGTCACAGAGTGAAGTGAAGATGACTCACTAGCCTGAAGAATAGTACCGACTGTAGTAGGAAAGTAAGATGATGAAGGTGATGTGATATAAGAGAATGATGCTCAAGAAGACTTCGTGTGCTTGTGGAAGTGTGTGGGCGGTTGTTACTTCCCGGCTGCCCACGCTGTGTAAGTTGATTGATTCTTCGGGTATCTGAGACAGAAAGAGGGTTAGTGTTGCGTGACCGCAGAGCCCAGGGGCCAGCTGCTTGAGACCGGTCACACAATGCCTGTATGAACTGGTTTCTTGGATTGGTTCCCTATTGGTAAACTTAACACCGGTTACGGACCACCGTAGAGTAAGTCGTGATGTACACTTCTTAGGTTCGATCTTTTCTAACCCCGTCCCTCCAGAGTGGAGAGAGCATAGCTGGCATGCTGGTCATCTAAGGGAAACACCTTACCGCTAATACATCTCTGTTCCCCAGCAGTACGACTTCGCACGCAGACCCCCAGCATAGTACACTTTGATACTCGCCTTACAGAGTATTCATGAAGAAGAAATTCGAGAATCAGTGAGGTATATCTGAACATATTGGAAGGTACACTGAACCTTGTGTGATTGGATGTGCTTGCTTCGCAGATGTTAGCTACATACTTGCTATTCATTCTACTTAACTTATCAAAAGTTATTACCAGTTGAGAGTGAAGCTAGATTACATCCTACTGATCAGTTTTAAGTCTTAAATTATTTTGTTCATGTAGTAAGAACCATGTAGATCGTAATTTTAAAACCCTCCTGCGAAATGATATTTTGAGTGATCACAACACATTTTTTAAAATTCAAGTATGATACATGTAGTCTCTTGTTTTTGTGATTTCTCACAAATAGGCTGGGGAGAATATAGCACGTCCAGATGCTGATGCTATGACACGCTTACCATTCCTTCGTAGATGGTTCAGAACACGCTCAGCAATTGTCCTTCATTTGAGCAATGGTACATTACAAGTAAGTCACTTTTCCGCTTTAGTTTTAAGTTAGTTTCTTTTAAAAGCATTTCGAGAGCCCATTATTACTGTTATGTGAAAACGGGTGTTTCAACACGTATACAGCATATTAACATAGGGGATATCTTACTGTACTACATCAGGTAATATTTATGTGTTCATACTTACAGGATCACAATTGCATGACATTAAAGTTAGACACTGATAAATAACAGTACCTAATTATCACTTTGTTCTTCTCCATTTTTCTCATTAGTGATGAAAGCTGCAACTTTTTCACTGTACCATTTATAACCCACTCGTGCTGTATTTCCTCAGGATAAGTAACTCACTGGCTTCGAAGTACAGGGGTACGACCGAATTATCTAAGCCGTCTATCTGTACTATGAAGTCAGCTTTAGACTTAATATTGAAGTGAAATTTGAAGATTCTCAGGAACTGATTATCAAAACTTGCGTCATAAATCTCAGATTCAAGTAGATAGTTTATTACAAACTAGTATACAAGATACTCATCTTCAAGTTAGTAAACATTGTCAAACGGTTTTATGTAAGTCGTAGGTATGCCTTCTTGGACGAGATTTGTAGACACGTAGAATTTTATTTCGTAAGTCTAAATCACTAGCACAAACTGCATAGCTAGGAATAATAAGTGTATGTTGAGAATCCAACAGTAGTCTTTGAAAAGTATTATTAAAAACGGCTGATAGTTATTTTAAAAAACTGAAAACTTTGCGGCAGCCACTCAGTAGTTGGCAAGTCTCAGCAAGTTAAGTGAAGAAATCAGTTTGTTGCGGATGCTCTCATTATCCTGGAATATGTAACGTGTAAGCATTAGAGACGTTCACCTGTCGACGAATCACATAGTCTCTTTTGATTTCTCAGATTCGATTCATTAGATTTCGTTATGCTCTAAACGATTCTTTTATCTCGTACATTGACTGACTGACTGGTTTCAACGTAGAGCTTTGCATAGATGTGCAGCAGTTCGAGTTGTCACACTCCATGTAGCACACAAAGCAAGAGATAAGAGTAAAGAGAGATTCGTACATTAATATTTTTGCTACTGAATGCATTATACATATGGTGTTGGGTGAAACGCTAATTTTATGTAATTGTATTTTAGATAAACTTCTTCGATGATCATGCGAAAATTATTTTATGTCCTTTGATGCACGCGGTAACCTATATTGATGCCAATAGAGATTTTAGGACGTACCGCTTTAAGCTCCTTCGAAGCTTTGGTGTAAGCGCTGATCTGGCTAATAGACTACGGTATGCGGCAACCATGATTGAACGCCTCCTTATGCCACCCAACGTTCCAGCAGGTTCAAATTCAAATGATCCCAGTTGTAAAACAGTCCAACCCAATGCTACAGACAACGCCAAATTCAATAAACCCGTGCCAGCCAACCTGCAGAAAGCATATGCAAATGCAGCAGCTGCAGTGACCAAGGGAGTCGCTGCTGTAGTTCGGCCGCCGAATTAGTTATAATGACTAATGATAACACAATTATTTCCTACTGTCTAATATTCCTCGACCTAACTGCGAATTGTCAGTATCACTTTTTCTTGACAGTGCTTCCAATACTCTGATCTATTTTTATTTTGTCACATTTTTTTTAAACCAATCTTGTACACCTTGATTACTGATTATTTCATCCACGATTACCCGGAATACTGTGAAACTTAATTGATATTGATTTATGGGATTAAAAAATCACAGATTTTTCTTCAAGCTTTTAATATGTCTTTAACTTGGATGTAAATTCTTAACATTTGTGAATTTTGATGTATAGCATTTCATGATAATTGAATATGCTGGTCTATAATATACGATTAAAAATCAATTGTTTTAAAATAGAACGTGAAATAAAGTCTTCACGATTATGCTCTTTTCTTCTGATTTTGACGATTTCTCTGGAACTAAACAAAATTTTGGTGTTGAGCTACCACTTAGAGAGAGATAATTTCCGACTGAAGACGGTGATTGTGAGTATTCGTGGACTGTATAATATATGGAAATAGAATACGACTGTGGTCAACATAACAGTGCCGCTTAGTGGTCCCATACTTTTACAGCAAGTCGGGATACAAAGGTGTACTCAAGAAAACTGTATCAGTGAAACCAAAGATAAGTGTGATTTGTTATCACAGATAGAATGTCTTCAAGTTTTGATTACTTTTGAGACGGTGCGGCCCATCCCTGGTCCCACACGCTTACTGACCATAGTCTCTGTGAAGCTGCCTCGCAGTACGCTAGTACGTAGTCATTTATCAATAATAGTATTCGCTTGTGATTCATCGTGAATTTTGTGTTTGCTCCACTTAAGTAAGTGGGCAGTTACTTCTCGCTTTTGTGTGGAACTCAGTAATCTGTATTAGTGGATATCGCTGTAGGTTGTATCGACTAAATAATATGCATTCTTACTGCCGTGACATCAGCAGCTCTAATGCAAATATATGCTGTCGAACCAAACCCTAAAGTGTAACTTTTGTAATTATTTTAACTGACTGGTTTCAACGTAGAACTTCCCCAGGAGGGAATATGAATACGTGGTTTTGAATGGAGTAGGCTCTGTCCATCTTTGTTCATAACATGATTTTATGGAAGAATATGTAAGAAAATTTGGGTTGCTTAGGATCCAGGCTACTGTTGATTACTGGTGGTAACTTTAGTAAATTGCTTTTATGTCTCCAGTTGTTCATTCCTATGATTCTTTACCATTGTAACTACCGGTAGTGTATTGTGAGTGGTGTCAGGTAACTAGTAAATTTTTTGTGTTTCTGATAATTGTTTGTTCAATTCTGTATTCCAGTATCATGATATTTTATTAGAATCTTAATAACCACTATTATTTTATCATATAATACATAGCCAGTTTATGTTGATTCCTTCTCGTCCATAGGAATTCGTTTTTAAAAAGCTGTATGTAATTCATGAAAGCAAAGTTTATCATTCTACCGCAGTGTAATCTCATTTTGATAAACCCAGCCACTCCAATTTAAAACAGATAGTTTCCTGGATTAGTATTGTTATCCCCAGAGGGTTCCGAATGAAAAATAGGGCTTCGACAACACCTCGCCATTTCGTCCTGTTCTATCCAGTCCTCTTTAGATGATCTCACGATTACCAGTAACCCCTTATCCCGTCACAGAATCACCTCCGTGTCACCCTCGGTCGCCCTGCTTGGCGTTCCATATTCAGGTTCCACTCGACGACCTGGCGTACGTTATTCGACGGTCTCCTTGGCGTGCATCCGATCCATCTCCACTTTCTTCTGCATATTTGTTGAGCAGCAGTTTCTTGATTAGGTTCGTTCCCAGAGTCCCTTGTTGCTAATTCTTTCTGGCTGATGATCTGATCTTGGGTATAGAGGCAGCTGTTGGTAGGAATCTGCAGTCTACTGTGAATGCTTTTGTTGATACTGTCACCAAGTTTCTGACTCATAGGAGAACTGACTGGCTTAATATTGGTGTTGAAATTCAAATTTTGTTCTTTGTGTTGAATGCAGAAGATTTCCAAACTAATTTCAGAGTGATGAAGGTGTGTCTTATTTTTTCAATCCTGGTTTTGACATACTCGTCCATGCCGTCTGCATGTAGTTGAAACGATGCTTCCAAGATAAGTGAAGGGAGTAACCTCTTTCAGAGTTTTCGAGTTCATAGTGATGGGTGCCTTTTGTTGTTGGTTGGTTATCTTCATCACCTCCGTCTTCTCTATGTTCACTTGAAGTGTTGTCTACGCTGCATACCTCTTCTGCTAACTTGTTGGTTTTCACCTATAAGGCTTCCAATTTATGTGATATTAGACATAAATCGTCTGCGATGTCCAGTTTTTCAGCAGTGTTTTCGTCCGTCCAACGTATTCCTGTCCTGTCCTCCCGTTTCTGGTTGGATAACATGCAATTTCATTTCTTCGTCAAAGTTTACGGAAAGAATTAAAACAAAAATCATAGTGAATTCGACCTTTATATTGTAAAATAACTTGCATTCTCAATAAGAGAATTCTGCGTTTCATATGGAGGGACTGTATAACTCCTACACAGCGTAGCATATCTAAGTTATTTTATGCAAGTGCAGCCGGCATAATTTTAAAAACATGACCGTATAACTTCGCAGAATCAGGGAAGCTATGAATAAAACCAGCCTATTAATCAAAGGTTGGTGCGTCGGTGGCATAGGGGTTAGGACGCTCGCCGACCATGCACATCGTCCGGGGTTCGACCACCGGCCGATGCACTCCTTTACCTCGCTAATCCAGAAATAATGCTGGTGAAGAGGAAAGGTTGGGCATGAGGCTAGCAACCCCATCCTGTAAAATGAACACTGCTACAGAAACTTCAAGCCAGTGGCTTGAAGCCCTATGTTCCACTGGGGAACGTGAAGGATAAAAAAAAATTAATCAAAGGCTCGTATTGAAGAAGTAGAACTTTTCGAAAAGATGGTAACAGCGTTATATTACCGGGTGGAAATCATCACCATCAGTTAGATGACGAGCTAGTGGTCTTGCGCTTGGCGCAGAGGTTGTGGAATAAATCATTCACATAGTGTGTTCCACCAAACCAAAGGATATAAACAATAATTCTTCCATATGACGTCTTCACCTTATTGTTCAGGGTGATTTAAAAGTACTCTAATCAATTAGTGATACTCACCTGCCTTACTGGCGACAGACACCTCGCTAATGAGCTTGACTTCAACTAAGTTAAACAGCGATCCGGAGTTTAGCTCATCTGTCAAGTTGATTACGTACTCTCCATGTCAAGAAGTGCTGTAAACTCCTTACGATTTTGTGCTTAATTCTTTTCACATCATTCTGTGCGTCGAGAAAATCAAAATGTGTGGTGTAAAATATTTTTCTTTCTCAAAGAAAACCACAGTAAAATCTCACAATTTTGGTTATGCTTAGTTATCATAATTTTCCTCGGAAGAAACCTAGGAGCCTTTGTATGCATCTCTTGTCAGTGAAGAGTTACTCTTTTCAGTGATATCATTTTCAAACTGTATAATCGCAAATATGTAAAATACACTGTCATAGCAACACGAAAAGAATGTTGCTAAGGTTGTGTCATTAAGATTTTGAGTTTTAGATAACATTCAAGAAACCTTAAATTACGTAATACAGAAACAGTAATCGGGTAGAGACTAAAGTAGTCAAGCTGGGTTACGTAACACAACTGATAGCACTGAGTAAAGTTCAACTAAGGCTGTGAAAGGTCAAGTCATGATTAGTGTCATAAAGTTGTAGAAGTGTATCAGTAGAAAAAAGACGGAAAAAAAATCAAAATGTTTACATAAATTAGGTCCCTTTGTAAGTTCAGTGACTGAATAAACTTCTGTATACAGAGTTCAGGATTTAAAATATGGATTGCTATAGCTTATGTGATCTGAAGAAGTTTGATTCGTACGCTTTTGGCGAGACCCCAGCATAGTTTGAAGTCGGTTTGGGAGTTCTCTTAGTGTCTAGAATCGATTATTTGTCCCAGAATTGAAATACTGGAGGATTTTTTTCTCCACTGTAAAACCATGAGGGTAAATTTTTGGATGATACTATTGGAAAGCAAACCCTGACTACTGTCAACAAAACTTGCCTCATAGGAGGAGTATTAGTAGCTTATCTTTTACATTCAATTGAATGAGTCAAAGTTCAACTGCCTAAGTTTTTCTTAGTGAAAGGGACAAATGACTTCTCAGTATTTCTTCATTGAATTGCAGATTCTAATAGAGAAGTTTTTGGAAGATAGAAAGTGTGTGTGTGTGTATGTATGACTTAGGTGGTTCAGGCCGCCTCATGAATTTAGTGATAAAGCGTTCAGAGTGGGTTTTTTTTAGTAAGGATTTCCTTTTAGCGTTTTCAGCTTTTCATTATGGATAAGATTTTATTTTGATAAATCACACAGTGTTATACAGTAATATTAACTGATGACCACGTTTCGAGCACAAACTATTGCCACTCATAATCATATCAAGTCACTCACACAACTTTTTACTTCATTTATATACAAGAGTGGAATTGATTAGACATTTGAATAAAGTTAGTGTTATCAATCAAATACAATCAGATGGGAAATAAAACGAGTGTTTTATAGTCATAATAAGTAACTTGTTAGAATGTTGTGATGTGCTTGAATTGAAATAGAATTTTGAGATTATTTATTATCCTCTTCTGATTTGATTGACTGGTGGTAATAATATCTTCCATATTTCTGGTATTTGCATTGAATCACTTCTGTTGCGCATGTGCTGGGTGTAGACTCCATGAACAAGGATTCAGTAATCAATCTCTGTCTATCTCCACCTACTTATATTACTTCTTAGAATTTTGACCCTCTCCCACTCTATTGTGTGGTTGTGTGTTAATGCATGCAGTGCAATTTCTGAGCTTTTTTCTAAATTACTTATCTTATCGGGGTCAACCATTCCTGCCTTAGCTAAATTCTTGTGTTCCGACAATCTGACTACTAGTTTTGTAACTACAGAAGACAAGGGCCAGGCAACAGATCGTTTATTAAGGAAAATACAGTCTTTTGATTGGTTGTTTCTCATATAAAGTTAACCTTGCATTTCTTTGTGGCTGTGTCAGATCATCCATATGCTAACTGTATCCGCCTACGCAAAGCCTTTGTTCTCATTTTCTCACCACCAATATTGGGGACATAAACATTGACGTCAATTACTGTCTACCAACTTTGGCTAGCAGCCAGCCAGTTTGACCTATGTAGTTGACCTGACTCAGTCATTGGAAGGTATTTTGTAAATATTTTTTTTTATCCTTCACATTCCCATTGGAATATAGGGCTTCAAGCTAGTGACTTGAAGTTTCTGTAGCAGTGTTTAATTTTACAGGATAGGGTTGCTAGCCGCATGCCTAACCTTTCCTCTTTACCAGCATCATATCTGGCTTAGCGAGGTAAAGGAGTGCATCGGCCGATCGAACCCCGGACGATGTACATGGTCGGCGAGCGTTCTAACCGCTGTGCCACCGACGCACTTGTAAACTATATCATTTTGTCTAATTGGGTCAACCTAAAGGGTCTTTTAGCCTACAGAGCTTGTCTCTGAGTGAGTTTGTAGGTTTGAATGCCACCCTGATTCCTGCCTTATTGAGAATCTTACGTAGGGTCTCAGATGCTCCTCCTTCTACCAAAGTATTAGGTCTGCATATGTTGTGGATCAATGTAACTCATTAAGCGGATCCGATCCTATGCTGTATTTACAGGCTGTAGTACACCTTCCAGTGTTTTAATTTTTTTTTGAACGTGTTTGAACGCTACTTTACACCTTTCCGTTATGTTGTCAACACACACATTATCGGCGTTTGTAATTCAGCCTTATCAGTTCGTTAGATAAGTCATAAATCCTTATTGTATTCAAATATACTGCTCATTAGAGCAGATAAATAATTAATTGAGTCTTCCTTAT
This sequence comes from Trichobilharzia szidati, assembly GCA_944472155.2. Taxonomy (NCBI): domain Eukaryota; kingdom Metazoa; phylum Platyhelminthes; class Trematoda; order Strigeidida; family Schistosomatidae; genus Trichobilharzia; species Trichobilharzia szidati. The sequence continues at coordinate 56,398,204 of OX235271.1, read as the reverse complement.
TTATGTTTTGATGTCAGCACATTACGTTTAGTAAGGGTTGATATGGTGTAGCTAACCGATAGCACTAACAGTACCTTACAAGGCATCCAACCGTCGAAGTTTGTGAGATTTTCTCCTCCATATTTGGCTTTCTGTGGATGGATATTTTGTAATAGTTACATTGCCATGTTTTGAAAGGTGAACATCTATGGAAGGGTATTTTTAAAGTAGATTCCTTTATTTTTGATAGAGAAAGAAAGACCAGATTTGCAGTATAAAATGATATCATCATTCTGTTTCACAGGTTCTCATCAGCTGCACACAACTACCTGAAATTACAATGGTTATAAATAATTACATTTCATACTTCAATGTTTGAAAGGTAATAGTGAAAACATTATAAGATGAACGCATCAGGAGATATAAGGATTACACTTTTTAGTTTAAGTTACCATCAGTTTATACACTATCAAACTATGAAAGAAAAAAAAGGGGAGGGTGAGAGAAGACAGAATACAGAAGAATCTAATAAACAGTGTTAGCTTGTACGTCAACATGGCAACTCGAGAAGGTTAACGTTCATCAAATTGAAAACATGCTTAGTGAACTGAGCTCACTAGTGTGTATGACTAATCAGTGTAATGAAAGTGATATGGTTCACCAAGGAAGTGAGAGATTGACTACACTCTCTTTCTGTGTGCATACGTTTGGTCTGAGACGTTTGATTGCAATTGTTTCAGCAAATCGTAGTAGATTCGCTGTCCTTTGTATGTTTAATATTTTGAAGGATTTGGAAATCTCGACAGAATGACCCGTATCCACAAGGTGTCTTTCTTTGCTATACTTTAGGATAAATCCTTTTGGATACCCGTTTTCCCTAAGGCACTTTTCAACAAAGCTTAATTCTTCTTCTACCTTGTTAGATGAACATAACTTCCTGGCCATGTCGTACAGTGTCCTTACTAATCCCCGCTTATAGCTTATGGGACAGAAGCTGTTGTAGTGAAGGTATTGTCCAGTCCAGGTTTCTTTTCTGTATATAGACTTTTCGACCGTTCCATCGTTTCTTCTTTCTATATTTAGGTCCAGGAAATTGAACTCATCGTTTGTGTTCATATTCCATGGTGGGTGGATCTCATTAATGCGGTCAAATCATACGAATGCCTGACATACGTCGTTACAAACAACAAACGTATCATCGAAGTATCGACGATAGTATGTTGTTTCATTGATAGAGTCACTCAGTCGCGTCTCTTCGAGATAACCCATGGAGATGTCGCCTAGAATAGGTCCTGCAATTACCAGACACCTTGTGGATACGGGTCATTCTGTCGAGATTTCCAAATCCTTCAAAATATTAAACATACAAAGGACAGCGAATCTACTACGATTTGCTGAAACAATTGCAATCAAACGTCTCAGACCAAACGTATGCACACAGAAAGAGAGTGTAGTCAATCTCTCACTTCCTTGGTAACCATATCACTTTCATTACACTGATTAGTCATACACACTAGTGAGCTCAGTTCACTAAGCATGTTTTCAATTTGATGGACGTTAACCTTCTCGAGTTGCCATGTTGACGTACAAGCTAACACTGTTTATTAGATTTTCTGTCTTCTCTCACTCCCCCCTTTTTTTCTCCCATAGTTTGATAGTGTATAAACTGATGTTAACTTAAACTGAAAATTGTAATACTTATATTCCGGATGCGTTCATCTTATAATGTTTTCACTATTACCTTTCAAACATTGAAGTATGAAATGTTATTATTTATAACCATTGTAATTTCAGGTAGTTGTGTGCAGCTGATGAGAACCTGTGAAATAGAATGATGATATCATTTTATACTGCAAATCTGGTCTTTCTTTCTCTATCGAAATTAATCAAGGGAACCAAATGTATGAGATTTCTTTATTCACTGCATTTTGATTATAATTTATAATAATCTTATTTGTAAGCACCCCTGGCAGAAACAGTAATCAAAATGCGTCACTGTTATTATTATTATTAGGTAATTATCCATTTACTGTTTAGTATTTAGGCTCAGCAATAGAGACAATATTTCATTTTTAAAATTGTTATTATCATGTATTCTATACAATTGACCCAAATCTATCCACTATGCTTATCACAGTGTAGTTAGTCTCTAAAATTAAGATATTTATTCCATCATTTTAGAAAAGTTCTATATTATCAGCACTGTTGTGGAGAGAATATTGATCAATCTCATCTTTTTTTTCATACTTTGTTATTGAGTAATTATTTAAATTATTTAATTCAATTGTAGGGTTAATAGTAGTGGAATCGATCGATTTCATGCATGATTTTTGTTTTACTAAATCAACATCATTAGGAGTAGTACTGAAGAGTCACAATTTAAAAGGGAAGAAAAGAAGATTTTAGTGCTGTATGCTCCTCAGTGTATTTGTCCTATTAATAATATATTAATACTATACGGATCAGAGACTTGCACTGCGCGTCATAAACAGCATCTCAAACAAACTACAGACCTTCATCAACAGTTGTCTTCGCTCAATACTCAAGATCAGATGGCCGGCCAGAAAAGATCAGCAACAGAGATCTCTGGCAATGAGTGAACCAACCCAGCAGGAAGCGATTGTGTGACAAATAGGCAAGAAGAAATTGAGATGGATTGGCCATACTCTGAGGAAACCATCAAGTGACATCACTAGACAAGCCATTGCTCGAGTGGAACCCGAAAGGGAAGCGGCGAGTTGGTCGTCAGTGCAAGGGTGGGGTGACTTGGAGGAGGTCATGTGAAGAGGAGATGAAAACGTGTGGGCAGACATGGAGCCAGGTGAAGACTCTAGCAGAGAACCGAACGCAATGGGGACGCACAGCTGAAGCCTTATGTTCCTCTAGGAATTAAAGGAAACAATAATAATAATACATGATGAAAACAACATTAAGTCAGTTTCAGTGTATTGATTGACCCATGCTTATATAATCTGATTTGTCTATGACTACTGTTATATATTATCCTTGTTCGATTTTGCAATTACCAGCTTGTTTTTGTCGTCCTTCAAGCTTCTTAGACCTGCTATTTCTTTTTGTGATAAGTTGTTTCTTCCTTTTTGCTGCCTATTTAGGGTCAATGCACATTGGGCTCTGATTTGGTCATCAGTGGTTTTGTCTGTTTCACTTAGTACTACTTCTGTATTAGGAATGACATCCTGTCGTTTTAATTTGTTAACAGCTACACTGAAGTTTAATCCTTTTTCAGGTACTTTTATTTCTTCAGAACTTAAGGCTGTTGTTGAGAGGTTAATTACCCATATTGTTTTATCGAGGACTAATGGTGTTTCATTGGTGAATTCTTTTTCTTTAGGCGGATATTGTTCTTCCATTCAATTTGTTGAACTTTTTAATTTGAGTATTTTTAGATTTGTTGAACGCAGCTGAACTTGACTTTCAAGGTGTTTCGAGTAAGATTTCATAATTTGCAATTAATAGTGTTCTCTGAGCTGGTTGGTTTAGTTGCGGAGCTTTCGTCGTCCTTCTGGACAACATCTCCCTTCAGCGCAATATTTAGCATAAAGTGAAATGATTTAAATTTTCCATGAGTGATATAATTGCGTCTCCCGGTAACCATCTTTACATATGTATTGACCACTTTCTAATGACTTGGATTTTAAACTTTCTGGTCACCTGATTTACTTTTTATTAGTTGGTATATTTCGTCTATATTAACGTGTTTGTTAATTGCATTTTTGTTTGAGTACCAGGCTTCTAGGAATTCCCTGGCACTTTTGGTGTTTCCTCTGTCTAAGATTTTGACATTATCCCAATCAAATCGATGTCCATAATTATCTACATGCGTCGATATGAAAGAATATATATCATGTCTTTTCACGGCTGATTTGTGTTCGTGGATTCTGATTCGAACGGGACGCCCACTTTGGCCGATGTAAAATGTGTGTTACAGTTCATTCAATTTATTTTGTAAATGGTATTAATTTTATCTACTTTTTCTGTTGGATCTTTCGGTTTGCATAATATCGAATAATCCTTGTTATTTACTAAATTTTTGAGTTTGGATTTCAGTTGTTCAGTTTTATGCATGTCTGATGGCAGTTAGTTAGCTTACTGATAATTCTGTGGATTTCTCCTGTTAAACAAAGTCTAATAGAGTGTTCTCTTGATACTTTCACCTTTCTTGTTGTAACTAGGATGCATATACGAAGATGTTTAGAAATAATTCCATTTTTGTAATGCATTGAATGTTAAAAAATACGATTATTTGTAAATCTTGCTTCTATTTGTGGTAGTTGTGTAAGGTTATTGACTAGTCTTCGAACAGGAAGATCACAAGCGAATCCAGTTATGAATACGACATCACTGTGTGATATTTGAAATAAACTTATCTAATTTGAAATTACATTCTACCACAGTGGCCAAGTTTTACAATTGGATTAATTTATTAAATCAGTTAGCCTTCATGAATAAGGAAAGTTCTATTCTATTCCTTTAGGTGTTTGAAGATCTTGATAAACTTTTATTTTGTTTTTGTAAAACATGACACGACATGACATATGACCTGATTATTTATTCTAAATGTGACCCTCATGTATATATGTATATAGGTTAATATATATATATATATATTAACCTAAAGTGAATCTTATTCATAACACAATATGATTAGCTTAGATTGACTCATTCTGATAAAAGTACATTTCCAACACAATAAAAGGGTAAAAAATAATTTGTTGATTTGATTTCTTCTCTCTTATAAAACTGTTTAAACATGTATGCGTTTTAATTCAATTCGCACTTAACCGTTGATTGATTGGACCGAAGTGCTAGACCTCAAGGTTAACATGTCGGCTCTTTGTGCAGATGCTCCTATGATGTCTCGTGACCCAAGAGGTCTAGTGGATAACGCTTTGGCATTCGAGCCTTAGTGGGAACACCAACACTCACTGACTGGAGAATGCAGGTACATTCAGTTGACGAGTCCCAAATGGGACGAGATACACGTCACCATCCGTCAATTAACTTCATGTGTAAGTTTTATTGTATGAACCATCAGCTTACATTAGATACCGAAGGGAAGCAAAGCTACTCCAGATATGAAATCGCAAGGAAGCTATAAGATTACTATATAAGGTATTTAAAGATACAGACTAAAGGTTACTGATCAGATTGGTTAGAATTAGTAAAAATATGAAGCTAATTTTGAATAGCTGGTCCTTTATTCCAGTATACAAAAATGGAAGAAAGTACAGAGTCAAATGTGCTTAAAAAATACAGTCTTGAGAGGATTCCATTAGGTAGCGACAGAAATTTGTCGCATAGATTTTTGTGGCTGTTGAAAATAACTAGTGAAAACAAAACACATAGTTAAGTTAAGCGAAGAGGCTCTTTTCGGTGAATTTTTATTTCCTCTAGTTGTACAATCGCATTTATATACAATTCTTAGTGAAAAAGGGTAGTAACAAAACTGATGAGTTGTTATAATTCTAGTTGTTAATATTAGCCAGTGTGTAGGAGGAGTTGAATAAGTGTATCAGAGTTGCGTAACAAGATGAATAATCTAATGAATGAGTTGTAATCAGGATGGAAGTATGTAAGAGTTCTACAGAAAAAGAAGAGTTATAAGAAGATAGAAAAACAACCAAGCAAAAATCAAGTTAGTAGAAATCAAAAAGGTTGTTACCATGATATTAGAAGTGGTTGAATAATTTTCTTTTGTATGCATAGCTCCGGTTTCTCTATCCGAATGGTTAGTAATGCAGACAAGACGAAAAGTTATTACCTTTGTCAGTATGGTCTTCTACAGTTTGGTTTGTAAGGGTTAATTATGTTTTTACGAGTTGATCACGGATTGATATCAGTTAGAGAACCATCGAAAGCCAGGGAGTACCGGACAGTTGTTTCATCCCTCCTAGTTTGGGAATCATCAGCAGTACGCACCCACCGCCAGGGTTCGAACCCAGGGCCTTCCTTCCGGTTAAAAGGCAAGCTCGTGTACCATTCAGCCCCACTGGGACCCAATTCAGTGGTCAGCCCATGAATTCTAACTTCTACCAATTCGTGATTTAGCGCGACCCCAACCAATGTCATTGGTGGGACATCCATCCTCACACGTGACATCTGGTTGAACCTCACTGGTCACGACTTCTCACTAGAACTTCAGGAAACTCCATCCTGTAGCAAGTCACTAGCGAGCATCAGACTAATTTTCTTTAATTTGGTTTGTAAGGGTTAGTTATGTTTCTACGAGTTGATCATGGATTGATATCAGTTAGAGATTACTTTGAATAAGGCCTTTGTTGAGATGAAACGGCCAGTGTTGACAAGATGTTAGATTATCATATTTCTTATAGAGGCACTACTACTTTTCTGCAACCATATGGGATAGTTTTGTTGAACACTTTTAGACAGGATACGCGTTGAACGACCAATATATATGGCTCCAACAAAACAGGTGAACTAACATATGCACAAAGAAGTGGTCCGATGCTGTATGTTGTCTTGAAGGCTTCTGCGGACCATTGGACGACTGGAGAACACTACTCTTAGTGTTGCTGGAAAGAATGTTCTCAAAGATGCTGAAATTCTTCTCTTAAGGATATCTCAGGTTGAATCGCCCTTGAAATCCAGATTCATGTAAAGTTTGTTTTTGGTAAAAATAATACTTGGTTTCTCTGAACTTCTAGTTTGATATTTTTGTCAATAAATCTTGATGGGTATCTATTTTGGATGAAGATTTCTTTCAAAAGACCTAGTTCTGCTTCTAGGGCGTCAGGAGCACAGAGGAATCGGACCCGAGTGGCAAGGCATTTAATTAGATTTCGTTTTCGTTCAACAGGCACCCAAATATGGGAACTCGTCAGTTGATCGTTCCAAATGAGTTCCCTGTGGACTGACTTTCTTAGTGTTTTTGAATAAAGCAAGAACAACAGTTTTTGCAAAATAATACGGTACCATTATTTGTTTCTTTGGTTTCTCATCAGCTACTTGCAACCTAAATAAATTATTAAGTTTATGTACAGAAAAGTTTTAACATACTTGCAAATTTTACATGATATCAGTTGACAGGAGGTCCCAAACTTAGTGAACAGTGCTCAGAAAATTACGCTTATATAGTTTTTGTGCAGGCAGTTCAAGTTTAAAAAAAGTAAATGTATGTATACAATTGTAAAGGAGTTACGCTATAAAGACAAGAGATGCGTAAGATGATGAGTCACTAATAAACTGGATAACAGTGTACTGAGTTCAACTCAAATCATAGCAACAAGAGACAAGCAAAATTTCAGTATATCAAAGGAGGGTGAGGTTAAGGCCAAAGGTTACGTAATCAGATGAAAGACAGAATAAAGACATCCAGTTGCCAGGGCAAGGAAAGACTGGTAACTGCTTCTTTCTGCACACATAAATCGGGTTTCAGGAGTTTGATAGAGATTGCTTCGGAGAATTGAGCTTTTTCGTCTATTGGTAATTTTAAAGGATTTTACGATTTCCACCTCATGACCCTTATGAAGGAGATGCTTAGTAATGGCACTATTCTAAGCATTTGTTCCCTTGAGACATAGGCTTTTCGCTACATGTTCCGTTGGGTCTTCTGGTTAGTTCCACATCAAGAAAAAGAATTTTGGATTTGCTTTCTATTTCAAGAGTGAATTTTATTGTCGGATGGCAGTTTTTAAATACCTGTAACAATTGATTGAGGCCATAACTGCTGTCTCAAACGATTTAACTACCCTCTTTCACTAAAAATGTGTATAAATGCGAATATACTTCTAGAGAAAATGAATTAGTCGAAAAGAGCCTCTTCGGTGAACTACGTGTTTTGTTTTCATTAATGTCTGTCTTCACTAGTTGAACAACAGGCAGGGTTCAGTAGTTAATTCTGGAATCATGAGGTATGATTTAGAAATTGTGATTCGAAAGTAAAGCCTTCGAATTTACGATTAGGAAGGTAGAATCTGATGAAGGATATAAGGGAATCAGTAACAAAATTAAGCTTACTGTAATTAACAGGATAATTTTAGCTGACTTATTGTGCACAATATCTACTTTATTCACTTACGCTAATGAATTTACCAACTTTATTCAATAACTTGCCTTAATTACTTGATATTTTATGCATAGATACTTAACACTCACAAGTTGTTTCTATGTGAACAACAGTGGTAAAACAGCTGAAGTTTGGGCTAATCCTTCTTCTTTAATGTGGAGTAGGACACAACACGAAAGAATGTGTTATTAATAGTCATTTGCATACCTCCATATCATGAGGTTTTATGCATATTTTTTTGTAAGTGAAATCAATGTATCCCATCAATTCGTTTGTTAGCGTCCAAAGGAGTAACTAAGGTAGACAACCTTTCACAAGAGACCCTTATTTGGATGGCGAAAGTCTCATTTTAAATATTTTCAAATTTAGGGAATCATAATGTGAAAATATGATTTGGAAATGATAATAATTTAAGGAATAGTTGAAACCTAAACAGAACCATAATTTTCAAGTATTGGTTTTTGTAGGGATTTAGTTTGATTGGTGGGAGGATTTCATCATGAGCTGACATCAGTTACAGAACCACTGGAAAACCTGCAGTGGAGTACTGGACAGCTGTTTCGTCCTGGTTTGGGACTCTTCATAATTGAATCCAGTTATCTCACTTTTCTTTGCAAAAATCAACAGAAGAAAATTATAATAATTCAGGGGATGTTTGCTTAGTTCTCTCTTGAACATCATTTATGAAATCATAATACAATGTCAATTATTAATTCAAAGCGATAGTTATTCTCATGACCCTGAAATTTTCTAACTAGAGACCAAAGCTCAATAAATACTTTTTCTTAGCATATAGTGAAACCATCGGTGGCCCTGCGGTCAGATACTCGCCAACCATGCACGTGGTCCGGGGTTCGATTCCCGGGCAGCACACACCCTTACATCCCCTAGCCAATTTCAAGTCCAACAAAGAAGGAAGGTCGGATGTGGGGCTATCAACCCCACCCAGTCAAAAAGAAATCACTTCTACTGAAACTCCAAAGCTTCAGCTCCAAGACCTATGTTCCACTCGGAACGCAATGGAATAGAATAAATAACTTAAAGCAAGCTGAATTTAGTCCAGAAAACGTATAGGTAAAGAACCCTTTGTCATCTCAGATATTTTAAGCGAAAACCGGGTATCTTGAGAAGTTTGTAAAAGTCAACATAGCTCATAAGAGATGCAAATATAATCTGGCAACGGTGGGGGAGAAGGCATTAGTTTTTCGTCTACAAATCAAAAAGGACTCCACTACAAAAACTCTGTCCCAGTGTGTAGGTGAAGTGATGAATAGAATATCTGTTTCAATCTTCCAGTAACCGTTCAATGTACATTCCATAATTGAAAGACGTGTTACCTAATTTCAGCTCCTCGGCATCCTCCACTTGCATATACCGTTTCATTCATATAAGAATAGAACTTGGATACTGTGGCAGAGTATAATTCCACCATACAGTAAATTTATTTGATAAAACCAAACAGTGATACAATATTATTTACTGGTAACGTTTGGAGCACAATTTATTGCTCATAATCTTCTCAAGGCACTCACATAACTTCCAAACTTCGTTTATGTAGTTCCATTATTTCTTATTCTTTGATTTCATTAGTAGTAATATTTTCCATATCTGTGGTTTCAGCATTGGGTCATTCTTATTGCACGTGTTAGGTGAAGATTCGATGAACAAAGAACCAGTAATCATCCTCTCTCTCCACCTACCTATATTACTTTTTAGAACTGTAGCTTTGTCCTGTCTTATTGTGTGTTAATGCATGTATTGCAGCTGCTGAGCTTTTTCCTAAATTATTTATCTTCATGGGGTTAGTCATTCTATACTTAGCTAAATTCATATGTTGACCCAATCTACTGGTTTGGCCTATATAGTTGACCTTATAGTGATCAAAAAGTATTTTGTAAATGACATTATTTTGTTTAATTCGTTAAATAGGGTCCTTTAACCTGCAGAGCTTGTTTCTGAATCAGTTTGTCGATTTAAACGCCACCCTAATATCCTGTTCTATTAAGAATTCTACGTAGGTTTTCAGATGTCCCTTTCTAATATGGTAAAATTGTGGATGCCTTAAATTTCTCTTAATTAGATTATAATCAATAGTTGGACTACTGTTTTTTCTTTTTCATATGAACTTTTGTGATTTTCTTAATGGATTTATCGGATAGTTATTTAGCACCAACACCAACAGCAGTATATTGGTTGTCAAATATCCAGATTGCAAAGATCCTGGATCTATCGCTGATTTCAGAGGACTAAGCCTGATACGCAGAATACTATGCACTTTAACCGATGCAGAACAACAGAAAATGGTTGGTCAGTACGATTATTTATTCTTCAACCGATAACGGAACAGATTTAAAATTTTAACTCAGTGCCAAAGTTTCTGATCCTATTTCTCCAGTCTCGTGCCAACCACTACACGACTAAGCAGTGATAGCCTTCTTGTCTCCCGCCTAATGGAGACCAATTAGAATAAACAAAGGATTCAGTGTTCACCAGCTTTGACATGAGTGAATCCCAAAAGCTTAAACAGACGTGAAGGTGTGATGTTAGCTGATGCATGGCAAGTCCTTATTAATAAATAAAAATGGATATGTATCACTAATCAGTCATACTTAATCTAAATTTCTGATTGCCTATATTTTCCCATGTCTTAGCGATTTCTGAAAAAATATTTCGTTTGACGTTTGGCATTAAGAAGTTAAGGCACTCAGGCATTGCTCAACCCCTCCTCTCACGGTTTGTCAACTCTTGCATCTTACCTATTCTTCTTTAATGTTCACCCTTATTCTTTCCTGGGTTGCGTATAAAAGACTATGTCATACTTCGTAGGACTCTGAAGACTGTCAGTGGGGCGAGTGGTATCCCATTGGGCCGTATCGTTGACATCGTCATTGATAGACATTTGATTTGATACAACAAATATGCTAAAGGGATTTTGTCAGACTGTGAGCATCCATTTTACCCACAGCTTTCACCTTGTATCTCTTCAGGTAAAACAATAAGTCATTCCAAAAGACCTTATGTGCCCACGTCTAAGTATAAAAATTCCACTATACCATATTTGGCAAGTATTTTATGTAATGAAAATAGTATCAGAGACGAACTAACTGAACTTCTTTGCACTAGTAAATAAACAGTTTTCCCAGTCCTTATTCCACCAAGCTTTACTGTTATTATTATTCTCATATTTATAATCCTCTCACTATTTTTCGTTTTGTTTATTTTCTCACAAGTGTAAACACCATTTAAGTTGTGTAATAATTGTTATTTTTTTGTTTTTCCTCTCACCATGCTATATCAAGAGAACATTAGATTTAATACTCTATATCATGCTAAAAATTTCCATACTGTATCGACAATACTATTTGAAACGAACCCACCGTTATTACTATCATGGTTATTGTTCTCATTTTGTACTCTGCACATTTTTGACTTAATTCCTACGGTAAATGTGAACAAATTCCTGAGATTAATTTCATTTCTATTTTTGAGTAAATCAGATGCAATATATTGGGTCAAATGCTGAGAATTCCATTCTGTATTATAAGTACTGTTTTTGGAATAAAGCAGATTATTATTTTATTGCATGGAGGATTTCATCATGAGCTGACATCAGTTAGAGAACCAGTGGAAAACCTGGGAGTACAGGACAACTGTCTCCATCCTAGTTTGGGACTCTTCATCAGTACGCGCCCACCAGGATTCGAACCAAGGACCTTCTGGTTACAAGGCGAGCTCTTAGACCATTGAGCCACTGGGACCCGATCCAATGGTCCTTGAATTCTAACTTCTGCCAATTCACGACATAGCTTGACCATTTCGCAATGTCTTCTTAGATGAGTTACTGCCTCATCTTCAACCTGCTGTACCCTACTGGTACCCCTGTGGCGGGTGCGTACTTCTGAAGAGTCCCAAACTAGGACGAAACAGCTCTCCAGTACTTCCAGGTGTTTCAGTGGTCCTCTAACTGATGTCAGCTCATGATGAAATCCTCCATGCAATTAAACAAAATCCCTACCAAACCAATACTTGAATATTATTTTATTATTATTATGGAGAGACTAACAAATGATTTGCAGTTGTTTCCCCATACACACATGCACACACACACTTTTGTATACCGCACATACATACACATATTACATATTCAGGTATCTACGACCATGAATTTCAGTTGAACGTAATCACTAAAATCTGATGCAAACGTACACACTATAGGTTTCCAGACCGTAAATGTTACGAATTTCCTGGAATAATTTGAGCGCCGAGTCAGGTTGATTCATTATGAATTATTTAAAATAATCTCAGCGTGTTTAAAAAAGAAAGCAAAAGAAGATTTTTCTGAACGTTTTGCTGTCTAAGCCACAGCTTATTCAGAAGAATTATTCGGATTTTTGTTAGCCATCAAAATATATAGTCAAAATTTTTTACTTAAATTGTTAGTTCATTTGAAGGTCACTTGTCCATAGACATTTGTACCTATAGAAATAAGTAAACAGTCATCATACATTTGAAATGACTAGTATCAAATTGTCATTGTGCACTTTGTCTATATGAGTGTGTGTGTGCGTGTGAGTGGATGTTATTTGTCATATGGAAAAGACTTCAGTTCACATGTGATAAACATGATAATACATTTTTTAAAGGTCATGGAGGTTCATAAAGGTTTTTTGTTTTTTTTTCATCTGTCTTGCTTCATTAGAGTTTGCCATATAGGTGATAAGTCTATCCCTTCTCTCCTTCCTATTTACTGCATCTAATGTAGTTAAAATGTGCAAGGCTTCAGAGGTCAACCTTTCTTTATGTGAATGAGAGCCTGTTCCTAGAATTTTGACATTGTCGAAATCAATCTTATGCATTGCTATAGCTGATCTTTTTTCTAGAATTTTTAATTCAACTTTATTTCTAGGTGGACGTTTCGTTCACAGTCTATGTTCGTTCACTTTGACCTTCACCTGTCTACTGCTCTCCGCTATATAGCACGCTTCACATTCTGAACACATTATCCTATAGACACAATTACTTTGTGATAATTTGGGAACCATTTCTTTGACATTCACCAAAGCTTTCTCTAAACAATTAGAAACTTGAAATATACTTTAATATTATATGAAGCAAATAGTCTTTGAAGTTGTTCAGCTGTTCTATATTGGATATCTCATGCTCCATATCATCATTTTCTGTTATAATGCTTCTAGTTCTGATAAAGAAAGGAAGACGAAATTTGCAGTATAAAGTGATATCATTCTATTTCACAGGTTCTCATCAGCTGCAGACTACCTGAAATTACAATGGTTATATAAATGATAATAACATACTTTAATGTTTGATTAGTAGTAGAGAAGAGATAAAATTGCTAACACTGTTTCTGTTAATCAATTTTTCTATTTTCTGTCTTACCCCTACCCCCTCTTTTCAACTCTGAAAGTGTATAAATTGATGATGATAACTTAAACTAAAAATTGTAATGCTTTCATTCTTTTTTTGGATGCGTCAATTTTATCTCTTCTCTACTACTAATCAAACCATTGTAATTTCAGGTAGTCTGCAGCTGATGAGAACCTGTGAAATAGAATGATATCATTTTATACTGCAAATTTCGTCTTCCTTTCTTTATCGAAATTTATCAAGGGAACCAGTTGTATGAAGCTTCTAGTTCTGTTAACGAGATTTAAATCTATTGAAACTTTCATTCTTATTGAATGATCTGATTGGAAATTCAAATACTTGTTCGAGTGGGTTGGTTTCCTGTACTTGTGAATAATGTATAAAATTTACGCACCCTTTACAGTGTTTAACAAAAGTAGACTAATACATTTGTAAGTCTGAGGTCAAATTTAGATCACAGTTCATGCAGTTTTGTTTATTATATTTTGAAGTCTGTTTCATGACTCATGATTAGACAAAGTGCATAAAGACAGGAGATGTCCTTTGTTATTTTAATTACGATTAATTTTCCCGAAGAAGTTCAGACCAATTTGCTGAACGAAACTTTGGAATTACTTATTTCAATTTCGCTGAAATTTTACAAATATATACTTTTTTATGAGTTGATCAGGGGTTGAAATCATTTAGAGAACCATTGAAAACCAGGGAGTACTGGACAGCTGTTACATCCTAGTTTGGAAATCATCGGCAGTACGCACCCACTACCAGGCTTCGAACCCAGGACCTTCTGGTTACAGGGCAAGCTCGTATACCATTCAGCCACTGGGACCAGATTCAATGGCTCATGAATTCTAACTTCGACCAATTCGTAATTTCTTAGATACGTCTTCTCCTATCTGTTTCATTTCACTTATAACTTTTCCTGAGAGACTACTTAGAGTTATTGCTCGGTTTGTTAAACACTTAACTAAGCCTGCATTTAATAATAATAATAAAGCATTATTTCAGACAACATATATTACTAACGGCAACTTCAGCATTCTTGTAACAGTCTTCCAACGTCAAACCCCATTGGTTTATTTCTAGCCAATGAATGTACATGTAAGTGACCCAAAGTGTCTACAGTGCGCCCAAAGTTTTTTTTTAAAGATCTACATAAATCGGAAATATTATTTCAGTTTCCGTTGTAAGAAAACTGCATATACCATATAACAATATTACCAACAGTATTAAAGTTGAAGTAAGTTTAAAATTTTCCATATCATGCAGAAATCACTGAAATATGGGATAACTTCGAAATCACCTGTGTGGTGCGCCCAAAGTTTCCCCAGAAACCTTTTTTTGTCCACACCACAGTGTCTGCAGTATGCCCGAAGACCGACCCAAAGTCAATGTTAGCTGGGATGTGAATACATAGTACAAAAATTTTCAGCGTATTTAGTTCCGAAATATTTCCTCTTCATACAAGACTTAAATGTAAAGTAATAAAAACAACAATAAGCATAAATCGGAGGAGCCTGAAAGCAAATACCTCTTTTACCTACCTGGGAAGCATCGTCTCAACTACAGGCGGAACTGACGAGGATATCAAAGCAGCGAGGATCGGGAAAGTAAGGCAAGCTTTCATTACTCTCAAGTCTGTGTGGAGGTCAACAGCACTCAGCATCAAAAATAAGGTCCGCATTTTCAACTCCAATGTGAAGTCAGTGCTACTGTAACAACAGAAGACAAGGGCCAGGCAACAGATCGTTTATTAAGGAAATCAAAGCATATTTATATATTTTCATGTACATCATCATAGATTAATTAAGTAAACAACACAGTCTTCCGATTGGTTGTTTATCGCTTAAAGTTAATCTTTCATCTCTTTGTGACTGTTTCTTGAATGTCAGATCATCTATATGTTAACTGTATCCGCCTACGTAAAGTCTGCTGTGGTCGGTTTTGAATCAGTCTTTGTTCATATTTTCTCACGACAAATCTTGAGAACGTAAACATTGACGTAAATTACTGTCTACCAATTTGGCTAGTAGACAGCTCTCACCACACTCGTCCCCCCGTCAAATAGTTTGGGCTGAAGTCGGCTTGATCTTCTTGGTGCTGGCGTCATCGTTGGCTTGTCTCGCTCTATCCATTTCCGGGGCTCGCTAATGTTCACCCGCTTCTCTCTGTTTGCATTTTTGATGGTATATACGTGCCCCCGTCTCGCGGTGACCGTGTGTGGTCCTTCCCACTTTGGTAGCAGTTTCCGCGACCCTGGCACGTATCCGCCGGTGTTTCGCCTATCTCTACATTTGACTTGATCTCCGATCTCGAATGCGGGGTACTTCTCCTTTACCCTCATTTTGGCTTTCACAGCGTCCACTTTCTGCTTTCGTTTTATGTTGTTGATGGCTTCTTCCGCTCCGTCCGCCATCTCGTCATACTCCAATGCTGATGGAGGGGCCAGGTCTTGTTATGTATCGGTAGTCTTGATTTCCTCCCATACATCAACTGAAACGGTGCTTTCTTCGTCGTTTCTTTCGTGGACGCACGATGTGCTAGCAGAATCAGTGGAAGCTCTGTCTCCCAGTTACCGCCCTTTGTGGCGAGTCACTCTTTCAGGGTGCGGTTATTTCTCTCCGTCAGTCCGTTTGTTTGTGGATGATATGGCGTTGTTCTAATTTTCTTGATACCTAACTCTTGCAGCCGGACTTTAAACTCTTCACTTTCAAAACACGGACCTTGGTCTGTCAATGTTGCTTTTGGCACATCGTGATTTGCAACGATATGTCGCACCACTGCTTCTGTGACCGTTTTTGCGCGTTGATCAGGGATCGCGACTGCGTCTAGCCATCGTGTGGCATGTTCTGTCATGACCAGAAGATATTGATTGCCATTGGACGTTTGTGGAAAAGGTCCCATTACATCTACTGACCACAGGTCGCCTACTGCTGTCACTGGGGTCGACTGCGGTGACGGTCGTATGTACTGATCACCTTTCATCAGCTGACATTGCGCACACGCTGTTACGTACTTCTCGACGTCTTCTCTCATACCTGGCCAGTACATGCTTTTTCGCAGGAGATCGTTCGTTCTGGCAACACCTGTGTGAGTTACTTGGTGGCATTCCTGTATCATCTCTTGGCCCAGACACTGAGGTATTACTGCTAAGCGGCTTCCGTCATCCTCCCGCCACGTCAACACTCCACAGGCACTCAAGCTTAGCCGGTCTTTTTGTTTGAGTAGGAGATTTAGCTCACGGTTCGCTGTGGGCCGATTCACCTTTTTTACGTTAGTTATCACTTGTATGACAGTTTTCAAGGTGTCGTCTGATCTTTGAATCTGGACAAGTCTTGCTGGGTCCTGCTCTAAGGCATTTACACCATATGCTGTTTCCGGTAACTCTACCTCTTCTGTTCTAGATAAAATATCCGGTAACACATTCTCTTCTCCTGGAACATGAGAGATTGTGAAATCGTACTCATGCAGGCTCGGCATCCATCGTGACAACTTCCCACGTGGGTCTTTGGCGGTTCTCAGCCACTGCAACGGCTTATGATCAGTCTCTACGTGGAAGCGTTGACCCAGTAAATAGGGTCTCCATTTGTCTAGCGCCCAAACAATCGCCAAACACTCCTTCTCAATTGTTGAATACTTCTGTTCTGCGTGCGTTAAAACACGGCTGGCGTACTCGACGACTCCGTCACCCTGTCTGAGTACTGCACCTATTCCGTAATCGCCAGCGTCGGTAGACACTATGAACGGCTCTCCCGGTATCGGTAGTCGCAGCGTCATTCTCTGGTGTGGTCAAATACTCTCTGCGAGTCTTCGGACCAGACAAACTTTGACTCGCCTAATAGCCGGTAGAGCGCGGCCGCTACTTTGTTGAAGCTTTTCACAAATCGACTGTAGAATGCCGCTCTCCCCAAAAACTGTCTTAATTTCCTTTTCGAATTCGGGGGCTCAATGGACTTGATTGTTAAGATTTTTTCCAGCAGCGGTGTTATCTCGCCATTTCCCACCTTATGACCCAAAAGCGTAACGTTCTTCTTAGCAATCTGAAATTTCTCCTTGTTGATGCGTAGACCGAAATCTTCGATGCGTTTTAGAACTGCCTCTACATGCTCTACGTGGTCAGTCTCGCCCGTACTGTATATCACTAGGTCATCTCCATAAACTTCGACGTTCCTCAAATTCTTAAGTGGCAACGTCATTAATCGTCTAAATGTAAACGGGGCACCTGCCAATCCAAAAGGCATGCGTTTAAACCGATACTGTTTTTGTCCCACAAAGAACGCCGTCTTATCTCTATCTCCTCGTTCTATAGGCAGTTGCCAGTACCCCAATCGCAGATCTAAGACTGCGAACAGCTTCGCACTTTGTAAGTGATCTAAAGTGTCTGCTATTGTTGGCATTGCACACGGTCTCAGCTCTGTTATACTGCTCAATTGTCTGAAATCAACACAAAATCTGTATTTCCCGTTGCTTTTCTTCACCAATAGCACTGGAGAACTATACGGGCTATCGGCTTCTTCAATAATGTCATCCCTCAACATCTCTTCAACCTGTTTTGCAACCTCGCTTTCTAAATGACACGGGACTCTTCCCGATTGTCACTGGAATTTCGTGCTTCACTTTATCACAGTAGCCGTACGGATCTCCCTCTCCAGTGAAAAGATGGTTGTATTTGCTGAGTAACTTTGCTATACTTCGGACTTCCGATGCCGCAATCCCTGCTACCTCACTATTCTCGTGCATGCTAAAACACCCGTACTTCGTAACGACAACCCTTTTCTTCATGTTAATCACTGCATCCACTTCTCGCAAAAAGTCAGCCCCAAGGATTGTTCGGCCCAATTCAGGTACAACCAGAAATGGGAACGTCACGCAATCCTATCCAATTCTAACCCTGCAGTCTGAAACTCCCGCGATTCTTAACACGTAACCGCCTACTGTCTGCACTGTCAACGAACACGGTCTTATACTCTCACATAGACTTCTATCTACGAGTGAGACTGCAGCCCCTGTGTCGAGTAAACACACTAACTCGCGATCATTCACCCGTAACTTCGAATATATTGCCCCATTCTCCATCGCCCCTATTACCTCAATTCTCGGAACACAGGAAGAAGACACAGCATATCTTTTAAAAATTCTTCTTTGTCGTCTTTCCGGGCAGCGGTCTCTCCAGTGTCCCAGTTTGCCACATGCGAAACATCAGTCTCTCCGCTCGCTTAGTCTCAGCGCGGCCACTTCACGTTGCAACTCTTCGATTTGTTTCTCACACTGCTCGGATTTTGGTGGCTCTACCGCTGCAACCGTCTTACTCAACAGTTGTCTGGTCACCTTCGCAAGCTCTCCGATGTCCAGTGGCTGTATGGCGTTAACCAGATGTAGCTGTTGGGATGTGTTCTGGAACACTCCATAAACTGGGACGCCAACATTTGTGCCTCAGCATCTTCGTCCAGTGTTGGTAGAGCGCGACGAAGTAGGCTTGACAAGGTCAGCGCCAATACGAGAGGATCACCGTCAACTCCCAGCTTCATGGTGCGAAACTGCTGCATTGCCCGTTCTCTGTCCATCGGGGTGTCAAACTCCTGCTTCAAGCATTCAACCACAGACTTCCAAGTCGCTTGCCCCTCTATTTTTGCCTCAAACTATCATATGCTGCCTTCGCCCGGCCTCTCAGTAGCGTTCCAAGTACAACGGTCTTCGTTGATGGCTCTTTCACGCCATTCAACTCTGCAATAGCTTCGAAGTGCCTCAAGAAGATCCATATGTCTCCTTCTTCAAAAGCTGCAGGCCATGGGACTTTCATTTTGCGACAGGCAGCGACACCAAATGTAACAACAGAAGACAAGGGCCAGGCAACAGATCGTTTATTAAGGAAATCAAAGCATATTTATATATTTTCATGTACATCATCATAGATTAATTAAGTAAACAACACAGTCTTCCGATTGGTTGTTTATCGCTTAAAGTTAATCTTTCATCTCTTTGTGACTGTTTCTTGAATGTCAGATCATCTATATGTTAACTGTATCCGCCTACGCAAAGTCTGCTGTGGTCGGTTTTGAATCAGTCTTGTTCATATTTTCTCACGACAAATCTTGGGAACGTAAACATTGACGTAAATTACTGTCTACCAATTTGGCTAGTAGACAGCTCTCACCACATTACTATGCGGATCAGAGACTTGGCCCCGCTTCATGAAGGGCACTTTGAACCAATTACAGACCTTCATCAACAGTTGTCTTCGCTCAATACTCAAGTTCAGATGGCCAGAAAAGATCAGCAACAGGGACCTTTGGGAGCGAACCAACCCAGCAGGAACCGATTGTGAAACAAATAGGCAGGAAGAAATGGAGATGGATTGCTGGACATACTCTGAGGAAACCATCAAGTGACATCTAACAAGCCATTGCTCGAGTGGAACCCGAAAGGGAAGTGGCGAGTTGGTCGTCAGTGCGAGGGTGACTTGGAGGAGGTCATGTGAAGAGGAGATGAAAGCATGTGGGCAGACTTGGAGCCAGGTGAAAACCCTAGCAGAGAACCGAACGCAATGGAGACGCACGGCTGAAGCCCTATGTTCCTCTAGGAATTAACGGAAATAATAATAATAAATAATGAAAAGAGAACCTATTCTATACATTTTCCTTCGTTTCCTTCAAGAATCGCACAGCGATTTGTTGAAAGTTAATTTAATATGCGCGCGAGTTCATGTGGTGATCATTTGATATAATTACAGGATTAAAACAATTAGAAATGTAGAAGAGTCTGAGCATTTCGGTGGATAGAAATTCTGGTAGCCCAGTGATTAAAGAAGGCAGCCGACTTTACAGGTAACAGATAAGATGAATTAAACTCCAAATATCCATTACGATGCGTTGGCTTTTTACAAACGCTAGTGCATAGTTTACCTTCTTCTGTTCGTTTTATTTTGCAATCTTACATAGCTAATTCTCCTTGTTCATTTTCTGACTCAAATGTAAATGTTATTCCCTGTAATACTGAGTTTGTATGTTTTAGGAAACTACAGATATGTTCTATTTTTATTACTGTGAAAGTGTCATCCACATCAATAAATAATATGGTATCACTGCGTGCTTTTTCCAAATAACTATAGCGTTTTAACTGTACCGGTGGTTCAAGTTGTATACGGTGTACGATTGGGTAGATTCAACTATCAATTTGCTAACAAAAGATTTATGAAGGGAAAAATCGAATGCGCACAATTTTCAATTCTGCTACACTCGGTGGATACAGGACATCGCATTGATGTTAACATGGCTTCCAGGGTGATATTTCATACATCGAAGACAGTATCTTCTACATATGAGTGGAGTTGTCCCAATGCAATCGAATGAGCCAACATTCTGCATTTAGAAAGAATATGTTCAGGTATTGTTCCTACCGTAAACAACCCTGGATTAAAAGCTCCTCCCCTCCGATAGGGGTTTCTGTTCGTTTCCTTTCCTTCCTGTGTCCAAACAGTGCTTTATAATTTAAACCCTTTATTCTAGCCTTCTTTAAGCAGTGTTCAGTCTTCCACACATATAGAAACTGACAAGCTATTCTGATTTATTATTAGTCATATTATTTCTCTTCTCAATGTATAACTCCACTTCATACATTTCACATATTGATTATTTCATGGTGAACTAATCACCTCAGTCTTACTATTTCTTGTTGAATACATACTAACTTTGTAATAGCCATTCAATGAACACAATTCACAATCTTGAATTAACTTATCAATTTCCCTTCCCCCATTAAATGAAGAAGTCGTTACCAGTGAGGTTCATCCAGTCAAGTGTGAGGATGGATGTCCCACCGATGACATTGGTTAGTGGTCCAGATAAATCATGAATTGGTAGAAGTTAGAATTCATGGGCTGGCCAGTGAATTGGGTACCAGTGGCTAAATGGTCTAAGAGCTTGCCTTGTAACCGGAAGGTCCTGGGTCCGAACCCTGGCGGTGGGTGCGTACTGCCGATGATTCCAAAACTAGGACGGATGAAACAGCTGTCCAGTACTCCCTGGTTTTCACTGGTTCTCTAACTGATATCAATCCGTGATCAACTCGTAAAATTGAATCTATTATGATTAGTCATCATCTACCTCCATTTCACACTATTTTACATTTGTATTCAACTCACCACATTTTCGTCACACACATACTGTAACAGCAGAAGGCAAGACACGGAAGCCAAGGTATATTTTTAAGTGATCAAAGCGCTATATATATATATATATATATACATATATATAGTTTTATATTCGTTAACCAATCACTGAGCTTGTGATTCTGGTTTACATTAAACGACATGAAATAGAATGTTCAAATACTTATGATACATAGTATTCTGTTGCTAACGCCATATTGAACTCTGAGAATATGTGAGAATAATATTCCATTGGAACACATTGTCTGTATCACACCACCACAGTACTAGTTATTTTGTCCACCTATAACTTATCTATTATTCCATGTAATAAACTACCCCACCACATTAATTGATATTATTATTATTATTATTATTATTATTATGAGGAGAAATGTTTTATTTTACAAGCCTAAGGAGCTGAAGCGAAGTTCATTTAGAAGTATATTCTTCGTGCGAATTGACTTTTAACTGCAATCACGTCAGAGATTACGAAAGATAATACAATTGTAACGACAGAAGACAAGGGCCAGGCAACAGATCGTTTATTGAGAAAATCCACAGATATTTATGTATTTTTATGTGCATTATTATTCGTTATTTTAGCAGAGAAACAGCGTCTTCTGATTGGTCGTTTTCTCACTGGAAGTTATTCTGTCATCTCTTTGTGGCCGTTTCTTTGATGGTCAGACTACATATCTGCTAATCGTATCCGCCCACGCAAAGTCTGCTGTTATTGGTTGTTGAGTTAGTCTTTGTTCTAACTTTTTTCTCATGACCAAGATTTGGGAAGTAAACATTGACGTAAAATTTTGGCTAGCAGGCAGCTCTCACCACACATTCACATACCACTCTAGGAATAAAATTAGCTTAACAAGATTACTAGGTCTACAGAAGATAGTCATATCATATTCAAGGCTTAAATGATTTAGCAAAATGCTTAAAATTAACGTATCTCAAAAGATGAAGAATGAGGAGTTCATCAGAAATTTAAAACTAAAAGTGACATTTTGAAAAGAAGTACCATATTTAATTGGGGGGTTATTTATATTAATAGACATAATCACTGAGTCATTTGAGAACTTCCATATTCTGCCTAATGTTCTAAAGCAAAAATAAAGTTTCATCTAGGAACAGAAGAAATGACTGGAAATTAAAAATAAGTACTATATTTTAAGGAATCATCTTAAGAGTGTTGTGGACTGGATTATGAGTCAGACCGTAGGGAGTGAGGAGGTGGGCATACATTGCACTGACAAAACGGACACTAGAAGATCTGGATTTTGTGGATGATCTGTGTTTCGTATAGCACAAACTTGGAGATTTACAGGCAAAAACCAAGTTTTCAGAAGAGGCAGAGCAGATGGGACTTCAAGTGCGCATGGAGAAGGCAGAGGTGATGAAGAAACCCATCGACCAACAACAAGCACTAATCACTATCTGTGCCAGGAATTTACATGAAGTCACCTCCTTCACTTATCTGAACCGTACATCATTTCAACTACAGGAAGACTGCATGGATGAGGATGTCAAAGTCAGTGAGGATCGGGAGAGCAAGATAGACACCTTCATTACCCTGAAATCACGGTAGAAATCTGCTGCAATCAGCATAAGGAACTAGATCCAAATTTCCAGCGCTAGTATTACGTCAGGGCTTCTATATGGTACAGATAATTGGCGCGTGTGACACCAAAACACTTTATTTTATAACTGTGAGAATCTGAAGAGAAGCTCATTGAAAAGCATAGCTTTTGTTTAGTCGGAGTATTAATTCAGGCTGTCAAATGTCATAAATTACATTCGACTACTCATAAGTAGGTGAAGTAGTTTTTACTAATTTACAATCAGCAAACTTGTAAACTTGACCAATTTTTATTCATTTAATAAACTAGACCTGAATGACTTATATATAGATCTTATCAAAAGATTTCATACATTTGTTCCCCTTAATGAATTTGAACAAAGCAACAACTACAGTTTGAGCAGAATAAAATGGTACCATATTTTATTTCGTCGCCTTCTCGTGAGCTGCTTACAGGGCAAAAACATTATTAAATGTATCTACAAAAACAATTTAACATACTTGCACAGAATTCATTTTAAACAGAAATCAATCGATCAATATACACATACACTAATTATATATATGTGCAATATTGAACACAATTCCGAGCAATAATAATCATACACAATGAAAACTTTTCAGTATCTCGCATTAGGATGAAAAATATCCAGTTACCAGGGTAAAGAAAGACTGATAACTGCTTCTTTCTGAACGCACAAATCAGGTTTTAGGCGCTTGATGTAAAAGGCTTCAGCAAACTTAAGGAGCATTGAACTCTTTTGCTTATTGATAATTTTGAATGAATTTTCCACGTCCACCTCATGACCCGTGTCGAGGAGATGCCTGGCGATGGCACTGCCTAGAGCATTTGTTCCCTTTAGACGTAAGCTTTTTGGTACATGTTCAGAAAATCGTAGATATGCTCTTCTTTCTGTTCTTCCAATGTAACTGCTGTCGAAGATACATGTAAATTTGTATATACAGTTGGAGTTAACATGAGAAGGATATCTATCGATTTTTGATTGCACCAGAGAGCAAGTTGTTCGAAAGACGGGAACGAGCTTAGCTGCAGGATAGGCTATGGCTAGTGATGTACTCAGCCTTCTGTTGATCATCGCTGCAATGTTTTCGCCTTTATAATCAAAAGAGACAGATCATTATCCTAGAGCAATTCAGAAGGCCAATAAGCAGTCAATGAATTCTTACCAATAGATATGAAGATGGATTAATGTTGTACGTATGTACGTATGATAACTAGATATATTTACTATTATTCTCTTGGGTTCCAAGTGGAATACAGAGCTTCACTAGCACATCACCATTTGATTCCGTTCCCTGAAGTCCTTCTTTGTTGGCTTCACGGTTGTCCATAGAGTTTCATCTCCTCCTTACATAACCTCTTCCATTTCACCCTCAGACCACTGCCCAACTCATCTTTTCCCATTTGCGTTCCATTCAAAGGCGCGTGATATCACTCAGTGATCTTCTCAACGTGTTTCCAATCTATCTGCATTTCCTTCGACATATTTGTTGGGCCATTGATTCTGGGTTGGTTCGTTGACTGAGTCCTTTGTTGTTTATTATTTCTAGTTGGCCATCTGATCTCCAGTAACCAGACAGCGAAGGTAGCTGCTAATGGACGTCTGCAGTTGGCTGTTCGAAATGCTTTTCGTAATGCACCAAGTCTCTGACCCATATATACAAGCACCGATTTGACATTAATGTTGAAAATATTAATCCTGTTTTTGACGATGAATGCAACAGACTTCCACACTGATTTCAGAGTAATGAATGTCTGTCTTACTTTTCTAATCCTCATCAACTTTGAAATTCCCACCCGTCGCGTCTGTCTATAGTTGAAACAAATTTACCCAAATAAGTGAAAGAAATAACTTCATTCAAACTTCTCCCGTTGATAGTGAATATTTATTAAATATTTACTGAATATAATAATGATAGTGATTTAATTTAACCATCATTGAAATTAGTGATGAACACGGAATTTTATGCACTAGGCAGTCAAGCTAAGCTGATGATAAGAACTCATAATCTTATGAACTCGGGTAAGTGTATTTCGCTTATGTGGAAGTGAGACGTAGTGTTCTGTTTAGATGTATTAGTTGTTGTAATAGGGATGGGTTACAGTAAGTTTTAAAATGATTAAGGGATTAGCAGCTGAATCATATAACTCAGTTATTATAAGGGCAGTTGTTTCAAAACCTGCTGCGACTTAGGTTATTACTTCACCTTTGGTCAACAACATCCACTAAATTTTTTAATCATAAGTGTATTACTAACTATATAGTAAGTAGTCGCATTTTTTGTCATGAATTTCCATGGAATTTCTAAATAAATTGTTAACGGCATTCATCATTGAAACAACTTTTGTTTACATTTTTAATAACTGATAGTATGCCAGATATTTCTTACATTGAGCTGATTTTTTCGCTATACACGATCAGTTTGATAATTCGCAATAGTTTCCATTTAAAAACACGCTGAATGCATCCAGGATGATGATTCTAAGCATAACAAATGTACGAGTTGGGAATTAAGTCGTCCTCCATTGAGTTGTAATAAATGCAATACTCTATACAACTGTTTAAGGATGGATGATCTATCGTTATTAGTCATGAAGTCATGACGGATGCCTGCACTGACATGATAACCTGACTGGACATTTTTTGCTTGATTTATTTTTGGAGGATCATCAAGGTTATACAAGCAATCAGATACTGACCACTTATTTATGCCTTTAATTTCCGTGGATGTGAAAACGATACACATATCCTGTGATTTGAATTATAAAATGTTGTTGTCGCGTTTAATTCTGACTTTCATTGTCTATGTCAGCGAGATAGATGATTTCAAGCGGTCAGTTGTTTATAGTGTCGTGTTCTGGAGGTGCACTTTGTTGCTAACGGAAACTGAGGTGCCTCAAGAAGCCATAATCTCTCCATTTCTTTTTTCTCTCATTTTGTATTATATTTCGTATTCCCCCAAAGCTAATTTAATGAAATATGCGGATAATCTGACCGTTTCTATCCCAGTAGTTTCTGCGATGGGTTTTTCTTATATGTGAATGGATTCTTATCTGATATTAAGAAATGGTCTCACTCAGATGGTCTTACACTGAATCCATCTATATGTCATATTGTTGATTTTAGTTTCAGATGAGAACAAGAATTGCATGGACTGATTCACTCGCATAATTCCTGTAACATTGACGGCACTGTGATAGGGAGTAAATCGAATATATCTCATCTCGGCATCAGTAACTCTTCGAATCTCTGTCGGTCGTCTTATATCACACTGATTTCTAAAAAAAATTTCATTTAACTTATTATATAAAGAAGTTGAGACTTTCTGGCATAACTCAACCTCTTCTCTTACAATTTATTAATTCATGTATTCTGCCCATTCGCCTTTATTGTTCGCCATTATTCCTCCCTGGACTTCTCAAAGAAGATTATATCATATTACGTAGAACATTGAAGATTATAAGTACAGTTAGTGGTGTTCCTTTAACTCAGCTAACTGACATTATTGTCAATAGGCACTTGAATTCTTACAAAGTTATTTATCTTGTCTGGTACTGAACATACTCTTTATTCGCAACTTTTGCCTTGTACATCTTCGGGTAAAACCAGAAGAAACTACATAAGAATTTACGCTCGTACAACTAAAAATAGAAGTTCTACTAACTCATGTTTAGCACAGGTTTTGTGTGAAGAGTCAGATGTCAGTAAAGAACTGATAAACTTTTTAGATTAGTAACTGAACTAAAAAGTATAGGCAAAGATTATTATTACATGTACTATTATCGTAATATTTATTTGTAATTCATTATGAACCACAAACTTTCAGTTTTTGTGATTTTATTATTTTTTCATATCGATCATATTTATAAAAGGATCTAAATTGTTGCAGTATGTATGAAAGTGCTGAGAATTTCATTCTTTATGATATTTATTGTTTGGAACAAAGTCATCATTATTATTTTTTGATTATAGCCTGACTCCACACCGTATTTTCGGTACAAGTATGGAATTTTCAGTATGGGATACCGTTAGCCCAAATTTTGCAGGCCGACCGCTGATATCAGGTGTGCGTCGGCAGGGGATCGAACCCCGGACCATATGCATGGTCGGTGAGAGTCCTAACAGCTGTGCCACAGACGTACTGTAACAACAGAAGACAAGGGCCAGGCAACAGAACGTTTATTACGGAAAATCAACACGTATATATAGATTTTGATTTACATTATTGTAGGTTAATGTTAGTAGAAAATACAGTCTGTTGATTGGTTGTTTCTCACACAAAGTTAACCTTGCATCTCTTGTGGCTGTGTTAGTTCATCTATATGTTAACTGTATCCGCCTGTCCATCTTGACCTTTGACCTCAATCACTGTCAACCAATTTGGTTAGTAGACAGCTCTCACCACAGTACTATTATTATTATTAAGTTAGGCGACTCCATAACGCGGCACCACTGCATCATAACTCTTATTAAAATAGCTGTATTTTGAAGTCATAGCTCTACCATGGAGCATTTTGTATTCCCCACTCTTTGTGTAGACTGAACTCTCATTGACTGGTAATTATTTCAACTTACTAGTGGACTTTAAGACAGTTAGTTCCTTCAGTAAATTTGGATAGCGTTATTAGAAGATGGAGTTTATCTGAAAAACATAATGTATTTGTCCAATATATTTACAACAATCTCATTATACATTTACATCAGTTTGTATGAAAAATGGAAAATGAAAGGTAAGTTAAAATAAACAAAATGATAAGGATACAAGTATATAACTTGGACACTCTGGTAGAGTATAACTTCATTATGAATCAAACTTTATTTTGATAAATCACACAGTGTTATACAGCAATATTTACTGATGACGACGTTTCGAGCATTAATCATTGTTCAAAATCATGTCAAGTCACTCACACAACTTTTTGATTCATTTATATACATGTGTGGAATTGACCAGATATTTGAATAAAAATCAGTATAGGATAATGTACATTCAGAAATAGTAATATTAGTATTGTTCATCAAATGCAATCAGATGGGAAATAAGACGAGTGTTTCTATAGTCAAAATAACTTGTTAGAATGTTGTGATGTGCTTAGATTGAAATAGAATTTTCAGATTATTTATTATCCTCCTCTGATTTGACTGACTGGTGGTAATAATATCTTCCACATCTCTGGTATTTGCGTTGAGTCACTTCTATTGCGCATATGTAGGGTGTAGACTCAATGAACAAGGATTCAGTAATCAATCTCTCTCTCCAACTACCTATATTATTTTTAGGAATTTTGACCCTCTCCCACCCTATTGTGTGGTTGTGTGTTAATGCATGCAGTGCAGTGGGCTGAGCTTTTTTCTAAATTACTTATCTTCGTGGGATCAATCATTCTAATCTTAGCTAAATTCTTATGATCTGATTATGTCACTGCTTCTGAACAGACTCACAGTCATTGCAAGGTATTTTTTAAATTTTTTTATTCTATTTTATTGGGTCAACCTACAGGGCGTTTTAGCCTACAGAGCTTGTAGGTTTGAATGCCACCCTAATTCCTGCTTAAAAATTATACGTAGGGTCTCAGATGTCCCCTCCGTATATGGTAAAACTGTAGGTGCCTTATATTCTTTCTTATTTATGTTATCATTATTAGTTTCACCGTTATTGAAGAATATTAAAGATGATACCAAAAGTACTCAGACAAGTCTTCTACATCAGGTCAGTTTGTGGCTAATTGATTTAGGGACTCTAATTCAAATCACAGAGTCGCTGTGTTGGGATCTGCCAAACCTAAAAGGTTCTAACAACAAGAGTTTCAACAGATGTGGCTCATTGTTAACTGCATGAAAATGCAACTGGTTGTTGAGTAAATTTCATTTTCATGAAATTGGATAGTAAAAACTGATATAGTATACCACCAGTATTAACACAGGATAATAAAACCAAATAGGACAAAATGTAAAACTATACAGAAGTTTATGTGAGTACTACAATACTATTATGAACAGTAATCTATGTTCGAAAAGCCATCCAGCACACACTGTTGTATCATGTAATATTTAAGAAACAAACAAAATACCATATAAGTATTGGTCATTTTTAATAACACTTTTATTATTAGAATTCCATAATTTTCAAGTTTTGGTTTTGTAGGGATTTTTGTTTGGTTGGTTGGAGGATTTCATGATGAGCTGACAATAGTCGGTGCTTACTGATGAGGACTCCTGAACTAGGATAAAACAGGTGTCCAGTACTCTCAGGTTTTCTAATGGTTCTCAAACTGATGTCAGCTCATGATGAAATCTTCCAACCAATTCCAGAATTCTTTCCTTCTGAGCTAATTATTCTATTCAATGAAATTGCATATAGTTGTGATAAGGTGAAGTTAATTTAAAATTGTTCTGTAATTGAGCAGTACATTTAAAAAAAAGTCTGATTTATACATACGAAAATCAAATGGAGGTTCAATAATAAACAAAGAAACATGCAATTTAAGATCACATAAGAAGACAGTGAGAGAGTAATAAGGAGTTTATGATACTATTCTTAGCAAGATAATCATTGAGAATTGCCGAAGTAGGTTAAGTATGACACTAAGTTGTTTTTGCACAAATTACTATTACTTCAGAGTACTTCCTTCTGTTTCCTGACAGGTTTTGTATAAAATTTTAAACGACCATTTTAACACCAACCCTGTGATTATTTCTGTTCTATATTTTATTATCAATGATAACAGGTGTCTGAAAATACCAGATATCAAAGTTTGAGAGTTCAGTTAATTTTCAGTCATATTATAGCCTACTTATTATTATTATTATTCCATTATCGTCATCCTTACTCTTAATTCTGTAATCACTTTGTTTGCTTTAGTTTGCCATAGATGTTTTCATTTTGAAATTAATCGATTTGATAAATGTGTGTCGATTTAGATAATTTAGAATAAAAAAACAGCCGTTGACATCTATAGATTACTTTGTTGACCTTTGGTCCATATGACTTCTGTTATAACTGAACTGAACTGAATAGACCCCATCGCTACTTTTTTATGTCTACGCCTGTTAACTAGTCTATAGGAGTAATGAACTCGACTGGTACGCTAACACGTCTGTTTGTCCGTTGTATCTTCCGATTCACTGAACCACGCAAATATCAAAAGACAAAGTCTGTCCTGTGACTCTAAGATATTGTATTGTACTGTGCATCTATTACGAAACAAAACATATTTATGTATTTAATTTATCACAGTACAGTTGGTTCACAACCGTGAGGATGAACTGTTCTTATTGGCTGGGAATGTTTATTCTGATTGGTTGGTTATCCAACAAAGACCATGGTGAGACAAAAGACGATCACTTGATCACACACTAAATCACAATGTGCGTGAGAAATCATACATTCATGTAGTAACTCCATCACACGATTCGTGAGAAAGGATGATATACTATTTTATGCTGGGTTCTATCATCTTCCTTTCTATTGTCTGATAAATCTGATTTGTGTCTGTGGATTGCAGATTCGTCTGGGCATCAGGTCGGACATCTAGGAATTCCATGACATTATTCCTGTTTCCATTGTCTAGGATTTGTACACTTTTTCAATCGAATCGGTGTCTATAGTTGTTTGTATCCATTAGTTTTGTAACAACAGAAGACAAGGGCCAGGCAACAGATCGTTTATTAAGGAAAATCAACACATATTTATAGATTTTAATGTACATTATCGTAGATTATTGGTAGTAGAAAATACAGTCTTTTGATTGGTTGTTTCTCACAGAAAGTTAACCTTGCATCTCTTTGTGGCTGTGTCAGATCATCCATGTGCTAACTGTATCCACCTACGCAAAGCCTTTGTTCTCATTTTCTCACCACCAATATTGGGGAGATAAACATTGACGTCAATTACTGTCTACCAACTTTGGCTAGCAGCCAGTTCTCACCGCAGTATAATGGAATAAATATCATTTCTTTTCACAGCCAGTTAATTGTATCGTGGATAGGAGGACGAAGAGGACTTCAGCAATGACCAGTACAATCTATTTCACCATTGTTGAAATTTATCTCGTAGATGATGTTGGTTTTGTCTTCTGTTTGACATAGTTACAGACTGAAGTGATTTTGATGGTTTTTGGACGACATTTATTCCAAAAGATTTCTACTGAAACCTTGCAGTAACTTCAGAGATGTTTTTCATATATGTGATAGGATGATTTTCTGTGTACTTACATCGGATGATTTCTAGATGGCCAGTCGGGTTCAGCGTAGGCATTTCTTAGTGAAGTATCATGGATACTTCTCTTCTGATCTCTTCAAAGCTGGAGTGTTGTACAGAACTTTATGATAAATTTTTCCCCATTCGGATTGTTAACTAGACACGAAGTTATAAATAAATGATTGTGATTAGTAAATCAATAAGCAGCTAGTAAACTGGCTAGAGGTAAGTGAACTTTATTATCAATAATTAGTAATGGTATTTTCGTAAGGCTTTTAATTTGTTAGTGTATGCAAGATAGCCATAAAAAACCTAATTAAATACATTCCAGCTACATGTAGCCTTGAAACAAAGCGTTTAAAATGTTTCTCAAATTTATCAAACAGAATAAGGAATTCTGTATTAGTGCTATCTTAATCTACCTTTTCTTTTCCAAACAATGAACTCTTTCTATGCACCTAAGCTATGCTGTGTATTCACTAGCCGACCAATACTTAGTTCAAGAAATAAAGACAGATTGACCTGCTTCGCCTCTTCCATGTGTATTTAACAGTTTAATTGCCCGTGCGTAGCTAGTTACATAGGGCGTACGATCAGGCAAGTTCATCGTTAAAATTTCTGCACACCTCCTATCTTGGTTTGACAAAGGTCCGAATAAAGCTTTACGCAACTCAATACAAACTCATTAACTGCCAAATAAGTTTTATTTCACTCTTTATTCACTTTTATTTATAATGAATATTCACACGTTGCTATTTCATTCTCTTCTGTTCAGTCTTTTTTTAGATGGCTGTACGATTTCCAATACGCTTTCATTTCCATTTCATTCACATGATCTCCTCTATGTCACTATCAGATGCTGATTTCATCGCTTCCATTCCGGGTTCCAGTCAAGGACCTGTCTAGCTCATGGTGTCATTCAACAGTCTCCTCAACGTATATCCAGTTCATCTCCATTCCCTTTTGCATATCTGTTTCTTATTAGACTGTGGGCTGGTTTGCCAGCAGAGTTCTGTGTTGCTTATCCTGTCTGTCCGGCTGGCTGTCTGATCTTTAGTATCAAGGGAAGAAGGCAGTTGTTGATGAAAGTATGCAATGGTCTGTTGGAAATGCATCTAGTAAGGAATGTGCTAAGTCTCTGAACTATATAGAAGAACCGATATGACATAAATGCTGGAAATCTGAATCTGGTACTTGATGATGAGTACAACAGATTTCCACACTCATATCAGAGTAATGAATGTCTATCTTACTTTTCTGATAATTACTAACTTTGGCATCATTATCCGTGTTGCAAGTAGTTAAAACGATGCTGTTTGGTTCAAGTAAAAGGGAAGACTTCCTCTAGATTTCTCCCGTTATTAGTGATTGGTATTTATTGTCTCAGGTTAGATGTCTCCATCACCGCTATCTTCTTTATATTCACGTGAAGTCCTTTCTTCGCAGTCTGCCAACTTTTATTTATAATCATTATTTAAGACCAAGTATTCCATATTAGATAAGTTTATTTCAATAATCAAACAGTGATGCAATATTAACAACTGGATGACGTTTCGAACATAAATTATTGCTCAGAATCATATCAATTTATTCACACGTTTTCACAATTTGTCTTATATATATCTTTTCTCTTTCTGTCTCTCCAGCTTCCCTTAGTTGTAAAGACCAAGTAAGGCGGTCAGTATCAGAGAAAACCTACTCAGATAATAAATGGGATCCCGTAGACATGAGTTTCGTATGTGTTATGCCTTATACACAGAAAGGGGATGACACTTTTTAGAAGATTGTCACCTGTAACATATACCAGAGCTTTCAGATATCTTGCTGTGTGTAGAGTATAATTTATACTGTGTACATGAACGTGCCACTAGAGATTCTTGAGTAAGTCTCGTAGCCTAATAACTGGATTGTACACATGGCCACCAGAATTCAGTTACCTATGGATTATAATGAGAATTATGTTAGTCATTTTTACACTAAATCTTCACATTGAACAGTTTCATGTAATTATCTCTGTTATAATTTATAATTCACAGTTTTCTTTTTGTATCTTATTTTATATTAGAAAATTTATTGTATTTATGTAAATATAGCACCGACTTCTTCTCTTTTTGACAGGAGAAAACTTATCATTGTGATACAAGAGATTACTTATAATATATATATATATATACAAACCATTTAAAATGTTTCTCAAATTTATCAAACATAATAAGGAATTCAGTATCAGTGCTATCTAAATCCCCCTTTTCGACTCCAAGTAATGAACTCATTAATTGCCAAGGAAGGTTTATTTCACTCTTCATTCACCCCTTTATTTATTATGAACATTCACATATCGCTATTTCGTCCTCTTCTGTTCAGTCTTTTTAGGGGGCTCCACGATTGCCCATACGCTTTCATTTCCATTTCATTCACTTGATCTCCTCTATGTCAGTATCAGACGGTGATTTCGTCACTTCCATGCCGGGCTCCAATCGAGGGCCTGTCTAGCTCATAGTGTCATTCAACAGTCTCCTCAACGTATGTCCAGTCCATCTCCATTCCCTTCTGCATGTCTGTTTCTTATTAGACTGTGGGCTGGTTTGCTACCGGAGTTCTGTGTTGCTTATCCTCTCTGTCCAGCTGATCGTTTGATATTCAGTATCGAGGGAAGAAGGCAGTTGGTGATGAAAGTATGCAGTGGTCTGTTGGAAATGCATTTGGTAAGGCATACACTCAGTCCCTGAACCATATAGAAGCACCAATATGACATTATTATTATTATTGCTCCCTTGGGTTCCTAGTGGAACATAGAGCTTCAACTGCACGTCTCCACTTTCTCCTGCCTTCTGCTGTACTTTTCACATGCATCCATGTTAGTCCATACTGTTTCAACTCCTCTTCACACGATCTCCTCCATGTCACCCTTGCACGTCCCATTTGCTGCTTCTCTTTCGAGTTCCACTCGAGCACTGGCCTGACGCGCGATGTCACCCAGCGACCTCCTCAGCGAGTGTCCAATCCATCTCCACTTTCTCCTGCATATTTGTTTGGCGATTGGTTCCTGTTTTGTTTGTTCCCATAGTTTCTTGTTGGTGATTCTTTCCGGCCATCTGATCTTCAGTATAGAGCCAGCGAAGACAGTTGTTGATAAAGGTTTGCAACAGGCTGTCGGAAATATTCTTTGTGACCCGCCACCAAGTTTCTGATCCGTATAGAAGAACTGACTGACTTGACGTTTGTATTGAAAATCCGAATTTTGTTGTTGGTGCTGAGTTGAGTGACGAAGATTTCCAGATTGGTTTCAGGTTGATGAATGTGTTTCTCGCCTTCCCGAATCTCGATTTGACATCCTCGTCCGTTCCTCCTGTAGTTGAGACGATGCTCCTTAGATAAGTGAATGAAGTAACCTCTTTCAAATCCCTCCTGTTGATGGTGATTGGCGCTGGATGTTGCTGCTGTTGTTGTTGTTGGTTGGTTATTTTCATAACCTCCGTCTTGTCTATGTTCACCTGCAGTCCTGTCTTCTCTGACTGCTTCTTCGACCAGTTTGTCGGTTTTCGCTTGTAAGTCTTCGATTTTGGTGTGACATCAGATATAAGTCATCCGCGAAATCCAGGTCTTCTAGATTCTTCACATCGGTCCAGGATATCCCTGACATGAATGCTGGAAATTTGAATCTAGTACTTGATTATGACTGCAGGAGATTTCCACACTGACCAGCTTTGAAACTCCCGTTCCCCCCACCCCAGTGACATATGTCTGTAGTTAAACACAATGCTGTTTGGTTCAGGTAAAAGAGATTTGGATTTTTCTGGATTTTTCTCGTTGATAGTGATTGGTATTTATTGTCACTGGCTGGATATCTCCATCACCACTGTCTTTTTTATGTTCACCTGAAGTCCTTTCTTCGCTATCTGCATTTTTTGCCAATTTTTATTCATAATCATTATTTAAGACCAAGTACAACAGTCGGTGTCAAAGAAAATCTACTTAGATAATATATGGACAACCGTAGAGATGAGTTTTGTACGTGTTATCATTTGTTAACTGTCACCGGTAACGTATACCAGAGCTTTCAGACACCTTGCTGTGTGTAGACTATGATTTGTACTGTGTATATTGAGTAAGTCTCCTGCCCTAATAACTGAATTGTACACATGGCCGCCAGAATTCACTTAACAATTGATTACAATTAGAATTGTGTTAGTCATTTTCACACTAAATCTTCACAATGAACAGTTTCATGTAATTATCTCTGTTTTAATTTATAATTCACAGTTTTCTTTTTGTATCCTATTTTATATTAGAAAATTTATTGTATTTATGTAAATATACCACCGACTTCTTCTCTTTTTGACAGGAGAAAACTTATCATTGTGATAAAAGAGATTACTTATATGTATATATATATATTATGCACACTGAATACGAAGATGAATATTCACTTTGAAAAGAAGAGATTGCTGTTTCGTTTTATCAGATAAGCAGAAATACTGACATTTTGTTTGTTATACATTACAAGTAGGCATAGTTGAAGGTTGATAGGTTCACACATACACATACACGCAAGCACACAGTCTTTCCCACACCTTTGTACAGTGATCATAAATTCATACACATATCGCTGACAAAAGTAGTATCAATTAACTAGATGATATTTCAAGTTTGTAAACATGAGACTTTATTATTTCGTTATGATATTTGTCATTCACAGGTTTCTGACAGATTATCTTCAAGTTATAAATACATTTGAGAAACTGTTTATATTTGGTGTTTCTATTTTGAAATTACAAGTGATGTTTCTTGCAGGATGAATAGTGTTACTTATATACAATGGTATTGTTACTATTCTTTCTTCAGTTCCAATTGGAATACAGTCATTCAGTACTTGTGTAACGACAGAATACAAAGAACAGGCAACAGACCGTTTATTGAGAAAATCAACAGATATTTATGGATTTTTATGTGCATTGTTATTAGCGTTATTGTCGGCGGAGAAGCGACTTCTTCTGATTGGTTGTTTTCTTGCTGGAAGTTATTCTGTACTACCTGTGACCGTTTCTCAGAAAGTTAAGCCGTATATCTGCGAATCGTATTTGCACACGTTTAGTCTACTGTGATTGGTTGGTGAGTTCCTCAAGGTTAAGCTGTTATTGTTCTTCTCATGACCCCGATTCGTTGTTTGCAGACAGCTTTCACCACACTTGTACGATAATTCCATTCAATCAGCAAGCGTTTTCACTAAGACGCTGATCTCTAATGAAAAGATAAAACATATTGTGTTCAGCGAAAAGACTCTTTTTCAGCGAATTCATTTTCTTTAACTGTAAAAAGTTTTCAAAAGACTGATTAGTGAACAAAGAATATTCTTTTCAATAACTCCTTCTTCATCAGA
This sequence comes from Trichobilharzia szidati, assembly GCA_944472155.2. NCBI lineage: Eukaryota > Metazoa > Platyhelminthes > Trematoda > Strigeidida > Schistosomatidae > Trichobilharzia > Trichobilharzia szidati. Next base: position 56,361,462 of record OX235271.1, on the reverse strand, counting down.
GTCTACAGTTATATGCCCATAATAATTAAATAACTATTGTTATTGACAACATTAGTGTTTTAAAATAACGTCTAATCAATAATACCAACAGATTACTGTTTAAAAACATCAGTAAGTGATAGCATGCATCAATATAACACTAAACTTAATGGAAGATAAATTAAGGAAGGTAATAAAGAATTTATGAACTTAAAGGTCTAAAAACAGACCAGGGTGGCAGTAGTATCTGAACCTGCTTCTTTTGTAGGCAGAGTTCCAGTTGTTTTAATCGGATCACAATACCCTCTTCTGTTTGGTGTATTCGGTATCCAAAGGTCCACGGGCACTTTTAAACAAGTGAAGTGTTTTTCACAGGAGAGGACAGTAATAAAAGTGATGAGTCACTACAGTCATAGTTGCTAATGTTAATTAATACACAAAGAGACCAGGGAGGACTTGATATTGTGTAAGAGTGTAAAAAATAAGAGTTAGAAGAAGACTTACAATATCTTCAATAGAGGCATTTCAGCATCTTACATACGCTTTTTGCATAAAGTATAGTGTTCTCTATTCTGGTCTGCAAAAGTCCGAATGACAAGATCTTGAACTTAACCAGTTCTATATGCATATATCAGTCCACACGTTTGTGTGGAGCCAGATATACCTGTCATTAAACAGGTATCCTGTCTAACAACATTATCTTGTATGGCAGCGGAAAGGTAACACTGACTCTATAAGCAGTGCGACAATTGAACACGCTGGTCAAAGTGGGCGTCTCCTTCAAATCCGAATCCAAGAACACAAACTTGCTGTAAAAAGATATGATATATATTCTTTCGCATTAATGCATGTGAATAATGATGGACACCAATTTGATTGGGATAATGTAGACATTTTAAATAGACGAAACACCGTAAATGCCAGAGAATTCCTAGAAGTCTGGTGCTGAAGTGAATTGGCAGTTAACAAACACATTATTATAGACCAAATTTATCAGCTAATAAAAAGCAAATCACATGACAAGAAAGTTCAAATTCCAAGTCGAAAGAAATATGATCAATAGAGACGTAAATCAACATCCAGTCACGACAGTGGTTGCCAGGAGAAACAATTACATCATTTTATAGAGAAATTTAAAATGAGTTCGTTTTATACTAAAACCTGCGCTGAAGATGTTGTCTAAAAGGGCGACGAAAGCTTCTCAGTTAAGTCAACCAGCTCAGAGAACACGAATAATTCAAAAGTGAATACTTTGTCGATGCTGGCCTTTCTATCTCCACAAACACTTTTTTCGAAGTGACTTAAAAAGTGGAGAGCAACGTGCTACAAAAAGAGAATACACCTTAGTCCCTTGTTCATTGGTGAAACTCTAGGCATTCAGGTAAAGAAACCGAGACTCTGAATACAGAAACGAATTATTTAACCACTTCTGCTGTCATAGTAACAGCCGTGTTGTCTTCTATCAACCTGAGATGTTTTAGCTCTTTATAATTCTTGCATTCCTGTCGAACTCTTAAGTGATGTCACATTTGTCCTGGTTTCTATGTGCATCTTTATTGCAACTCATTCATTAAATTATTTATCTCAATAAGTAACTCGAACTTTTGTTATATATTGATTAATATTAGCAATAATCATTGTGACTACTCATCACTTTTATTCCTGTCCCCATTTGTGAAAAATGTATAAAAATGAGATTGCATGTTTAATCATGTAATGAATTTAATTAGAGAACCACTGAAAATCAAGGAGTACTAGACAAGTGTTTCGTTCTGCTTTCGGACTCTTCACCAGTAATTACACACCCCCACCCCTCAAATGATCGAATCCAGGATCTTTAAGTTACAAGGGCAGCTTATTGATCATCCATATATTGGGGGGGGAATCCAATGATCCATTAGGCTCTATTGTCAGTTCGTGATGAAACTTTAAATTAGGAACGTCTCTACAGACCAGTACTTGAAAAGTGAGAAAGAAAAAAAGGAAATCATTTTTCATGAGACTGTTTGTAGGGATTTGATTCGTTTCAAGTTTGACCTCGGATTGATATCCGTCAGAGAACCATTAAAAAACCAGGGGGCGCTGGGTAGCTGTTTCTTCTTGGTTAGGGACTCACTGGCATTATGCACCCACTGGGTTTCGAGCCCAGGATCTCCTGGTAACAAGGCCTGCGAACTCGTAGACCTTTCAGCCACTGAGACCCGACTCATTGGCCCAGGAATTCTAACTTTTCCAATTTGTGATTTTAGCGCGTATTGTCGATGATATCCAAACTAGGACGAAACAGCCATCCAGTGCCCCCTGGTTTTCAATGTCTCTGTAACTGATATCAGTTCATGGGAAAACTTGAAAGAAATCATGTTGCTGAGAAGAGTATTTCAGCTGAACACTGGTATTTGACGCGTTATCGCATTGACTAACAATGTAATTAATATAATCTTCGAAGCATACTCAGCAGGTTGCTTGATTTTCGAGTTTAAATATTTCATATTAGTTTAATGTTTCAATCACGTCACTGTTTCGTAATCCAAACTCACGTATATTTTTAAATGACCTTTCAATCCAATTCTATGCGTCTTTGTAAGGAAACAATGGTGAAATATGTTGAAGGATTAGAGAGTGCTTCAGACTGAGTAGTATTGCATTAAATGAAATATTATCGATTATTGTTTTACTTAAAGATTCTCCACAAGGAGTATTTTTCAGTAAAAAAACACTGAGGTTTCTGTAAAGCAAGTACATTTATTGTTCAGAATAAATCTATTATTGATATATGTGTAAAATTTGGACACTGTGGGAGGATGTAATTTCATATTAGTTCTTTTATTGGATATAATTGGATGAAGTAGCATCCAGTAAGTAATACTGATCAACATCAATTAGAGAACCATTGGAAAATCTGGGAGTACTGGACAAATGTCTTGTCCTAGTTTGGGACTCTTCAGTAATACGCAGGACGAAACAGCTATCCAATACTCCCAGATTGCCCATTGGTTGTCTAACTGATGTCAACTCATGATGAAATCCTCCAGCCAATCAAACAAAATTCCCTACAAAACCAATACTTGAAAAATAATATTGTTTCTCTGTATGATATATCCAATAAACAGACTAATATGGAAAGCTGTTATTATCATCCATATTGATAATCGATTGAAGAAGTAGCAGATTTTCTTATATTGCCAGACAAAACGAGATTATTGAGACGTTGGCCTCTTTCACCACTAGAAATTGATAACAAAGATAATCAGTTTCTTAGGAAAACACAGTAGAGTTTAAAGGTGGGAACTTTGACAGGAAACAGAAGACATTTCAGAGAAGAAAAATCTTCTTTTTAGACGAAATCATCTTCAGAGGCTGTACAATCGCATTCATATTAAATAAAAACGTGTAGTAGTCTGTTACTAAGTAATAGAGGGGTGGAGATATAACTGATATGATAACTCAGAAGTGGCTTCTCAAATAAAATTAAAAATTACGTAGTAGTCAGTGGCACAATGGGAGAGAAGGTCTGAAATTTGATAAGGGTAAGATTACTATTGAATGGAAAGAAAGGTAGTTGAGGATCCACTTAATGAATGTAAAGAAGGGGAGAAAATGTATAAAAGCACCATGTAAGAGTGATGATAATGAATTAATCACTAAAAACAAGAGCTAACTGATTATTAGAAAAATAATAAACGCTATTAGGTCAGAGATTAAAACCATGGTAGAATGAGAGACTGAACAAACGGCTTTGGTACACCGAGTCCGGGGTGGGTTAACCAGTCACCATTGCCTCCGCCATACACAAATGCTGAAACCTAACGCTTCTTTTACTATTTGGTCTCACCTCGTAGATAACCTTAAAAGACTTCTGTGGTGAGGCTACGTCGCTTAAGTTCACCAAATGTTCGGGAACTAAGCTAGTAATTGTCTTACATCGTCAGTTTGCTAACCATGCCGGATAATGTTCAGACATGCGTTTGGTAAGTGTGAGCTTTGTGCGACCAATATAACTAGCTACACAGGAGCAAGTGAATTTATGGGGACACGACGAAGTAGCCGAAAGTGCTAGTATATCCTTCATTCATCCATTGATCATTTGTCAACTGCAGAAACTGATCCATAGCTCAGCCAAAAAGGAAGCTATCCTTAGTGACCTGGATAAACAGTTCTTCGGGATCTCAGATGCGGTATCCCTTTGAAATTCAGAAATCATAAACGTTAGTTTCTTCGGCACTATCTGGATTTTCTTGAGGTTTTTGCTTTACTTTCATGTTTTTCTCGATGAATCTTAAAGAATATCTATTTTCAATGAGGACTTGTCTGAGTCTCTCTAGTTCACCATAGGTCTCTCTTCCTTCTCAAAGGGACTCAACTATGAAAATTCTTGCATTGATCACTTCATGTTGGTTTCCTGTGGATTGATCTCTGAAGAAAACCATCAGGTTTCCTTTTTAACGAAACACCCAAAAAATGGAATTCATAGTTCATCTCTGATCCTGGTGTGAACTTGATAGAATAGTGGCAATCGTTCCAATCCCTTGTTACCATTTCCATGTTAGCATGCTTTTCACTCATGGGGAAAGTATCATCCACGGATCTTTGGTAAATATGAAAATTTTCAATAGTAGGTTGTAACAGAAATAAAGATTGAAACCATAGAAGTGCTTGGGTAATAATGAATTACAAAGAACCACTGAGGTATATATTTCATATGCCGTTTGATATTACCGTTATTAAACTTGCAGTCGCGTTAACGAATTTCCTACCTGGTCGATTCTTAAGCCTATTGTTTTAAACACAACACGATACGATACCCCCAAAGTCACGACGCAAGAAGACAAGAAGAGAAAACAGACTACTGACGTGGAGAGCTCTCTTATCTACCGTCAAAATGGTTGACAACGCTTGCATATATATATATATGCTTGGAATGGCCTCGAGAGACACTAATCACACTGATAAATTAAAACAGTCAACAACCAATAGGAATCCAGGGCTAAAAAGTGGGGTGAGGGAAATACAACCAGCAATGTAAAGATACATGTAGTATTTTATGAACATTAGGTCTATGTAACACCATTACTCATTTACTGCATAAATCATTATTTTTGTTTTAGTACAATGCAAATGAGTGTACTTTCATACCTGACTAAATATAGAACAGTACCGGATGAATAACAGGTTTTTAATGAAAATTCATGACATAATTAGTAATCATGTTTTCTGAATAATATTCTTCCAACTTAGTGCGTCGGTGACACAACGGTAGAATGCTCACCGACCATGCATATGGTCCGGGGTTCGATCCCCAGCCGGCGCACTCCTTTACCTCGCTAAGCCAGTAATAAGACTGGTAAAGAGGGAGGGTTGGGCATGAGGAGGCTAGCAACCCTATCCCGTAAAAATAAACATCCGGGCTACTGAAATTTCAAGCCCTATGTTCCACTAGGAACATAAAGAAATAAAAAAATTTCTTCCAACTTACAGACGTATTAACAAACAGGCTCAGATTTCATTTTCTTGTTTCTATAGTACATTCCTTTCGTTTCAGTTTTATGCTTTACACAGCACAATGTTTTCATTGACAAAATTTGGTATGCTGCTGTCAGTTTAATGATATATTATTAGAATTCTTCCCAATGAAAATTGTCTCCAGATTGACAGTTATACAATCATGCTCTGGTTTTGCATGAACTCATCATTTATGTTAACATCACACTGTGACTTGAACCTTTTTTTATCAGAGAAAGTATGTACTGCCATATTAAATAAGTTTATTTTAAATATCACATAGCGATACAGTATTAACTTACCTAATATGGAATTACATTCTATTACAGTGCCCAAGTTCTACACTTACATTGAAGTATGTGCTTATTTGGTTAGGTAAAAAGTACATTTAAAAAAAGTTGAAATTCATTTAACAAAACACAGGTAAGACAGAACTTACACTCAGGAAGTTTGTAGGCAATCTAAATTACTTTTCACCATGGACAACGATCAGATAAAGAATCACTGAAGGCCTGGGTGTACTGAATAGTTGTTTAGCTTTCTTCTAGATTTCTCAAAAGTGTGAAAGCACTGCAATACATAGAAATTAAGTCTAGAACCATCATGTTTTGTGTCAAGCGCGTTAAAACAGTTACAATTTTTAATGATTCAACTTCTGATAAGTTGGAATATTTGTGTTTTATGCTGCTAAAGCTGAAAGTTATATAAATATCAAAAATACCCTCAAAAAGTAAAAATATCGTTCTATCAGTTGAAAGAATAGCTGAGCTAAATAAACAAAATTGGTCTGATTTATTAAGATTCAGTGTACCTAGAATAATAGTGATGTATCCTTCTTGATTATTGACAGTACCTTTATTCTATCAGTTTTTTCTTGATGGCTAAAATGCCAATCACTGTACACCTGTAGGCTTTCTAAAACAAAAATGGAAGTTGGCTAGGCATATATTGTTGCTCTTAGCCTAAAATTCAGTTTTGATTTTTCTTACTGCCCTAAAACGTTATGAACGTCATAGAAAATATGTTGGTAGACTAGACTATACAATTTACTGATAATTTTTTATGAATAAAAAAAAGAGAGATGGGTAAACAAATAAATGAAATTATTAACTAAAAGTATTTAAAGACAGACGTTCAGTTATTTCATTTTTCCTGTTTAAACAGTCATTCTTGTTAGAGTAAACAGTCTGTTGGGTTAGAGATTTAGAGACTGTCTAACAACATCACATTTTATCTTAATGTAGAAGAAGAGAGAAAAAAGGCAGCTGGTTTCTAATTATGTTTGAAAAAGGAAGAATAACAGACAAATCCGATAAGACCAATTTGACAGATGTTAGAATTGATTTGCCACTGGAGTCCGTCTCCACTTACTGAATGGTCTACAGACTCGCCTCATAACCTAAGGGGCCCTAGGTTCAATCCCTGGTAAGGTACTCTCTGATGTTTAGTGGTTCTCTAAGTGGAGAACTTTTCCCGATCTAACTTAAAATCAGTCAAATCCCCATAAACCGAAACTTGGAAAGTGAAGAAATATAGATTAAAATATGGAATTCAGCATTTTGCTGCTGATAAAATGATTACACTTTCTCAATGGATACGGTTTATGACCGCAAATATCGGAGATTTGTATGGTATGTCAATGCGTATATCACATCCAAATGTGCTACAATCGTCAACATGGTTGAATTACTTGCTGATTAACATTTTATTCGAATATTTAAAGAGTTAACAAAGTAAAATCCTGATTCTTTGTCTCACCTACTATTGAATTCGGTGTGGAAAGCTGTGAGGCACTGGTAAAGAGACACTGTCAAAATCATAATATATGTGATATTGATAAACGTTTAATAAAATTTCTGGCTAAAGGGTAAAATGGTTAAAGTTCCTGAGCATCTGAATAATCACTTCAGGTAATTTCTAAATCTGTCGATAGAATTGTTTTTATTGTAGATTTCGTTAGGAACCAACATCCGTAAAAGAATCGTTGAAAACCAGGGAGTATCAGACAGATGTTTCGTCCTAATTTGCAAATCTTCATCAGTTCATACCCATGAACCTATCACGGATTGAACCATTTACTTGGGAGTCATGAGGCGAGGCTCCCTGACGATTCAGCCACTTCGACTGGAATTGAATGAACCGTAAATTCTAATTTTGTCAATTTGCGGCATAGCTCTATCAGACTAGGATGAAAAAAACGGCCAGCACTCCCTGGTTTTTAACGCAGTGTTGAGTCGTGATGAAGTCTACAATGAAATCAATCCAAATCTTTACAAAACGCATAATCTGAACACAGAATTATTATCTGATAACATTTTATGATCTTACAGAGACATTTCTTTCTGTTGTGTACCTATAACTTTTTATAAGTGTGTACTTGATAACTTACTTATGTTTGCTTTTTCCTTCGCATTCTCAGCGGAGTGTGGAGCCTGAGTTTTGCAGTTACAGTAGCAGTGGTATTTATTTTTACAAAGTAGGGTTCTTAGCCTCAATCCAAACCTTCTCTCTTTTTACTGGGTTCAGTACTGACTAAACGAAGTTTAGGAGTTCGTCGATGCCGGAGATCGGACTTTGGATCATTTAAGGTATGGCTGATGAGTATTCTACTATCGAACCGCCGACGCACCAGGCCTCAGTGGCCTAGTGTTTCATTTGACGACTAGTTGTATTATTATTATTGTTCTCTTAGGTTCCTAGTGGAACACAGGGCTTCAAATACACGTCTCCACTTGCTTCTGTCTTCTGCTGTACTTTTCACTTGCATCCATGTCAGTTCATACTGTTTCAACTCCATGTCACCCTTGGACGTCCCACTCGCCGCTTCCCTTTCGGGTTCCACTCGAGCACTGGCCTGACGCGCGATGTCACACAGCCGCCTCCTCAGCGAGTGTCCAATCCATCTTCACTTTCTCCTGCATATTTGTTGTGTGATTGGTTCTTGTTTTGTTTGTTCCCATAGTTTCTTGTTGGTTTTTGTTCTTTCCGGCCATCTGATCTTCAGTATGGAGCGAACGAAGACAGTTGTTGATAAAGGTCTGCAACAGGCTGTTGGAAATATTCTTTGTGACACACTGGCCAAGTGTCTGATCCATCCGTATAGAAGAACTGACTGACTTGACGTTTGTTTTGAAAATCCGAATCACTTTGTTGTTGATGCAGGCTGAGTGACGAAGATTTCCAGATTGGTTTCAGGTTGATGAATGTGTTTCTCGCCTTCCCGATTGTCGATTTGACATCCTCGTCCGTTCGTTCTGTAGTTGAGACAATGCTCCTTAGATAAGTGGAAGAAGTAACCTCTTTCAAATCCCTCCCGTTGATGGTGATTGGCACTGGATGTTGCTGGTGTTGTTGTTGTTGGTTGGTTATTTTCATAACTTCCGTCTTGTCTATGTTCACCTGGAGTCCTGTGTTTGCTGCCAGCCTCTTCGACCAGTTTGTTGGTTTTCGCTTGCAAGTCTTCGATCTTGTGTGACACCAAACATAAATGATCCACGCGCGAAATCCAGGTCTTCTAGGTTCTTCATGTCGGTCCAGGATATCCCTGTCTTCTCGTTTCCCACTGTCTGACGCAAAATCCAGTCCACCACAATTAGGAATATCATTGGTGACTAGTTGTATGCTATTTAAATATTCTGCTATCCATGGAAATTTATTGTTTGCATTCTATTCCTAAATCCTAGTATAATTAAATATTGATTATTAAATAGGTCAGGTTCTTTTCTTTTCCACTAGGAGCCATATTTGTGTGTCAAGTTTAATTGGCCTGCTTTGCCTCCTGTTCAATCGATTTATAGACACTGTTCTGATAATCCTTTTTTGTGGTTAAATGAATAAATAGGTTAATTGGCATTGTCATAGATCAATAGGTTTCTGAGATTAAATTTATTCTAAAAATCTAACAAAAGACGGGTTATGCAAAATAATCTGTCTAAAAGTGAAATAATTTCCTGTTTCGGATTTCTGAACTACTTTTCTGTTCATCTCTATTAATAACTTGTAGAAATTTTTAGCATAAAGAGTCGATTTACTCGTCTTGAAATAAAAATTTTGCCTTCTGTTCATGAAACCGCAGGAGTGCTTTTCTAGAGTGCTTTTTATTAGGATTCACAGTTAATTGAAGGCAGAATTTCAGAGGTTTAATTGAGTATATTCAATATGTACTGACATGAAAGTGAAGTAATCTTAGAAGGCAACGATCCAGTTAACCTATTGCATTTATCCATGATTCATTTTTATTATCATAAGAAGTTGTGTCATTCAAAGACATGGATATCTCGATTTGAACATTTCAGAGTGTATAGGTCAGCCTAGAATTACAAACCGTGACATGTGTTTTCTTTTATTTGGGACATGTCATCTGGGTTTACCTGAACTCCCAGTGTAATGATGATGTCCCTAGTGAATACTGAACACAGAACCCATCGTTTTAAGCGCCAAAGCATTAACCACTGGACCACTGGGCTGCGACAGTCGCCTCAAAGGGTATTTAAAGATAAAACACAGTAGTGCCGATTTATTAAAACTACATCGCTTCACACAGCTAATTTTTAAAACATGATAATCTTTTATTTTGGAAACATGGAAGAATAGATTGCAGTATATTCGCTGGGAGATTTAGTTTATCTAATGCCTCGCAATGATTGTGATGTATAAAACATAAATCAGAGTAGTAGGCTGGGGTCAAGTACACTAGTGGAGCACAAGATTTGAAATTTCGAAAAAAGCTCAGCTATGAAACTACATGCAGTTACATCCAACAGCACAGTAGGATTGGACAAAACGATGGTCTTAAAATTGAATGTAACAAAGTGCAGGGAGATATTGATAACAAAAGCTTTATTTTGGTATGGCTGTGTTCTCTGAGCTGAGAATACGTGCATTAAGAATGATACAACACCTGTCCCGGATATCTGGAAAATTCCACTACTTCTATAAAAAATTTTGATGAAGGAAGAATACTATAAAAATCAAATTTCCTGGTGGTGCAGTTACAGTTGATATAATTATGAATTGTGCTTGAAATGTCATCCGGTAAACAGTACTGCTGCCCTGTCTTCTCTACCTACTGCTAACTTACCGGGTTTCACTTGTAAATCTTCGAATTTACCACACGTGCAACAAAATCATCCGGGAAATTCAAATCACCCGGGGTCATTTCGTCTGTCGAAAGTGTGCTTGTCTCCTCACTCCCACGCAAAGTCTTCAGCATGATCCAGTACACAAGAATCAGGAAGATTCCATAAAGTATGGTGCTGATTTTTAACCCTTTTAATTGTTCGATGTCGCATCAATTTCCCTGTAACTAGATCAAACTTTATTTTTGCTTTATAATCTCAGGCAGAATTCGAAAGCCCTCAAGTGACTGATTGCTTATGTCTCTAGAAAAAGTGATCCTTCATTTAAACGTGGTACTTCTCTTCTGAATGCAACTTTCAGTTTTACACTTGGAGCTATTAGTTTTAAATTTCCGGTGAATCCCTCATTCTTCACCCTTTGCAATATGTTAATATTCAGTGATTTTTAAAATCCTCTATGCCTTAACTATGAAGAATAAACTGTCTTCTGCATATCTAGTAATCCTTGCCATATTTATTTTAGTCCAAGAGAGGTGTGTTATAAGTTAGTTAAAAGTCAGTCTGCATGAACAACACTTTATTTCTAGCAAACTTCTCTTGAGGCTTTTACAGTGATAAAATATTTCCTAGCATTGTAATATTAACATCCAGTTATGAGGTGGATAGTTTTTTAGGTTGAATAAGACGCAGACACAGGACATATTATTATTATTAGCACTTAAGCTAACATAACCTTTAAAGTTATATACCACATTCTGAAAACACCATCGTGCACAGTTGGCCTACATCTTCTACATGTAGCTAAACTTGTTGTAATAAGATGAAGTAAGCTAGAACTCTGTATTCGGAAAGCAAACATTCAGATGTTGTTCCTACTGTTCTTCTCCCTTAGGGATTTCTCGTTCTTTATTACTCTTTGTACAAAGAGTATTTTACAATTTATATCCTTCATTCTATCATTCTACAAACACTATGGAATTTTCCGTACATACAGATATAGAATATTTCTCATTCAGGATTTCATCATGAACTGGCATCGGCTAGAGGATCATTGGAATACTTAGGACTGATGAATGGCTGTTTCTTCAGTCTAGTTTGGGACTCTTCATCAGTACGCACCCAGTGAGGTTCGAACCCAGGAGCTTCTGGTTACAAGGTGAGCTCGTAGAACCTTAAGCCACTGGGACCCAATCCAGTGGTCCATGAATACCAACTTCTTCCAGTTCATGATTTGGCATTACCACTAGTGAATGGTATCGGTGCTGCACCCCAATGGTCACGATGTTAGTTCATAATGAAATCTTGAAAACAATCAAATCCCTACAAACTAACACTTGAATGTCTCGTTCAGGCTGACTTTCGATTCATGATATGGCAATATTTCAGACTGCTAAATGAGATATTAAAGTTGCTGTGAGTTACCTTAAGATCACACGATAAATACGGTCCTGTCTTTCGAAAAAGTAATCTCTAGCGAACGGGTAATTTTCAACCGTATGATATCCGTCAATTATGACACTTTTAGTTACCCATTTGTATAAATTAATACAACTGATGTTAAAATTTACTTGTATCATGTAATTAAAGTAAGCAGAATTCTCTGTAATACCTACATGTTTTACGTCTGTAGTAAAAGAGGTAGACAATTAGGCCATAAAACAAAATATGTCACATGTACATAATATAGACAGTGAAACAATTTACCTGGACTTTGAATTTAGTGGATAATATTGAAGCCAGATTTATCCTTCAGGAGACAATTCACTAGATACTCTTAACTTACTGCATAATTTTTATCTACAACTTTATGATCAAGGACCACAGTACATAAGAAACTCACTAGGTATTGAGATCAACAAAAGCTTTATGCATAAACCCGTTTCTTGGAATTCAAATGACACTATTTGAAAGTTATGTGGGTGTCATGATATGATAATGAGCAATAAATTGTACCCAAAACATCATCAGTAAATAATACTGGGTTCGAACCCCAGTGGGTGCGTACTGATGAAGAGTCCCAAGCACTAGGACGGAGGAGACAGCTGTCTAGTACTCCCTGCAGGTTTTCCAGTGGTTCTCTAACTGATGTCAGCTCATGATGAAATCCTCTAACCAATAATACTGTTTCACTCTGTGTCTTCTGTCAAATAAAAATATACTCTACCATAATGGCCAAAATCTATTCGTGTGTTATTATTACATTAGGATTTTTTTACAAACGTATCTAATTCTAGTCCTTCCTGTTTTTTTAAACATAATTTGGGAGAATTAAGGGCAAAATTCAGAGGACAAGAGAGAAAACATAATTTTCAAGTGTTTGCATAATATTTTATGCAAAAAAGGAATGAAGAACATTCATTCCTATTAAGGCAGTAGGATTTTACTCAATTGTTAAACAGGTTATATACTTGAAAAATCAAGATTGTAAGAGTATTTTTTTATAGTTAGCACATTATAGAATTATTTTATTAAGCTTAAAGAAATTTAGCTTCAGGCACAGAAAGCATAGGGAGGTAGTTTGAAGGAAATATAAGTGTCCTTCATTTATATATATATGAATACGACATAATGAGTACAAAAATCATAATTTCCGACCACATTAGTCCTTAAAGGTCGGTTAATCAGTGCTAAATACTATAAAGAAAGTAATGGTTATTGACCCAAGGGATTTTCAATATTCAATGATCTAAATGCAAGCAAATACTATGAAACAAAATCTACATTTCTAAGAAATTTAAGCAGTAACAAGTTTAGTAATAGAATACATAGAAATCTATTTGACTCTGGATTCGAAACCATCCCTTATAAGATAATAATGTTGCTTTCTAAAATAAACAACGGAGATTTCGTTATAGGTAGTGTTGAGGGATCTATACAAGTAGCTGACATACTAGTATATAGTGATATATTTAGTCCTGGAAATCTCCAAGTATTGGTTTTGTAGGGATTTTGTTTGATTGCATGGAGGATTTGATCATGAGCTGACATCAGTTAGAGAACCACTGGAAAACCTGGGAGTACTGGACAGTTGTCTCCTCCGTCCTAGTGTTGGGACTCTTCATCAGTACGCACCCACCGGGATTCGAAACCAGGGCCTTCTGGTTACAAGGCGAGATCGTAGACCATTGAGCCACCTTGTAACCAGAAGGCCCTGGGTTCGAATCCCGGTGGATGCGTACTGCTGAAGAGTCCCAAACTAGGACGAAACAGCTGTCCAGTACTCCCAGGTTTTCCAGTGGTTCTCTAACTGATGTCAGCTCATGATGAAATCCTCCATCCTGGAAATCTGTGATGAGAAGAATCAAATATGTAGTTAATAAAACGATGCTGTTAAGTGTTGATTATTTATCGAAACCTGGTAGCCTAATAGAAAACACTTCAGCATTTGAAACTAACAGTAGTGGATTTTAGTCTTGATGGATACCTCACTAACACGAATCCAGCCACATGCAGTCAAGGGGCTACAAGTAGAAGGAAATGCCCAAGTTATATTTCCACAATTAGCCAATAATAAAAACACGGTTTTAGGATATCGGGGTAATAATAATAATAATAGCTTTATTCTGAAAAGTTCTTTTTCGACACGGTACAGAATTATCAGCTTGTTTTATTGCAAGGTATTTACTTCCTGTGCAAGATTTTCAGGTAATGTAATTATGGATAATGCATCACTCGAAACAATATTGCTCCATCCGGAGCATGCTCTATTACTCGGCGAAGTTTTTCTACCATTTCCTTTAAAAAAAATCGTAGTAGTAGGTTGAAAGCTTTGTGGAAATGTGCGTGAGAGTAGATAAGCATTATGTGTATCGTTTCATTTCGACTAAATGCTTACTGCATAATACTGAAAACATTTCCAAGCCAACAGAGAGAATAGCAAAAAATATGGCTAAACCTGAGTATTTAGAATTTATGGAAAAAAAACCCTTTAAATTAATAGCAAAAGAACAAAATTATACGTTCAGACACTAGCGATTACTTTTCAAACTTCTTAGTAGACATGAACAATATATGTATGTTTGTTTTTATTGTGAGAAATAATGAAATTTAATGTAAAATCAGGAAAAAGGTTTTTGAAATTACATTTAAAATCCAAACTATTTAAGCGGGTTCGCATATTTTTTAAAGCCACATTAAGTTCCATCTTTAAATATGGAATTCTAATATTTGACAGCTTACACACTGAGCATTCATGAATGACCAGTATATATTTAAAATAGGATCACAGATTGGTTCACATACAGGTAAACAAGAATAGAAAGTTTTCAAGTATTGGTTTGGTAGGGATTTTGTTTGATTGGTTGGAGGCAGTAACTCATCGAAGAAGACATTACGAAGTGGTCACGCTATGTCATGAATTAGCAGAAGTTAGGAGTCATGGACTGGCCATTGGATAGCGTCTCAGTGGCTTAATGGTCCACGAACTAGCTGGCCTTGTAACCAGAAGGCCGTGGGTTCGAACCTCCGTGGTGGGTGCGTACTGATGAAGAGTCCCAAGCACTAGGACGAAACAACTGTCCAATACTCCCAAGTTTTCCAGTGGTCCTCTAACTGATGTCAGCCCATGATGAAATCCTCCAACCAATCAAAAATGGAAAGTGAATATGCAGTTAAAGTGCAGTTTGAAGATACTTAACCACCACCACCAACAACAACAAAAAGTACCAATCACTATCAAAAGGAGAAATTTAAAAGAAGTTGCCTCTTTCACTTATCTAGGCAGCGTCGTTTCAACTAGAGGCGGTACAGATGAAGATGCTAAAGGCAGGATCGGAAAATCAAGATACACCTTCATTAGTCTGAAATCAGTGTGGAGATCTACTGTACTAAGCATAAAGAACAAGATTCGAATTTTCAACACTAAGGTTAAGTCATTTCTTCTATGTGGTTCATAGACTTGGTGTGTCACCGAAGCATTTCCAAAGGGTTCCAGACTTATATTAATAAATGAAGATCAGATTGCTGACCAGAACAGAGTGGTTGCGGGGAACTCTGGGAAAGAATTAACCAACAGCCGATTACTCAAAAAAATCCGCATAAAAAATTAGAGACAGATCAAGCATACGTTGAGTAGACTGTTGGGTGACATTATATAGAAAATAAAACACGCGCATATACCTTTGTCCAGGTGGTCATCAGACAACCATTTAGATAATTTGCATTGTTTTACACGATTCAGACAAACATTTAATGAGATCATCCATCAAGGCGATATTTTCGCTTTCTTCTGACCTAATCCATCTTCAAGTAATACTGCACACTGAGATGGGCAGTTAAGAGGTCTAAGTAACATATATTCTAAGCACCTCAAGCGATTAGCATTAATGAGATACTGGATCCACTTATCCATCATTTATGAGATTCTGCACTTAAACCCTGTAATGCTTACATGATGGTTTTATCAAATATGGACAGCACTACGAAGGAATTGGTGGTTGAGTACTTGCAACTTTCAGTGATACTCTACCTCTTTTTTCTCTCTTTACGTTCCTCAGTGGAACATAGGGCTTCAAGCTAGTGGCTTGAAGTTTCTGTAGCAGTGTTCATTTTACAGGATGGGGTTGCTAGCCTCATGCCCAACCTTTCCTCTTCACCAGCATTATTTCTGGTTTAGCCAGGTAAAGGAGTGCGTCGGCCGGGGATCGAACCCCGGACCATGTGCATGGTCGGCGAGCGTCCTAACCGCTATGCCACTCTGCCTCTTAAACCCATATTATGCAGTTTATAGAGTAGCACACGGAGTTTTGTTGTTTAAGACACTTTACTTTTACTTAGGAGTAATAAGTCTTAAGACTTCTTGTTCTTTTTTTGCTGAGATTTCATCAACCATTAATTTGTCAGGGCTGGTGTGAATTCCTAAGTAAAAAGGAATGGGTGACTAGTTCATTTCGCTTCCTATCATCAAAGCGACCAATTATACAAACCAGCCCTGAAGCAGCAATTCAAAACGTCAATTTGTGTTGGAACCATTTAGTCTTTAGGCATCTTCACCTTACATAAGTGGCATCTGTGTACTCTAACTTAACTGAGAGATATTCTGAAAGGAATTTCACCTTTATCAGGCTAAGTTAAAAACTAAAGATCTCCATAAAAATCCTATTTGCTAAGCTGACAGGAAATGAAAATAGTGAAAAATCCCTAATGAATTCCATTTAATGAAGACATCTCAAGAGATAGCTGACTATCAGCTTTTGACGCGATCACAGGCAATCAGTTATAAAGCTCTAAGAAAGGTAACGTTCTGATTAGGCACATTTGCATCATTAATAGACAGACGACCAGTAATTCAGCGAAGAGTCTCTTTTCGGCGAATTCATTTTCAAAAGAATGGATGCTAAACAAAGAATACTCTTTTCATATTAGTTTGTTTATTAGGTATATCACAGAGTGACACAGTATTATTTACTGGATGACGTTTCGAACAAAATTTATTGTTCATATCACACGACTTTGAAACTTGAGTTTTATAGTTTTCTCTGTTCTCTCCTTTTTGTCGTATGGGTAGTAGAATTTTCCAGATATCGGGGACAGGTGATGAATCATTCCTATTACATGTATTTGTAGTTGATTCGATAAACAAAGCTTCTGTTATCAATCTCTTCCTATACCCTGTGACATTAGATTTTAAAACTGTCATCCTATCCCATCCTATTGTATGGTTGTGTGTAACTGTATGTAGTGCTATAGCTGAACTATTCTCTAGATTTCTTATCTTCTTCGGGTCAACCAATCTAGATTTTGCTAAGTTTTTATGTTCAGCTAGTCTGACTGCCCCTGTTCTACTAGTTTGACCTATGTATTTCACCTGACAATCATTGCAGGTAGGGTATTAGATAAACTAAATTGTTTTGTTTTAAAGGCTCTACAGGATCCTTTAACCGACAAAGCTTGTTTCTAATTGAGTTTGTGGGTTTGAATGCTATTTTTATTCCTGCCTTGTTAAGAATTCTGTGTAAGGTTTCCGAGGTTCCTTCCTTGTATGGAATTGCTACTGATGATTTAGATTCTTTATTGTTGGTGTCGTCATTAGTATTATTATTATTATCACTATTATCATTCTTGTTATTATCACTATCGCTAGTATCATTATTTATTTTATTTTTACATTTCCTTACATATTTCTTGATTAATTTATCCGGGTAATTATTAAGTTTCAAGGCTTCTTTTATGTGTATCAGTTCCTGTTTTAGATTTTCTTTGGTACTACTCAATTTTTGTGCTCTGTCATTCAAACATTTCACCAATCCTATTTCTACTGACATAGGATGGGATGATCGGAAGTCCAAATATCTGTTTGAGTGTGTGGGTTTTCTGTAAACACTAATGTTTAAATTCCCATCTTCTTTCCTCTTTACGTTGCAATCTAACATTGGGAGCTCCCCTTCCTGAATTTCCAATTCATAAGTGAATTGAATTGCTTCAACCTTCGAGTTGATGTGTTCGAAAAGCCTATCTATATCTTGTGTTCTAAGTACAGTGAATGTGTCATCTACGTACCTCCACCATAGTTTTGGGGTGTGGGTGAACGTTTTAATCGCTATGCTTTCCCACTTATCCATGAATATATCTGCTACCACTGGGGATATTGGTGATCCCATGGCAACTCCCTCAGTTTGTTTGTATATTTTCCCTTGGAATTTAAATACTGTGGAAGTCAGGCATAGCTGTACTCCCAGCATTATGTCCTCAAGTGGCACTTTTGTCCTAAGTTCGAGTTCTTGGTCAGAAATGAGTTCGTTTCTGACTGCCTCCATAGCCATATTTATTGGTATTCGTGTGTATAAGCTGACAATGTCAAAACTAACCATTTTCTCTTCATTATCTAATTTTAAATTATCTAATCTGTGTTTGAGTTCATAAGAATTAGTTAGTCTAGATTTCGAGTGGATTTTTAGGGGATTTAATATCATGGCTAAATATTTAGATAATTCATAAGTAGGTGAATTTCTAAAATCAACTATAGGCCTAATAGAGTATCCTGACTTATGAACTTTAACAACACCATACATCCTACTGGGGTTATTAGTTTTGGGCATTAAATTAAACCACTTAGACTCACCTAGAAACGGCTTCATTCGGCGTATAAGGTCCACTGTGGATTTCTTAACTTTATTCATAACTGTATCTATTGGTTTATTAATTTCCTCATATGGTCCTGTTTGTATGTGAGTATTTACCTTTTTTTGAAAGCAGAAGCTTTGTTTATCGAATCAACTGCAAATACATGTAATAGGAATGATTCACCACCTGTCCCCGATATCTGGAAAATTCTACTACCCATACGACAAAAAGGAGAGAACAGAGAAAACTATAAAACTCAAGTTTCAAAGTCGTGTGATATGAACAATAAATTTTGTTCGAAACGTCATCCAGTAAATAATACTGTGTCACTCTGTGATATACCTAATAAACAAACTAATATGCAATTACTTACTACCACAGTGCCCGAGTTTTACACATATATTAATACTCTTTTCAATAACTTTATCCTCAGGCTCTACAGTTATATATACATTATAGTGAATGAATGAATTAGTGTGATGAACAGCATTAATGTTGTTTAAATAACATCGAATCAATAATGTTGATAGATTACAGCTCAATAGCATCAACATAAAATAAGCTGAATGTCAGAAAAATTAGGAAAGATAATATTACAAATTCATGAATTCATTTCTATAGCTGTACAAACACAAATATATATGGTTGTTTTGTATGTGTGTGTACATTAAATTTGCCAAACGAAAATACAATTAGTAAGTTCAGATGAATTGGATTTTGATATAAGAGGGTAGTAACAAAAGTGATGAGTTGTCACAAACGATTGTTAAAGAAGAGTTACGTAAAAACATGAATAGTTTGATGAAAGAGTTGTGCTCAGGCTGAACATGGAAACAAAATAACATACGGAATTACGTGAGAGTTTTAAGTAGTTAGGAAAATAAGCATACAAGCAAAAGTTAAGTTAAATCAACAGACTTGTTACCATGATAATAGAAGTGGTTGAATAATTTTCTTATGTATGCATAGTTCTGGTTCTTCCAACTGAATGGCTACGCCTTCTGCAATACAAAGAAGACGGAAACGTATTGTCTTTGGCAGGTCGCTCTTCACTTTGTAGATTACTTTGAAGGAGGCGTTTGTTGAGATGGAATGACCAGTGGTGACGAGATGTTCGATTATTGCACTCCTTATACGGCCACTACTTCCTTTCTGCAGCCACGCTGGATAGTGTTCTTTGACTCTTTTTGACAGGATGCGCGTCGAACGACTGATGTACCTGGCTCCACCAAAACAGGTGAACTGATATTTGCACATAGAAGTGGCCAGTTGCGAGATCTTGTCCTTTGGGATTCTGCAGATCAGCGGGCGACTGGAGAACACTACTCTCAATGTTGCCGCAAAGAAAGTTCTTCTTAAAGAAGTGGAAATTCTCCTCCTAAGGATATCACTGAGTAGGTCACCTTTGAATTCGAGGTTCATATCAAGTATTTTTTTGGCACGGATGGTGTCTCTTGCTTTTGGATTTTGTGTTTGATGTTTTTGTCTATGAATCTTGGTGGATAACCGTTTTGTATGAAGATTTCTTTCAGGAAGTGTAGTTCTTCTTCCAGGGTACCAGAGCTGCAGATGCGTCGGACGCGAGTAGCAAGAAATCTAATTAGATTTCCTTTTCGGCTGATTGGTACCCAGCTGTAGAAGCTTGTCAGTTGGCCGTCCCATATGGGTTTCCTATGGATGGACCTTATTAAAGTTCCGTCAGCTCTTCTTGTGAGTTCAACATCAAGAAAAGGAATTTTAGATTCGTTTTCAATTTCAAGAGTGAACTTTGTAGCTGAATGGCATTTGTTGAATATTTGTAGTAACTGATTAAGATCTTGAACATCATCACAGATAATAAAGATGTCGTCCACATATCTAGCATACAACTGGAAATGATCAATAGTTGATTTGAGTGGGCCGTTCTCGAGGTTTGCCATGAAGCAGTCTGCTAGCAATGGGCCCAGTGGAGATCCCATTGCGACCCCATCTTGTTGTCTGTAAAAACATCGTTGAATGTGAATTGTACATTAAGTGTAAATCTTAGTAGTAGTTCCTTTAAACAAGTCGTCGGTAATCCGATGTTCAGCTGGCTTTTGTCTATGTATTGACAAATGTGACAGACAGTTTCTGTGAGTGGAACGTTGGTGAATAGTGACTCAATATCAAGAGAGAGCATATTTTTGTTCGTTACATTGATATCTTGTATATAGTCGACGAATTGAAAGGTCTCACGAAGCGAATAGTGGCACATCTGTTTTCGTACAGGTTCTAAAATGTCAGCTAACCATTTCGCTACTGAATGGTACGGGGAACCTGACATATCTAAAATTGGACGCAGTGGGAGGTTGGCTTTATGTATCTTTGGTAAGCCGTATAGTCTTGGTATTATTGATCCTGTCGGTCGAATCTGATCATAAACTTCATGAGTGATTAACTGTTCGGTTTGCATTCTTTTAAGGACATCAGTGAGCTGTTTTTCAATATGTTCTGTTCTGTTTCTTTCATTGGGTGGTTGCGAGAATTTTGTTTTATCTGACAATATGTTATTCATTTTCTCTATGTAGTCTTTTCTGTCCATAAGGACTATGCCAGCTCCTTTATCTGGACGGTTTATTAGAAGTTCTTTGTTTTGTCTCAGTTGATTTAATTCTTCTCTATGTTGCTTTGTTAGGTGGTTGTAGACTTTTGGTTTTGTATTCAGATATTGATAACGACAATCGAATATTGTTGATTTGAATCGCTGTATTTCTTGTTCAGAGGTTGGAGTTAAATCATTTGTTTGGGTAATTAAGTTTTGAAATTGTACATAAGTATGGAGTCTGTTGCCATTAAGGTTGACATTGCAAAATTTTGGACCCATGCATAGAGCTTCTAACTGAAAGTTGCATAAAACAACTGAAGAGTAGTTAAATACGAATTTTGAAGGGTCATCAGGAAACTTTTTTGTGCTTTGATATATTTGAGGCTTTTCGTTAGTTGGGATACAGTAGACTGTAACCGTTTTTCAGTGACCGTAATGACGTATTCTGTAAACCTCTGAATTTCACTAGGCAGCAAGTCGTGGAGAGCTGGAGAACTTTATGAAATGTTGCGTTGCAGTTCTGGAATACGTGCTTTAATAGAGTCGGCAAGATTCAATGCATGACATCGGAGAGATTTTGTGTTGGGATATATGTGATTTCTTCTCAGTGCTTTTCAAAACCATTTCGGATATTCACGATTAGTGATACAATCATTGAAAAAAGTTATTTTCGCTTTCGCTACCACAAGTTTGACAGAGTACCGTAGAAAGCCATTGAGTTCATTGACTGTCCAGGGGTCCTAGCTACTTTTTAATTCATGAAAAATCCCCATTCGAACATTAATAGACAGAAGACCAGTAGTTCAGCGAAGAGTGTCTCTTTGGCGAATTCCATCACATCATGAATCTCGTAATCAATCTAAATTATTCAGTGATGAACATTTTCTCTACTGACAAAGTCATCTGTAGAAGCCACACAAAAGTATTTGTAATCACAGGTGATGAAAACCTTACTAAAGAGAGGTCTACAAGTTCATCTTGTAACCGGAAGTTCTTGAGTTCGAATCACGGTGAGTATGTTCTGTAGAAGAGTCCCAAATGGGACGAAATAGCTGTTGTATGCTAATTGGTTCCAATGGTTCTCTACCTGACGTCGGGTGATGTTCAAACCAGAGAGAAGTGATGTCATAAAGGCAGTGAAACGGAAGTTGCCTTCAGAAACAAGAAAAAAGTTGCATGATAATCTAGGTATGAGATTTAGGTCACATGCTGTCAAAACATAGTCTACCACTCTGTAGTATTTTATTCAGATATTTTTAAATGAACATACTGATAATTTGGAACAATACACTCACTATTCATTGAAAATTTCATAATTAATTGATAAAAGAATAATTTAGAGTCAGTTTTACGTCATTCATCATTTCCTCCAGACACTTTGATCAATAATATTTTGTTTGAAATTTCTATGCTCTTTTTCATATAGTGTTTTAACTCCGAAAAATTGTTCATTTAATCTGAAATTTTGATACATACAAAATAGGATGAAAATGTTTCGAAACAAGGGAATTTGATCGATGAGAGGAAGTAATCTTCTGACTAAGGAGGTATCATTGTTTTGTTTTTCAAGTTTGACCATGGAGTGATACCAGTTAGAGAGAACCATTGTAAACCAGGGAGTATTGTACAGCTGTTTCGTCCTAGTTTGGGACTCATCGGCAATACGCGCCTACCGGGTTTCTATGAATTGAAGATATCATGTATTTATTTTTCTTCGCAAAAAGTTCATGCTTTACACATCATAATGATAAAAGGCAAGAAGGTTTTGTTTTCCCCATTGAAAACTTCTCAATAAGACTCATTTATGGACCTACACAGTTGCACTATGAGAACTTTAAAGCATCGAAATAACCATGCTACTATTCAACTTCTGATTCGACACATCTGATCCGTAACCATCAAATTTACACAAAATATTTCTATGAACCTAAATTTTGTTCTGTTGACAGTTGACGACCAGACTTGGTTATCAGCTGCCTTTTCATCTGGTTTTGTTATTTCAAAATGAAGAAAAGAATTTTCTTATAAGCGCCATGTTTAACTGCCAAACTTAGTATTCAACTTTTAGTTGACTAACAGAATTTTTATCTATGTGTTCATCGATTGCTGTATCGTCGAATCACCAGTCTTTTGAATTAGGCTAGTGCAGGACATCATTGAATTAGGTGTTAAACTTTCAGAAAATGGATTACAAGTTAAAATCTAGCTCCAAATTTGGGAAGGCCATCTTACTAATGTCGAATGCATTGACATGCAAGTGTCTGTTGAGAAGTACGTTGATTCTAAATTTAGCAATTTAGTGTTGTATGAGTTGCATAGTAGACAGTGAAGAAATTCAGTAATATGAATGCATATCATAGTTTCATGATACTTTGACTTTTGAAGAGAGTGTACTCATGTCATAATGAACAATATTAATTTTGTTGATGCGTAGTTACTATTCTGTAGTTAGTTAGTTCGTTAAAACTCGGTTAGACGTTACCACTCTATCAGGCCAACTTACTATGTCTGGTCTAATGGAACTACCCATTTATCTAAGCTAGAAGTAGGTGGTGGCGAGGTTTCAATTCTGAACCCATCAGCTGAAAGTCAAACTAAAGTAGTCTTTGTGGACTAAGTAACAAAGTTAATGTTGAAAGTGGTTGGAGCCTTATCGAGCTTCTTTATTTCAGTGAGGTGAATACTAAAATTATTCCCCAGGGAGTAGCCAGTGTTATGCGTCTAGTCCTTGATGTTAGGGCAGATTGAATTCTGTCAGTCAATTTTGCCATGTGGTTACCAAAG
Organism: Trichobilharzia szidati; assembly: GCA_944472155.2. NCBI lineage: Eukaryota > Metazoa > Platyhelminthes > Trematoda > Strigeidida > Schistosomatidae > Trichobilharzia > Trichobilharzia szidati. Next base: position 56,337,498 of record OX235271.1, on the reverse strand, counting down.
TGGGTGGTTAACCGTTGTAGTGCACTCTGAATTGATGTTGAGATAGTTGGAGGCAGCTGGCAGGAAGCTCTGAACCTAGGTTTCATGCTTGTAGGCAATCGTCAGCAAGGCGAACCTGTAATCTCGAGGGAACTCAAATCCCCTTTTGTGTTCGGCCCAGCGTTGCGAGTGGAAGAGAAGAGTCATGTCATGAACTCAAGTGGCCCATTGGGCCACTTCAACGTGCATATACCAGTTTACTTGCTCTTGTGGAGATGAGTGACGAATAACTGTTTATGCAGTTTTTTTTATTCCTTCACGTTCCCAGTGGAACATAGGGCTTCAAGCTAGAGGCTAGATGGGGTTGCTAGCCTCATGCCCAACCTTTCCTCTTCACCAGCATTATTTCTGGCTTAGGGAGGTAAAGGAGTGCGCCGGCCGGGTATCGAACCCCGAACCATGTGCATGGTCGGCGAGCGTCCTAACCACTATGCCACCGACGCACACATCGGCCGCACCAGGCGCCGACTTGAAAAACGCGCTCGTGAACACTATTCAGCCTGGCTAGTAAAAGGAGACCGAAAACGTGTATATAGTTCAGTGACAGATCATCTGGTCAGTTCAGGACATTCAGCGCCTTTCGAAAAATCCTTCAAAGTAATATACAAGATTCAATCAAACCTATAAAAGGGAGTGAAATTAAGACATCTGGGCATAGCTGAGGCACTAGCTATCCAAAAGCTCAAACCCACGCTTTGTATCCAAAAGAAATACGTCCAACCCCTCTTCCTGTCATGGCCATCATAAACAGGCAATTGTTTTAGTAATGACCATCCCATCACCTTTCTTATCTAAACTTCCTGTTTATTCATGTTATTTTTAAGTTTTTCTTAATCCCTATTTACACTACCATATTTTCATATCCGAACTCCCTGTTTATTCTGTCATTTTACTATTTCTACATATTTAATCCCTGATTGTATAAACAGTTATTCGTCACATTAGTTTTTTTATCCAAACATCCTGTCTATTTTTGTTATTTCTACATTGTTAACCCCCAATTGCACAATGTCAATCTTCTCAGTTTTATCCGTCCCCCTGTTTATTATAGCATTTTAATTCCTAATTGTAATTTTATTAATTTGACCCTTAACCGGAAATTATTCTGGGACTTTCCCATCCATTTGATATAAATACACGAATGTACAGCCTAGTTGATGACTTCGTCGAAAAGAAAATTTTCTTCGCTGCAACTGTCTTCTTAATAACTCCTATGATACAATGTGTATATTCCGGAATATATTATTCACTGAATTCACTTTGTGTGTTCAAGTCCCAGATTATAAGCAGATGCACCTTGTTAAAGGGTGCCAGAAAGCAGGAAATCTGAGTGCAGAGCTTTTTGCGGACTACTTCCAACCATCTAATAGCTGTCATATTTCAAAAAAATAACACCAATCAGTTATAAAAAGACTCTGATAAACAAATTTTTATTGATGACTTCATTCTCATAAGAGATGTAAAATCGCATTAAAATATGACTACTATCCATATTTAGCTAAAAAAAATGTCAAAATGTTTGGCATAGTTATAATCCTCCTTTGAATATGATCACAAAAATTATACAAGAATGCAAATTTTGTGTGAAACATAACAGAATGGGGTTTGACACAGTGAATGAATAAGCCAGGGATTGTAGAATAACACAGTGTGTTCGTATTAGGAAATGACGAGCATAAAGCAAAGTAAGTGAATGTTTGTAAATAGGATAGAGGATTAGAGAATGGTTAAAAGCCTTCAACCGCAATAAGAAAATGAAAATAAGTAAACACAGAAATCAATCATGTTTGCTTATTTGGAAGCTAAAAATCTGAAAACTAAAAAGAGAATATGAAACTTATGAAGAAAAGAAATAACTGTTGTTTCTACTTTCGAATAGTGAAAGCTTCAGTAAAACAGCGTAAAAGACCCACCTTGTCTTGTAGAAGATATTGTCGTTCCCTGTTGTCTATAACAAATGCATTTTATCAAACTGTACGTGTACACTGTTAACTAAGTGTTATGAAAGTTAAGTGTGGATCTCACTCAGCATTCACCCTTACTGGGACATTTTCGAGAGTTTCAGTTCAGCCAATGAATCCAGCTTCTGTAAGTATCAGACATTGACAGTTTTCCGTTAATATTATGTATTAACCAATGCACAATGACTCGTAGAGATGCTATAGAGATCCCTCTTTTATCCAACTGAAATAAAAACGAACTGTGTGTGTGCTTAACACACACAAGAAGTGTGTAGAGAAGTTACAAGCAATCCCAGATTTGAACAGATAAATTGACAGATAACTCTTCGTTATAATAAAGGTTTTTGTATTCCCCAATGAATGAAAAACAAAACGATATTGTTTTTACTGACGCTTCGCTATTTAATGCTGCTAATAACTTTATCAAAGTATTATTAAACCGGAATTTACAAAATTTCAGCATATATATATAACAAACAGTTAGGGGGTGAGAAAATAGACATAGGTCAAGTTAAAGGGACATATTGAAAGTCGAAATAACAATGAAGATCACTAAACCAAATAACAAAGGTAATAGTACATAGTAATTGTCATGAACTTTATTTTATTATTGTTAACCATGTTAGTTGTAAAGCGGTTGTAAAGAAACTACGAAATGATATCATCTCGCGAAATTTGTCTTCTTAATGCCTTATTCAAATTTATCAAAGGGACTAATTGTTTCACTTTTCTCAAACGAAGGCTCCCGAAGGATACTATAAGACTTCTGAACCGTCTTCTAGATCTGAGATGTAAAATTGTTATTCAGCGTGAACGACTAAGGTTTTATCGCAACTGCATCCAAAATAAAAATTTTCTTATATCATTTTACAAATCACTACGTCGAAATAAGTCAAAATCTTCACTCTCCAATCTTCAACATCTTGCTGAATTAGAAATTGATCAAATTAATGACAAACTTTCGAAATTTATTGAAACACACCAAAGACTGATTCCCGTTATGGATAATTTATCTTTAGTATGTCGAATTAAATTCACTGTATTTTGCAATGATATGGTAAAAAAGACTATAATTTCCACGGAACAAAAATTAACAAAATCTCTGAAAGAAACGAATCATATTTTGGAATTTCCTCAAGATATCCACAAGCATATAATTAATTTATCTAACTGCACTCTATCCCAACTACAGTTGGAAGCATTATCTTATGGATTGAAGTTCAAAACTATCCCTATGAAAATAAACAAAATGGAAGTTCAGTCACAGTATGAAAACCTTTATGATCAAATCTCCGATTTAACTCCTTCTAGTAAAGATAATCTTGACTGGTTTAAAGTTAAACTGGTAGACATTTCTCACCAATTTCTAAATGCTAGAATACACCAGAAAAATGGTTTATCAAAAGAACACCACGCCGCACTTAAGGAATTAATTGAAAAAGATAATCTTATTATCCTTAAACCTGATAAGGGAGAAGGCGTTGTCATTATGAACAAATCGGATTATCAAAATAAAATGAATGATATCCTCAAAGATCAGTTCAAATTTCTGGTGGACACTGCTAGTGATAATGTGCTGCTTGTGGAAAAGCAGATCAACCGTCAGCTTCAGATTTTACTGATGCATGGTTTTATAGATGAAAAACTCTATAAACAACTTAAAGCAATTGGGTCACATACTCCCCAGCTTTATGGCCTTCCGAAGATCCACAAAACTGGAAACCCGCTGAGACCCATCTTAGACATGTCGAGTTCTCCATACCACAAAATTGCAAAATGGATTACAGAAGTCCTTACGCCTGTAAGAGACTCATTATCAAATCATTCTTTAAAAAGTTCATTTGATCTAACAGATACGCTAGACACCTTGAACATCAAGGATAAGGTTATGTGTTCAATTGACATAGAATCTTTATTCACCAATGTTCCCCTTAATGAAACTGTTGATTTCATTTGCGATTACATCACAAGCAGTGGGATAAACTTACCTATTCCTGTAACTTACATCAGAGACATCATCTTAATGTGCACAGAAAATATTAGATTCACCTTTCAAGAAAAGGCATACAAACAAATTGATGGTGTTGCGATGGGTAGCCCTCTTGGGCCCCTGTTAGCAGATATGTTCATGTCGAAATTGGAGAGACAAATGCAAGGTATGCTTGGAGAATTTATACTGTATAAACGTTATGTAGATGATACTCTCATTATTGGTGATAATATTAAATCTATTGAAAACTTTATTACTCTATTTAATCATATTCATCCAAATATCCGAGTGACTTCCGAACGCGAATCGAATAACAAACTCGGTTTCCTCGATATTACAATGACCAGGAGAGATGATGGTACGATTCAGAGATCTATTTTTCGTAAACAAACGTGGAGTGGACAATATCTTCATTTTACCAGTTTTGTTCCTATCCAGTATAAACGTTCCCTAGTGAAATGTTTGTTCTCAAGGGCCCGAAAAATTTGCACGAGTGACACAGTGATGGATGAGTTTCGACATATACATTCAGTTTTATTAGCTAATGGTTATCCGGAAAACTTTATCACTTGTCACAGTAAAGAAAGACCACATCTCGAAAAGACAGCTTCGGTACCAAAGAAAGCTATCTTTATTAACCTACCATTCAAGGGTGATCAGATTATGCAGTTGACAGCTCAAAGACTCCGGTCAGCCATCAAACGCACATTCTACGCCGCATCTCTTTTCCTCAATCCCTGTACCTACGATTAAAGGACGAAATTCTGTGGACTCTACTTCAAGCTGTATCTACAAGTTCACCTGCAGCTGCGGTGACACCTATATAGGTAGAACCAACAGAATGTTCCAATGTCGTCGGAAAGAACATGTTCCAAAATGGCTACTAAATCACATAGAAAATCCCAATGCCAGTAATCTGAATAGAAATCCAGCATCATCCATTGCAAAACACTTATTAATGTCAGGTCACAAAATAAATATTAATGACTGTTTTACAATTATTTCACATAACTCTAATTCAAGGTTATTGAAGGTGATGGAAGCACTTTGGATTAATCACATACAGCCTAAACTGTGTGTACAAAAATCAATAGACTTCAATCTTCGCCTACCCTGGACTACTTGACCTATATAAATATGATTGGTCATTAGTATGTACTTTTGTTTTTATTTAACTGAGTAATTGTCATGAACTTTATTTTATTATTGTTAACCATGTTAGTTGTAAAGCGGTTGTAAAGAAACTACGAAATGATATCATCTCGCGAAATTTGTCTTCTTAATGCCTTATTCTAATAGTACATATGTTATGGTATCAAAATAAAGTTTACTAACTTGATCATCGTTCGTCAGTCTGGGGGCATTTTTCGTTGTCAAGTTGGCCAACTGGTAAAGATAACAAAACCAGGTATAGATTGTTGGATTTGATCAGTGTGTAAAATTATAAAAGCAGTGTGTGTTTACATAGTGAACTTGCTTATCATATTCGTGTTGATTTTGTCACTTCATGGGGGAGCGGGTGTTGTAACCAGGTCAAATTCTGTTTTAGTCCATCATTCCTATTTAGACAATTTGGATTCCACTTGATATGAAGTGCTTCTGATATTAGACGTTCTTTGTGATTTCTGAAATGCTTTTTCTGGATTATTTCAATATTGTCAAAATCAATTTTGTGGCCTGATTCTATAGCGTACAGACGAGCCATGGCTGATGATTTTTCAAGTTTTTCTAGTTCAGCTGAATTTCTCGGTGGTCGAAGAGATGGTCTACGGTGTTCATTTCTTCTGATTTTAATTTCTCCCTGGTGATGTTTGTCCGATGTATATCGCATCACATTCCAAACATTTTATTTTATAGTCACAATTAGATAGAGAATCTTTAGGGAATTGGTCTTTTATACGGACAAGGTTGTTTCGTAGTGTGTCTGATGTTTCGAAGAAAACTCTAATGTCGAGCTGATTGAGTACTCTTCTGATATCATCTGACATCTCTGCTCTAAATGGAATGATAACTCTTTGTGTTTACAATGCAAAAGAGACATGTGTGTTGATATTCAATCTCAGCGTCTGATCACAACAATGCAGGCAACACCCATCAGAACCTATTAAACGTTTACTGAGAGACTTTAAAATACTTTGCCTCACCTAAGTTCATCTATATGCATCCATGGACTTTTTCATGTGATTCATGTTATACGACTAGATAACTTCATTCACGCATGCAAGAATATTTTCCAACCCTATCTGGTGGATGGAATCCAGGATGCACATTTCGTCCCATTTGGGACTCATCACTGGATGTGTCTGCAATCCCCAATGAGTGAGGGTGTTCCCACTGAAGTTCAAATTCAGTACCCTATCTGTCAAACGTCAAAGTGTTATCCATTAGTCCTTCTTGGCCACGACAGCCACCTCCTGTGCAATAAGTTATTGTTTCATTTAAGTCAATATTTATTTTTCCTATTGATTGACTTAACAGAAATGTTCGACTTCTATTGATATAACGTCAGTGTCAATGGTAAGATGTTGTCAAAGCATCTGTACTAGAAGCCGGCATGTCAACAAAAGTCGAACATTTCCGTACTAATCAACCAACAGGAAAAGCAAAAAAACTGACTTAACCAAAGTAAATTTCTAATCTTGTTCAGATGAGGATATTTTTCTATTGTTTGGCAATAAATATACACGATTTACCAAGGTCCTATAAACCACATTACATCTGAAAATAAACTTCTGTCACCTTATACAAAAGTGAAACAAATATTCTGTCCCATATGTCCTTTTAATCAAGTCAAATGTTAGCAGTATCACAACGACATTTCCTAGTTTTTAAAAGTATTAAAAATGTTGAAACATTGAACTTTTTATTCACCTTCTAAGAATCATATTGACAGTGTAACATTTCATAGAGATAAATCACACAAAAAAATAATGTAAACCGAAATAAAATAGCACAGAATTTTGACACACAGAAGACACTTTCATTATATGATAGAAACAAATATATAAGCTAACGTTATTTTTCACATATTGCTTCAATAGTTCCCCGATGAGAAAAGTACATTCTATTCTGTCTTTTTGGTTGATTAATTGTTACAGGTGTATACGCGTAAATTACTGCTGGTTTATAAGACTTCCCTTGCTTAATTATTCATAAAATCACATAAATCTTATATCATTAGTTGGACCAAAAAAAAAAAAACACAGTATGAACAAGGCCTAATGCCAAATAAATCTGCTTTTCTCTCTCCCTCTATTTCTATCCGAATATCTGTAATTTCTTACTCACTTTCTCACTTGTAGAAAGCGAACGATATGTCTGTTATTTATTTATTTATTCAAATATCCAGGGTTATTTTCAGGGAATTCTCAAAAGACAAAACTATAAGCTTCTACTATCTACCATAATTAATGTGATTTATTGCGTGTGAGATATCACCAGAGGTGGCGGATGTTAGACACAGTCTCATAGATCAAATATTTTTCATGGACATTTTATTTTTATTGGGTATGGAAATGAGAAAGATTTGACGGAAATTTCAGTGGACTTGTTTGATTTATCTATTTATCATATGACTATATGACATACTTATTAACATAACATTCCCTTTCAACTATATGATTACTTCAAAACTCTAGCATAGAATGGAAATTTTGTTGTTTTTTTTCAGTTAATTATAAATTATTTATTAGGCAGCAGGTGTAACTGATAGACCTATTTGTATAAACAGGTATGATAAGTAAAGAAAACCACAACAAAGACGTTATCTAATAAATGTGAGAGCTTGGATGTTTGTATTACCTAGTGGCAGTAATAGTGAGTCAGTGGTGTAGAGGTAAAATACTCTCCAACCACGCCCCATGTGGTTCGGGGTTCGATCCCCGACTTACTCACTTGTCAAGCCGGTAGTGAGCTCAGTAAACACGGGAGGTTTGGTCTGAGGCTACCAACCCCATAAACACCACTCTAACTGGAAATTCAAAACTCGGACAGCAAAGGAATGAATTAAAACAAAATGGGCGGTAATGAAATTTGGTGCTCTTAACCTGATGTTTGTTAAGCTTAGAAAAACTCAGGTTTTTTTTGAACATGACAAACTGTTATGATATATGATATAGTCATTAGTATACAAACCTGAAGGCTGAAAACGTCACCAGTGATTACAACAGTAGCTTGATGACTGAGTTATGTCGGTTATAGATGGAAAAGACATATTTTCTGTTAAGTGCGTGATACAACAAGAACTCCTAAGTTATACTTTCTACAAAATCATCATATCAGTCAGGTTTCTTTCTCACTGAAGAGACAGTTAGTCAGAGACCTCAATTTTTGTTGGTACGCCTCAAGAAGGTGTAGATGTACTTTTAATGAGTGAATTAATTTTCGCCTGATATACCTGAACTTCTATTAGTTAATAGTGAATTTATCACCCTGATCATATTAGCATTTGTGTTTTGAAGTGTAAAGGTCGCTTTATGGATAACTTTAAATGACTCGGAGAAGAAATAAGTAAAGTGATGTTGGAAGGAATCAAATATATACTGAAAATTTTCAACTGTACTGCAACCTTTATATTTTTTTCTGACTTCATTATCTTACAATAAAATCAATTCTATGTATGTTAAAAATACAGAATACCTACAGTTTGAGAAATATTAGCGTTGTCATTAGGCTCGGAAATGAAGTCTTCATGATATCTGTAGCTTCTGATGAATTTGTTAGAGATTTTTTAAATCTTCTAGTATATTCTACGAGTATATTCATCAGTACATTGGACATGAAGACAAAAATGGCAGTTTTACATCTTGAGTATCTTCAGTGTCCTATGGATGGGTCATCAGTGTAATGTTTACGTTTTATCTTGGACATTTTTTGCATTATCTGTGTATCCTAGTCATATGCATATTGTGATCTATTGACCTTAGTCTATATTCATTCCAACAGAAAAGCTCATATTACTAGGAAGGAAAGCTATCTGAAGTTTGCGGTTTTCAATGGTTCGCTAACTATGTCTGGATGGTAGGTGGGCTGACCTCATAACCTGATGGTTGCAGGTTTGTTCCCTGGTGGGTGGGCTCTGATGAAGAGTCCCAAACTGTGTCAAAACAGCTGTTCAGTGATTCTATAAATGATGTTAATTCGTGGCGAGATGTATACTGGAATCTGGTTTTGACGGAAACTTTGTCACTGATGAAATAACAGGTTACCTCAAGAAAATGAAAGTGTTGAACTCATTAGCCTACTGAACCAGCGTGTATAAAAAGCGGAGATTTCTGAATTGAATTTTCAACGTAGAACGTAACACTAAAGTTCACAGGTTTAAGTTGTCCTGTTTCATATACCACACAAAGACAGGGGACGAAAAAAATAACAAAACTACTTTAATGAGCAAAAATGTACCGGGAAAAGGGTACTGACATTCAGAAACTTGTTGGTTTAATGAATCTGAAAGGTTACATAGAGTGAATACCTATGCTCCACTGAGAACTACTATGAGTCATACCACTACCAACGATCCGAAGCCATTGGTTTATAGCTTCTCACAGATCCTATCCGTGCAGTCCATGCCTCTTCACATGGTTGACTCAAGCCAGCAGTTAAAGACTACATGGAATAATGCCAGCTTTTGATTCGACTGTCCCTAACTCTCTTTGTACTTAATCCTATGTCAGCTAACATTACTTGGTATGCGTGAAACGTGTCCTGGCCATCTCAAATGATGCAGCTGCATAACCTTATAGGTTGGGTTTCCCTCCTCATTATACCACTCAACTCAAGAGAGACAGAACGCAAACACCTGTAATCAAAATAGACTGACTTCCTCATCATATCTTCATTATTTCCCGTTGCTGTTTGATTAATATTTTCTATTTACTTAATCCTTCTTTAAGGAACAAAGTCTTTGTTCAGAAAGAAGAAAGGATGAGAAGGAAATAATAGAAACAGTATTGTTTTGTTTCTTTTACTATTCACAGTAATAATAATAATTTTATTCCATATTCTCATTATAAGATGGATTATTCGAAGGTGATATATATGAAGACCATTATTTGAAAATAAATACACAGTGTTCCACTGTACTACTTTCTTTCCATCATGAAGTTAGGTTATTTACCCTTGATATATAAGTTATAAAAAGCAATGCAAAGTCCAGGATAAGGAGAAAAACAGTGGGCGGTGTGGGGGAGGGGTGAAAAAGCCAAGGAGAAGGATGCAATTCATACATTCATTTATCTATTCTGATTTCAAGAGGATTATGCATAACATTCCTTGTCTATTGCTGTTTTGAAATATGAATAAGCAATTCTAATATATAATATAAAATTTTCCTCTGGTAATAGAGAAAGTTAGTTTAACACTACTAAGCCTAGTGATTTAGAATTTTAACCAAAAGAAATATATATATATATATTCTTCTCTCCCGTTAAAGATAATATCATTTTTTAAGGCTTTTGAAGCAACACTTACTAACAACAATGAATAGATGAGTTTAGTATTTCGCCTAATAAGTTCTGTTTTATCTTGACCTATAGTATTCAATAGATATATAAAAACATAACAAAGAGTAGAGTTTTTTGTTCATACCCTGAAATCCAATAAAAAAGGCATGGAATGTTTGTAGATTTTCTACATTCTAAAGTATTCGAAAATATTTACATAACACTCAGGATAATAGTATTAGTCAATAATTTATTCAGTATAGATGAATACAAAAGAGATTCAACGTCAGAATGATACTAAGTAAATGATACTGAGGAATAATAAATGGGCTTTACAAAGATTTCAAACAGTGGGGAAATAGACATCTAAGGACAGTAGAGCGAAAGAATTTATCATGCATTTAACTCTACTTCATTGAAAGACGTGTTTCGAACTCAAAGATATTTATAGAAGTCTACTTGAATCTACAATTCAATGGAGACTCATGAATAGAAATTCTGAGAAACCGCCTGTCCCGCTCACTGAAGAAAACCTTCTTTGCTCCTGAACTCCGACTAACCTTCTGTACGAAACCTATGATTCGTATGAATGTGAAGGATAAGCTACCATTGCTGGCCTTATCAATGTGTACATAACAATTCACCTGCTCGTGTGGAGCTAGGTATGTCGGCCGTACCCAGCGTTTGCTATTCACAAGTATCATCGAACACTTACCCTCATGGTTTTATAAAGGAGAAAAAAGGTCCCCTTGCAATAGGTCTATCCTGGAACACCTGATCGAATCGGAACACCAAGCAATTCCACAAAGTAACTTCAAAGTTATCTACAGAATACGTGGAAATCTTGCTAAAAGAGTACGAATTAAACTTCTTCAAACCTCAGAAGCATTGGTAATTCACATATTAAAACCTGAACTCTGCATACAAAAGAAGTTTGTCCAGTCATAAAATCTACAATGGACCTGACATATCTTAACACCAGATACGTAATTTTTACTGCGTCTTTTTTTGTTTGTTTGTTTCTTAATTGTATAATATTTCCTTCTCCCTTTCGAACAATCTGATCACACACGGACTTGTCATAGGAATATATATGAAATTAATAAAGAGGTAAGAGGTGAGAAAATAGACTTAGGTCAAGTTTAAAGGACATATTCAAGGTCAAAGTAACAATGAAGATTACTAAACCAAATAACAGAGGTAATAGTACATCTGCTTTGGTATCAAAACAAAATTTGCCAAGGAAGGTTTCATGTGATGACGAATTGTTTTTGAACGCATTAAGGTGGCTTAAACTTTCTAATTGATATCTAGGGCTTCTACAAACTTTAGGATACGCCCCAAACACGTTTTATGGATGGATAGGTTTAAAAGATGTGTTAACGTCAATTTTATGTCCTGTCTCTATAATATGTTTCGCAATAGAAGAGCTAGGTCTCCTGTTCTCACTGTTAATAGGTTCTGAAGATTCCATTTGTTTCTAGGGCCATTTAGGAATATGCTCTGAAGCCAGGCCTTACCTGCAGAGATCGATGAGTCCTCCCTATGTATGTGTGTCCACACGTACATTCAAATTGGTAAATACAGTGGGATGTGACGTCATTTTTCGCATGTTCGAAGGGCTTAGATAGATATATTGGCTTTACATTCTCTATTATTATGATATTGGCTGCATAGAAAGTCTTTTTAACAGCAGCGTTCAGTCTTTGTCTAGTTATCAATCTGCTTTGATGCCCCATATGGGGTAGCTTGATGTACACGTCTTTCTTAGGGGCGAGTTGGAGAATGGGTCTTGGTGTTCTGACTACTTTATATCTCCTGATGAACTTGTCTGGATAATTGTTATCTAACAGAGTTTGTGTCAACTTTCTTTCTTCCGCATCAAGTGTGTCTTCAGTGCATATTCGTTGGATTCTACTGAAGAGGCACTCTACTAAGGCTCTTTTGTACCGAACGGGGCAAAAACTGTGGTAATTAAGATACTGTCCTGTCCATGTAGGTTTTCTATAAATAGATCTTTTTATTGACCCATCAAGCCGTCGACTAAGCAATATGTCTAGGAAAGATAAACAGTTATCTTCCTAGCAATTAGAAAGTTTAAGCCACCTTTATGCGTTCAAAAACAATTCGTCATCACACTAAACTTTCCTTGGCAAATTTTGTTTTGATACCATAACAGATGTACTATTACCTCTGTTATTTGGTTTAGTGGTCTTCATTGTTACTTTGACCTTGAATATGTCCTTTAAACTTGACCTAAGTCTATTTTTCTCACCTCTTACCTCTTTATTAATTTCATATATATTCCTATGACAAGTCTGTGTGTGATCAGATTGTTCGAAATGTGTTGCGCAAATACATTACACGATTCAGACAAATTACGTCTTCTTATCGGTTTATCTAAATTCATAAAGGGAACTAATTGTTTTAAATTTCCTTCTCCCCCTATTACCACTGCTGTTAACTTGGCTTTAGTTCAGTTTTAATTTTAGTTGAGCTCTACTCAACCCCGTCAATTAGATTACTTTACTCAACTTGCTTATTTAATCTTATTTAAGTTTTTCACTTATTAACGAAATTCGCTATCTAAAATTGACAATTCTCATGAGAAATCTTTGAAATACTCATTTGTTGCTACGATAATTAACCATGTATATGCGATTGTACAGCTTGGGATTGAAATCGCCGAAAAGAGTAACTCTTCGCTGAGTGCCTTTTCTTTTACAAAGTAGAACGACGAGATTTTGGCAAAATGAATACGATCAGTAAATTCAGATATCTCAAAAATTAATGACGCATATTCTTTGTACACTAGTCAGTGTTTCCAGATTTCTGGAAATAAAATATATTATATCTTTGAATTGAAGATAAGAGTAAGATAAGACTGCTCACTATCGTCGATGACATTCCTAACTGTGGTCCACTAGATCACATGAAAGACCATGGTAAGCCAGAAGATGATTACATATTTGACAGATAGAAAGATTCTATGAGATCTGCATTTCGTGGATGATTTATGTCTAACGTCATACAAGCTCAAAGATCAGAAGAAAGAGTGTAGACAGGACTTCAGGTGAACATAGAGGAGACAGAGATAACGAAGATACTCAATTAACAACGTCAAACACTAATCACTGCCAATGGGAAAAATCTAAAGGAAACAGGCAGCACAGCTGAGGATGTCAAAGCTAGCCAGGATAGGAAAAGCAAGAAAAACCTTCATTACCCTAAACCCAGGGTGGAAATCTGCTGAGTTTAGCCCCGAAGAACGAGATCCAAGTTTCCAACAGTGGTTCTATAAGGCGTTTCTAACAGCTTGCAATAGAATTTAGTCAACGGCTGCCTTCTCTGGCTCCATAATGAAGATCAGACGCGTGTCAAAAAAGGATTAACAGTCAGAAACTCTGGCAATGAAACAATCAAGAATCTATCTCCGAAGAAATATGCAGAAGGAATTGGAGAATAATTGGATCGGCTGAGAAGACCATTGAGTACAATCACATGCCTAGCGGGCCGTCAAGTGGAACTTGAGTGGGAAGTGACAAGTTGGGTGTCCCAGGATAGCATGGAGGCGAATGTGTGAGGAGAAAAGAAGTTGTAGAGCCAGCTAAAAATGACTGCAGAGAACAAAGTGAAATGGCGATGTGCTTCGGTGGCACAGAGGTTAGGACGCTCGCCGACCATGCACATGGTCCGGGGTTCGATCCTCGGCCACAGACGCACTCCTTTACCTCTCTAAGCCAGTAATAAAAAGCTGGTAAAGAGGAAAGGTTGGGCATGAGGCTAGCAACCCCATCCTGTAAAAAATAAAAACTGCTAGAGATACTTCAAGCCTCTAGCTTGAAGCCCTATATTCCACTGGGAACGTGAAGGAATAAAGAAAAAAGTTTAATAATCAAATGACTTTAGCTAATACAGGAAATAATCAGTATGATTATTTTTATCACATCCTTTTTGAATAAAGCATTCTCGACATCCACTTTTACCTTTAAATTATATTAAATCTGGCCGGAAATCTGCCAAATGTAACGTTAGAAAATGTACTACAAGTTTTTTTGAAACGAGCACAGAACTGTATATCTTTTCTGCTCTAGTCAAATTAAAAATGTCCCAGTCGGAGAAATTTTTTCAGACCTGGGATATGTGGGTAAAAACGTGGGAAGTTTTTCATTCGAAAGTGGGCTATTTTCAGGAAACGATACAGGCAAAGGGGAAAAAGGTGGATGACTTTTTTCTGGAAACATTGGTAATGTGGGAAAAGATGGCGAAGATGGGAAAAGTGGGAATAAGTGTATATACCTCAGTCAAACTTAAAATTTAACAAATTACACCCAAATGATAATAAGAACTACATGTATCCATTGTGAGTTCTATGAAGGTACAGTCATACTAAGTTATTTAGCTGATTATGACACGCTTGTTTATGTTGAGGGGAACTTCAAAAACCGCAACTTCAAATACATTCTCGTGCATTCTTAGCGTGGTAAGTCAGTTAAGTATTTATTGTGCAATATCTATGTTAAGTTTATTCTAATGGACATTGGTTTGTAAAGTATACTTACGATCATACTAAGTTGTTGGTGTCAGTTTGCATCTTTTGATAGCGGGAGCCTACACCTGAATGTTTCTGGGTTGTACACACAGCAAGTTTGGCCGATATTGGGTAGACTGTTGAAATCGTTTCTTAGTGATTTATTCCTTATTGGTGTTTATGGTGGCTTTCATAAACCATCAGACTTCAAAAAGTTTTCCTATGACATGGAACATTTATATGCACGTAGTCTGCATATCAGTGATAGACATATGGGCTTCCGTCTTCACGGCTACATTTGTGATAAACCTGCAAGATCAGATGTAGTCTTTATAGCCGGCCACAACATCCGGAAAGGGTGTGAAGTGTGTATAATGCCAACTACACAATCGCTTATGTTGAGTAGTTCTGATGACTTCCCCAACACAGCACATTCAGTAGACAGTGTTTATCTTAATTTTATATTTTTCATAGGGAAATTTTATTCTCTCATGTGATCCGTTAAAATCTTAGTAATTCATCTGCATTAGTTGTTAAACAGAACAAAGGTATCATCAAATTGATTTTAGAATGCATCCGAGTGGTTTGTTAACTGTTTCAGAGTAAAAATTAGATTTTCGTTAAGAAATAACATCAGTTAAGGAAGTTATTGGGGACCAGAAAGTACTGGACAGGTTTTCTGTCCTACGTTGGGACACTTCAACAGTGCGAATCCACGATCCTACCAAGAGTCGAACCCTCAACTTTCAGGTTACGAGACTAAGCTAGTTGGTGTTCCAATCACTTGGGCCAGAATTTAGTGACCCATGAATTCTAACTCTGTCATAATGTGACACAGCTCTACCCTCAGTCAGTGTCTTCGATGACCATCCACTCCACCTTGATAAGGTGGACCCCAGTGGACATGACCTCCTACTACAGCTTGACGACATCCATCAAGTAGTAATGAATAGGCTGATGTCTGATATTTGGGCTATGGGATTATTTTCATTAGTTAGATTTTCTTCACGTACCAGCAGCAGTTAGGGTGTTCACTGAAGGCCAGGGTACCATTTTGGCGTCATTATGAGTCTTAAGTCGCTATGATTTTCTGTAAACATACTCAGCTATTTTTGGCCTTAATCGACTTTGACAAATAACTTGCGATAGAATACACTTGCGTTACATGCCCTTTACATATAATCTAGTCAATAAGGTAGATTTAGTTGGACAAGTGTATCAACTGACTAAATCTCTTTAGGTAGCACTTCGTACTAAACCGGTTTATTAGTCATCCGGTAGATCTACTGCATACCAGAGGTTTTGTGAATTCAAATTTGGTAAGAATTAAAATTCTAGTTCCGAACTTAAAAAAAAGTGTGGCATGGATTCCAATACTAGTTGGCAGTATGAAAGGAATTCTGAAGAGGATAAAACGGTTCGAGTCTCATTATTACCAAGTAACCAAATTTAAGTAGTCTTCATTGCCAACTATCACAACTTATTATCGGTCCTGTTGTAAGGGGAGAAGGTAAGGGACTTGAAAACAGACCTTTTAACTGAGGAAAATCACACCACATTTATACACTTTTAGCCACATTTCTGGTTGGCTAAGTCAGCAGAAAATAAACTGTTCTGAATGGCAGTTGATTTTCTGAAGGTTAAACCTTGAGATTGTCTCTTAACCACAAAGTAATCTAGATCAACATCTGAGAAATAAACGCTTCTACTTCTGTACCCGTTGTCTTAAAATATTGTTCTCAGATTTGGCTACTTCCTATCAATCTGCGTCTATATACTACTGGTAAATCTTGTCAGGAAGAACGGACGAGGATGTCAAATCGAGAATCGGGAAGGCGAGAAACAAACACATTCATCAACCTGAAACCAATCTGCAAATCTTCGTCACTCAGCCACACTCAACATCAAGATTCGGATTTTCAATACAAACGTCAAGTCAGTCAGTTCTTCTATACGGATCAGAAACTTGGCCAGTGTGTCACAAAGAATATTTCCAACAGCCTGTTGCAGACCTTTATCAACAACTGTCTTCGCTGGCTCTATACTGAAGATCAGATGACCGGAAAGAACAAGAACCAACAAGAAACTATGGGAACAAACAAAACAAGAACCAATCGCCCAACAAATATGCATGAGAAAGTGGGGATGGATTGGACACTCGCTGAGCTGAAGAGGCCGTTGGGTGACATCGCGCGTCAGGCCAGTGCTTGAGTGGAACCCGAAAGGGAAGTGGCGAGTGGAACGTGCAAGGGTGACATGGAGGGGATCGTGTGAAGAGGAGCTGAAACAGTATGGATTAACATGGATGCGGGTGAAAAGTACAGGAGAAGACAGAAGCAAGTGGAGGCGTGTAGTTGAAGCCATATGTTCCACTAGGAACCCAAGAGAACAATAATAATAAATCTTGTCAGTACCACACGCCACACAACGAGTGGTTACTTACACACCCTAGATTCGTGAACAGAATGTTTAAATGACTTGTGATTCAGTGACTACCTATATAAGATTAGTCGCAGAAAATTTTGAAGACATATGCCACAGATGGAACTCGATTCACTGTGCACCCCATCTATGATTATAAATTTCATGGTGAGACTCAAAAGTTACACTTATAGACACGGCCTTCAGTGGAAATATTTTCTCCTACAGACATTCAAGATACATTCCATTTTTTGTTGTGTACTCGTTTGGACATTATAATTAAGTAGCATTATTTCTCGCCTAATTTATTATTATTATATGAGTAGTTTTTAGAAATCAGTCAACCAAACAACAATAGGAGAGATTTTTTTTTTCAAGGAAAATTAATCACTTCCTCCTTCATATTATTATTATTTAGTTTCTTTTGATTTTACTTCAGGCAATAAAAATTTCACTGAAAAGCTTGTTTAATTAAATATTCAACTAGATGTGTTTTCCGCCTTTCTTCTATAATCATCTGATTATGTCTTGAATTGGTGACTGAAAAGAAATAGAGATTGAAGTCCAGTTGACTGAAACACCTCAAAAGCAGCTTGAAGGATGTTATTTAAACTTGAATAAAGAATAAGATTTTTAAAATCGTTATGAATGCAAATAGTTTTGGACGATTAAAGCTATTCCGAATGATACTACATACAGTCAACAAACAAGTTTGGAGACACACACAGTTTGAATAAAGTGAAGACTGTGGTGTGTATCATCGTTTAATTCGACGGCTGCTCACCAACTGCGTATAGCCTAAATAACTGAAGTTTACATACAGAACAATTTCAATATAATTACATTGTTCAGGAGAGCCAGGACTCATTGCAGCACTCCCGCCTTGAGGAAAATTGAAGAAAATCATCTTATGGACGTCTTCCAAAGAAATGGATACCCACGAAACTTCATCAAAAGACATCTACCCCCAGCTCAACCAACCAAATCAAAGGCCACCAGCGAAAACACAAAGAAAGTCGTCCTACCGTATATAAAAGATATCTCCGAAATCACTGCAAGACTATTCAAACCTTTTGGAATCGACGTCGCTCATAAACCAACAAGGTCACTACACTCAGTTCTATGTAAACCAAAGGACTCAACGGCAAAAGAAGACAAAACTAACGTCATCTACAAGATAAGTTGCAACGACTGCGACAAACATTACATTGGTCAAAGTGGACGCCCTCTTCGTCTCCGCATTCACGAACACAAACTAGCTGTCAAAAGACACGACATACACTCCCTCATATCACTACATGCAGACAACCACGGGTACCAATTCGACTGGGACAATGTTCAAATCTTAGACAAAGGGAACTGCAGAAATGCCAGAGAATTCCTAGAGGCCTGGTATTCAAATGAATCAGCAATCAATAGACACATAGAGATTGACAAAATATACCAATCCATACGAAGAAATTCACACAAAAACAAAGTCAAACTTCAGGTCAAGGAAACAGCCAACACCAAAACAAGTGAACTAGAAAGTGAGAAGTCACACAAAAACAACCAATCACGTTCAAGGTTAGCAGAAGGAATGACTAACGACATTCAGACCAAAGAAGCAGCCAGCACCGAGACAAGCAAACTAGGGGATGAAATGTCACACGAAAACAACCAATCACGTTCAAGGTTACTAGAAGAGATGACTAATAAACTCATAGAGAATTCTAAAAGCTCACTTCACATCGAAGTATGCGCTGAAGATGTTGCTCAGTAGAGCAATGAAAGCTTCGCAACCAAACCATCCAGCTCAGAGAACACAACCACACCAAAATCATCCACCTGAGCTACAAATCTTCTCTATTATATCTAAATTACAAATGTTACATGATGTCAGTTGACAAGAGACTCGAAACGCAATACACAGTGTAAAACTATTTACCACTGGTTGATTGGAGTGAGTACCATGCATATCGACAGCAGTGTATGCTAGCCAGATCAAGGTCATCTAACCACACAGTGCTCAGAAATTATACTTAAATAGCTTATACCCAGGAAATTCAAGTTTGGACAAGAAATAAATGGTTGGATACAAATACAAAAGAGTTCCATGATAAAGACAAGACGTAGACACGATGATGAGTAACTAAGAAGCTGAGTGACAATGTAGTGAGTTCAGTACAAATCATAGAAACAAGATACAAGTAAAAATACATTGCGACTATGGCGTACTGAAGATGATTCCGATTACTATGCTAGAGTACATCGACGTTTTCACGTTCTAATATGTGATGACGCTGTACACAGTCAACAACGAACAACGTTGTTTTAAGAAGCACGAGCGGAAACTTGAAAAGACGTATTATTAACGAAATCGAATTTCAAAAATGCGCGAGGTTAACGAAAAAGTGCATATATATATATATATAACAAACGAAAAGCAATATTCAACAATATACAATGTCAAGTATTCGACAAGCAAAAGTAAAATTAGTTTGTGTAAGCGTATAACATGCGTACATGAATTAGTATTATAAGCGTACAGTTAGGCTTAATATAAGGGTGCTACACAGCGAAAGGGATGAAGAGGTTAAAGCGAAAGATTATGTAGTCAAATGAATAAGAGATTGAAGACATCGAGTTACCAGATCAAGGAAATACTGGTAACTGCTTCTGCCAGTGTCTAGGTCTAATTACACTGGACTTAGTGCTGTCTTTAGAAGACCTTCACCAACAGTGTGCAATAACCAACGCGAAAAACCAAAACACAGATTGATGACTCTAGAATCTTTTATTCTTGTACCAATATGGAACCAACAATAAGGTTATTATACACAAAGTCTAAGAGTAAATGTCATAACAATTAATCACAATAATACTTCTGATAGTATTTCTCCGTCTTCTAACTAACAGCGAACGATGGAACGATGATTGCAGTATCGATGACTCCTGCCAAAATATGGAGTTGGTTTTGAGTAAACAACCATGAATTGATCGTTCATTCTTCAACTACATTGACAGCTTCTTTCTGAACAGATGAATCGTGTTTTGGGAATTAGACAGTAATTGCTTCGGCAAACTTGAGGAGGATTTTACCTCTTCTCTCTATTGATAATTCTGAAGGATTTCGTGATATCCACCTCATGTTCCGTATTGACGAGATGCCTAGCAATGACATTATTTCATTTTGATGGGTCATAAAATACTTCCATCCTACTTATCCCAATCGTTATGCAAGACAACATAAATTTACATGTTACCAAGGTAACAAAGTAAATTGTCAATATTGCGAAAAAATTTGAAGAAAAATGTTAGCTAGAATTTTGCCTTAAGACTGACTTATGTTTTTTTTCAACAATAATGGTAACTTTATTCTGAGAAATGTATTTACACCCAATGCAGAAGTTCCAGCGAGTTTCATTGCAAGGCGTTTACTCCTTGTACAAAATCTCCAAATAATGTAATAATCAATAATAATATCATCTCAAGCAATATTGTTCCACCCGAAGCTTGCTCCAGTACTATTTCACAATGTTCTTACTCCATTTTCTTCAAAACGTCCCTGACAGTGAGTAGAAACGTATTCGAAAAGATTATACCGGTTAGAACTGTGACTCATGAAAACAATATTGAACGGAGTAAACAGGATGCACTTTGATGATTAGGAAATTTAGTTAGCTTGGTTATTTTAGCAGGCCACCTTAGTTACAAGTTACGTATTTTATACAAATCGTAGGACAGTTTTGAATATGATCAAAATGAAATATCTTCAGAATATTTGTGACAGTACTGTATACCTAGAAATAGATTACAGATGCTTCATTATTGATCAGTATGATAAATGAGGTGTAAATAAAAACGTAACGCATAACTACATTACAGTAACCGCACAACAGCCAGCTACAAATGAAAAGTACATATGTAGTTACCTTTAAAGGAGTCTGATGAGGCAGACTGCTCAAAAATTCTTCATATGAATGACACCACGTCCGACTCTTCCCACCAGTCAAACCAAATCAAGAATTGTGAAGTTATTTATCATTTTTATTATTCCTACAGTTATCATGTGGAACATAAGACTTCAGCAGCGCATCTCTGTATCACTCTGTTCTCTGTTGTCTTTTTTGTTGGCTGAGCGATCACCTAAATGCCTTCACTACTCCTCCAACTATCTGCTATATGTCACTCTTAGGTCCATGCCTAAATAATCTTTTCTCATTCGGGTCCCACTTTTGAGCCTGACACGTGATTTCACTCACTGTTCTCCCCTGCCTATGTTCATTCCGTCCATCTTTACTTATGCATATCTGCTGGGTGATAAGCTCTTCACTGGTTAGCTGAGAGAGTTCTTTGTTGCTTATCCTCTTTCATCACCCATCTGATCTACACCATCTTGAAAAGGGAGAAGCTGATGACAGTTATATTTTGTTCTGTGTGCCAAGTGCTGTAGATTTCCACACTAATTTCAGAGCAGTGAAGCTCTGTAATGCTGCCTGCCTTTGACATACCCATTCGTGTCGCCCTCAATTGATGCGATATACTCCCTAGATAGTTTGGAGAAGTGATCTCCTTTGAATTTCTCCTGTTGATAGTGATTGCTGCCTGTTGTTGTAAGTTGTCAGTTATATTCATCACCTCTGTCTTCTCTACGTTTACTTGAAGTCCTGTCTTTGCCACCTGTTCCTTCACCATGTAGGCTTTCACCTGTAGATCTTCGAGTTTGTGTGACATTGGACATGAATCATCTACGAAATGAAGATCTCTGAGAGGCTGGTTGTCAGTCCCACATATGTCTGTTTACTCTGTCCCCGCAGTTTTTGGCATGATGCAGACCACCACAATCAAGAATATCATTAGTGATAGTAGGTAACCTTGTCTTTCTCTCATCTTCACTCCGAATGCTTCACTTTTTCTTCTGTTGTGAATCATTTGACTTGCGGCATCATCAAATATCTATTGAATGAGGTTTTTAAATATTTGTAGTGCTTGACTTCGTAGTGTTGAAGTGGATGTCAAACTGCTTCACAAATGATGCTATCAGAAGCCTTTTCAAAGTCGAATCAGTTCAGCTAGAGAGCTTACTACAATGTTGTATTCTATTCCATAAGATTATCAGATAACATTATCATTGGATTCTGACTTCAGTTGGATTATTTACTTAAAAGAGGTTCAAACGTGTTTATCAATCGAAACACTGAACATCTTAATGCAGATATGGTTTTCAAAAAATAAGACTTTTTAAATTTATCTACAACATTGTGAGTTGCACTGGGCAGAAAGCTGATTTGCCATATATTTGATTGGGAATTTTAGTTCTCTTGGGACAAAAAACTAAATAAAAGTACAACATAAATGTTCATTACTAATACTTTTTTAAAATTTGTTTGAATAAAGTTAATATGAAGTGTAGAAACCTAGAAAAATCTCTTTTTGTTAACTCAACATATTCATGTATATGACAAAACAAAATAATGGAAGCTATTTTCTTTTTATTCAGTTACATTAATTTAAAATCATTTTAAAAATATCAGTACCTAGAAAGAAACCTCAGAGGCTGAAATCATAGAACTCGGTGATATGTCTGACGTCATTGTACACGTGGCCACTGATGTAACGAAAAAGGAAGCACTACTTGTAAGTATTATTTCCCTTCCAAATGCATTTGTCTGATATTCCATTAGTTCTTACAGTCATCTAAAATATGCGGGAATCAAAGTCAGGCAAAGATATAGTGATTTTGAAGAAAGAAATTCAACTTACTAGTCACTAAGTAAGCAGTCACCATTCAAACAGGTATTTGTCATTTGATTCCACAAACCATAGAATGTAACTTTAAACCTCATTGGTGTCTAGAGGAGGATTCTTCGACATTGTTCTACTCCTTCCACAAATTATAACGAAGAAAGAGTTATTGAATTGGTAGGATATAAAACTTTAATTTGATTCTGACTCAATGGACAAGTAGTAATGCAAACATTCAAAATTAAAATATTTGAAGGCATACATCGCAGTTTGATCAGGGGTATGCATCTCTGAATTATTTGGAACCATAGTGAAACATCTACCCAGCGTTCTAAGAATTTTGGAAGATTTTCTGGCGTATCATTTCTCAGTAAAAAAACTCCTAAAATCTGAACAAGTAAGAGGTGGTATTTTGGCTAAAATCCAGTCCTAGCATCCATTATTCTAAAAACTTCACATAAAAATAGGAAATATTTTCTAGGTAGTGCTTCGCTCAACAGTCGAAAATACAATGATCAGGTTGCATGGAATGCACTGATTCGTGTCTAATAACAATTCAGTGGTCAAATATATGGACAGATTAAAGAGATGCCTATGGAATCAGCCATATCTGGACTGGTTGCAGAAGCTGTTAGATAAAGGTTTCTACAAAAACCCAAAACTGCAATATGTATACTTTACGTGGATGACACGTTCGTGATAACTAGAAGAATTGATTTAGATTACACTCGCAACCGAATTAACAACATGTTCTATGATATCCCATTTATAAGAGAAGAGGGACTGGAGAATAGTATTCCACTTTTAGATATTTTAAGCAAGCAAATCAGCGCAAGAAAATTATAAAATCTAGAGTGCAGAATATCAACTCATCCGAATCAAACACTCAGTTACAACCATAGAATTTCAACAGAACACAAACGGGGTTGTATGCAGTCATAATTCTAAAGGGCCAACAAACACTTCAACATTCCTGTCTTGAGTTGAACAGGGGAGAAATATCCTATGACCATCTTCCAGAAACATAGATTTCCACGAAACTGTCGAAAGATGACCACTCTCAAGCAAAATGACAGTTTCGAAATCATTCAATAAGATCACAAGGAAAATCTCCCTGGCGTAAATATAGAACCTCTTTGAAGTGACTGCAAGGTTTCAGTAGAAATCTTTTGAAATAGATATCAACCACAAGTCAACACAATAATTTCAATCTATACTGTATCAACCAAAAGACTCAAAGATAAAACCAATATTATCTACAGAATAATTTGTGACAACGGTGAAAAGCATTATGCTGGTCAAAGTGGACATTCTCTTCTTTTTCGCATCCAGGAACATTAACTGACTGTTGAAAGACATGATATCCACTCCTTCATATCAATGCATGCAGACACCTACGGACATCTGTTCGATTGTAAGATGTACAAATCGTAGACAAAGGAAAAATCAAAACATGCTGCGCGATTTCTAGAAGCCTAATACACATTTACAAGGATCAGATTTATAAATCAATAAAAAGGAAGTCACATGAACAGAAAGTCAACTATCAGATCAACAAAATAACTTCTAAACATGCAAGTGGACAAGAGATTGAGAAAATCTCAGGAGACAACCAATCACGGTGAAGGTGACTAGGAGTGAAGGCTAGTTAACGCACACAACATTCTAAAAGCTGATTTCATATTAAAGTGTGAGCTGAGGATGTTGCCTGGGAACCATTCAGCTCAGAGAACAGAACACCAAAGTGTTATCCCCCCCTAGATGACTGTAATAGAATTGTCACCTTTTATTACTTACTAAAAGATACATTATTTCGACCAAGTAAAATAATCGACGGAACGTCAACATTTCTGTGAAATATACTAGTGAACTGACAGATATCGACATAGAGCATTTCCAATGAAGAATGCAGAAACAACAAGTGCGTCTGAAGAATATGTTTTGGAAATAAATTTTCACTAAAACTAAATCACATATATCCTATTGTGATTGCCTCATTTTGAATCAGATATATTCAGGAGATTATAGGAAATAAATTGACAGACGAAGTTTGAAAATGAATTAAGTAGTCTCAGTTATAATATTCTCAATATTTACACAATGTAGTTACATCAGCCCTCGAAAAAAGGATGATTGATAACTAAATAAGAAAAATGATCACGTTGAAAGTTGACTAACAACCAGTAAGACCTTTTTAAATCCAGCCAGTAAGGACAATGAACACATAATTACGTAGGTATATGGAACGAGACTTTATGGATGCTTCTCGTGCAACGGTGTCTTAATTTCACATGTGAGTGGGAGTGGAAACTGAAATGCCGATTAAATAAAGAGGAATCCAGTCTGCATATTTAGTCAAGGCATGAGTAAGTGAATCAAAGATATCTGTGTATAGAGTTGACGAAAGGTATTTCTTTTCTTATTTAAACAGTTTTTAGAGAAAATAATCACTAACTCAATACAACACCAAATGAAGCAGTTTTATGCTTAGCTAGAAATCAATACAACTTCTGCATAAAATGTTTCGAACAGTAACTTTCACAGTTGGAATCCAAAACATCTTTCCTGATATAATCACTATCACTCATAGGGACTTTAAAACACTGAGACATAGAACAAGTGAGAAGTCTGGTACATTACTTTTAAGTGCATATCCCATCATCAGCTTTGTAGAACCACACGGCTTACAACCAAGAAGCGTAGAACTGTTTGACTGTTACGCCTTCGAATTATCCTATATAAAAATTCAGAGATGCTTTGACAATGACTTTCTTTACATGCAGCAGATTTTAACAGTTCTAGTTTCAGAATAATTTCCGGTCAAGGGTCAAAATCATATACTAGATTAAATCTAACCTATCAAAGGGAGTAAAATCAAGACATCTGGGTATAGCCGAGACACTAGCCATCCAAAAACTCAAACCCACACTTTGTATCCAAAAGAAATACGTCCATCCCTTGTCCCTGTTTTGGCCATCATAAACAGGCAATTCTTTTAATAGTGACTATCCCATTACCTTTCTTATCCAAACTTCCTGTTTATTCATGTTATTTTTAAGTTTTTATTAATCCATTTTTACACTACCATATTTTCATATCCGAACTTCCTGTCTATTTTGTCATTTTATTATTTCTACATATTTAATCCCTAATTGCATAAACAATTATTCATCACATTAGTTATGATCCCACTAAATTTTTTGTCCAAACATCCTGTATATTTTTGTTATATCTACCTTTCTAACCTCTAATTTCACAATATGTCAACCTCCTCAGTAATTATGATGCTACTTTGTTTGAGTTTTATCCATCCGTGCATGTGACCACTTCAGTGTGCATATATCAGTTTACCTGCTCCTGCGCAGCTAGGTAATTAGGTCGTTCTATGCGGATCTTATCAAAACGTGTTAGAGAACATCATCCAACATGGCTGTAAAGAGGAGGCACCGGTTCAATTGGAAGCGCCATAACTAAACACCTCGTCAATATCTGTCACAGCATCTCAACTGACTCATCATTCACAGTCATTTACAAAGTAAACAAAAACCCACCAAAGGCAGTGTGTTCCCGACTTCTTTGTACTGCAGAAGCTCCCGCCATATGCATCGAAAAGCCGGAGCTATGCGTTCAAAAGAAACTAGTTCAGCCTTTAGAAGTACCATAGAACTAGTCCGGTATGTTCCCTTAACCTTCAGTTTTCTGTTTTGTTCGCTGTCTATTTCTCTCTCTTTGTCTTTATTCAATTCATCCCATTTTTTCAGTTATAAAATCAGTCATTTTAAGTTTGTTTCCACGCTCCTCCTGCTCACATTTGTAATCCGTTTAAAATAACTACTTTACACTTATATTCTAATCCTGTGTAATTTTTGTTTCTATGTTTCTTGTAATCTATATTCACACCTCCTAATTTACATTTCAAGCTGAAAATTATTATTTCAATTTGTTTCCATGCTCATTTTGCTCACATGTGTAATTCTTTCAATCCATGAGTAATTTTTGTTCCTAAGCCTCTTGTAATTCATATCAAGCTGGAAATAATTGTCACCTTTTGTTCGTCGTTAAAATTATTTCTCCACTTATTAACTATTAATTTTGCATACGTTGTAACTGTTTTCTAGTGTCATGTAATCTTGTCTCTAAGCCCCTTGTAATCTATATTCATACCTTCAAACTTCCATATCAAGTTGAATATTATTATCTCCTTCGTTACTATGTGGAATTAAATAAATAATAATTTTGTCCATGTAAACTTATGTATATAAATGCGATTGTACAGCTTTTGAGAATGAAATCGCCGAAAATATATCTTTGCTGAACTTCTTGTTCTTTTCCCTCTAATGTCCCGATGGATATTTCCGAAGATTTTATCCTTCCCCTGTGTTTATTAGTTTAACCCTTGACCGGAAATTATTCTAGAACTTTCCCACCCATTTATTATTGTAGTGTTACTAATTTGACCTGTGACCTGAAATATTTTTAGAATAATACTACAACCTATCTACCTTTCAATATTCTGTATCCGATCTTAGTGTTTGTTACACTTTGTAATTTTATTAATTTGACCCTTGACCAGAAATTATTTTGGGACTTTCCCACCCAGTTCTAGTTTCACGAAATTCTATTTTATTTTGATTACAGCTTGATTTCATACCATTTCCATTTATACTATCCGGACATATTATTTATGATGTTATCCCTTTTCTTTAAGAAATATTGTACTTTTTCATTTAAGAATTTCTTATTTCACAAGGAATTATTAAGATGCAGGTGATAGACTTGAGGAGAGATTTAATTGAATATCAAGTTTGCTTTCATCATCAACTGACATCAGTCGGTAGAAATACTGGATATCTGTTCCATTCTGATCTAGAACCCTTTAGCATTTGCTTACTGATTATAATATGAGGGACAGATTCTAAGACAGTCAGGTTAAAATACCTGGGATTTCATCATTTAAGCTAGTACACCAGAATCCTGTGGTACAATTCCAGTGTTAGGATGGATACTTATCGGTAACATAAGACTGAGATAGCACTATATTTTTATTTTTTTATTACAGCTTGATGCCATACCGTATTTTCAGTACAAGTATGGAATTTCCAGCATGTGATGTCGGTAGTCCAAATTTTGCAGGCCGACTAGAGATATCGGGTGTGCGTCGGCGGGGAATCGAACCCCGGACCATGTGCATGGTCGGCGAGAGTCCTAACCACTGTGCCACCGATGCACACTGTCTTAATACCAAATTGAAAAAAAATGGACTTTACTTCACGTTTAAGCTGATGAGAACGTGCTGTTCTATGAAACAAATTCACCCTTAATTAGCGACACATTCAACCGATCTGAATATTTACAACTATTTTAAGTAAATGTAACAATGTCGATCACATTGAAAATGTTACAAAATGAGATGCACTGAACCAATCTTAGTGCTGAAAATCAAAATGCAAGCGTGGAGGGTGAATTAGAATCCGGTACTTAGCATTCCAGTAACAGGCAAGCTAGGCATCACTATCCACCACAATTTTTACAGTTGACTAAATAAATCCAGAAAAATGGATATCTGTTATCCACCATTATAACATCATTTGTGTGTTTGTTTATTTTTCACCATTTGAACAGTTATTGCCTTAAAATGTACCCATTTTATTTTATGATTCTTCAAGCCAATATTTTATACATAAACCGTTTCGATTTGGAAACAAAATATGTTCCTTGGAGCCGAAGAAAGAATTATTCCGCCTATATATATACACGAATATTTATGTGTTTGATTTTAGGTGATGAAAATCAAATTCATACCCTCATTTTTTGAAGTAAGCGTCTATAAACATCTCTAAGACATATGCTGCATTGTATTAATCCTGATAAGTTTTATGGCAAAATTTTAATTGTATTTTATGAAGACACAGCAATCCAGATGTCGCGTAATAACTTTTAGATAATTATACAAGAATATGGCGTCAAGAAATTTATAAAAATGTCATAAACATTGGAACATATTTCTGTGAAATGAAACGAATCTTGTTAAAGTATCAATAAATGGTTAGTTTGACTCTTGTGTTCAGTAGCTTATGGTTTTGTTTTCATATAAGAGGCTATCAACGCTAAGTTAGGGCGAATCAAATGTCAAAATGTTTTTCGTTTATCATTTGCATACTACTTAAACTATTATCATTTAGTGTCAAAACCAGACATTTACTCATTGAGGTTTTCAGGTCATGATTAACAGTTGTAAAACTGAATGATATAGTGAGAAATTCCTTTCCCATATTAAGTTTAAAACAATTAACAACTGTGAAAAGGCAGTATTAAATGAATTCATAAACTTCGGTAGAACTCGTCAACTGAATACCCCTCTACAAACAATGCTATTAATACAATTTTTTAAGGTTAAGCACATACAAACTCGTCCGAAAGTGACATGGAGGAGGTCGTGTGAGGAGGAAGATGAGGAGATGAGAGATTATGGGTAATCGTGGACTCACTTGAATAGGGCAGCCGAAAATGGAAGAAAGTAGGGATGTGTTGTTGAAGCCCTAAGTTCCACAGGGACCCCAAGGGAATAATCATAAATAAAATAGATACAAACACATCAAGACTATGACAACAAACAAGTGTCAGTTTGAACAAATATACGATCCATAAGTGGTGAGTAACAATCTGTTAACGTCATTTTGAAGTGAATAATATTCATCAAAGCATATATTAAAATATAAACTGAAGTTACTGTGGTAGATTTGTTCCAACCTAGGATGAAACAGCTGTTGAGTACTTCCTGGTTTTCAATGGTTCTCTAACTGATATCACTCCGTGGTCAAACTCGTATAAACGCACCTAATGCTTACAAACCAAATCCTTGAAAAGTAGTCCGATGCTCACTAGTGACTAACTATAGGATATAGTTTCCTGGAGTTCTAGTGAGAAGTCGTGACCGGTGAGGTCCATCCAGTCACGTGTGAGGATAAATGTCTCACTGAAGACATTGGTTGGGGTTACGCTAAATCACGAATTGGTAGAAGTTAGAATTCATGGGCTGGCTACTGAATCGGGTCTCAGTGGCTGAATGGCATACGAGCTTGCTTTGTTACCGGAAGGTCTTGGCTTCGAACCCTGGGGGTGAGTGCGCACTGCCGATGATTCCCAAACTAGGATGAAACAGCTGTCCAGTGCTCCCTGGTTTTCAGCAGTTCTCTAACTGATATCAATCCGTGGGCAAACTAGTATAAACAGTTACAAACACCTAGATATGCGTTGGTGGCACAGCGGTTAGGACGCTCGTCGACCATGCACATGGTCCGGGGTTCGATCCCCGGCCGACTCACCCCTTTACCTCGCTAAGATAGAAATAACGCTGGTGAAGAGGAAAGGCTGGGCATGAGGCTAGCAACCCCATCCTGTAAAAATAATCATCACTGCTACAGAAATTTCAAGCCACTAGCTTGGAACCCTATGTTCCACTGGGAACGTGAAGGAATAAAAAAAAGATATGATGAAATCGAAATACAAAGAACCTTCGTGGAAAAAAAACAAATAAATTTGTGAGTCACAATTGATTAGATATATGAATTGAATAACTAAATAAATACAGGTCAACCTAAAGTTCAATAGACGTGTGTCAAATAGATGATAGGAAAATAAA
The DNA here is from genome assembly GCA_944472155.2 of Trichobilharzia szidati. Classification (NCBI taxonomy): domain Eukaryota; kingdom Metazoa; phylum Platyhelminthes; class Trematoda; order Strigeidida; family Schistosomatidae; genus Trichobilharzia; species Trichobilharzia szidati. The sequence continues at coordinate 56,306,747 of OX235271.1, read as the reverse complement.
GTGCATTCGGAAACGTGAATACGTGAATATAATATGATGGAGACATAAGATGAGTAAAATGTTGTCAAAATAATAGACTTGATAAAATGTTACAATATGATAACATAAAGTGGAATAAAATAAAAACAAAATGGAACAAGGAATAAGGAAGGATAACAAAGTTGTTATGTGAATTCCATAGTAAAATCAAGATCACGGTAACGAAAGAGATCGTAGAAATTGTTTCTGTACAAAAAGTTTTGGCTTAATGTTATAAATTTCCAAGGCCTCTGCTGTACAAAGCAAATACACTAATGTCCCTTTCGACAAACTTTGTTGGACTTTGTAGACTATGCTAAACGACCTGTCGGATGTTGCGTGGTCAGTATCTACAATGTGTTGCAATATCGATTAATTAATACCTCTACGTTCTCCTTTGCTCAGCCAAACTGGGAGGTGTTCTCGATCACGGAGGGATAAGTTTCTCGACAAAAGTCCTATGTACCTAGATCCACAAGAGCAGGTGAACATAAAAATAGATATAAAACACATAAATAAATTCAGCATACGTTAGCCATGTAAGACTAAATAACAAGATTTTAGTATGTCTGATTTAAACTCATATGATAGTCTCAACACTCTTCAGCAAGATTAATACCCAACTATTATTTTCGTTTTGTGAATATACTAAGAAGACGAACAGTATGTTAGATAAATTAATGATAATACTACTACTAATAATAATGAAAAAACTCTGTAAATAGAAAAAGGAAGGGAAGAAAAATGGTAAATAAAATGGTAAAATAAAAGTATGCTACCAAGGAAAATTTAGACTAACTACTGCTTCCTTTTGTACACACAGATCCGGTTTCTTTAATCTGATTACTCAGGCTTCGGCGAAACCAACAACTTTTTTTATTACCTTGCTTATTAACAACTTTAAAGCTTCTAATCAGTGTCGCCATATTATAAATATTATTGTTTCCTTTAATTCGTAGAGGAACATAGGGTTTCAGCTGCACGTCTCCATTGCGTTCGGTTCTCTGCCAACGATTTTACCTAACTCCACGTCCGCCCACATGCTTTCATCTCCTCCTACAAGTCACCCTTGCACTTACGACCAACTCGCCGCTTCCCTTTCGGGTTCCACTCGAGCAATGGCTTGTCTAGTGATGTCACTTGATGGTTTCCTCAGAGCATGGCCAATCCGTCTCCATTTCTTCCTGCATATTTGTTACACAATTGATTCCTGGTCGGTTCGTTCCCAGAGATCTCTGTTGCTGATCTTTTCTGGTCAGCCATCTGATCTTGAGTATTGAGCGAAGACAACTGTTGATGAAGGTCTGTAATTGGTTCAAAGTGTCCTTCATGACGTGGCGCCAAGTCTGTGATCCATATAGTATCACTGACTTCACATTGGAGTTGAAAATCCGGATCTTATTTTTCATGCGGAGTGGTGTTGATCTATCTCCACACAGACTTGAAAGTAATGAGAGCTTACCTTGCTTTTCCGATCCTCGCTTTGCTATCATCGTCAGTTCCGTTCTCCTGTAGTTGAAACGATGCTTCCCAGGTAGGTGAGTAAATGAAGTTGCTTCTTTGATATTTCTCCCACTTATGCAGATTGTTGTCTGTTGTTGTTGTTGCTGCTGGTGGTGGTGTTAACCAGGAATCTTCATCACCTCTGTCTTCTCTATGTTCATCTGAAGTCCTATCTTTGATGCTTCTTCTGCCAACTTGTTGATTTTCGCTTGCATATCTTCCAGTTTGTGGGAAATCAGACATATGTCATCATCGACGAAGTCCAGATCCTCCACGTCTTTTGCGTGAGTCCAATTTATGCCTGTTTCTTCATTGCTAGCTGTCTGTCGCATTATCCAGTCTACTGTAATCAGGAAAATAATTGGCGATAGTAGGCAGCCTTGTCTTACTCCCGTTTTCACTACGAAGGATTCCGTGAGTTTACCGTTGTGAATTACTTGGCATGCAGCATTGTCGTACAACTGTTGGATGAGATGTATAATTGTCGATGGCACCCGTTGTAGCGAAGTAGTTGCCAAAGCACCTCTCGATCGACACTGTCGAAGACATTTTCAAAATCAATGAAGTTGAGATAGAGAGGTGACTGCCACTCCAAGCTTTGTTCAATGATGATCCGCAATGTGGCGATCTGACCAATGCATGACTTGTTTCTCCTGAATCCAGCCTGTTCCGGTCGAAGTTTTTCATCCAGGTTGTCATGTTTGGTTCTCTCCAGGATGATGCGGCTTAGTATTTTGCTTGGGACGGACAGGAGCATAATTCCACGCCAGTTCTTGCATTGACTTAAGTCTCATTTTTTGGCAGTTTGAATAAGTAGCCTTTTTTTCAATCCGCAGGTACCTTGCCCACTTTCCACACCTTCTCCAGTAGTGGTGTCATCAGGTCCGCTGATATCTCTGGGTCCATTATCAGTGCTTCTGTGGGGAGTCCGTCTGATCCTGCTGCCTTCTCAGCCTTTAGCACCGTGATTGCCTTCAGGACTTCTGATTTCGTTAGGGGGTTGGTGTTCACTGGTAGCTCTGTCTCCGTTGTTGGTATTATTGAGCTCATTGTAGGTGGTGGTCGATTTAGGAGTCTTTTGAAGTGTTCAGTCCAGTGTTTCCTTTGCTCCACCTCTTTCGTGATTTACTTTCCACTGTCATACTTCACTGGCTTTATTTGTGTTGATCTTTTTCCCGATAGGATCCTAGTTGTTTGGTAGAGTGTTGCGAGGTCTCCTTTGCCTGCAGCTTGTTCTGCTTCACTTGCCATAGCTTCATAATATTTCCTTTTGTCTTCCCTGGCACTTTTCTTTACTCTTTGTTCAGTGTATTGTAGCTTCCACCCAACCTTTATTTTTGTTGCTCGTCAATGCATTGGATAGTCTTTTTTTCACCATCCTTCTCTCTTCTATTAGTCTCCATGTGCCCATTGTGAGTCACTGTTTGTTCTGTCTCTTCTTTCTGAGTAGAAATTCCACGCAGGGTTAACTTCCCATCGCTTTCAGGCTGTTCCCGTACTTTTCAACGCTGGTGTCTTCTCTAGTGTTGATTTGTGTCTCCGCCTTTTTCCCTATGATTGCTGTGAAAATGTTCTTTGTGTCCTGATCCTTCAGTTTTTGAGTGTTGAACTTAGTTTGTGGTCTATCTGCAACTTCTGTTTCTTTGAAAGTTTTTGATTTGCCTTGGAGTGCTTCTTGTACGAGATAGTGGTCTGAACCGAAGTCTGCTCCTCTTCTTACTTTTGTGTCCAGTGAGCTGCGTGTCCACTTCCTTGAGATTGGGATGAATTCAATTTGATTTTTGATTCGCCCGTCTGGCAGCACCCATGTAGCCTTGTGGATATCCTTGTGCTTGTATGCGCTGCCATCAATCACTAGTTTATTGAAGGCGCAGAAGTCAGCGAAGAGTTCTCTGTTTTCATTCATTTCTCCGAGAGCTTCTCTACCCATGATGAGTTCCCTTTCTGTGTTGTCTGATCCCAGTTCGGCGTTCATGTCTCCCGTTAGTATTTTAATGTCACCGACTGGATTATTGTCCATTGTTGCCTGTAGTTGTCTGTAGAATTCTTCTTTCTTTTCGAGGTCTGCGTTGTTTGTGGGTGCATAACATTGTATAACTGTCACTTTCCTTCCTTTTGAGTTGAATCTGGCGTTTATTATCCTGGGCGAGATCGCCTCCCATTGCACAAGGACCTTCGTTGCCGTTGGTGACATCATGATAGCCACGCTCTCGGTGTGCGAGTGGTTATCTTCTGGGTGACCGGAGTAGATCACTGACTCACCCGTTGACAATTTGGTGAGTCCATTCCCGTTCCATCTGCTTTTACATATTTCCAGTACTTGAATACTATATCTTTTCATCTCGTTTGCAATCTGGACTGCTTTGCTAATCTATTAAATGGTGCGGACGTCCCATGTTTCACAAAGACTTTTTTTGGCGCAAGGAGATTCATCGTGCTGAAGTTTCTGTAGCAGGTTTGTTTACAGGGTGGGGTTGCTAGCCTCACGCCTGAGAAGGGGGTTGTTACATTAAAATATAGTTTACAGATGAGCGACCTTGTGGGTTACTCCCCTTAAAATCAGGAAAACAGGGAATAAAACAATCAGAACAACATCAGCAAAAGGAAAATAATTTACAACAGGTAGGGCAGCGACAACATCAATAAAAAATAACCTCAGCAGTAGTGTCACAGTGAGATACAGTTGACAAAAATGATACCAAAATCATAGATTCACTGACTCGAGCCGATTTAGACATGTAAATCCACCAATATATACAATTATAGCTATTAGTTAGTGTCAAACAGTCACAAAATGGCAAGCAGATAGTTATAGATATTATCGGTCAACAAGATTAAATCCACAGATTCAGTGTTCGAAAGGCAAATAAGTACAATAAGTTCCAAAACTTTTTGGCAAGAAACTCCACAGAAATAAGAGTTTTGTGTGTCGCCGTATGCTCACAGTGTCTAATAAGTGTCTCGTGACTGAGCTTCACTGGGAATTATATACATCAGGTTGCCACTGGATGATAGCTCTTTTGAACAACTGTGTGAATTACACAAATACGGATTTAATGAACAATCAGTTTTCGAGAACAGTAATTATCAACTAAAGTAAACGTATATTGAGGAGATATTAGGTGATCTCTGTTAAATAATATAGTTATCAATTAATCTGCCAGTGCTATTATTCACTAACTGGTTTACTGTCAGCAGAATACACATGTTGATTGATTGTGTTAGACCAAAATCCTCGGTCTGTGTTGACATATCGGTTCCTAGTACGAAAGTTTCGATGATGTGTGAAGATTAACATGATGTTATTTCTCTGGATGGCGATAAGTAGTGGAACCCAAGATGAGCACTTCATCCTATCTGTTATAACTGAACCTACCTGTAGCCATTATGGGTAAATTTTATTTTGATAAAGTCTCACAGTGTTATACAGTAATGTTTACTGATGACGTTTCGAGCACAATTTATTGCTCATAACCATATCAAGGTGATTATGATTATGAGCAGTAGATTGTGCTCGAAACGTCATCAGTAAACATTACTGTATAACACCGTGAGACTTTATCAAAATAAAATTTACCCATAATGGAATTACTTTCTACCAAAGTGCTCAAGTTTTATTCTTATATCAATGACTACCCGTAGCCAATTTGTCATAACTGAACTGAACTGAATAAATCCCGTCACTACTTTGTTATGTCTGCGCCTGTTAATTACTCTATAACAGTAATGAACTCCACTGGTATCTTGTATCTTCCGATTCACTGAACCACGGAAATATCAAAAGACATAGGCTGCCTTGTGACTGTGAGATATTGTATGGTACATCTATTAGGAAACAAAACATCATATTTATATATTTAATTAATTGTGCGTCGGTGGCACAGTAGTTAGGATTCTCGCCGACCATGCACATGGTCCGTGGTTCGATCTCCTGCCGACGCACATCCGATATCTATGGTCGGCCTGCGAAATTTGGGCTACCGACATCCATGCTGAAAATTCCATACTTGTACTGTAAATACGGTGTTGCATCAAGCTGTAATAAAAAAAAAATAAATACAATACAGTTGGCTCACAACCGTGAGGATGGACTGTTCTTATTGGCTGGAAATGTTTATTCTGATTAGTTTGTGATCCGACAAAGAACAAGGTGAGACAGAAAATGATGAATTGATCACACAATAAATCACACGATTCGTGAGAATGGGTGATATACTGTTTTAAGCTGGGTCCCATCACTCTCTGAACCAGTGGATAACGTGTTTGAAACGATGCGTAGTGAATTCAAGTCTCAGTGGGAACATCATCACTCACTGGGGATTGTAGGCACATCCAGTTGACGAGTGTCATATGGGACGAAATGCGCATCCTCGATTCTACTGCTAATTACCACTAACTAAACTAGCATCATTTTAGTTACTCTACTGATTTTTATGAACTTCGAATGATTTAGATTTTAAATCTTCATGTATTTTAGTCGACAAGTCACGGTAGTAGAAAACAACTAAAAATGGTGATTTCAATAGTGAATAAAGCGTAGCTGTTTTTTTCACATAAACAAAATAGAAAGATTAACTCTTTTTTCTATTTGTCATCTTTGGTATCATGATTAACTTGCTGCTGTCAAAATTTTGAATGAACTAGTAACAAGCAAGTCAGTCTTCTTTAACATTTGCTACATTATAGTTGAAGCACTACGCAATAGAACTACTTATATTCATTATATTTGACAAATGTGACCAAATATGAAGACAAATGATCCGTAATTACTTTATTGAAATTAGCCTATCAGGTGAACACATGAATTATACAAAGATGTCTCATTTGACCATGGCTGATTTAGTTGTCAAGTAATTCGCACTGCATAGAACCTTCTGATCAAACTTGATGATATTTTAACTTTGTTTCTCTGTATTATTTTTACTTAAAGGAGATCCTCAAGTATAAACCGAATGGGAAACGACAAGTTAGGCGTCTAAGAGTGATATGGAGGAGAGAGGGAATCGAAAGTTTATGCACGGTCGTGGAACCAGGTAAAAGAGAATACAGATAAGAGAGTGTAGTAGCGATGCACTGCGAAAGTCCTATGTTTTACTAGGAACCCAAAGGATGAATAATAATAATTATAAATGGTATTTACTTCTGACCAGGGTACGTACCACCAACTCTCTGGGAAAGTAAGTTCTCAGTGAAAACTGAGATTCACTACATTCACAAACAGTTGTGTTGTAAACATTTCAGTTATTCTAAATTCAGTCAAATTACAGAAGAGGATATTTATTTGCCTTTTAATAATCACATAAAGTTTATGAACTGTAAAAGTCCTTATAAAGAAGATCTAACAAAAACAAGAAAGTTCTCAATAAAAACCCTCGACATCTCTTTTTTTATATTACGCAATACAGGAATGTTCAGTTCACACTGTAAAAGTATTCAGTAGTTTGAACTCTCTGAAGATATATTCAGTTATCGTCCTAGTTTGGGACTCTTCATCAGTACGCACCCACAGGGATTCGAACCCAAGACCTTCTGGTTACAAGGCTGGCTTGTTGACCATTGAGCCACTGGGACCCGATCCAATGGTCCTTGAATTCTAACTTCTGCCAATTCACAACATAGCGCGACCATTTCGCAATGTCTTCTTCGATGAGTTACTGCCTCATCTACCATGCTTAAAATTCTTATTAATCTCTTTTGGCCATTCCTCATATCCCTAAATAAATGTTAAGTGATGTGGTTATGAGCAATAATTTGTACTCAAAACGTCATCAGTTGAAATTACTGTAGAACACTGTGTGGCTTATCAAAATAAAATCTTATCCACAATGGAGTTGTACTCTACCACAGTGTCCAAGTTTTATACTTATTTCAATGTTAATTGTTCTCATGACCGCTATTTAGTTTGATGATATATTATACATAACGTTGATATAAAATTATTAATTCACCCACTTATAATTAAATTATAAACTTAATTAGAAAGTCAGTGTCCAAAAACGTCAATTTTTATCATAATTTAGAAAGATAACAGCATAATTAGAAAACTGAGCAATAAGATTACGCTTAACCAAACTTGTACAGGACATTGTTTCAAATAAATTTAATAGTGAGTGACATCTTGCATGTCTAGGCTTAACGTGATTTCCTTTATAAACCGTTTATAAATCAATTTCATATGTTGATATAAGCGTATAAATTTTTCTTAATCCGAAATTCTATATTACTAACTTTTCTTAATTATCCTGGGTTTATGTTTTTCATATGTTTCCTATTCCATGTCAGTATGTCATAAAAGGAAACATAATGTAGACTTCTGTTTAGATGGATAGAGTTTGGAGTCTAAATTTCATTTGACTTTAATTTATTTGGTAAAGCTATCAGACTCTTTCAACAATGTACACAAAAGCATCACTTTCACGATGGAGCATGAAGATGATGAAAAATTCTATTTTTTGGACGTAAAGTTAGAGAGAAAATACGATGGGACACTCGAAAGATCTGTATATCGTAAAGAGTGGTCTTTACTTGAATTTCAACAGCTTCTGCCCAGTGAGATACAAACGAACGCTGGTGAAAACGCTTTTCTCTAGAGCGAAGAGAATATGTTCACCAAACAAACTAGACAGTGAACTAATGCTTCTTGAAAAATGCTTGAAAGAAAATGGTTACCCACAAAGTTTCATTAACAAATATGGCAAGAATGAACTCAAGAAGATTGATACAACTATAGCCAGTAAGAAGCCTATTTTCATCAAACTCGACTACAAGGGTAAATAAAAGATTGAGCGCGGCCCTGTCTAGGACGTATCCTGCAGCGTTATTAGTTTCTCTATCCCCAACAACCTCCTCACTGGTGCAGTCAAAGACTGACAAGTACTCCCCACATGTTAGCTCCAACTGTGTATACTAATTCCCATGTATCTTCGGGAGCAGTTACATTGGAAGAACAGAGAGGAGGGCCTACGTCAGATTCTGCAAATATGTACCAAGGACCCTCCGGTTAAAGGGACCGAATTGTTTAAGCTCTTCAATCGCCAAACACCTGATTGATACAGGACATCGAGTAGATGTGCTGGAATCATTCAGAATAATTAACAAACAAAGTAGCTCAAGTCTTCTCAGGTTTGCTGAAGCTATAGTAATAAAACGATTGAAACCTGACTTATGTGTCCAAAAAGAATCCGTAGTTGAACTTCAATTACCCTGGTGACTCACCTCTTAGTAACTCTCTGTTTTCTGATCTTGTTAACTTATCTTTTCATTCCCCCCTTTTATTTTTCGCTTGACTCTCTTAAGAGATAATTTTTCTTGATCTTCTGAGTTCTGCTCACTGTATGACATCATCAACTTCCCATCTGATCTCATGTGCACCGAAAATCTTGAAATTTTGATCTTCTCTTATCTAATTACGTAACTATTACTAATTTTCTTTTGTTACCACCGCAAAAACACAACTGTTAATTAATTTTTTTTCAATAAGCTTCTCTCTAACAAGATATATATATGTCATAACACCTTAGACACCCTGTAAATCGCAACGCCTTATTTTACTACGACGCTCTGACAATATGCTTGCTAATGGACAAAAGTTTGTTAAAACTGTGCACTTTTTATTTTTATTTTAATAAAGAATTCAGGCTGTACGCAGCTGGTGAGAACCAACGAAATAAAATGGATCCAGATTATTCTGCGCCAATGTTTCTTCTTTCTTTGTTTTAATATTCAAGTGTTAGTTTGTAGTGATGTGATTAGTTGCAAGTATGACCACGGATTGACATCATTAAGAGAACCATTGAAAACCAAGGAGTCCTGGATGGCTGCTTTGTCCTTGTTTGCGACTCTTCAGCAATACGCACACATAAAGCCACAGGGATCAGGTTACAAGGCGAACTGGTTAACGATTCAGCCATTGGGAAAGGATCCACTAACCTATGAATTTTAACTACTACTGCTTCATTTAATACTGGGGAAAAAAACCATGAGAGTTTAAACAACCTACTAAGCTACAATTAATCCAATAAAATGTAAATTTCAGATTAAGTTATATATCACTAAAAATATTTTCATTAAGCTGGAAGCAATTAACAAAAGACATGAAGTTGATCATATAAGAGAGTTGGAGGCAGTCGGCAGGAAGCCTTGGACCTAGGTTTCGTGCTAGTTGGCATTCATCAGCAAGGCCTATCTGCAACCTTGAAGGAACTGATGTCCCTTCTGAGATTCGAACCCGCGTCACCCAGTGCTGCAGTCAGAGACGTTACCACTGAGCTATTCAGGCTTATGTTTGACCTCCTGTAGGACTGTAGTGGGTATTTTGATTGGACACTAGTAACTAGTGTGACGTGTCTAGTCCTTTCTTTGGTGCAGACTGAATTCTACAAGTCAGGTTTTGTCCAATCAAAATACCCACTACAGTCCTACAGGAGGTCAAACATAAGCCTGAATAGCTCAGTGGTAACGTCTCTGACTGCAGCACTGGGTGACGCGTGTTCGAATCTCAGAAGGGACATCAGTTCCTTAAAGGTTGTAGATACGCATTGCTGATGAATGCCAACTAGCACGAAACCTAGGTCCAAGGTTTTCTGCCGATTGCCTCTAACTATCTAATATCATCAAAAATCAATGTACATCGTGATGGCGAGCTACCTAGAATGGTGGCCACATTGCAAACCTGACTGATAGAGTTCAGTCTGCACTAAAGAAAAGACTAGACACGTCACACTAGTTACTAGTGTCCAATCAAAAGACATGAAATTGTCTGGTGATTTTGTCGCTCAGTCACTGCGTATTACCGTATCGTATAATTCAGCCTGTTAGATTGTTTTTCCCTCTTCGCATTCCCAGTGGAACAAGGAGCTTCGACCTTTAATACAGGCTCGTACATTTATTCCCCTTTATGTCTCTGAGTTAAGCAAGAACAATAGTTTGTGCAGAATGAGATGGTATTGTCATTTGTTTCGTCGAATTCTCATCAGCTGAGTACAGCCTAAAGAAATTAAAAAGTTCGTGCACAGAACAATTATAACATAATTGCGATTATGACATGGTATCAGTTGACCGGAAACTCGAAACGCAATACACAGTGCTTCGAAATTACACTTACATAGTTTATACACAAAAGGTTCAAGTTTGTTAAAAAAACTAATGTTTGTATCCAATGGCAAAGTAGTTGTGTAATAAAGGCAATAGGTGAATAAGTTGATGAGTGACTATTAATTTGAGTAACAATGTACTGAGTTCAAATCAAATCATAGAAACAAGAGAAAAGTAAAATTACATTATAACGAAAGGTGAAGAGGTTAAAGGCAAAGGTTATGTAATCAAATTAAAGACAGACTAAAGACATCCAGCTACGAGGGTAAAGAAAGACTGGTAACTGCTCTTTTCTCAACACCTTTGATAACAATTAATTTAGCACACTTGAGAGGAAATGAACTCTTCTGTCTATTGATAATTTTAAAGGATTTCGTGATGTCGACTTCATGATCCGTATTGACAAGATGCCTGACAATGGCACTGTTATAAGCGTTTGTTTCCTTGAGACGTAGGCCTTTTGCTACATGTTCAGAAAATGGAAGGTTCGCCCTTCTTTCAGTTCTCTCAATGTAACTGCTACCATAAACACAAGTGAATTTGTATGCTCAGTTAGAGTTAACATAAGAAGGTTATCTATATATACCTGATTTCACCAAATAACATGTTGTTTCCTAAGTTAGCTCCCGTTCCTATCGTCAAATAAATTATCAGTACACAGGAGTTTAACTATATCTAGAACGATTAACCTTGCTATGTTAAATAATCCGGAAAAAAGTTCGGCCATTCCTACGAGTTCACTTATATGCAATCACATAATAAGGTGGGATACGACAAAAGTATGATAAAGTAATATAGTTAGGTAGAGAGACAGGTATTAATCACCGAATCTTTGTTCATCGTATCGACACTAAACACGTGCAATCGAGGTGATACAACGTCTATCACGGATATACGGAAAATTACAATAATTAAGCAGCAGAGTGTAACGCTGCATGAAGTCGTGTGAGTACATTGATACGATTTTGAACAATAAATCGTGCTCGGAACATCATTCAGTTATTAATGCTGTATCACCGCTGTGTGTTGTATCGAATACACTTATATAATATAGAATTATATTTTACCGTAGTACGCAAATTTCACTCTTACATTTATGCAGTCTAAAAACAACTTTAATTTGAAAGTAATCTTCAAGAGTTCGGTTTGTAAGGATTACATTTGTTTATATGAGTTTGACCACGGATTGATATCAGTAAGGGAACCATTAAAAACCATGGAGTACTGGACAGATGTTTCGTCAGCCTAGTTTGGGAATCATCGCAGTACGCACCCACCCCCGAGGTTCGAAACAACGACCTTCCGGTTAGAAGGCAAGCTCGTATACGATTTAGCCACTGGTAAACTATTCATTGACTCATGAATTCTAACTTCTAACAGTTCGTGATACATTTAGCGCGACCACCAAACCAGTTCCATCGGTGGGAACTCCATCCTCACACTTGACTGGATGGACCTCGCTGGTCACGACTTCCCACTAGAACTCCAGGCAACTTCGTTCTGTAGCCAGTCACTAATGAGCCCCAGAATTATTTTGAAGAGCTTGCCTTGTAACCGGAATGTCTTGGGTTCGAACTTCGGGGGTGGGTGCTCACCGCCAATGAGTTCAAGATTAGGAGGAAACAGTTGTCCAGTACTCCCTGATTTTCGATGGTTCTTTATTATTATTATTTATTATTATTATTCCTTTGCGTTCCGAATGGAACATAAGGCTTCAACAACACATCTCCATTTTGTTCTGTTTTCTGCCGTCCTCTTCATCTGGATCCACGATTGACCAAACTCTCTCATCTCTTCCTCACATGATCTCCTCCATGTCACCTTAGGACGTCCCACTCGTCGCTCCCCATTGGGGTTCCACTCGAGCTACGGCCTGGCGTGCGATTTCATTCGGCGGCTTCCTCAATGTATGCCCGATACATCTCCACCTTCTCCTACATGGTACTCTAACTGATATCAATCCGTGGTGAAACTTGAGAGTAATCTTTCTTTACTTTCGTCGTTACTTATATTTACGATCATTTCTGTAGCACTATTTCATTCTGCTTATTATCTGACCCACTTCTTTCAATCTTAACCCTACCTACCTATATGATTTCCACTAGTCTTATTTTATAACTGCTACCCACCTAACTAATCTTAATGGTTTTCTAAAATTCAAAAGATTTATGTCAGTTTTTATCGTTCAGTATCCTTTTTATATGATAAAATATTAGTTGATTCTTTCCAGTCAGAAATTTCAAGTGACCCTTTTGAAACCGACTGATTTAATTTTCCGGATTGATAATTGCGCAAAATTAATGTGACTATGTTTTTTTCTTTTACTTTTCAGTCAGTGATTTCCGGGCGAATAAAATAAAGGGGAATGCTTTCTTAATGAGGCGTAATATTCAAATACTTTTACGTTTTAAGATTAAGTGAAAAAAATTCAGTAGCCGTTTTCAAATGCTCTACTTTCTTCAATGGAAATTTTTCCAGAGTAAAAGAAAAGCATATGAAGTATTCAGTTAACCTGGATTTTATGAGAAGTGGCTTCTTAACCTGGTAAGTTGTTTCCACATTTTGTTCAACCATAAGACCTGAGTAATACGATATTCACATTTCCTTCAGTGTTAAGTTGATCACTTATATACATATATTTGCATCGGTGGTTCGGTGGTAGAATACTTACTAATACCACACGTGGTCAACGTTCAATTATGGGCCGATGAGCTCATAAACATCATTTAGTCGATAGGAAACCGGGTAAAAAGACGGAAGACCGGGAGTGTAACTAGCAACCCTACTCTGTAAAACTAGAAAACCACCACTACTATATACATAAATCTCAAGAAGTCTCTCATTTTCCAAGCAAACATAACTATTTTTCTAAATCTGAATGTTTTACTTCATTTTCAATATTAATGATGCCCTATATAGTGCTATCTCAGTCTTATGTTACCGATAAGTATCCATCCTAACACTGGAATTGTGCCACAGGATTCTGGTGCACTAGCTAAAATGGTGAAATCCCAGGTGCTTTAACCTGACTGTCTTAGAAACTGTCCCACATATCAGTAAGCTAAAGCTAAAGAGTTCTAGATCAGAATGGAACAGATATCCAGTAGTTCTACAGGCTGATGTCAGTTGATGATGAAAGCAAACTTGATATTCAATTAAATCTCTCCTCAAGTCTATCACCTACATCTTTATAATTCCTTGTGAAATAAGAAATTCTTAAATGAAAAAGTACAACATTTTTTGAAGAAAAGGGATAATATCACAAATAATAAGTCCGGATAGTATAAATGGAAAATTCGATAGTTTTATCTCTATTCACTTATGTGCCTCTAGTGGAAACCATCGATTATATCTGCGAACACATTATAGAAAGGAAATTGTGCACTGATATTCCTATCAGTAATCTAAAACAACTACTTGTTAAATGCGCAACAAATGTTCAGTTCTTGTTTAATAATGAAATATACAGACAGGTTGATGGAGTGTCCATAGGATCCCAGCTGGGACCGATTTTAGCGGACATATTTCTAGCAAAACTGGAAAGTAGTCAATTGAAAGATGAAATAGCAAAAATGGAAATGTATTGTCGTTACACTTTTGTAGTGTACGATGAAGGGTTATGTAGTGATTTGATTTTGAGCAACTTCAATAATGCTCACCCAGGAGTCCATTTCACCTAAGAAGGAGAATACAATGACTCTTTGCACTTCCTCGATGTCCTACTAATAAGAAGAGAGGAGGATTCCATCAAAAGAACCAATATTTAGAAAGTTAGAGACCAAAGCTCAGTATATACACTTCCTTAGCTTCGTGCCGATGACATACAAACATAATCTGATCAGGTGCTTAGCAACTAGAGCGAGGTCCATTTGTTCCGAAGACTGTGTAGAAAAAGAACTCCATGTCATCCGAGACATTCTAAGCAAGAACTGATATCCAGAGAAGTTCATTATAACCAACATAGGTTATAATAGTCGTAAACATGAACTGGCAACGGTGGAGAAAAAGTCTATGTTTTTACCTCTCCAATTCAAAGGCGATACTCCTGCAGAGATTCTATCACAACGTTTAACTAGGGCTATCAAGAAAACTTTCTACTCTGTACGTCTGTGTCTATCCTTCATAGCCGTCCAATAATAACCCAGCAACTCAAAGATGTCTTACCTAACCTTCGCTCTTCTTCATGCATACACCATTTCAACTGTTCATGTGGTTCAAGTTATACAGGGCGCACGATTAGGCAGGTTCGTTCACGGGTTCGAGAACATTTACAAGCTTGATTCAGCAGGAGGGAAATGAAGTGCATAAAAAAACTCGATCTTGTCACACTTGGTAGATATTGGACATAGCATCGACGTCAACACAGCTTTCAGGGTTATATACCGAATTCCGAAGTCGTTATCATGTACAGTTCGCTTACGCCTGCTACACATAGCTGGAGCTGTTGCAATAAGATCGACTAAACTGGAACTTTGTATCCAAAAAGAGCACGTTCAGACGCTGTTCCTACCATGGCCAAACTTGGATTGATGATTCTTCTTCTCACCAAAAGTGCTTCTTCTCCTTAACCCTCTTGTTTTTTTTCTTTCTTTGCTTATTGATACAATTATTATTATTCGTTATAATTTATACCCTTCATGCAGATATTCTCTCAATTTCTGAAAGATGTGTATACATAATGCTAAACAGTAACAAACTCATATTTTATTGTATCTTATTATTGAAATCATACATGTAGGCGAAATGATTTCGTCATTTATGAAAGAGACTTGCAACAGCTTCTTTCAATACGTAAAAGTATCAGTCTGCTATATTCATTGTCCCAGTAAACGGATAAACATCAAAAGAATGATAATCAAGCTGTTCAAAGTAACAGTTGCATCTACCAATTTATATGCACTAACTGAAGTAATTATTACGAAAACAGAGAGAAGAAGATATATATATGTATCTTTCTGTTTAGATGTGGGAAATATAATTAACAGTCTAATAAGCGAAAGTATTCTACTGATTGTGTGAAAAACAAAGTTTACAAAGTTCTTTCGCATAATAATTAATAAACAAATCAATTCAGAATATTCTCCTTTTTTAATGGATTACTTAAGTTTGGGAAACTTGGATTTTTAATATTCGGACTTAGAAAATATTAACTATTAACATAAAACACTGTCCTAGTAATTCACTTTTTTTTTACTGGTGCCTAACTTCTTCCGTTGTTGTTTTTCAAGTTGGTTATTTATTGTTATTTTATTCCGTTGCATTCCCAGTGGAACTTAGGGCTTCAAGCCTCAGCTTTGAAGTTTCAGTGGCAGTGGCTCTTTTTCAAGACGAGGTTACTAGCCTCACTCCAAAACTTCCCGCTTGCTAAACCTACTACTCACTTAGTCAGGTTGATGAGTGCACTGGCCGGGGACCACATGATTAATCTACCATTGAATCACCGGCGTATAGGTTAGCCAGGGTCAAGTTTGTTTAACATCCTGGTCATAAGTACTACAAAACTGATCCCAAGAAGTACGATCGCCCCAACTGACTAGTTAAGAACTGATTCCATCTGATAAAATACCACATGTTTGATATTTTTTAAATCAAGACTGATCACGATCTGACTTGAGTAGGAGGACCATTGAAACCCAGGGAGTAATGGACAGCTGTTTCGTCCTTGCTCGAGACTTTTCTGCCGTACACATCCATGACCACATTAGAGGTAGAAGTCGAGACCTACAGTTTAAAAGGAAAGCTTCAGCACTTATCAAAACATCTAGTTCTTTTAACTAGTTGTCGACTAAATTCATACTGTAATGACTCACTCTTAAAGAAACTTTAGCATGGATCATGTTATCCTAAGATTAAACGAGATATCAGAAACGCTGATTTCCTGACATAAAGTTAAAACATGCAAAATAAATGTTAGTAAAAGTTGGATTTAACACATTCATTAAATTTTTGATAGAATTTGTCAGTTGAGTACATCAGATGGCGTGTCATATATACTATGTGAAGTATATAGAAATATATGTAACTAATCGCTTTTTACGAGTGTATTTATTTCATGAGATTGACAACTTGTCGCGCCCTATATGAGGCATAATTTCACTACTGTCTAGTTTCCGTAGTTGTTAAAGTCAAACTAACTCACTTCTGCATGCATAACCGGTTATCTAAGCCAGTGACTGTAGGTGCCTTTCATATTTTCCACCGGATGCTCGGAGAGGTTTGTTTATAGGCAGACTATAATGTAATACTTTCAGAAAACAGGAGAATGCGATATTTCAACTGATTAAAAATGCCCATTAAAATTTTTCAAAAGAACGGTTACTGAATAAAGAATATTTTTTTGATAACTCCATTATCAGGTTCTATAGTTATATATACATTATAGTGAATGAATGAATTAGTGTTATGAGCAACATTAATGTTTAAATAAAATCGAATCAATAATATCAGTAGATTACAGTTCAGTAGCGTCAACGTAACAATTCACTGAATATCAGAAAAATTAGGAAAAATAGTAATACAGATTCATAAATTTATATTCTCCACTGAAGGCCAGGGCATTAGTAGTGGCTAGACTTGTTTCTTCTGCACACAGAGCACCGCTTGTCTAAGGCGAATAGCGACAGCCTGTGCTGTTTGGAGAATGCTGTACCTGGATGTTTTTGGCAATTTATTTGGTACCCGGTAGATGATAGAGAAGGATTCTTCAATGCTGGCTTTGTGGCCGGTTCGGACCAGGTGGTCTAATATCGAACTGTTGATAGTTTTTAATACGCCTTTACTTAGCCACTAGTAGATGTTCCCGAGCGGGCATGAAAATTAAGTTTCTGGAGCAACAACCAATATAACTCGCTCCACAAGCGCAGTTGAATTGGTAAATACAGTTAGAAGTTGTGTACATTCATGGTACACCTTAATGACAATTTTTTTAGGATTTCTGTTGGGATGCCAATGTTAATCGACTGGTTATCCACTTGTTCACATATGTAGTTAACAGTTTCTACTAGGGGTACATTTGTAAATAAAGATGTTACATCCAAAGATATCATAGTTTTATCTTTGATATTAATATCTTTCATTTTGTCTATGCATTCAAATACATCTTTAACGCTTTTAAAAAATGTAAGATCATATTAGCTTAACTCTGAGGATATTAGGCAATCAGAATCTTTTTGTGCACTATTTCAAAACCTAAGTTAACAAAGATATTTAACTACAAGATAATAACAGTATGATTTGCATAATTACAAGTGTAATTTGTTTTCAGTTCAAGAATTGTGAATAGAGGCTAAGAAAACAAGGCCATTTTGTTCCTATTGAAGAGGAAAACAGAAAATCTATACCCAGTCGACTGATAAGAATAACTTCCAAACTTCTGTTCCCGTCACATCGTCTCATTTGCTTTAGACGTATATATTTCTACTTTCTACCTTCCACATACTTCATGAATTCAGTCTGTTTTTGAAAACTTGACACGAAATGAGTTTAAAAAACACATTCTGATCAAAATATGTCTACCTCATTTTTCCAATTTTCACAAGTTTCAAATAGTGTAAAGCAGAGTGATCGCATTGAGTAAACAAACGATACATTTTTGATTACTCATAATTATAGAATAATTTAAAATCCAAAAACAAAAACAATGTTTAATAATAAATAACAAAATACAGCTAAATAAATGTAAACAATATCTGCTTGTATTAGGATGTGACAAGAATTTTTGAGAGACTGTAAGAAAAGACCACTGTTAGCAAAAAAAGTATTTCCCAGTTTGCCCACAGATTGACATCAGTTAGAGAACCATTGAAGGCAAAGTTCTACAATAGAGTCCCAAGGGATGCGAACGCACGAGTGACCTTGAGCCGGCCAATCAGGAAATATGAGGATTTTCGCATAAAATTTTACGTATATTTACATAAAAAAGCATAAAAAAACATTAAACAGGATATTTTTGTCGAATATGAGATAAAAAGATCCCCCAATTATGCTGAGGGGTTTCATTTTTTAAATTGAACCAATTTCTATACATATATTCATCTAGATGACTGAAAATAACTTCGTTTTTGTGATCCGTTGATAGCTCTGATTCTATTTTTCAGTCTTCCCCAGAAACCTTCGATTGAACTGGTACGAGTACCGGTCCTGGGGTCGACGAAGTCATCCGAATGGTTGACTCGATGATGTATATATATCGCACCCCGGACTTTAAAACCCAGTAATGGGACAGAAACAGGATATTGCTCAAAGACAGTTTCGACTTTTCAAAGGAAGTTCCTAGAAGACAATTAACCGAGTGTCACATACCAGTACGCACACTTATTCGCTTCCTACGTAGGTGTACACAGTGTACACCTGAATACATATCCGTCAGTGATCTGGGTATACGACTGGAGGTTTATGGAAGCACCAAAACTGCATATTCGAGTACGTCATATCAATCCATTATCTAAGCAGTACTGGAAAACGTGATCTGGATGGAATTTGCATGTGAGCTCATGAACACGGTTCGTTTTCGCGCTAGAATAATGGTAAGTTTCCTCAACCAACGAATGCCAAGCGTTCAAGGTCATTTGAGCGTTTGCACTCCTGGGATTCTATTCTTGTACTACGCCCCATTGAAAACCAGGGAGCACTGGCTAGCTGTTTGGTTCCCCTAGTTTGGAACTCATTGGCAGTACGTGTCCACCAGCAGGGTTTGAACCCAGAACCTTCCGTTTAAAAGGCAAGCTCTTAGACCATTCAGCCAATGGGACTCAACTCAGTGGCCCATGAATTCTAACTTCTACCAATTCGTGATTTAGCGTGACCAACAATCAGTGTCATCGGTGGGAAATCCATCCTCACTCCTGACATGACGGACCCCACTAATGACGACTTCCTTTTAGAAATCCAGGCAACTTTATCCTGTAGCCAGTCGCTGGTGAGCATCAGATTAATTTTGAAGGGTTTGCCTTGCAACAGGGAGGTCCTGGGTTCAAACCCCAGTGGGTGAGCACTGCCGAGGAATCAGCTTTCCAGTAATTCCTGGTTTTCGACAGTTCTCTAAATGATATCAATACGTGGTCAAACTAGAAAAGCAAATCTATTCCTTACAAATCAACTCTTGAAAAAAATATGCTGGTACTCCTGATATCTGTATAACTGGGCTATTATGTAAACAAATGACCAGAGGATTATGAAGTTTAACAAAGTCGCATTCAATAAATGCGACACCCTGGTAAACACTTTTGTAATTCTACTAAAATCCTTTGAGATTAATTCTTGGTGATTTTTTTACAGAATAAATTTTTATCTTAATTCATCTTTTGGTTGTTTTCCCCTCTATCTCTATGAAGTGGCTGTCCAATCCAATGAATAAGGAGAATTATATGAAACTATTGTAAATTTCTTTAAACATTTCTATTGGCTTCAATTAGATAACATTTTCATGTATCATTGCTTCGAATCAATAAATTTTGGTTGTTTAATTAAAGAGATTTCACCTGTTTTCTTTGTAACTAGATAATAAAGCGGTATTATATTGTTAATTAATTAATGGCAGCCTTCAGAATAGAATGTGTTTACTGCTTTACTGTAGATTGTTTCTGCTGACCAAATATCGACAAGTAATTGCATTGGCTCACAAAGATTGGAAGACCTATAGGCAGAAGAGGCAAGCATCGAAGACAGGACTTCAAGTGAACGCACAGAAGACGGAGGTGGTGAAGATATCTGACAACCAACAACAAAAAGCACCAGTCACTACCAACAGGAGAAATCGAAAGGAAGTCAACTCTTTCAATTATCGAGACAGCATCGTTTCAATTACTGGCGGCACGGATGAAGATGTAGAAGCCAGGATCGGAAAAGCAAGACACATCTTCATTTTCCTGAAATCAGTAAAGAATAAGATTCATGTTTCCCAAACTAATTAGGAAATATACCCATCTAGATAAGAATATAAGAACAAGTGGTTCAGTGAAGAGTATCTTTCCAGCGAATTGATTCACTTAGCTGTACAATCACAGTAATTAGGTTTGTCAGACAAAAATAAATTAGTGTTATTTGTTAACGTCATCAAGATATTTCAGAAAATGTAATGAAGATTACGGTTACGTGATATGAAAACGTTCGGAAAAATAGGGTGTTAATGAATGAGCATGTAGACAGGTGCCCAAAATATACTATTTAGTAAAAGTGTTACCAAACTATCATACGAAAAATGCACAAAATGGTATTAATAACAAAGTAGTTGAACTTGGAATTATCCCCAAAGTAAAAGGAGGGAATGGAGTTTTCTTCTGATTTATGTGCACAGAAGATACTTCTCCATTCATCTTCATACCTATTGGTGAGAATTCATAGGCTGATTATTAACCTTTTGAATTATCTCTAGTTTAATGGTTTGTCTTTTTTATTGGATCTATATTCAAGTCATTTAGGTCATGTTTATTGTATGAATGACAGTTTATCAAGTTTAAATAAAGGAATTACTATATCTGTATTGGTGGATAGTTATTCTGTTTTCTTAGACAAGACGGAGGTTATGAAAATAACCAACCAACAACAACAGCATCAGCAACATACAGCGCCAATCACCATCAACGGGAGGGATTTGAAAGAGGTTACTTCTTTCACTTCACTTATCTAGGGAGCATTGTCTCAACTACAGGAGGAACGGACGAGGATGTCAAATCGAGAATCGGGAAGGCGAGAAACACATTCATCAACCTGAAACCAATCTGGAAATCTTCCGCTGTCACTCAACTCAGCATCAACAACAAAATTCGGATTTTCAATACAAACGTCAAGTCAGTCAGTTCTTCTATACGGATGGATCAGAAACTTGGCTAGTGTGTCACAAAGAATGAGCATTTCCAACAGCCTGTTGCAGACCTTTATCAACAACTAACTGTCTTCGCTCTGTACTGAAGATCAGATGGCCGGAAAGAATCACCAACAAGAAACTATGGGAACAAACAAAACAGGAACCAATCGCTCAACAAATATGCAGGAGAAAGTGGAGATGGATTGGACACTCGGTGACCTGAGGAGGCCGCTGGGTGACACCACGCGTCAGGCCAGTGCTCGAGTGGAACCCGAAAGGGAAGCGGCGAGTGGGACGTCCAAGGGTTATATGGAGGAGATCGTGTGAAGAGGAGGAGTTGAAACAGTATGGATTAACATGGATGCAAGTGAAAAGTACAGGAGAAGACAGAAGCAAGTGGAGACGTGTAGCTGAAGCCGTATGTTTCACTAGGAACCCAAGGGAACAATAATAATAATATTCTGTTTTCTGATATTACTTCAGTAAGAGCTGGTGCGAGTAATACAGCCACTATCACACACATTATTAATACTCTATAACTGCATGTTATGTTACACAAACTTATTTAATACAGAAATCAAGAATGACAATTTCGGCGTTATGTTGTTGAAAAACATTTAAAGTAAGTTTGCAATTCATAGCCTGAACGATATCTACCAATTTCCCAAAGTATTAGACCATGCCGATATATCAAATGAACTCATGGTATTGTACGATGTGACCGCCTTAATTGAGAATGTACCAATGATGGAAACAACTGACATCATTTGTCAACAAATACGTCCCCTACCACTAACCGAAACATAGACAAAGCATCTATTGTTTCTTTGCACAAAAGATATTCAAATCCAATTTAATAACCAGCTTCACCAACGAATAGATGGGGTTGCGATGAGTTCATCCCTTGAACATTTTCTTACCGATGTCTTCATGAGTAACCTCAAACAGACGCGATTGAGTTCTGCTATCAATGACACAGCCCACTATCGCCGATACGTTGACAGTATGTTTGTCATTTGTAGAGATACGAATCACACGTCTGTATTATTTGACCGTCTCAATAAGACCCACCCAAGCATTATATTCATCATGGAATGTGAACATAACGATGAGCTCAATTTTCTGGATCTGAATGTAAGAAGAAGAAACGATGGCATGATCAAAAAGCCTACCTATAGAAAAGAAACATCGACCGGACAATACATCCACCATAACAACTCTCCCATAAGTTATAAGCGTGGACTAGTGAGGACAGCCAGGAGGTTATTTTCGCAGAACAAGCTGAACAAAGAATTAAGCTTTGTTGGAAAATGCCTAAGGTATCCAAAGGGATACATCCTGAAGTATAGCAAAAAGAAAGATGGGAAAATAAAACACCCAACTGTTGAAAAGGTGAAGCATTATCACAGAAGATGGAGAAGAGAATGAGGAGCAATGAAAAGATGCTTCCCTGCAGCTAAACTGGTAAGACTGTACAACACCACATGCTCAATAAGACAATTTAAATTGGATAATTACACTGCTGATGTCACCTTCAAATGTGTATATAAATCTACTTGCACTTACGGAAGCAAGTACATTGGAAGGATAGAAAGAAGGGCTTACATCACATTTACTGAGAATATTCAAAGAAATCTATGCCTAAAAGGGAGCAGCTACTCGCAAAGTGCAACTACCACACACCTTATGGATATGGATCATTTTATCGGTATTTCCGAACGCTTGAAAAATATGTCAAGTATACAAAGGATAGGAAATTTACTAAGATTTGCTAAAGCGATTGCAAACAAACTTTTCAAACTAGACTTATGCATACAGAAAGATCGTGTATTCACAACCTGTCACTCCCCTGATGACTGTATTTTGATAACATTGATTAGTTATCCACATGAATGATCTGGACTCCCTGAGCAAGTCTTCAATCTTATGAACTATAACATTCTGGTGCTGCTATGTGAACTTACAAAACACTGTTTATTATACTTTTTTATACCTGTATTCTCTCCGTCTCCCTTCCATTCCTATTTTCAAGGCATATAAATTGATGGTAACTTAAACTAAAAATCATGATGCTTGCACTTCGGATGCGTTAATTCTACAAGATTTTCTGCACCACCAGTCATACATTGAAGTATGTTGCTGTCACTTTTTAAAACTATTGTAATTTCAGATGGTTTGCAGTTGATGAGGACCTGTGAAACAGAATGGTATCATTATATATTGCAAATTTGGTCTACCTTGCCCTATCAAAATTGTTTTAGCGTAGTTTACTCAACTTGAAATATGGCTGTTTCCAGACATTACTAGTTAGTAATACTTTTAGTGGCAACACTTACTTTAGCGGGTAAGCGTTGCAACACCGATTGGTGATCATAATCTCTCCTTTATTATTTGTCTGTACTACAAACCTAAGAAACTAGAAGTATGTTTAATATTCTATATCAAAGTAAATATAAAATTATAGGACTCGATCAGTTTCCACTATTAAATCTTGAGCTCATGTCTACACTTTAGACATATGATTATTATTATTGTTCCCTTGAGTTCCTAGTGGAACATAGGGCTTCAACTGCACGTCTCCACTTGCTTCTGTCTTCTGCTGTACTTTTCATCTGCATCCATGTTAGTCCATACTGATTCAGCTCCTCTTCACACGATCTCCTCCATGTCACCCTTGCACGTCCCACTCACAGCTTCCCTTTCGGGTTCCACTCGAGCGTTGGCCTGACGCGCGATGTCACCCAGCTGCCTCCTCAGCGAGTGTCCAATCCATCTCCACTTTCTCCTGCATATTTGTTGGGCGATTGGTTCTTGTTTTGTTCGTCCCCATAGTTTCTTGTTGGTGATTCTTTCCGGCCATCTGATCTTCAGTGAAGAACGAAGACGGTTGTTGATAAATGTCTGAAACCTGTTGGAAATATTCTTTGTGACAAACTGGCCAACTTTCTGATCCGTATAGAAGAACTGACTGACTTGACGTAATGTAATAAAACTTATTAGGTAACAATTTTTGCAAGTTTCTGAGCGCAAAGTAGGAACGTACAGATACTGGGAACTTCAATTACTAAGATACTGTGTTTGTAGGGTATTGAATAATTTCAATTCAGACTTGGTCCATTAGCCGGTGGGGTCACATGAAATGCGGATGCCCACTGCTGGCATCGATTGGTATTGGTGTAATAACAGAAATTGTCAGTTATAATTCCTCCGTAACTGTATTCCTACTAGGTGTCTAAATGCTCAACTGGATAACCTGGTGACTTGAAGGCCCTGGGATCAATCTTCGGGTGGAGTTATGAATGCCTTATGTAAGGATCAAATATCTGTCCAGTACCCTTTCTTTCTTTGTCAGTTATCCTTTATCTGATGTCGGTGCCTGACAAAGTATACCCTAAAATCTGAATTATGCTTCGAAGTGGAGAAATTCGTCTTGATGAATATATACATTTGTTGCTGGATGTTAAGAAGAGGCTGACAAGTGGCCACCTTCATCTCACAAGTGAATTCCGTGAATTTTTTGCCACCTAAGGGCACTGATTTCGCATGCATAAACTGGATAACTGAATCCTACAGGAATAGAAATATGTTATTGACTATATTAATAATCTAATATACTTGTTATTTTTCTAATGCTCCGCATATTTCTAGTTTTCTTTTTACCGAACGGTAACCAAAACAAAACACAATGTACATTGATAAAAGCTATGTACTGGTTTGTAACAAAGTCAAGTAAAATGATTCACAAATATTTTTACATTTATATTTCACTCAACGGCGAATGATTACACAACACGCATGTAATTATTATTTTGTTTAAGTCACGCAAATTCACAAAGATGAAAACAGAAAAAAAACACTGAACGTGAGCGGAATCAATTATTTTCTTATTTAGCATTTACAATAACACATATTACTTCAACACAGTTAAACAACCCATTGATTATTAGATGTTATCAACGAGGAGATTCGTGGACTCTAGACTTGTGGACTGTGAACAAAGCAAGACATACGCTGTACTAATAGAAGTATAGCCAACAAAATAACAAAGATTTCTAAACTCTTCATGGAGTGAAACATTTGTAAATTTTTTTAAGTGCTTAATTTCACTTCAACAATGACTTTCTCTTTGACTAGTCATGGAAAATATACACAATATGCTCAGTGGTAACGTCTCTGACTGCAGCACTGGGTGATGCGGGTTCGAATCTCAGAAGGGACATGGGTTACTTCAAGGTTGCAGATACGCCCTGCTGACTGGTGAGTGCCAACTAGCACGAAAACTAGGTCCAAGGTTTTCTGCCGATTGCCTCTAACTATCTAATATCATCAAATCAATGTACACCGTGATGGCGAGCTACCTAGTGGCATGGTGGCCACATTGCAAACCTGACTGATAGAATTCAGTCTGCACCAAGGAAAGGACTAGACACGTCGCACTAGTTACTAACTCATGTCCAATCAAAATACAAATTCTATGTGCTCACATATGATCCTATAGCCTGTATTTCAGTTTCACAATTAAAAATAACATTGTCTTAATGTAAGGTATAACTCAACAACTTCGAATGCTTGCTTTTAAAGTTGCAAATGTTACAAATTAAATCTTTTTTTCAAATTGTAACCATTAATTATGAAGTAAAGATGACCATTTAGATTTTATTTAAAAAGACACAGAGGAACATTTGCAGTTAGAAAAAAAATGATTACATTAAATAGCAAGTTTACAAAATCTCTTGGCTACATAATAGTACTTAATGTAATTTTCGAAATGTATCGAAAACTTTTGAAAAGTAAGTGATATTAAATTCATTTAAGATTTTCTTTTCACAACAGTTCTGTTTCTCGTCTAGTTTAGAAACAAACTTATTGATTGTTTTTTCGTGAGTTCTTTTATAGGGATTTGATTTGTTTTTCAAGTTTGCCCATGTTTTGATATCAGTTAGAGAACCATTGATAACTATCAAGGAGTAGTGGACATCTATATCGTCCCAGTTTGGGACTCATCGTCAGTACGCACCCACCGGGAATCAAACCCAGGACATTCCAGTTACAAGGCAAACTCGTAGACCATTCAACCGATGAGACTGAAATCAATTGGGCCATGAATTCTAACTTCTACCAGTTAATGATTTTAGCGTGACTGGCGCCAGAGAGTTACTGTCTTATTAACAACTCGGCTGTCACTTGGAATTAAGTCATATTACTCAAAAGGATGAGATATATTTGTTACAGCGGATTTAAAATTTAACTTTTGGCGGTGAACTAGCCAAGAATCTATCATCTTAAAAATATGCAGAACAAAACCGAAACAGACTGGATATACGCTGAGGAGACTATTAAGTGATATCACATGCCAGGCAGGTCTTAAAGTGGAACCTAAATTGGAAGCAAGAAGTTCGATGTGCGTCTGGGGGTGAAATGTAAGAGATAATGTGATGACGAAATGAACGTTTGTGAGCATTCATGGAGCTGCACAAAAATTACAGAAGAGAAAAGAATAAATGGGAGTTGTTCTACTGGAGATTTGTATTTCACTCAGAACCCAAAGAACGCATAATAATGTCATAATAATTACTCGTAAATAGAGGATTACGTGTTCGCATCCTGCCATGGGGGTTGCTTTGTGCATCCGTGGTTTAATGTTAGAATATTCAGCAACCAGATACGTGATTCTGGTACGATATCCGGCAGACTAACCCCTAAACCCTTCTTAGCCTGCACGAAGCTAGCAACTCCATCCTGTGGAAAAATGCAACCTTTATTTAAACTCCAGGGCTCTATATTCCACTTGGAACGCAAAAGGAATGAAAAAAGGAAAATTACTACTCGTTCTGTCTTGAGGATAATTCATGCAATCTGCTTTTTTCTTCACAATATCTAATAAACGGCTTTCACGCTTTCAATGTAAAATCGTTATATGAATAAATATGACGACTGTGAAAATAAGGATACCATTATAATTTGCTCTTTGAATATCTCTTAGTAACTTAAAAAGATGCCTGCAAATGAGTTAGAATTAATTTCGTCACTAGGAAGTTACTTAGTCCTCTATTTCTCTTGGAAGACTGGGATATTCAGACTACAATATATGATCTATCTATTACTATAAATGGCAAGTAACAAAATCAATCAATCTAGCATGATCCTATATATTATTGATTGATGATATATACGGGAACCAATGATATCAAATACTAGTGTTTGTTATCCAGATCGGTATAGTCTAAATACTGGATGGATGCTTTGCTCGTTTTCAGTCAAGTTTATGACTAATGTAACCTATTAGACTCAGCCGGAAAACCCGAATTATTTCAAACCATTCAAACTCTGACAAGCTACCCGGGCGAAATGCACACACACAGAGAACTAAACGCTTCCAAAGGAAACTATTTCATGTGATTAGGTTTTCTGAGCTGTGTCTAACCCAGTATATCGGTGATGAATACTGAATCAAGTGAGTGAGATTTCTATCGAGTGTTCAGACCACTTCGACCTGGCTGGAAAACACTACTGTTGGAAGTGAGTACTCTGCTACTACCCATATCAGTTAGCAGGGTATGTCTTTCGTAAATTCATTTGGTCTGAGAATTTGTTAAAGGTGTCAGAAAAGAAGAAATCCTCACAGTTCTAGAGTCCATAAGAAAGGTGTTAAATAATTTTATACAGAAGAATAAGTGATTCATGCATCAGCCTTATACAATAATTTATCAATCATTAAATAATATGAAAGAAATCGTATCCTGATTCTTTCAGAAGTTGACCGTCAAGTAGCGTATAACGTTTTTGTGTACTTGTGGTACAAATGAAATCAACTGTTGCAAATATATCTGATCAGTACCAGGTCTTAATCTTTTTTTGTTGAACAAAATAAGGGTAATGAATGCGACAGAATAATATGGACTCATTTTTATTACCTCACGGATTCTTTTCAACTGCTTACAGACTACACAATATTATTATTTTTTTTCAAATAAAGTATAATTATATTTCAATAGTTTACACACAATAATAAGTTTTGTTATTGGTAATATTTCGAGCAAAATTACCAATAACAAAACTTATTATTGTGTGTAAACTATTGAAATATAATTATACTTTATTTGATCTAATCCACAATGCTCAAACGTTTTACTGATATTATTTTTTTATTCGTTCACGTTCCCAGTGGAACATAGGGCTTCAAGCTAGTGGCTTGAAGTTTCTGTAGCAGTGTTTATTTTTACAGGATGGGGTTGCTAGCCTCATGCCCAACCTTTCCTCTTTACCAGCTTCAGTTCTGGCTAAACGAGGTAAAGGAGTGCACCGGCCGGGGATCGAACCCCGGACCATGTGCATGGTCGGTGAGCGTTCTAACCGCTATACCACCAACGCACACTACACAATATAAAAGTTTATAAATACTAAAACACGGTCTGAACATGCTTTTATCACTTCCATAACGAGCTATTGATAAGAACTATGAGTAACATATATCCAGAACGATGTATGCAATTAAATGTTTAGTTGTTGGAAGAACTGACTACTCATATGATTACTAGAGAAGTATTTTTGACAAAAGTAGTGGGGTTCAAATTGTGAATAGAAACTAAGTGTGCCCAACTAGAATCGGTATGTTCGCATAACACCTTGTGTAACTAAAAAAGCCTGTTTTGTAAATTCTAGCACTATTTGAGTGGTAAACAGCTGAAAACAACACATAAAATAATAAAATCGACCTCATATTAGACTACTACACATGCTGTTCCGGTTTTGTTCAAGTTTTTCTATGGGAAAAATCATACCAGACATTCTTCAGTGTTCTCGATTTGTCCCATTTTATTATTATCAACATTCACTTGCGTTTCTAGTGGAACATACGACTTCATCTGGATATTTCCATTCCAATCGCTTCTCTGCAGTTGGATTTAGCTGGCTTCACGGCTGTTCATAAGCTTTCATCTCTCCCTCACACAATCCTCTCCATATCACCCTGAGACCTCTGCCCAAGTCATTGTTTCCCATTTGGGTTCTACTCCAGGGCCTGGTGCGTGATGTCCCGTACCTGGAATTTTTCGTTGAATAGCCTAAGATATCTACATGTTTTTGTGTGATACTTTAATGATTTATCCTAAATCTTATGAATTCACGAAGATTTAATTATATCCAGGGTTCAGTTATATCTTCGACACTTGTTACATCTTTCTTTATTAGTAGGCGAAACTTCAAGATGCAAATCACGCAGATACTATTCATATAATTAAAATAAATCACGGTATCATAATCTTTACTTTATGAATTACTAGTAGTAGTAATAGTAGTAGTATTAGTAGTACAAATTAACAAAATGGGAAGGTAAACAACAACGACAAAAAAAACATATGTGTACTAAATACAATTATTAAAATCTTCTAGTAGAAAAAAACAAAAACTAACAAACAACTCTGAATGTGCAGGCTACTCACATGTAATTCTGTTTCTCATCAAAAAAGCAGAACAGTAAGTAATAAGTTATCTGGGAAAAGGACTCTTTGAACAACCACCTAGATTTGTTGTCGTCGACATAGATCCATGTCCACGAAATACCCCCAGGGGTAATTGCATAGCTAAATTGTCCAGTTTTAAACGTGACAATGGATCATCTCGTTTAAAAATCACCTCAAGAAATGGTCGAGAAAATGCAAAACTAACAATAATATAAAGACTTTGTAAGGCGATAACAAGTCCATAAAATTGCCATGTAGCTGCATGACAAATATAATTTGATAGAAATGCAGTAATCCATACAACTGTATGACTGATAGCTATTTTTGTCAGCATACGAAAACGTGCATTGGCGTCCAGTGATTGTACAGTCATTTGTTCTGGTACTAAACAATTTGTATCCGTTTTAATTGATATTAAAACAATCAATGTAATAATTCCCAAACAGAGAAAAGCAATTGGCATATGCATTAATAACTGATGTGCAGCTAAACATCCACCTAGATTACCACATGTAATAATTCCATATGATGGATTCCAGACACTATTCAAACTTAAATAATACGAAGCCCAAACACCATAACCAGTCGGTAGAATTGGTAGGCATAGGACACCAGCTATAACAGTAATATTCCATGTACGATTATTTTGTAGATTAAGATCATGAAAAACAAGACGATGAGATGTACTCATATGATTTCTGTTCTGTTCAAAGCATCTATCCTTTTGAGCTACAAATCGTGTCCGCCTTTCATGATTTCTACTCGTATCGTCTAATTTTTTAAATATTTTACACTGATTTTTAACTTTATTATCACTGGATATATTTGTAACATTATTATTACTGCTATGACAACTACCACCACAGATAATTGTATATGGATCTGTATACCATTCATTATGCATTTTTCTATTTGAATTATCCCGCCTTCTGTGTTTCCGAAAGAATGCGTTCAATGATTTCAATGTGATCGGTGAACGCTTGAAATACTGATTAATACACCGATAACGTTCAATTAATCCAAAAAATATTCCAAGATATATTGATAAAATAAGATAATGAGTTATAACATCCATAAACCAACAATTAAAAAATAAATTTTTCTTAATAAAATATGTAATTTCTTTTTCTGTTAAATTAAAACTAATTGTTGTCGGCATATATGCACTAGCGAATAATATACCACTGTGCAGGGCATTGAATAATATAACAATGATTAAACAGACTCCATACAGCTTTGTCAATTCATTATTTACAATGGTGACTAGGATAAAATGTATCAGCATTGTTATCGTAGCTACAGCCATACTGATATGTGCAACTGTCGATTGACTTCGTAATCCAGGACAATTTGAGTTGATCATTGATGATGAATAACTTTCATTGAGGTAATTTATTTCAAGTGTATCACTATTAATCAAAGCATCATTTCTATAATTATCATAATCATTAGTTGAAGAGTATAAACTGTTGTCTGGTTGTGTATAATTCAATTTCTGCAGTCTCTGATGATAATCAATACAATTGTAAATTATTTCTGAAGCACTTCTAGGAAATCCAATAAAAGTGAATGCATCCGAGTTTAAAATTTCCATATTCCAGAGACAATAAACACTCTGCTACATTGCATTAAATGATCAAGACTCTTTTTCTCTTTTTTTTTCTTCTTCTTCTTCAAATCTTAGCGAAATTATCGTTATCCATTTCAACAAAACAGATGACAAAGCGGATTTATATATATATATGCTTTTCAAAATCTCAGCATTTTAATTGGTCAGTTTTATTAAGCTTGTGATTGGCAAAAGAGATTATCTGTAATCCTATTGGGGGTCAGTAGGAGCAAAAGAAAATACTTCCCAATCTGAAAGATCTGATTAGAATTGAAAGATGTATGCCTATTAAGGTCAGTAAGATGAAAAATGATTTGAATAGTTTCGTATTTGTATTCATTTCTTTGTAACAGTCACAAGTAGTGTACTACTGATCGTAGCATTACCACTGGCTACTAAACATGTCGATCAGTAAAATACATTTCTGTTCTGATGATATCAGATAGTTGAAGGCAATCGGCAGAAAACCTTGGACGTAGGTTTCGTGCTAGTTGGCACTCACCAGTCAGCAACGCGTATCTACAACCTTGAAGGAACTGATGTCCCTTCTGAGATTTGAACCCACGTCACCCAGTGCTGCAGTCAGAGACGTTACCACTGAGCTATTCGGGCTCGTAATTGACCTCTAACGTCTCTGACTGCAGCACTGGATGACGCGGGTTCAAATCTCAGAAGGGACATCAGTTCCTTCAAGGTTGTAGATACGCCTTGCCGACTGGTGAGTGCCAACTAGCACGAAACCTACGTCCAAGGTTTTCTGCCGATTGCCTCTGACTATCTAATGTACACCGTGATGGCGAGCTACGTAGAATGGTGGCCACATTGCAAACCTGACTGATAGAATTCAGTTTGCACCAAGGAAAGGACTAGACACATCGCACTAGTTACTAGTGTTCAATCAAAATACATTTTTGTTCTATTGGCCAAGTGGAATTTGACTAATTTCAAGTTGAATGTTATTAAAAACCCTGAAGGATAGATAAATTCAAAACGAAGAGATAATGTACCTGTACAATCATGTCCTGGTTCTCTTTTTTCTGTTAGTCATCAGCTAACATCCCACACGGGACCTCAATGAACGATCATTAGGCTAGGATCAGTCGGGTACTTTTCTACTGTGAACTACTGTCATTAAAGTGAAATCAAGTTATGCTACACTAACAACTCAAATCAGATATAGAAAAGAATAAGCTATAATTCTTGAGGTTGACCTAGTTCGTTGTCAAAATGAAAGTGGTGGGGGAGAAGGCTAATGGATGTCAAACTATTGGCTAAAAGTTAACACACTTATCTAGTTAACTGGGCTCGATCTCCTGTGAACTCCTGGAAAGCAAATACTGCATTGTTCCAAACTGGTGTATAGAAGGTAACTGATAGTATCGTTTCAACACTTTAGGTGTTTAAAACAAGTTTTTCCACTCACATAGCTGACAGACAGAGATTTGAAGCACTAGAGAAGTCAATAAAGTAGTCTTTAAAAAAATTACAGAACATTTGAGCCCTCAATATTTTTTAAATATTCGTTCACATTCCCAGTGGAACATAGGGCTTCAAGCTAGAGGTTTGAAGTTTCGGTAGCAATGGTGTTTATTTTTACGGGATGGGGTTGCTAGCCTCATGCCCAGCCTTCCCTCCTTATCAATCTTATTACTGGCTTAGCGAGATAAAGGAGCGCTTCGGCTGGGGATTGAACCCCGGACCACATGAGTGGTTGGCGAGCATTTTACTGCTGTGCCACTGACGCACAATAGCCTTTGACCATTCCAGTGATATCTGACTCAGTCTAATGGCATTACAGGAACATTATGTAATGTTTGATGAATATAAAGATTTCAACCATATCGTAAAAATATCAAGGTGTTTTTAGACAGCTTCGTGTACTGTAAATTATTCTGTTCATTTCTGTCTCTTTGATCTTGACTTACGTGAATCAGTGATAAACAAACGAGTTGTAAACTTTAGGCTTTGTGTTTCACTATGGTAAATCAGGGTGTTATTAAGTAGTTACACCTACTCATATTTAGACATCATCATACATTTTTCTTCTATTACGTGACATTTCATCAACGTCAATCAAATAATTTTAAAATTGATGTTTTTCCAATTATATAACTCATTTAATACCGGAGTAAAATATTATATTTTATGTCAAGGTACTAAAATTATCGATATGTTCTCATACTTTATATCACAGGCTATAGTTAGGGATCAAAGAGAATTTCTATCTACAGTTAGGAACATGAGATGATGGTCTATAAAATAATGTTACATATACATATATAAATATATAAACTACAGTCTCTGAAACGGTGTTAAATTATTTGCTTTTATTGTTTCTGCTGCAATATGTGGAACTCTTGTCTTAATCCTTTGAAATATTGTTAGATATATACAGAATACAACAATAACCAGGTAGAAGTGGGTCTAATCATGGTAACAGTGCAGTTATTGGATGACTCGCTAACCGGGTGGTCAGATTCAAATCAAATATGCACGAACGAGCATTTCGATATGAATGGGCTTTAGTGAAATAACCTAAATGAAATGACCTAAATAGTGTGTCAAAGGACAGTGGTAGAATAGCCTCCAGACAAGCAGGTCCAGAGTCTGTTGCCTGCCGGCGCTCTCTTAAGTTTCACTCAGTTTACTAGCGTGTAGTTAACCGGAAAAAAGGTGAAGGTTAGTTATAAGATTGACGATTTCCCCATAGAAATAACACCACTGTAAATTAAACTTCCACGGTGTAATACCTATTTTCTATTCGGAACACAAAAGACATGAAAATGCATGGTTTCAGAGATCCATTAATAATAGTAGTTTTTTCTGAAGTCCGACTTATTAATTATTATTTTATTTATTTTATAATAGCCTGATTCCACACAGTTTTTTTGTACAAGTATGGAATTTTCAGCATGTGATATCGGTAGCCCAAATTTAGCAGACCGACCATTGATATCAAGTGTGCGTCGGCCGGAGATCGAACTCCGTACCATATGCATGGTTGGTAAGGGTCTAAACTTCTGTGCCACCGACGCACATTCCCGCACGATACATGCATATAATAAATCAGCGATTTCACTATCCTAATTCGTAACGCGTGAAAAAATTATCATTCATTGTTTATAGAATTCTGCATAAGTATGTTAGTTGACGAATTCTAACGGAAAGTGCAAATCACGTGTAGTTGAAATGTAAACAAAACGTTGGCTTAGGAAGTATCAAAAATGAAACTTTAATGACAGTCAACACTATGAAATTTTCGGATATTTCAGTGAAGTGCCTATAAAACAACTCTAGGAAGGTGATATTACTTTGCAGTTCCCCTATCATCGCTCTACAATCAGCGTGTTGGACAATAGTAAAATATTTAATAATATCACGATTCTAAGAAATAAAACAGCTTGCTATTAGTAGCTTGAAAAGCCCCATTGAGTCATATGAAAAAGAGAAGACGTCCAGCGAATAGATTCTTTTCAGCGAATTCATTCACATAGCTGTACAATCGCATTTATATATAATTATCTGTGTGTGTGTGTGTACATGAGGTTTGTCAAGTTTAGGTAATTAATCAGGTGGTAATACAAGAATGATCTAATATAGAAACAAGGTTAATCAGACAGCAACTAAAGTAAGATTGAGTTATAGGTTTCCAGGCAGTAGATGTCACGAACTTCCTGGAATAATTTGAGCGCCGAGTCAGATTGATTCATTATAAATTATTTTAATTAATCACAGCGTGTTAAGAAAATCAAAACAAGATTTTTTTGAACATTTCGCTGTGTAAGCTGAAGAAGCTGTGGCTTACACAGCGAAACGTTCAGAAAAATCTTGTTTTGATTTTCTTAACACTCTGGGATTAAATAAAATAATTTATAATAAGATTGAGTTAGTTAGTTAGATGACGTGATATAATTGACTAAAATATTTCAACTTAGGTCAGGGTAGCAACAGAGGTAATTACGGGTAGAGACTAAGTAGAAGTGGGGTAGAGAATAATGCCATTTAAATTAGAGCTGAAATTGAGCAAATAAGTTGGATGACGTAACATAACTGATTAGAAATTGATCGTTGTTCAAGTCAGTAACAGTGGTAGTGAGGTGTAGAAATTAAATCGGTTGGGGGTAGAGAACAAGAAAATTTAAAATGTAAAATACTATTGAATATTGAAAAGATGAAATAATACTAATGAAGAGACGGGGAAAAAAGATTAGGTATAATTTACTTATCGGGTAATAAGATAGATTATGCCCATTGCAAGTGTAGTGATTGAACGAACTTCCTCTGTATGCAGAGTTCAGGACTTAGCGAGTGAATCGCCATTGCTTCTGCAGTTTGAAGAAGTCTGATTCGTACACCTTTAGGAAGACTAATTCTTACTCTGTAGACAACTTTGAAGTTTGTTTGCGATGTAACTTGGTGTCCGGATTCTATCAGATGTTCTAATATGGAGCTGCGGGGGGATCGATTTTCTCCTTTGTAAAGCCATGTTGGTAAGTGTTCGATGATACGTTTGGAAAGCGAGTGCTGGGTACGGCCGACATACCTGGCTCCACACGAGCAGGTGAATTGATAAATACACATTAATGGGGCCAGCAATGGTAGCTTATCCTTCACGTTCACATGAATCATAGGTTTTGTGGAGAAGGTTAGTCTTAGTTCACCTGCGAAGAAGGTCTTCTTAAGTGAGCGCGACAGTCAATTTTCAAGTGTTTCCGCAGATATATTTCCATTGAATTGAAGATTCATGTAGAGGAGTTTTTTCGGGACGCTTAGTGTAGGCGGCTTTTGTGGTCTAGGATTCATAGATTTTGCAATAAATCTTTCTGGATAACAATTCTCGACGAGGATTCTCTTGAGATTGTCCAGTTCATCGTCTACGATGTCCGGGGTGCAAATTCTGCGAACTCTGTAGCTGAGTGGACGGATCAGGTTTCGTTTGGTGTATACGGGTGCCCAACTGTGAAAGTTAGTAAGCTGTCCGTTCCACATCTACTTTCTGTGGATAGACCTTTTCAGTGTTCCATCCTGTTCTCATCTTGTAAGTTGGACTTCAAGAAAGGATATTTTGGAGTTGGACTCTTTCTCCAGCGTGAACTGAATCACGGGGTGGCAGTTGTTAAACTTGCTATTAACTGATCACTTTTGAAAGTGTCATGAAACTCAACATACACAAGGGTTAAAGTTCATTATCTTCTATTCAGAGGATTGAGTTCATTGGTTCAATAACTTTTGAATAGTATTATGCAGGATAGCTGGAAAACAATCATTAATGTTGATTTTATGGCCTGTCATTAATGAATGTTTTACAATGACTATTGCTGATTTCTGTAGAAACAGAATGCATCTGAACTGAATTTCCTGGAAATCCAGAGTTGCTATTCATTCTAAATTCTAAATTCACTGAAATATCCGATTGTACATGATTAAATGAAGTAGTAAGTCCTTTGAGTGACTCATGGTTGCCATCAGTTATATTACAATATCATCTAAATTACCCTTATGGGATAGGAATTTTCTCAACAAATCTTCTGTTTTTTTCAATTTTGATATAAATTAATCACGTAACGGGAGTTCAAAAGGAATATCCATTGAAGTATTATTTGTTTGATTACATTTTTTACCTTGGGAGTGAAATGTATTTCTTTTCATTCACGTTAGAGCCTTCTCTCCATTATGGGTGTCTGGTAAATGCAAATAAATTTTATTGGCTGCAATATGGGTGGAAATATATTCAACTATTTAGTTGGATTAAACACCCCTAAAAGTATCCTGCATGTATGGAATGTCCCTGTTTTTCTTATAGTTCACGTTCCGAGAGTACTTACTAGTTCAAAGGAAACTTTATCGAAAATGAATTCATGGATAATCTCTGATAAGTATAGGAATATTTGAAGTTCATTTTGCAATTTTATTATGCGGAAAATTTGACTTATCTAGAGTTGGATGCTAACGGATTCCTTCAAATGACAGCTTTTGGGATATCATACGACTGTGTAGTATGCGCTGCACTACGTTTAAGCATCTAATAAAGTGTTTTTCTGATACCTGGTACTTCTGTAAGGTCATGGACAAACTTGATGGATATCAAATAAACTCATGAATTCAGCAAACCTTCTGCAATTTTATCTTCAATAACCAGTTTGTTTACCAGTAATAATGAAGTTGAAAGCAAAGGGAGATTATGGGCAGTTGGAGTTTTGAAGTAACAAGAGCGTAGGGGCTGCATTTTATTCACTTGGTCTAGTTCTACTATCTCTCAATACTCCCTTTACCAAAGTACATCCATGGGCAGGCGTGCATTTAATATTCTTATCTCATTACTTGATCAGTATTAACAGCAATCTGACAATGAAGTCAGCATAGACAATACATGAAGAGTAAGTCAGTTGTGTGGGGAAAACCAGTGACCGAATAACAGTCAATAAAGTCATTTCTATTTAAAGCCATTGAGTTAATGTTCTCAGAATCCTTCGTGTAAACTTTATGCTCCTATTAACTATATCAACCTAAAATTAGTATGGTTACTATGACATCTGATGAAAACAGATCAGCAGATAGTAAGTCACACATAAATATTTGAAAAATATTAAAAAAAACAATTCCGGAGAATTAGGTCACTGGTCTTATTTAAAAATATAAATCAGTTACTTTTTCATTAAAGTTTGAAAAAGCTGAATACAACATCTTAAGTACTTTTATTCAACGTTAAACAATTTATCGTATAATTCCATTATTTATTGTAAAATTTACAAATCAGTGTATGAGGAAATTATAGTATTCTAAATTTAATAATAATTCTTTAATAGTAACAGTTTTATTCTGAACAATTTTTTTATATAAAATACAGAATTTTCAGAAGAGTTTTTCTGCACTATTTTTTTCTCTTCTTCCGGGATCTTCAAACAAAAGATTTGATTGACAGTAGAGTCTGTGACATAGTTCCACTGACCTGAAGCATAAAAACCAATCTATTGGGATATCTCTTCTTTTTGCCTTCCGGGAAGTACGCGACATTTTGTTGAATACCGATTATAAAAAGTTCAGGAAAATATTTGGGTGAACGACGAACACCACTCTGGAAGAGTCATCTCGTCTACTGGGATAAGCTACCATTGAGGATGATATTTTTTCTCATGTTTAATGGAAACTTATGAATCAGCAGGTCGTAAATATTTTAAATACTCGCCAGGGTAAACAGCAGTATCTCTGAGCTGGATGGTTTATTTGCGAGGCATTCATAGCCGTAATAGGCAAAATCTTCAGCGCATACTTCAAGATTGTTACCTAGTAGGGCAATGAAAGCTTTGCAAATAAACCACCCAGCTCAGAGAACACAATTGTATCAAAATCATCCACCTGCGCTGCAAATCTTCACCATATCTAAACAATACTATCAAAGGTCATACTTTAGTGAATTTAAACGGGCTGAATAAGAGGAATC
Source organism: Trichobilharzia szidati (assembly GCA_944472155.2). Classification (NCBI taxonomy): domain Eukaryota; kingdom Metazoa; phylum Platyhelminthes; class Trematoda; order Strigeidida; family Schistosomatidae; genus Trichobilharzia; species Trichobilharzia szidati. Next base: position 56,267,817 of record OX235271.1, on the reverse strand, counting down.
AAGAGTGATATATTGATGGAGGTTGTCCAAAGCTCATGTTGTAATCAGACCACCGAATTGTTTTTACTGAAAACATATCCGACATAAATGTTTCTCAGGTATGTCCACAACTTTATTTTTGTCTCTTGATAATAAACTCGATGGAGGTCAACAGTTTCCATGGCGGCCACCGATGATGAAATCACTGGTGTTGGATCGCTGTAAAAGCTGAACAGTGTTCACGAATTCAGAGGCATATAAGATGGTTGCAGGCAGCTTCGAAGGAATCATGTCCCCTGCGAGCTTCGAATCTGCGTCACCCAGTGATGCAGTCGCTATTCGGACTTGCGACTGACCTCCTGTAGGACTATAATGGATACTTTGATTGGACACTCGTTAGGCTGATCACCTCCAACCATGTAGTAACAACAATTCAGAATAAACCATGACTGTGAGCCACCTGCATTGCAAATCTGATTGATAGAATTCAGTCTTTATCAAACAAAGGACTGGACGGATGACACTAGTTACTTACCCCCTAGTGTTCTATCAGTGTATAGAGGTATATAATTTAAACGAGAGGAAAAGACAACATCTTTAGTGCAATGAAGAAAATTCAGATGAAGTTAAGAAAACAGCTTACAATAATGCTGAGGTCAGCTACATACGTCATACCAGTAGAGCCAAGGCTAGTCAGATTATCGGGATATAAGAATTAAGCTCAGTGAAGAATGACGGACCCCACGAAGATCAACGGTTTACAGAAAAACTTAGCAATCACAATGCATGTACGAACAAACAACCACACCATAAGATGAAACGGAGCTACAGTTCCAAAAAGTTATATAGGTAGATGGAGAAAGAGGCTGATCAGTGAATCTCTGTTTATCGAATCTACATGCAACACGCTCAGTAAGAGTGACTCAACACCAATACCACAGATATAGAAAATACTGCTGCGGATAAGAACAAAGCATAAGAAATAATAGAGGTTAAATGAGTCCACTGATATCATTATGAGCAGTAAACTGTGATCAAAACGTTGTCATCAGTAAACAATACTGTATTACTGTGTGATTTTACCTAGTAAATTTATTCCACGATGGAGGAATACAGCAATTTTTTGATTACCAAGAACAGTTACATAAACTTCTTCTGGAAACATAAAATCTGTTTCAATATTTTGTATACACTAGTTGATGAAACTATTATAACTTCAGTCTCTCAATAACAATAGCTAAATGCCAAGTGGTCACTGCTGCTCAGTTGCATTTTGTGCACTTATGTTAACTAACAGTCTGTCATGCAGTTTAAAGCTGGTTTAGTCACAATGTATCCTGATGTGTTGCAAAATATCATTTAGTCAAATATAAAAAATTAAAATAACAGACTCAGTATTTTTCTCTCAGAAATATGCAGAGAAATGAGAAGAGGCAAAACAAAAGTTGTTTATCATTTTCATTCTGATGCAGATTTTTAGGTATCCACTTTGTTTATGGAAACAACAGGTAACAAAATCTGATGACAGATATTCCCATAGTTTTAAAGTTATTTCACATCAGTTTCATTTGGCAGTGAAATTCACAATGGCGCGAGAGTAGCACTAGATAACTGACGCCAAATAACAATGTTTGCCGCCGGATAAATACGTGCTGACGTTTCTAAGGTATATTTGTTTGAGGACACTGAAAGCAAGCTAAAGTATGAACTGCTAGCGTATCACTTCAATACTGCAATCTGTCTGTAATAGAGACCAGTTAAATGAATTATAACCAATCGTGTCACTTTATGGCATACACTATACACTGTTATGGTTACGATACTGACACAATTACTTGATGCTATTTACTACTAACTGAGTGATATGAGTAGACGTATACCAATCACACCACACAGTACTGTTTGCTAACCAGATGGAAGGGATTTAAACACCAGAGGCCTAGCTCATCTACAAGCATCATCCACCCACATGGAACAGCCAACTGACAAGCTTCTACAGCTGCGTACCAATCAGTCGAAAAAGAAACCTAATTAGATCTCTTGCTCATCACTTCCGACGCATCTGCAGCTCTGGCACCCTGGAAGAGGAACTACACTTCCTAAAAGAAATCTTCATCAAAACGGTTATCCACCAAGATTCATAGACAAAAACATCAAAAACAAAATCCAAAAGCAAGAGACACCACCCGTGCCAAAAAATACTTTATATGAACTTCGACGTCAAAGGTGACCTACTCAGTGATATCCTTAGGAAGAGAATTTCCACTTCTTTAAGAAGAACTTTCTGTACGGCAACATTGAGAGTAGTGTTCTCTAGTCGCCCGCTGTTCTGCAGAATGCCAAAGGACAAGATCCCGCAACTGGCCACTTCTATATGCAAATATCAGTTCACCTGTTGCTGTGGAGTCAGGTACATCAGTGGTTCGACGCGGATCCTGTCGAAAAGAGTCAAAGAACACTATCCAGCTTGGCTGTAGAAAGGAAGTAGTGGCCGTATAAGGAGTGCAATAACCGAACATCTCATCACCACTGGTCATTCCAACTCAACAAATGCCTCCTTCAAAGTAATCAACAAAGTGAAGAACGACCTGCTAAAGACAATACGTTTCGGTCTTCTTTGTATTGCAGAAGGCGTAGCCATTCAGTTGGAAGAACCAGAACTATGCATACAAAAGAAAATTATTCAACCACTTCTATTATCATGGTAACAACTCTGTTGACTTAACTTAACTCTTGCTTGTATGCTTATTCTTCTAACTACTTGAAACTCTCGCGTAATTCCGTATGTTATTTTGTCTCCATATCCACCCTAAGCACAACTCTTTCATCAAACTATTCATGTTATTACGTAACTCTTCTTTAACAATCGTTTGTGACAACTCATCACTTTTGTTACTACCCTCTTATATCAAAATCCAATTCATCTGAGTTTACTAATTGTATTTTCGTTCGGCAAATTCAATGTACACAGACATACAAAACAACCATATCTATTTGCGATTGTAGAGCTATGAAAATGAATTCGGAGAGAAGAGACTCTTCACTGAACTACTGGTCTTCTGTCATTCAGTTTTGTCTGAGCTCAAAGAGGTGAGTTCTGGCTAGCTTCTTGGATAAATCGACAGTATATAGAATCAAATTCTCAATTTAAACAGTTTGGGCCGAAATTTCACCACAGTTTCCCTTGGAAACTGAAATTATTCAACAGATCACAGTATGTGATCTGCTTGATACCATGAATGGCAATGAGGAAAACAAATGTAATGGCATGATGCTGAGTACCAATGACGGATCGACTGGTTTATTGAAATAAGGTGTGCTTTCAAAAAAGTCATGTCGCAGCCCAAATACTTTCGTAACGTGACTTGCTGATTCATTCTAGTCTGGTATTGTCAAATTCAAAATCAATAATTTTCAAACAGTTGAATTTTTTTTTTATTCCTTCACGTTCCCAGTGGAACATAGGGCCTCAAGCTAGTGGCTTGAAGTTTCTATAGCAGTGGTGTTTACTTTTACGGGATGGGGTTGCTAGCCTCATGCCCAACCTTCCCTCTTTGCCAGTTCTATTACTGGCTTAGCGACGTAAAGGAGGGCGTCGGCCGGGGATCGAACCCCGGACCATGTGCATGACAGTTGAATAGGTTCTGTAATAACTTACATGTCAAAAACAAAATGCCGACATTAAAACCTACGGAAAACATATTCTACATCACATCAAGTCGTCATCTCAGATTCCTAAGACGCCATTGGGTTATGTGCTGGTTTAGGTTTATTAATCCATTACTAGGCCAATAACGTAGAGAAAATTGAGTCATTTGGACTCTAAATGAAACCGCATATTGCTTTAGGCTGTCATCATTTCTCTATATCACTATCAATCTGAAAACTAGATATTTATGCGGACAAAAAGTTCCGTTTGAAAACAAGAATCTGCAAGAAGCTATGAATCTAGGCTTTGTGATTGTTAAGACTGATGTTCCATCAGAGATTCCACCATATATATATTATTATTAGTATTATTATTGTTTCCTTTAATTCCCAGAGGAACATAGGGCTTCAGCCGTGCGTCTCCATTGCGTTTGGTTCTCTGCTAGAGTCATCACCTGACTCCAAGTCTACCCACATGCTTTCATCTCCTCTTCACATGACTTCCTCCAAGTCACCATCGCACCGACGACCAACTCGCCGCTTCCCTTTCGGGTTCCACTTGAGCAATGGCCTGGCGTCTGATGTCACTCTCGTGATGGTTTGTTTTCTCAGAGTATGGCCAATCCACCTCCATTTCCTCCTGCCTATTTGTTGCACAATCGGTTCCTGGTTGGTTGGCTCATTGCCAGAGATCCCTGTTGCTGATCTTTTCTGGCCATCTGATCTTGAGTATTGAGCGAAGACAACTGTTGATAAAGGTCTGTAGTTTGTTTGAGATGCCCTTCGTGACGCCGCGCCAAAACTCTGATCCGTATAGTATCACTAACTTCACATTGGAGTTGGAAATTCGGATCTTATTTTTCATGCTGAGTGCTGTTGATCTATCTCCACACAGACTTGAGAGTAATGAGAGCTTGCCTTGCTTTCCTGATCCTCGCTTTGATATCCTCGTCAGTTTCGCTCTCCTGTAGTTGAAACGATGCTTTCCAGGCAGGTAAAAGAGGTTGTTTCTTTCAGATTTCTCCCATTGATATATATATATATCTTTGTTCATTTGAGTTTCAAGTGAAACATATGGCTTCAAGATTTTAAATTAGGAAGTTTCAACAGCGGTGACGTTGCCTTTATGGGCTAGGCTTGCTCACCTCATGCCCGCATTTTCCTGAGCTTACTACCTACTAGGGCAGCTCCAAGAGTATGTCGGCTGGGAATCGAACTCAGATGACCTGCGTGGCTGTCACTATCACTGAGACACTGACACATATGTATGTATATATAATGTGTAAATTTATTAGTAATATGGTTGCCCATGTATATATTAAAAAAGTTCTCATATCACAGGAATGAAAAATAATGCAGGAAAATTCTGTACACAGGAATTACTTATTCCAGTATTGGTAGGAATAGGAAAACGAGCATAATTTTAAAATTGTTACTCTACTCTAAAAACTGTAACAATGATATTTTGTTCAAGTGACACTGGTTGTTATCACTATAAGGTATTTCGCAATTAATTTTACACACCTTCCGAATATGCAAGAGGTTCAACAACTATTTGTATACGGTTTAAGCAGTTGAGTAGCGTGATCAGCATGTCTGATCAAAAAATGAAACCATGAGAGCCAGTTGAATAATCATAACTATTAACAACTATACTGGCGCGGAATTATACTCCTGTCCATCCCAAGCAAAATACTAAGCCGCATCATCCTGGAGAGAACCAAACACGACAACCTGGATGAAAAACTTCGACCGGAATAGGCTGGATTCAGGAGAAACAAGTCATGTATTGATCAGATCGCCACATTACGGATCATCATTGAACAAAGCTTGGAATGGCAGTCACCTCTCTATCTCAACTTCATCGACTTTGAAAATGCCCTTGACAGCGTCGATCGAGAGGTGATTTGGCAACTACTTCGCTACTATGGGGTGCAACCGACAATTATACATCTCATGCAACAGTTGTACGACAATGCTGCATGCCAAGTAATCCACAATGGGAAACTCACGGAATCCTTAGAAGTAAAGATGGGAGTAACACAAGGCTGCCTACTATCGCCAATAATTTTCCTGATTGCAGTAGATTGGATAATGCGACAAACAGTGGGCAATGAGGAAATAGGCATAAAATGGACTCACACGAAAAAACTTCGAGGATCTGGACTTCGCCGATGATATGTCTGATTTCCCACAAACTGGAAGATATGCATGCGAAAAGCAACAAGTTGGCAGAAGAAGCATCAAAGATAGGACAACAGAGGTGATGAAGATTCCTGGGTAACACCACCAACAGCAACAACAACAGACGACGATCAGCATAAATGGGAGGAACCTGAAAGAAACTACCTCCTTTACCTACCTGGGAAGCATTGTTTCAACTACACGAGAACGGAACTGACGAGGATATCAAAGCAAGGATCGGGAAAGCAAGGCAACCTTTCATTACTCTCAAGTCTGTGTGGAGGTCAACAGCAATACTCATCATCAAAAATAAGATCTGGATTTTCAACTCCAATGTGAAGTCATTGCTACTATACGAATTAGAGACTTGGCGCCGCTTCATGAAGGGCACTTCGAACCAACTACAGACCTTCATCAACAGTTGTCTTCGCTCAATAATCAAGATCAGATGGCCAGAAAAGATCAGCAATAGAGATCTCCGGGAGCGAACCAACCAGGAACCAATTCTGAAAAAAATAGGCAGGAAGAAATGGAGATGGATTGGCTGGCCCTGCTCTGAGGAAACCATCAAGTGACATCACTAGACAAGCCATTGCTCGAGTGGAACCCGAAAGGGAAGCGGCGAGTTGGTCGTCAATGCAAGGGTGACTTGGAGGAGGTCATTTGAAGAGGAGATGAAAACGTGTGGGCAGACTTGGAGATAGGTGAAAACTCTAGCAGAGGACCGAAAGCAATAGAGACGCACGGTTGAAGCCCTATGTTCCTCTGGGAATTAAAGGAAATAATAATATAATAATAATTAACAACTATAGCCAGCAGTAAAATCAATGGTATTTATATACCAAAAGTACCCTAAGCTAAAACGTAGAGGGATTAAAAGCGAATAGGAGTTATACTTAATAATCGATTACCTAAAAAAGACAGTGAGCAGAACACCAATAAAATATCAATCGTTTTCCGATTCACCTACACGCTTGACGTATAAAGTCGAATGGTGCGAAATCCCTATATATCAAGGTAGTGATTTTGATAGTATAAGTGTTGGAAGAAGTATTTTATTATAGTTTTTGTCTAAGAATGATATATATATATTTATGTAACATTTACGACCATTTCACCATTCATAAATCACGCGTTTTTTTTTTTTAAATTTCTCGTTTAGCTAAATGTCATGGCGGAATTTTAGGCTGGACGCTTAACCTTTATCACTTTGTATTTATGGCATTATTTTCAAGTGTAATGCTCCATTCGCTCATTGCAAACATTGGCTTCTTTTCTCTGATGCATATGTATATCCATCGATTGAATGTTCTTCATATATGGTGTCAATCCAGGCTTTTAAGAGATAACTCGTTTGATAGACAGTTATTCACATTAGGGGAATAAGGTTGTTTCAATTCCAAATCTGCCGTTTAATATAGATATATACATATAAATATATATAATAATTTTCTTGTTTTGATGTACTGAATGACTGACATTTTTTCTTCTGTAATGAGATATGTCTTTAGGAGAATTTTTCTATCACATATTAACTTAGATATTTATCTGAATGTGGAACTCAATGCAGAGGTGAAACTGAAAAACACAATGTATTTTTATCAGTTTCTTTTAAACTGAGGATTGAATTTAGTGACAAAGATTATCAAGGAATACAGAATAGTTAGTACAGTTAGGTAAATTCACTTGAATTAGATGGCAGATGAAATGAGAGTGAAAAAGGATAAACTGAAAACCATTTACCATTTAATATGAATGTTGATACAATTCAATCCCTATGATAAATTTACATAAAGCCTTCTGAAGACAGAAATCATCAGGTGATATCAATGCTTAGTTGCCCTACAATCACGTTATAACTAGCATCATTAACAATAATAAAGTGTTTGATAGTTAATAAATGTAGTAGGTGGATCCAAACCAATGTCCTCTGAATTACCAGTCCGGTGACTTGGCAGAAGATAAAATTCTCTTTCAACTGAATTCCGCCCCAGTATATTGTATATTCAGTGGGATAGCCTCGCAGTTTGAAGATTCGAGGTTTGATTACACATGGGAGCACAAGTGCGTACTGTTGAAGAGTACCGAACTGGGAGATGATAGCTGTCATTTTATGGTTTAACTCGATGTGATTATATGAAATAAAAAGAGATTTTTTTAATAGGTCAAGTATTATTTTATGTACATATAGCTTGAAACACAGGAGTCGTATTCTTAAGATTTATTTCACCTATAATAGCCCTGAATTTTAACTACGAGAAAGATTTTTGAAACAGTCATGTGCGTCGGTGGCACAGCGGTTGGGACGCTCGCCAACCATGTACATAGTAAGGGGTTCGATCTCGAGCCGACGCACTCCTGATATCTATGGTTGGCCTGCAAATTTGGGCCACTGATATCACATGCTGGAAATTCCATAGTTGTACCAAAATACTGTGTAGAATCAGGCTATAAATAAATAATACTGACTTTGTATATGAAGAGAAGAGACTTGCTAATGAACTTTTTAACAAGGAAAAACATACCATAACAGCGGAAGGCAAGACACGGAAGTAAAAGTATATTTTCAATTGATTAAACCGCTATTTATATACATATAGTTTATATTCTCTAACCAGTCTCTGAGCGTGTGATTTTGGTTTACATTAAAGGACATTAAATAGAATGTTCATATATATATATATATATATATATATAGTATTCTGCTGCTAATGCAGTACTGAACTGTGGGAATATTTTATTTTATATATTTTTTTCCTTCACGTTCCCAGTGAAACATAGGGCTTCAAGCTAGTGGCTTGAAGTTTCTGTGGCTATGTTTATTTTACAGGATGAGGTTGCTAGCCTCACGCCCAACCTTTCCTCTTTACCAGCATTATTTCTGGCTCAGCGAGGTAAAGGAGTGCGTCGGCCGGGAATCGAACCCCGAACCATGTGAATGGTCGGCGAACGTCCTAACTGCTATACCACCGACGCACTGTGGGAATATGTAAAGTAATATTCTGTTGGATTACATTGTCTGTATCTCATTGCAACAATACCATATCTATACATTTTTAGCCAAGTTTAAGGTTGGCTAGGTCAGCGGATAATAAAATGTTCTGATTGGTTGTTGATTTTCTGAAGGTTTAACCTTGAGACGAACAGTTGTCCGGTGAGATTATTCCTCGACTACGAAGGAAGCTAAATCTAGATTTGAGGAATAAACTCTTCTACTTCTGTAGCCGTTCACTTAAAATGGTGTTTTCAATCCTGGCTATTTCCTATCAATCTGCGTTTATATACTACTGATAAATCCTGCAAGTATCGCAGGTCACACAGATATCAATAAATATTTCCGGATAGTTAAATGGTTAAGTAAATGGATGTAGCGTAAATTCCAACCTTGATAGCTTGCTGAAAGCTGCATGATTGGGTCACTCTTGAATGATATTTTTCTTTGTGATAGAGCATGTCTTGTCCAGGGATAGTTTTTCTTTGCTGTAACACACAACAAAAAAGTTTTCATGATACTCAGACTAAGTGCATACAGTGTTGTTCATCGATTAATGTGTAACTTGTAAAAAGTCTACGGACACTTGAGAACAAATATTTCACTATAGAACTTTTTTTACTGAAATGAAGAGCGAAGTGAATAATTGTTGTTCACGATTATATTTTTGCATACAATTTAAACAAGACACATAAACGAAAAATCCTATTTCCATTTAATTTCTTTCTCCTAATTCACTCTTAATACATATAGAGTTTATTCAATGACCGTAATTTATTTGTGTGAGACATTGTTTTGCTCATTTGTGTTCTTTTTAAAATATTAGCATATTAACAAGATAAACAAGCTAGAAACTTACAGTGTATTTTGATGGAGTTGTGTTCTCTGAGTTGGATGGTTTATTGACGAAGCTTTCATTGCCCTACTAGGCAACATCTTGAAGTATGCGCTGAAGATGCTACCTAGTAGGGAAATAAAAGCTTCGCCAATTAACTATCCAGCTCAGAGAACAGAACTGCATCAAAATCATCCCCCCGAGCTACAAATCTTCTCCATCACATCTAAAACTTAGAGTATAATATATCATGAACAAAACTGGATCTATGCTTGGCTTTTACTATAGAGATTGCTTATCTGTCTAACCAGCATTGCTGAAGTAAACATACAAAAATGACTGGATCCTCCTTACCTAAGGGAGGGTGGCGCATGCTGATCAGTAGATATGGTGGTGGACACTAAGGTGAATCGCCCCATTCTGCAGGAACAGCAATATGCAATTTGATGGCTCGAGATTTCTATGAGGGCTTGAATCTTTATCTTGAATAAGATAATAATGATCGCCTGGACAGATCATGCTTCTACCTTTAAACATATACCATTCGGTCAGCCTATTGCTGAGATGCGACCACGTGGGCTCTGCACAGATTTATGGGGCATCTTATAAATTGACATGCTTTCCTTTGTCGTATCTTCGAATATCACTTAACAATGTCTCATCTCATACATTTTCTAATAACGTCTTCACTTGCTCCTAATTATATTCCACTAAACCTAACATTTTATAGCTCTTTATGAATTTGATTCGACTTATTTTATTCCTATTCTCTATAGGGTACGGTTGTGCACCAAGCACAAAAAGGTATGAAATTAAAACAACCGGCTTGTGGATAATTGTATTAAACCAAAAGTGGACAACATGATAGTAAAACCTATAGGGTAGCATTATACATTGCAAAGGAACTTTGTCAGCCTAGGGATTATAGTCTCCCATTGTATTTCCTTTATGAATGCATATATTAATGACACATTGCATTTACCTATTTCATTACACTTTAATGATTCACCTTAGCATCTTTACTTTTCTAAAACAGCTTACTATCCCTTGTAAACGTTGTACTTACCTCAATATTGGTTGGTTATCGTATGCCTACAACTACGGGTTGAAAACGAAATGAAGTCGATTTTCCTGCGCAACCTGGAGGACTACTGTTTAATTCAATAATGATACGACATGGGTCAGACAAGGAGTGTATTTATACATATATCAAATATTTAGCTGTTCAAACATTACTAACTTGTAGACAATCTACTATTTGACATTGTATCATACTTGATCGCACCTGTAAAAATGGCATGCATTTTCATGTACATTTATGTTTATATGAAAATATAAAATTACTATTATTATTATTACTAACTGGGAATACTTATCTGCCTACTTTTATATTGTCTATTTTCATCATATCCTTTTGTATGCTTTTGATTTGTCATCTCAAAACTTTAAAATGAGTACAATTTTCAGGAATGAGGAAAACAGATCAAGGTTGAATAATTGCCTTCTGTCAGTACTCAGAATTGGTAGCTTTCACGAGACACAATACGTCTAATAAAAGACTGATTTGATGCAGACATCATATACACATAAGTATACATAAGATTTGATTATAAACATGTAATCTGGCAGACCTCAGTTTACACCAATAAAGGTTATCGATAATAAATAAATCTTTCCAATAAAATCCACATTTTTACAACAGTGATCGTTCCGTACGTCGAGTTGTTTGTGGTTAACATCATGGATGATGCTCACTGATAAAATGAAAAGCAAGGATTCAAACCTGTGGCATTCGAATTACTGATCCATCTGTCTATCGACTGATTTACAGGATACAGCTGCAAATCAGGTTACTATTTCTCTGCATTCACCAGAGATAATACTCTCAGAACTCCACCCGCAACAAACGAAAGACCAGAGTCATGGCACTGGTCATAGCCCAGTGCGCAATCAAAGTATCCATTACGGTCCCACGGGACGTCAATTGTGAGCCACAAAAGCTTAGCGGCAAGGTCTCCAGTTGAAGCACTGGGTGACACGGATTCGAATCTCAGAAGGGACATGAGTTATTCCTTCGAAATTGCAGAATCGCTTTGCTGATGAGTGCCAACAATCTAGAAACCCCGGTCCAAGGCTTCCTGCCTACTGCCTCTAACCATAACTCCATTGTGCCTCGGTGGCACAGCGGTTAGGAATCTCGCCGACCATGCACATGGTCCGAGGTTCGATCCTCCGCAGACGCACACCTGGTATCTGTGGTTGGCCTGCTAAATTTGGGCTACCCATATCACATGCTGAAAATTTCATACTTGTACCAACATACTGTGTGGAATCATATCAACTTGTTATGATTATGAGCAATAGTTTATGCTCGAAACGTCATCAGTTAATATTACTGTACAACGCTGTGTGATTTATTAAAACAAAATCTTATCCATAATGGAGTTATGCTCTGCCACAGTGACCAAGTTTTATACTTATACGCCTCTAACCATCTCACAACAATTCAGAGTTCACTATGATAGCGAGTCTTCTGGCATGGTGATCACACTGCAAACCTGACTGACAGAATTTACTGTTCACCAAACGAGGTAATAGATGTTTGACATTAGTTACTACCTAGTGTCCAATCAAAGTACAAAAAATACCTAGCTGTTGTGTGAGTGAATAACAGAGCGACGGACTCACAGTTAGGATCCTCCTACCCCAGTTGTTATTTTAGGATGACCAAGATTTTCATTCTAGAAATACATCGCCACTATATCAATTTCAGTCTCTTGACCTATGGCTGTCTCAAATAATCTCACAATCAAAATTATAAATCAAACTCACCATTTGCAAATTAGTTATCATTTCGACCAAGTAGTTAACCATAAATCAAGTGGTTCAAACTGACTCGGTTCTCTAAGGTGAGTCAAACAGAGTAAACTACTGGAGAGGTTGGTCAAAAATGAGTGAAATGGTCCTCCGGTGTTTAGGTCACCTCGGTCTGGTTAGCAAGTACTACTAGCTGATATGAGTGGTATCCAGCTACTCATCTCAGTCAACCAGTAGTATATTGTCTTATCTAAAATTATAAATGTTATTTAGTAATGGTGGAAAGCAAATGTGAAGTCCATACATTCTACTGATATGTTTTTATTTAGTGAGAGTTATCCTCTAGTAAATCCCCTTTGTAATATTTTGACTTTGTTTTGTTGTTGAGCTTTCGCCTACTCCCTTGCATGTTTTGAAATATTTTACTGTTCAAAAATAAATAACTGTCGTTTTCAGAAGACTAACTGAATTGTTTTGATTTTTAACAATCAATACAAGCTTGAAAAGGCTATTTACTTGTGCAATCACGCTATGCACATTACATCTGATTCTTGTTTTCGATATTTAATAGCTTAATCGAAATTGAAATCGTTTTTAGTCATTGAAAGTGAATACATAGACAGTGGTGAGTTCAAGAGAAATCTCTAATTGGCTATAAAGTTAACCGAACGATAATGATGTGATATCTTCATTGAAGAGTTATTTTGAGTAGTTCTTAACAGTGATAAATAATATGGGGCTAAGTCAGTGACGAGACAGCTGGCTAGAATTCTGGTGGTTCCGTCTAATTAGGGCTGAGTCAGATATACCAAGGACACCATTGATAAGTCTAGCCCCCAAAAAAGCAAAATGACCGTCGGTTGTTTAGATTACTTTGGTCGAAGTAGCAAGCAACGCTGCTTGATATGCACGTGTGTGGTTTCCAACGTCTGGCATCAACCTGTATTACACGCCGTAATACTCATATCTGTCATAGTTTTCTTGTTTATACACTAGACAGTTCAGTCGTTATTAATCAGATATATCAATTTAAGGGCGTCGGTGTCACGAGAGTTGAAAAAGCAAAATGTCACCTCTAAACCTCGCCACTATTTATAAAGAACAATAACAACAATTAGAACGAAAAACGGACGATCCACCTGATGTTTCTGTTACCTCCCAATAGAAGGCTACCTCAGTTAATATCGCCATCAATCATCTTTAATTCTTAAAAATAAAACGGAGTAATGATTGAATTTGTATATGCAAGAATAATCTGTCCAATAAAGTGATTTCCTCTTGATAAATAGAGACTACTGTGACTTTTTAGTTACCTTAATTATCAGTTACTGAATTGTATTCAACCTTGTATTCATTCAGAAAAAAAGATTTCAAAAGTAAGTAATCAAATTTAAGAGGATTTTGCTTATATAATTACTATGTCGCTTGATGTATAAAATTATAAAAGTGTTCAACAAATTACTTTTCATTAATTTAAAGTTAAGTACTTCCGGGGGAATTAAACTCCACTACTTGAATTTCAATTCATTTCCAAACAATCTATAGTTTGGCGGGGCGCGACCAATTTCTCTCTTTATATGTCTAGGTGAGTATGTCTATGTCAATGTCCTAATTTCATGTCGATAGAATTAATATTAGTAGTATGAAGTGGAATATAGAAACTTATGATAAATACCTCTTCTGTATATTCTCAAAGCTAGATCTTAAATTGCTGCCATCGATAGTGGTTAGCTCACTCTCAACACAGATAAAAGTGTAAAATAAGATTGGCTGTTAAACTTCATTCCTTAGTCTTTTATTTTGATTGCTACTTTATTTTATTACTATTTATTTGATTCCTTAACGTCAACCAGTGGAACATAGGGCAACAAGCTTGAGCTCTGAAGTTTTGGTAGCGGTTGTATTTATTTTTTACGGGGTGGTTCTGTAGCTTCACACCTAACCTTCCCTCTTTATTAGTCTTATTGCCGACTTACCTAGATTTAAGAGTGCATCAGCCAAGGATCGAACCTCGGACCTCATGAGACGTGGTTGACAGGCATTCTACAGCTGAAACATCGACGCACCGTTCCTTGGTCTACTGGCTTCAATATAAGCTGATCAAATAGAAACCATCGATTAATAATGGCAAATCTAGCATGTCTCCAATCATCGAAGATGTAATGCAGTCCTCAACCATCGATAACAAAGCGGAAAGATGAGTAATTATCTACAAAACTTAAGAGATGATTTCTTTTGAATCACAATGCTCGGTAAATAGTCAGCAACGTAAAATAAAATCCTTTGTTATAGTTTCCGCTCAATAAGAAGTAAAATGATCTACTAGTATCCAGGGGTAACTCGGAAAACTGTATAACAGAAGACATTGCTATCAAATGACTACAACTGAAACACTCTGTATAGAGAAAGGTGATGTGTTTAGTTTCTCCTCACCATGCTAACTACTAGACACCTCTAGTCTGTTTCTGTGTTTTGCCGCCTCACAATTTTGTCGTTGATTACAACTCACTGGGTTGGACCCATCATTAATCTTCCAATTTTACCTGGTTGTTTGTTTATTTAATAATTTTACCTTTACTCACCACTTTTCTCTACTCCAAAACCCTCTTCTCGAACGTTCCACAACATTATGTATAAATAAATTCTAGCAGTTAGATTATGAAGTATCTTGTATTCACCTCTTCTGTTCCATTACTATACCCTTTGGGCTAACATAGTTTTTGAAGTATGTTACGTATGTAGTTATGTATGTTATGTAGTTTTGTATTTATAATAACTGAGGTCTATTTCTGGGCTGTTAGCAGATGATGAAAAGCTTTGAAATATGAGAAAAATATGACCTCTTTTGATTCAGAAAATATGTTAGCTCTCCCTTTGTTCAAGAAACTTTAGGTTAATTAGCATATTTTAGCAGCTTGTCTAGACCCCAATTTTTCTGATTATTATTTTTGTCATTATTATTCCCTTGGGTCCCAAGTGGAACAGAGGACTTCAACAACACATCTCCACTTTCTTCTATTTTCTGCCTTTCTCTTCCACTGGGACCACCATTGTCCAAACTCTTTCACGTCGTCCTCACATGATCTCCCCCATGTCATTCTTGCACTGACGACTAACTCTTCTCTTCCCAATGAGATTTCACTAGAGTTATGGCCTGCATTGCGCGTGATTTCATCCGATGGTCCCCTCAACGTATGCTCGATTTGTATCCATTTTCGTCAGCATATTTGTTGAGTGATTGGCTCTTGGTTGGTTTGTTCCCGGCCAGAGTTTCTTGTTGCTAATTCTTTCTGGCCGACTGGCCACTTGATCTTCAGTATGAAGCTAGCGAAGTCAGGTGTTGATCAAAGTCTGTAACTTGTTGGAAATCCTTTGAGTAACGCATGCGTCCAGTTTCTAACCCGTACAGAATTTTTCTGCTTAGGTTGTCTTAATGGTAGAGGGATAATCCAGTGAAGACTGACTTTTTTAAGAATTTTCAATTCTTCTCCAACAGAACACTTTAATATACCTCAGTAATTGCATCGAACTGGTTTATGTCGCATCAAAGAATGTCACAAGATTGTATAATTCTGTTTCGGTTGAACGTTTGCCTTAAAAATCTGCTAAATAAACCTAATTACACAGGAAATAAAATGAACTGAAACAGTGGAAATATTTTGTCTGATGATAACCACCGGTAGAATCGAGCGCGATGTACCTGAATCTCACTGTGACTCGAACTCTATCGACCTTCGTTCTGAACACCAAAGCTTTATTCCCACCCCCGTGCCACTTGGCCAGGAGATGTCTCTTTTATGCAAAAAGTATACAAATTAACTTTTAAGAAATGGAAGTGCATCTTAAATTAGAAAAATTCACTGCTGAGATTTGGAATTACACATTAAACGAGGTGTACGTTGCGAATTCCTCTCTATCATTAAAACTAATTGAGTAAAATGTCATTACCATACAAATGCCTTTTTGCTTAATTACCAGTTTCTGCAAAATATTTTACACTTCTGATCTATTCTCAATCACCGAGTTCTATAAGACATCAAAATAGGCTACAGAGAATACAGTTTATCAGAAATAGATCAAATAACTTTCTACGAACTTTAAGAAAAAATTTTTTTTCCTTCACGTTCCCCGGTGGAACATAGGGCTTCAAGCTAGTGGCTTGAAGTTTCTGTGGCAATGTTTATTTTACATGATGAGGTTGCTAGCCTCATGCCCAAGCTTTCCTCTTCAGCAGCATTATTTCTGGCTTAGCGAGGTAAAGGAGTGCGTCGGCCGGGAATGGAACCTCGGACCATGTGCATGGTCGTCGAGCGTCCTAACAGCTATACCACCAACGCACTAAGAATACTTATACGAAAGTTAATACCTGCCTATACCAATATAAATTTCAAAATATGACGAAAATGTTACTTCCCAAGACGGAATATTGGAGGATTTAAGTAGGATTGTTTGATTTATTGTAGCTAAATCTATGAATTTCAGTGTATTAACAGAGATGCATTAAATTTAGAGTTGAAGAAAATATATTGCTGTAATATATTTTTTCATGAAATATATGAAAGTTAAATATTTACTTAAGAAACCTTCATATTACCAGTAAATAATCAAATTTGTTTATCTTTTCTCTCACTACAGGATATCGTTTTGAATGTCACCAGATATCAAAGTGCAGCTTATTCCTAGTTTATAGCATAATTATAACAAATTTTAGAAATCGGGCTGAATTTAAATTCAAGATGATGACTTTCCGTGAATTTTCGTAAATAGCTTTATCAAAAACAGGATAGTACACTTCTGAACAATAAGTGAAAGAAATATTGTTACATTGTTGATAAAACAACAAACAGTGGAATTTCTAAAAATCATAAATTTTTCCTTTATTCTGAACAGTTTAAGGCTTAGGCATTCGAATACAGCTCACTAACTGAAGCTTACCAGTTTCAGTTGGGAAACATTTTCTTTTTCATACGTTGAACACCACTCATAATGCCTTTTTCAAATACAGAAGCATATCTCTGGATATGATTATGTGTAAATTTATAAAACTAAACAGTATTCAGTTATTCTGAAGACTCTGATGTAAATTCTGCCTTTTCTTACACTGAATAAATAAACAAAGGGCTTTGAAAATCCTCACATTGAGAGCTTATTCATAGCATTCATTACATTTGGTCAAGATTTACACTTTGCAATTGTAAAAGATGCAGTTAAAGTCAACATATACATTTATTTACTTTGATTTAAATTTTCATGTTTGTTGTTGTCGTTGATTGGTTATCTTCATCACCTCCATCTTCTCTATGTTCACGTGGATTTCTGTCTTCTCTGTCTGTCACTCCTACCAACTTGTTTGATTTCATCTGTGAGTCTTCGCCTTCGTGTGATTCTAGACATAAATCATCCGCGATATCCAAACCTTCTAGAGTCTTTTTATCGGTCCTGCGTATTCCTGTCTTCTCACTCTCCACAACCTAAAACATAATCTAGTCCACCACAATAAATAATATTATCGGTGATAATAGGCAGTCACGTGATACGTGACATTGTCATGTGGTTGTTGAATGAGGTTGATAAAGACTTGGGCACTGCACACTATAGTGTTGAACCAGTTTACAAATTACTTCTCGGTCAACGTTGTCTGTCGCAGGCCTTTTGAAGTCGATGAAGTTGAGGTATTCCTTCTAGGATGACGCGACTTCATATTTTTTTCAGCATATTGGCTGCAATCTGTGGACCCACTTTCAGTGATCCCGGAGGAACCCCGTCTCGTCCTGTTGCTTTCCCGTATGGCTTTAAGTAGCTTGGAAGATTGGTGTCCACCTGCAGTTATTTGAGTGCTGCTGATGGCATTTCTCCCCAAGTTGCAGGTGGTGGTCGATTCATGAGTCTTTTAAAGTGATCAGCTCATTGTTTCATTTGTTTCCTCTCTTTGATAATTAGTTTCCCCTCATCATCTTTTAAAGGTTTCACCTGCATTGATCTCCATCTGGATGGAGACCTGGTTATTTGATACAGTTTCCTGAGATCACTTTTACCTGCACCTAGCCTGTTCTGCTTCAGTTGCTGGCCAGTGTGTTGTAGAATTGTCGTTTTCTACCACTCTTCGTTGATTCTTTTTTCAGTGTGATGTACAATGAACTAAGCTTCTTCTGTTGTGCATCTTTGCATTGAGTTATCTTCTCTTTCACCATCCTCCTCTCTTTTATTAGCTTCCAGGTAGGTGTTCGTTGAGAGCCATTCCTTGTCTTGTCTCTTCCTTCTTCCTAGAACGGTTGTACACTTTTCCTTAAATATCACCTTGAGAGAGTTCCAATGTTCTTCCACTCAGGTTTCCTCACTGATGCCACGTAGTGTCTCCGACTTTGCTCTGATGGCCACAGTGAGGGTATCCCTTGTAGTTTTGCCCTTCAGTTTCAGGGTGTTGAAATCGAGTTGCGGCCTGTATGCAGTTGTTGTTCTGAAGGCTTTCACCTTCAACCTGAAGGCCTATTGGGTTAGATGATATGCCCAGCCTACATCTGCTCCCCTTCTCGACTTCATATCCAGAAGACTGCGTCTCCATATTGGGAGATTCAGATGGAGACTATTTGATTTGGTGTGTCCATCATGTGGAATCCATGTCGCTCTGTGTGTATATCCTTGTGTTTGTACACGCCGCCCCAGATCATCAAGTTATTGAAAGCGTGAAAGTCTGAGGAGAGTTCTTCATTGTCATTCATTTCGTCGAGCGAGAGCCTCTCGACCGATGATGAGTTCTCTACCCGTATTATATACTCCCGATTTGGCTTGCACTCATATCGCTCATAAAGATCTTGATGTCACAATTTGGGATGCTGTCCAGTACTGTTTTCATTTGTTCATTGAAGTTTTCCTTCTTCTCTTGTTCTGGGTTATTCCTAGGAGCACAGCATTTGATAACTGTAACCTTCCTTCCTATTGAGTTGAATCTTGCTGTCATTATCCTGGAAGAGACTGACTATCACTGCATAGGAGCTTTGGTTGGCACTGATTGCATCATGATAGCCACTCATTCCCTCAGTGTGCTCGTGGTTGTCATCTGGGTGACCGGAGTAGATCAGTGGCTCTCCAGCTAACAATTTGGATAGCCTACATCCATTCCACCTGCTCTCAAATATCCCTAGAACCTGTGTGGCCAACCTTCTCATTTCTTGGACTGCCTAGGCAGTTTTCCAAGTCTTGTACATTGTAAAAACATCCTACTTTCTAATGCTTAAATCTGCTTAAGTTAAAAGAAGATACACTGACAGACTGGCTTTCCGGAGGCTTTACCAGCCCGTTTGATCTCGTCTCTCCAATTCCAGCGGGAAATAAGTTTGTTCTTCATAATTTTCTTTTGCTTTAAAATCTCTGTTGCCACTAAATTGATTTCCAGGGGTAGGGTCGTTAGCTCCACGCCTACCTTCCCTTCTTTTCAAGGGCTTGGAAGCGACTAGGAAACTAGGGAAATAGTAAACTAGACGTACTTTTCATTGAAACGTCTGTTTAAATCACTGGGCTACCTATAATGCATATTGCTTTAATCGCAGGCTGTACTTAGTGTATTTTGACAGAATAGAAGGAGAAATGTCATGAGCTATAGGAATTTGCATCGGACACAACAATTTTGCATCAGGTAATATTCTGCCAGTTGCTATTTTACCTAAAGACCCTCTGCAATGAGGTATATATTTAACAACAAAGTTACCTGAGAATCCGTTACCGTCTGTGAACATATTCCGCAGAATAGAAATATTATCCTCACATGAGCAGAGAGTTATGATAAGTATTGTTTTGATTAAAATCGCCTTTCTTAGATAGACAAAGTACAAAAGGAAGCCCACAAAGCCAACATAGTGGAACACAAGCATTCAGTTAGAACCACTTTTGTTATTCCGAATATTAGGACTAACAGACAGTCAAAATCTTACGGAGATTTGTACAAATGTAACCTATCGTATGTATGTACGTTTCATTCAGTGCCCAATTTCTGTGA
Organism: Trichobilharzia szidati; assembly: GCA_944472155.2. Lineage (NCBI taxonomy): Eukaryota > Metazoa > Platyhelminthes > Trematoda > Strigeidida > Schistosomatidae > Trichobilharzia > Trichobilharzia szidati. Next base: position 56,247,369 of record OX235271.1, on the reverse strand, counting down.
TATTATTACTTCAAATCTTAATCAAACTATATATACATATATATATATATGTATATGTATATATATATAGGGATTAATACTTTATCTAGCAGAATCAAACAATAAGAATTAAAAATAATTAACATAATTTTCGAAGGAGGGAAGTGAAGAAGGTGAATTACAAAATTTTAAAAGACAAGGGCCAGGTAACTGATCGTTTATTGAGAAAATCAACAGATATTTATAGATTTTTATGTACATTATTGTCGGTGGAGAAGTAACGTCTTCTGATTGGTTGTTTTCTTGCTGAAGGTTATTCTGTACTGCTTGCGACCGTTTCTTAGAAAGTTAGGCCATATGTCTGCGAATCGTATTTGCACACGTTGATGAGCTTCCCGAGGTTAAGCTTTGTTATTGTTTTTTCTCATGACCCCTATTCGGGATGTAAACATTGACCTAAATTGTTGTCTACAATTATGGCTTGCTGACACCTGTCACCACAAGATGAGTTGTCTGTTGGGTAAATGGTCTGCAGTGGCTTGGACTTCAGTGGCGACTTTTGCTGGTGACTAAAGATTAGTCAATATCAATTGAATATTCCTCTCTGCTAAATCAATTCCATCAGTCAGTTTCGCATATCTGATACTTTCTGAATCAAAATTTCATCCTTCTAGGCTGTTTTACTTAAGATACTTCGGAAATGTAGGCTGTACGTGTGCCAGTTAAATTTCATTAAAATCCTTTTTGACGAATAATGTCTTGATAGAGACTGGAAAACACTGCAACAGCTATATGAATACTGAGTAGCGTACATCTCTGAATATTAATGGGAACCTGTTGGCTGGTGAATAGGTGATCTATCAATTTACTTGGATACAGGAATTCTGGGAAGGAGGAAAACACTATCTGTCCATATCAAATTTATCCCGAAGAAATGTTAGTCGAAAAAGCCATGGGCTAGTTGCACTTTTACTTTAAATGAAACATAATTCAAATGATTGGTTAGCTACTTGTTACAATCTATAAACTACACTTATCATTTCCTATTTGACCTCGAAAATTTTATGTTTCACAGGATATACCTTAAATAAAATATTAAGAACTCTTCATTTGACCAGATAACTTTAAGAGAATTCATTATTGTAAGTACTTGTGTTACAGTAGAATGATAGGGGACTCGCTCAGCTAATTGTAGAACAGTGCGTTTAACGTAATTCCTGAGATGCACTCCGTCGGTTACGTTTAGTTAATCATTTTTGACCGACAGTGACACGGAGGGGATCGCGTGAGTAGGGAATGGAGGCTCATCAGATGTACAGTCAGCCAAAATGAATGAAATGGAAATGTACTTCTGAAGCTCCATCTCCCATTTAGAACCCGAGGGATTAATGATAAGCTTTTAAGAGATAAGTGACAAATGCTTCAGACAGATGAATTTCGTATCCAACACAAATCTATAGTTTCGATATTCCTATTACTACTGTGTTATAAATGAATTACAAATTTTAATGATGTGGCCAGATGTTGAATTTCCCTATTCTGCAAGAGATTTAATTTTTCAAAAAATGCCTTTTGAATATTTACAGTCCTTATCAGTCCAGTAAGTATTTCGTCCAACTAAATTAAAATCATCCGTTAAGAGGTTGAAGTCAATTGGCAGGAAGTCATGGAACCAAGTTCCGTGTTTGTTGGTACTCTTCTCCACAGCTTTGAAGGAATCTATGCGTTTTATGGGACTAAAACCGGCACCACTCATAGCTGCAATCATAGACGTTATCACTGCAATATTTGGGCTCAGAGCTGACATCCTATGGGACTGTGAATAATACACTGCATGGTAACTTGGGGCTAACCAATCACCTGTTCTTCTCTAGTAAAACAGTGGTACTTTCTGTTGACAAATGCATAAATGTAGTTGATCTGATGCCTAAAGTTTGAAGAAAACATATGCCAAGTAGTGGTTTACAGATTACTGATACAGTACACCATGGAATTTGTTATGAGTTCTTTTACAGATGTTAATATGTAGCCTCTAATGCTTTGAGAAGAGCGTCTCGTAAATATACTGGGTAGGCCTTTGGGAAAATTGCACAGTGAATCCATTTTAATAGTTGTCACAATGATAAGAGTATATAACACATGAATTTTGTTCGAAGCGTCATTCAGTAAATAATACTGTTTTACTGTGTGATACATCTAATAAAAAAACTAATACAGAATTTTAATAAGGCATTTAGAAGACGAATTTAGCGAGATGATATCATCATTTCATAGTTTCTTTACAACCTCTTTACAACTAACATGGTTAACAATAATAAAATAAAGTTCATGACAATTACTCAGTTACTTAAAAAACAAAAGTACATGCTAATGATCAATCATATTTAAATAAGTCAAGCAGTCCATGGTAGGCGAAGGTTGAAGTCTATTGTTTTTTGTACAAACAGTTTAGGCTGTATGTGATTAATCCAAAGGGCTTCCTTCAATAACCTTGAATTAGAGTTATGTGAAATAATTGTAAAACAGTCATTAATATTTATTTTGTGACCTGACATTAATAAGTGTTTTGCAATGGATGACGCTGGATTTCTATTCAGACTACTGGCATTGGGATCTACTATATGATTTAGTAACCATTTCGGAACATGTTCTTTCCGACGACATTGGAACATTCTGTTGGTTCTACCTATATAGGTGTCACCACAGCTGCAGGTGAACTTGTAGATGCAGTCTGAAGTAGATTCCATGGAATCTCGTCCTTTAATCGTAGGTACAGGGATCGAAAATGTTTGGCATGTGAGAAAAAGAGGTGTGGCGTAGAATGTGCTCTTGATGGTTGACCAAAGTCTTTGAGCTGTCAACTGCATAATCTGGTCACCCTTGAGTGGTAAGTTAATAAAGATAGCTTTCTTTGGTACAAAAGCTGTCTTTTCTAGATATAGTCTATCCTTACTGTGACAAGTGATGAAGTTTTCTGGATAGCCATTAGCTGATAAAACTGGATGTATATGTCGAAGCTCATCCGTCAATATATATTAATTGCCAAAATTCATTTTAGCTGTCTTTCAAAATGAAGATGTTTTAAACACCCTGAACATCAATCGTCTAACATGTACTGCCTCTACGATTCAGTAAGAGTAATATTTAAACTGAGATAATATTAAAGGAGCCTCCAGGGAAACGTCTCAGTGAGTGACATGAATTTAAGGCATAGTCATCAAGAAAACCATTGTAGCGCAGTTTCTTGATCGTTACTACAGTTGTTTACAGACTACTGCTCTAAGATTCTTTCCAGGCCATGTTTTGATTTCATTTTCGTTCATCACGTCAGTGCAGTAATTTTAGCCTCCTAAAACCGGCAAACCATATAATAATAACTTTGTACTTGACAAAATGTTTACATACAACATAGAATTCTCAGAGTAATTCATTGCGTAATATTTTCTTTTCATCCGGGGTCTTCAAGTAAAATAACAATTTGCAGCATATTATGGAACTCAGTGCTGTTCATTTTGAAGCATAAATTAATCCCTTATGATATCTTTTTTCTTCGCACACCAACAGTTTGAAGGCCAATTAAAAATGTGCATGAATACATTTGTAACTCAGTAAGTACGCACCCACCACTAGGGTTCGAACCAACGACCTTCCGGTTACAAGGCAAGCTCATATACCATTCAGCCACTGGGACCCGTTTCAACGGCTAACCCATGAATACTGACTTCTACCAATTCGTGATGCATTTAGCGCGACCACCAACCAATGTCATCGTCGGGAAATCCATCCTCATTCCCTACTAGATGGACCCCACTGATGAGGACTTCCCACTAGAACTCCAGGCAACTTCGTCCTGCAGCCAGTCACTAGTGTGCATCACATTAATTTTAAAGAATTAGTTTGTAGGGATTCTATTTGATATATCATTTGATATCATTTAACGAACCAGTGTGTGCGTACTCCCGATGAGTCCCAAACTAGAACGAAACAGCTGCCCAGTACTCCCTGGTTTTCAACGGCTTTCTAACTGATATCAATCCGTAGTCCAATCTGAAACAAATCGAATGCCTATAAACTAATTCTTGAAAGTTACATAAGTGTCAAATATAACGACAGTCACAGAAAGTTAACTCCAGAATGCTTAATATCTGCATTGTTTCAAAACATGTGCATTGTTCAAACTATAGTGAATTTAAAGAATTTCAGGGAGTGACTTGACAAAAACTAACAATGGAGGCTTTGTGTTCACAATGTCCACAAAGTAGGTTATTTGACTTTATCTAATTCTTTCTTTAAGTAGATTTCAGTTTCTTATATATGCATGATGAAGAAATATTTTTGTTTAAACAACCATTTGATACTTAATTAAAACATTCAGCGGAGATTATATGACATATAATTAATTGATGAAAACATCTGTTGATTATGAGTGATCATCTGTTAGAGAGAAGATTAAAGGAGTCATCAAGTTAGAAGCATTACACCACGTTTACTCTCCTTTTTCAGGGGTTTATGGGGTTTAGGCTTTTGATTTCATATCCTTTTCAACAAAACACACCTGATTGACTACTACGACATATGGAGTTGGAGGTTGGTGAAGATATAAGACCACAAATATTTCTTTGAATAAAAAAACAACTCTAAGAGTTCAGCTGGCACTCCCCTGTTTCTTATACACAAAATGTGTTGGTTACACTTTTCACTTACCGAACTATGCAGGATGATGTTTGATAAACCGAATTCGGATACACCTAGTTGGAATCACAGAAGCGCTGGATCTTTAGACTTATCACTACCAGAATGACTAATTACATATTTTGCTAAACTCTCTCCCTCTCTCTCTCTCTCTATATATATATATATATGTTGGTGGTTCAGGGGCGAAATGCTCGCCAACCACACATAAGGTCCGGGGTTCGATACCTTGCCGACGCACTCCTTTACCTCGCTACGCCAGTAGTAAGGCCCGTAAAGAGGGAAGGTTGGACGTAAGGCCAGCAACCCCACCCCGTAAGAATGAAGACACTGCTACCGAAACTTCAGAAGTCAAGCTTGAAGCCGTATGTATCACTGGGAACGTGAAGGAATAAAATCTAAATTATATATGTATATATTAGTGTAGGGACGTTGACCATGACAGCAGTAAAAGGTAACAGTTCATTCTCCCAAATATTCGTTTTCTACACATACCAATTGGTTTTGTCCTGACGAAGTCTTGTGAGTGAATGCTTCTTCAAACAGTATCTCCTGTGCATGAGAAAGCGATGGAATCCATTATCTTATTCGAAATCCTTACGTCGTTGCACAGCTCGGTCTAAGGGGAACACACACTTAAATGCTATTCATCAAATCAAGCTTTTTTAAAATCTTAACCCATCCAATAAGAACTTGATAAAGAATTTTGCGAAAAGACACTAGGCCAAGCGTGAAGTTTAAAAAACTTTTTGTAATGTATGACTGAATTCTTCAGTAAGCGGAAGTAAAGTAAATGAACTGAGAGCATTCAAAATCTTGAAAAGAAGAATTGAAATAGAACAGCTCTACACTTTCATTTTCTATCTTACCGAATTTTGTAATATATTTTACAACACCTGGAAAAGCCTGTCTCATATTACTGAAAGACAACTCAGTACAACTAAATCTTTCTTGTATCTTGATAAATGAAAACGTCAGTGGTTATCAATTACTTTCATGTAGTCGGACATTTGGGAAGTAATTTATATAAAATAATGGCATCGTTGTATTAGTAAACGTTCAGAAAAATCCTCTGAGACAAATTTTATTAGATTTTCGGCTCAATAACATCAAAATCTTTGTCAGGTACATAAAAAGCTGTTTTCTCAGTGGCTGAATAGCAATTAAATTATGACTAACTTATTTCTGCTTGGTGCTTCAGATGTTATTAACCACTGCTCGACGACTATTCCGCATCATCTAATCAATGCAAAGTTAGGTCTAAAACAACTTTGGAAGTTATTTTTCCCTGACTTTTCTCCGGTATGAAAGTTTAGAGATAAGAGCCCCCTTTTATTCGTTTTCAAATAGTTCACAAATCAGTATTTCATAACATTTGCCATGGTTAACAACATCAGTTGTTTTTTACTGAATTCCCTTCAGATGCATATCTGTGTCATAAGCGAAACAAACTGCAGACAGAAAATGACTAACCTTCATTTGCTGTAACGAATTTGAGAATATTACAATCTTAATAGATATCTCAGCCAAGGTAAGCCACTGTCTTGACAATCAAATGGCGGGGGAGGGGGAGGCGATGATACTATTAGTGAGTAATTCATATGAAAACGTTTACTACTTATGTGTATGGTGAAAAATGGGTTCAAAATTTATTTAATTTAAATGTCCACGATTTGCCTATTAAAAAGAATATTAGTTATAAGACAGAGCAAAGCTCTGCTTCAGTAAAAAAAAAGAGGATTGGTGGCACCACGTACTACTAATAATATCTGTAACAAACTGTTACATCTACATGTTTGCTTTTTTTCGAATGCTAAGCCTTTTGGAAAGATACTTACAGCTTCACTGCAGGCTTCACTTCAGTTAAACATTAAGGTAAATCAACCTCTAAGCCTAGTTGGACTGACCACTATTTTATGACATATAAATGTCTTTATTGTATATTCGTAAGCATTGAATTAGTTTCACTGCTTGATATGACGCCATTGTCATCCATTGACATTGGAGAGTATCTGTAATACTTATTTGTAGTTGTAATCCACAATGACCGAATACCGATAAACAAAATAAACAATACTAGGAAGGAAGAAATCATGAATTCATATTTGGCAGAATTGTTTGTATTATGTATATACAATAAATAAAAAACAAACATTGATGAACATTGAAAGAAAACAATAACTGGTATATTTAACTACCATATCCTTCACAAGGTAAGTGTCTTCTTACATGCCTCTCATTTCTTCTGACTAATTCTGTATTTCTTCAAAAACTTCATGCAATTCTTCCCATTAATAAACTTGAACAAAGCAAGAACAACAATTGTACCAGGATAATATGAGCTCATCTTTTATTATTTCGAGGATTCTTCTCAACTGGTTACAACCTGAAAGATAAAAAATATAAATTACATTACATTAAAGATTTGAACATACTTTTCCACGATCACAAGGAGAAATTGGTAGGAAGTAAAAGTAACATTAGTCCGAAATGATTTAACTAATTAAGAGTTATATACACTGACTATTTATAGAATAATTCAAATGAACTGTGATCAATATTTGACAGTTTATAAATATTTATAGAATAATTAGGCAATTAGGCTTGGAAACAAAAACAGAGTTGCATATATATATATATATATATGTGTGTGTATAGAAACAGGGTTTAGCTAGGAAGAGGATAAAAAGGTAGATTACGTAACTAAAGAAAATGTTTTATCTAATAGCCAATAGAAAAAAAAGGAAGAGAAAAGAACAAGATAGGGTGAGTCATGTTTAGATGAGAGAGTAGTGTTTTCTAAACAAGAAAAAGGGTGACTCATACAAGTTGTATATTTTGTTGTCACCAGGGCAGTGCAAAATTCACCACTGTCTCTTTCTGCGTACATAGATGTGGTTTAAGTCGTCTGATAGCAATTGCTTCTGCAAAGCGTAGCAAGCTAGGTTTCTTTTGCTTGTTGATTATTTTGAATGACTTCAAGTTGTCTACATTATGACCAGTGTCTAATAGATGACGCGCAATTGCACTATTTAATACTTGTGGACCTTTCAGTCTCAGGTTCTTTGGTATGTGTTCAGAAATGCGGACAATAACCCTTCTCTCTGTTCTTCCGATGTATGTGCTTTGGCACGTACATGTAAATTGGTAGACACAGTTGGAGGTAACATGGGGTGGGTATTTGTCCACTTTTGATTGTCTCAAACAACTAGTTGTTTGATAAACACATACAAGATTGGCGGTTGGATATGTTCTTTTCAGGGCAGCGTTCAGTCTGCATCTTATTCTACTGGCAGTATCATCACTTTTGAATGCAAGCTGCAGAAAGATAGGCTTTTTCTCTACTGTGCTGCTTTTCACTTTTTCAACATGATGTCTCCCATACTTGTCGATGAACTTTTGTGGGTAGCCATTGTCGCGTAGGCATTTCTCCACAATGGATAGCTCTTCCTCAATCTTTTCTTCTGAACACAGCTTCCTTACATGATCAAATAATGTTCTTACCAATCCTTTTTTGTAACTTATAGGGCAGAAGCTTTTGAAGTTAAGATAAATCGCCCTCCAGGTCTCTTTTCTGTGTATATATCTTATGATTTTGCCGTCTGTATCTCGTTGGATACCGAGGTCAAGAAAATGGAACTTCTCCTCTGTTTCATGCTCCATTGTAAACTTAATATTAGGATGGGCGCTGTTCAAGACTTTTAGTACTTGAGATGCATCATCAAAAGAATTACAAATAACGAAACTGTCGTCGACATAGCTGGTATAGAAGCTGGTCTGACTGATTGCGGATTTCAGCCTTGTTTGTTCCAGACTATCCATAAAAATATCTGCCAAAATCGGACCCAGGGGGCTTCCCATGGCGACTCCGTATTAATATATAATTGCCAACCACGTATGTGGTCCGGAGTTCGGCTCCCGGCTGATGCATTCCTTAACCTCGATAAGCCTATTAAAAAGGGAGGGTTAGGTATGAGGCTAATAACCCTCTCCCATAAAAATAAACACCACTGCCACTGAAACTTCAAAGCTCAAGCTTGAGGCCGCATGTTCCACTCGGAAAGTAAAGGAATAAAATCAATATTCTTCACCAAAGTCATTCATATTTATTACTAGGTTGTCTACAAACTCTGAATTAATAAAAGAATCACTAAAATGGTCATCGGAATGGTCTACTTCATCAATTTTCGCCTGATCCATGTATCTATTGAGAACAAGGTAATTTTCAAGATTCGACTGACAAAGAATTACATACAAGCTGAGGCGCTCATCGCGAGATTGTTCACAATCTCTTTGAACGTCTGCCAAATGAATTGTTACATATTTTTAAATTTGTTTTAACAATTCAATCTTGATCAGTATTTGCATAGTGGTTTTTAAGACAGTTCAACTTCACAATCAGTTCATCACATTCCCTTTTTTGTATCCATAACAGATTTTGTTACCTCTGCAACTCGTTGTCTGAGGAAATAATCATTCTACTTAATTGTTTCTGATTCGTTTTAACTCTCATCGAAGCAATGAAGCAATCATCTTTCTCATTAGCATATTCAGTAGTAAAGGCGTGCATTTGTTTGCATAATGAATTCTTTCCCTTAGTCATAGAGTGTAAATTTTGAAATGTCTAACAGCATTCACTATTCAGTTTATAAATTCATTGGTGCCTGGATAGTTTGTACATAATTATCAGCAGTTACTGGGTGTTGTACTTTTGAGCTCTTCTTTCCACCTTTTTGATTCACGTAAACAATCCTCTGTTTCTGAAAAGTTGAATTGAACTTGTGACGAATTTTCAGTGTGCATACCATGTTCACTGGAAGGGACACAAACATTACATTGTATATCATAAGGGTGTTGTTCAAAATGATTTACTATTAAAGCCAAGCAATTAAGTCATTTAAGCTTCATATAAACTGGATCACCACCCTGTAAACAGAGAGAAACTGGTTCACTGAGTAAAGGATAGTTGAATGAATCAATGCAAAGCGATATTTGGACATTCAGCTATCTAAGAAACTTTAAACTCTGTATGTATACCATGCATATGGATGATCTGACACAGCCACAAAGAGATGCAAGGTTAACTTTCTGTTAGAAACAACCAATGAAAAGACTTTATTTTCTACTAACAACAATCTACAATAATGTACATTAAAATCTATAAATATGTGTTGATATTCCTTAATAAGCGATCTGTTGCCTGGCCTTGTCTTCTGTTGTTACAAAAGAGTAGAACTTGACTAAATGTCTAGTAAATGTTCTCATGAAGGTAAGGCTGGGTATTATTAAATTTTAAAAGAGACAGTGGTCCCATCATATCATATAAATCGGAAGGATAATGTGAATTCTGTGTACCAAAAGTACTTGAAACTCTGCAAACAGAGTTTATGCGCCAAATCTTCTCACATTTATGTCACTTAGTGTTTCGAAACGACAAGTCATTCGTAAGTGAACCTTTTAACACATGAAAAGCACAGTTGAATATTACTTCCCTTTGTCAAGAATCTATTATGGCAGGATGATATCTTGTAGTACTCATTATAAATCTATGGTGTAAACTTCAGACAGCATTGCATGCGCCTGTGAAGTGGAAACAGAATATTCAATATTCACATTTTCATATGTAGTAGACAAATCTTTAGCAGTCTGAGAGCTGCATGAAGGTACTTGGACCAACACCTTCTCTAGCTTCGGAATATTAAACCCTAGTAATTAGGCAACCATGTGGTTAAGTGTAAGCCCGATCACGAAAGTTAAATTTTGTTGCTCACATCTGTAATTGAAGTAAATGGTTTCGAATCTTTCGGTTACGAGTATCCTCTCTCATGTCTCAAAAGACATGATAGTTAAATGGTCTATTCGAAGTCTTTGGAGTTTCTTATATGTCAAGGAAATCAGCTTATATGGAAATTCAAGCGCTTTAACTAGTCTGTATACTTCTAGTATAATGGCAGTAATAAAATCCACTGAAATGTTTTCATCTTGAACATTATTTAACAAACAGCATGCATCAAAGCGTTCAAGATAGTCTACGATTTACCGCTTCAAACTGTTGATAGAATGCTTCCCTAGGTTGCTTAAATCCGATAAATGATGTGTTCAACGGGCCAAGTAAAACTTTAAGCACCTAAGGAATGGGACTGTACCAATGACTTTGGAAGGTTGATTCGAGTTAGATTAAGGTTGATTTTGGGATATTTTCACGTTATGGATACGTTAAAGAAAGATTAGGATTAGGGGAAGGCTATAAGACCCTGATGGATACATGTATAGAATGGAATTTAATTCCTCTGTTGACGCTCTAATGCAAAACTGGGGAGCATTTTTATCATTCGACAGTGAATGGTTTCCTGTGTAACGGTTTCCTAATTTTTATTCATTATTTTCATAAGTATATTATTTAATACGTACAAATCTCTTTTTTTCATATTATCGGTGCGTTCATACTTTTCGGCGCTTAAAGTTTAACTACACCACTCACCTACCACTGCAACTGTCCTCACATTAGGTATGGCAGACCTGATTGCTTACTAAAAGTTCACGCAGTCCATTACGTAGGTGATTACTTATGAACCGTGGACTAATTTCTAAGTCTTCGGTAGTGGAGTTATGATTGATCACACCTAACTGATAGAACTTCAAATTCAAGGTTCATTAAAGCTCACCAGATAATTGAGTAGTCAGTGGATTTACTCCATAACTTGTAGTTCCTGGTTTCGATTTCTGGAGAGTTTGTTGACGCACATAGTTGAGCGGTTCCGAAATAGGATAAAAAAGCAGTCCAATGCTCTCTAGTTCTAATGGATGCCTAAATGGTATTTGTTTGTGATGATATGAATCAAATCCCGACAACAGACTTCTCGAAAAGGAATTATTTAATTAAGTTTAGGACAGCAAGAACAAGAAACATAATTCAGCGATAGTGAATAGTGAGAAGTGGTGACCATTGGGCTGCAGTCGTTTGGGTGTGAGGCCAAATAATCACTGGAGAAATCCGCTAGTGTCAGTAGCGCTATATCGTAAACTGGTATATGTCGGAGTTTATCGACTGACCATCCCATCGGGTCATAATGGCTTAATGGTCTACGAGCTCGCCTCGTAACCGGAAGGTCCTGGCTTCGAACCCTGGCGGTGGGAGCGCACTGTTAAGAGTTACAAACTAGCCTGATGAAACGGCTGTCCAGCTTTCTCAAGTTCTAACCTATGTCAGTTCATGATGAAATCCTGTAACCAATCAAACCAAATGCCCTCAAACCACCACATGAATGGCGAGTAGTACTGAAATCAGATTTATAATTATGTGGAAAAAAATATTTTCAATAGTTGGTTTGTAAGGATTAGATTTGTTTTTTTACGAATTTGACCATGGATTGATATCATTTAGAAAACCATTGAAAACCAGCATGGAGTACTGGGCAGCTGTCTCGTCAGACTAGTTTGGGACTCATCGCAATACTCACCCATCGCTAGGGTTCGAACCAAGGCCACAAGGCAAGCTCGCACACCATTCAGCCACTGTAATTTGATTCAGTGGCCGATGAATTCTAACTATTAAAAATTAATCTGATGCTTTCTAGTGACTGGCTACAGGAAAGAGTTGCCTGGAGATCTAGTGAGAAGTCGTGATCAGTGAGGTCCATCCAGTCAAGTGTGAGGATGAAGCTCCTACTGATGACGCTGGTTGGTGGTCGCGCTAAATGCATCACGAATTGGTAGAAGTTAGAATTCATGGGCTGGCCATTGAATCGAGTCCCAGTGGCTGAATGATATACGAGCTCGCCTTGTAACCGGAAGGCCGTTGGTTCGAACCTTGGGGATTTGTGCCTACTGCCGATGAATCGCAAACTAGTCTGACGAGACAGCTGTCCAGTACTCCATGCTGGTTTTCACTGATTCTCTAAGTGATATCTATCCGTGGTCAACTCAGAAAAGAATTTGTTTAAAAAATGTCATTTAAATATGGATATCAAATTCCAAAACTCAGAACTGAATTCGTCTCATTAACTGCAAATAAAGTGTGGGACTTGTTTTAAGAAATGTGAAATTCACTTCTACACCGTTCTATATTTCTATCAGTTCATTTCTTATCTGTAACACTTCCCGTTTAAAAATGTTGCATAACATGTATTCTCTTAAAAAGACATTAAAAGCAATAGATGAAAGAATCAAATGACTTTGGCTTTACGCAAGTACTAATCACTCATACTTAGCACATGTGCAAAATGATGTATCACCAGCATATTACATCCTAAAATCATCTTATTAGTGAAAGCACAATAAAGATGGGTAGTTTTAACAATGCAATGTCATGTTTTCTAATATGCTTTTGTTATAACAATGATATATTATCGTGTAACTACAAACAAGAGCTACCAGTCCTAAGTAAGTTTCTATGCTAGCGAGAGGAAATACACATGTGTATACATCTAGTTTAAACAAAGCAAATAAAGATTCATGTAGTATCGTTTGTTTTAGTGAAGTCAGGCAAAAAGAACTACATTCAACTTGATAGGAATACAGTGATCTTAGCTATACGTCAGCTTTCATTTAGCAGTATGAATATCTCAAAAAGAGCTTTCTTGATTTTAGAAAAAATGTCTGGACTGCTTTTCAACTTCAATATTAAGCGGAATTATATATATTATCAATGAAAGATAAATATCATGTTTCATGGATGACAGTTGAGAGTTTAATTTATATTTTGTACGTATACATATATACATAAAGGCATACTGTCTACTATAGACAGCATGAATGTAAAATAAAATGAAATATTAAAAAGAGAAATGTCTAATTCTCTTTTCCAAAATACCCATAACGTTTAAACGAACTCGATAGGAAAGTCTCATGAGAGTTAAACCTATGTAAAAATGTGAATTATTCTCATTGAAGTGTATCAGTCTTGTTTACATGGAAGTTTTGTTTGTTTTTTCTTTCTAAAAAATAAAAATAACTATTACTTAATTAGATTTTATAAGCCGAAAAATTTATAATTTTTTTTAAAACAACATTATGATTCCGAACTGTCCTTCTCTATAGATTTAAAATTATAGCAATTTCCATTAGAATACCGAAAGCTCAAGGAGAGAATGCTCAGGAATCACGCGAAATATCCGTGTTCATCATTTCCCTCCTAAGTCTCGCCTAGTCTATTAGTTGATAGCAAGTTCAGAAAGGAGAGAAGGTGGAGCATGAAGCCAGAAATCTTATGCTGTATAAACGGTACCACTTCTACTGAAAATTTCAATGCTTGAAGCCTTGTCTTCCACCCAGGAGACAAAGTATGAGGAAACCCAAGGACGAAAGTATGCTTTATATACCAGCGCGAGGTACTCTGATTTATGTAACCCCATATATATTATATTATTATTATTGTTCCCTTGGGTTCCTAGTGGAACATAGGGCTTCAACTGCACGTCTCCAGTTGCTGCTGTCTTCTGCTGTACTTTTCACTTGCATCCATGTTAATCCATACTGTTTCAACTCTGCTTCACACGATCTCCTCCATTTCACCCTTGGTTATGTTCTCTGAGCCAAATGATTTAACTGCGAAGCTTTCATTGTTCTTACAGACAACATTTTCAGCGCTAACTTCAATATGAAGTAAATTATTTGAAATGCCCTTCACTTTACATTGATATAGGCCATGAAGCTTTTAGTTGTCACTTGTCAAATTAAATATTTATTTTCTGTTACAGGACAGTAAAGATTAATCATGTTGTACCGAAACACATAATGAATGAAATTGTTGGGTGATTTAGGGCATTATCTTACTGCTTTAATATCGTGAAAGTAATCTAATTTATACAAGTAGTTAATTTTTGTAGTTGCAAGTATTCAGTAATAACTGGTAATATTTTTTGTCAATACTGAAATGATCAAGTATTAGTTTTTGTAGGGATTGTGTTTGATTGGTTGGAGGGTTTCATCATGAGCTGACATCAGTTAGAGAACCACTAGGAAACCTGCAGGGAGTTCTGGACGGCTGTTTCTTCAGTCTAGTTTGGGACTCTTCAGCAGTACGATTCAGGGTTCGAAACCAGGACCTCATGGTCACAAGGCGAGCTAGTTCGTAGACCATTAAGCCACTGGGACCCGATTCAATGGCCAGTTCACGACATAGCGTGATTACTTCGCAATGACTTCTTCGATGAGTTACTGTCCCAACTTCAACCTGCTATACCCTACTGGCTTAATGGTCTACGAGCCATCTGGCCTTGTAACCAGAAGGTCGTGGGTTCGAACTCCTGTGGTGGGTGCGTACTGACGAAGAGTCACAAGCACTAGGACTGAGGAAACAGCTGTCCAGAAGTCCCTGCAGGTTTTTCCTTTCGTTATCTAACTGATGTCAGCTCATGATGAAACCCTCTAATCAATGCTGAAATGACTCATGCACTGAATGATCTTTTAGCCCATTTGCAGCCAAGTTTATCGATTGTTTGATCAAAACTATTCTTCTTAGGTATCTGAAATACTGTATTTCTTCCTTGATTTCTTCTTCACTTTTGACTACTTTTAACATTTGTGATAAACATCGACATAAACAGCTTCAGAATATCTGAAAATGGACGTTTTGATTATATCTATCTGTTTTGTGAGTACTGCCAGTTGTGTGCGATTGCTTTATAGACTTATATCAGGCAGTAGAATATACCATATGATTAAAATGCTTGAAACTTGATATCATTCATGATGTTAAGAACAGCATACATACTGCATGCTTTTCAAAGGCATCCACAATGAAAAATAATATCTTTGAATACGTATGCTGCAAACATCTGGTTTTATTTGCTTAAAGGTATTTTTGCCTATATCAAGAAACAAGAATTTTATTTTAAATTGCCTCATTTAATATAAATCAGAGGTCTTAGTGACGTTACACTATATCATATACAATTATCCTTTATTGGCTAAGATGGTGCGTTAGATTATAAATTATAAACCAATCTCCATGTGTTTCTGTATTGCCAAAATTTCAGTAGATGGTACTTCAGTGAGCTGGAATAACCATAGTTTATTTGACAAGTTCTTCTAATTAAATATTTCACTGATACATAAGGATGAATTTCAATCATTATTGATCTTAATGTTGAGTTAATGTAGCTGACTTCATAAAATATATCACCTGCTTTCTTCTTCTTCTTATTATTGTTTCCTTTAATTCCTAGAGGAACATAAGGCTTCGGCAGCACGTCTCCATTGCGTTCGGTTCTCTGCTAGAGTTTTCACCTGGCTCCAAGTCTCCCCACATGCTTTCATTTCCTCTTCACATGACCTCCTCCATATCACCCACCCTAGCACTGACGACCAACTCGCCACTTCCCATTCAGGTTCCACTAGAGCAATGGCTTGTCTAGTGATGTCAGTTGATGGTTTCCTCAGAGTATGGCCAATCCACCTCCATTTCTTCCTGCATATTTGTTGCACAATCGGTTCCTGCTGGGTTGGTTCGCTCCCAGATATCTCTGTTGCTGATCTTTTCTGGCCAGCCATCTGATCTTGAGTATTGAGCAAAGACAACTGTTGATGAAAGTCTGTAGTTTGTTTTAGATGCTCTTTATGACGTGCAGTGCAAGTCTCTGATCCGTATAGTAGCACTGACTGACTTCACGTTGGAGTTGAAAATCCGGATCTCATTTTTGATGCTGAGCACCGAGTGTTGACCTCCACACAGACTTGAGAGTAGTGAAAGCTTGTTTTTGCCTCCAAAACCTCAGGATGGTCGGGGGTGGGTGCCTTGCGCTGCGGGTTGGCCACCCCTCCGCTCACCTCTTGAAATGCTCCCATATGACCGGGCGTCTAACATAGCCTCTCCTGAGGAAGTCCTACTCACTGCCTTCACGTGGCGGAGGTGTTTTTCACCAAAGTGAGAGGGCGAAAGCGGATCCCCGGCGCTCTTCACCAGGTTGACTGTCCATTGGACGACAGTCTAGGAGAGATGGCTAAACCCTGATTCCAAACCTCCAACGACTGGCGTATGAAGCTCACTAGAGCTCACCGGCAGACGTATGGACAAAGGGCTTGTTGGATGTCCTGGATGTCTGGCCCCATTCAAAAAGTCGTATGAACCGAACTCCGGTCACCGGCTGCCAATGGATAGTGGACTCCGTACTCCACTCCTACTGCCTTGTAGGTCACACTTGGTTGTGTAAAGGCTAGAGCTGCACTCTCAAACAAAAGGCCGAGCGATTCTGGGGACATCACTCGTACCAAATTCCCATGAAACTTCATGAACTCTTGTTCATGAAGCCGGCTCATCCTCCCGTAGGAGATAGCCGAAGTAAAGTAAGTAAAGCTTGTTTTTCTTTTTCGATTCTTGCTTTGATATCCTTGTCAGTCCCGCCTGTAGTTGAAACGATGCTTCTACCTGCTTTATACTTCTCTACATTTCCAGACACCTGACATTCTTTAGCTTTATTATTGTTATTATCATTCCCTTCGGTTCTGCATGGAACATAAGGCTTTAGGAACACATCTCCATTTCACTCTGTTCTCTGTAGTCCTTCCAAGCTGGCTTTACGTTCACCCATAAGCTTTAATTTCCTCGACACACGATCTCCTTCACGTCACTACTGGATATTAAACTCGCCGTTTCCCACTCGATGCCTTGACGCATGATATCACTCAGAGTATGTCCAACCCATCTTGCTTTTCAACTGTTGGTTTGCAGGGATCTGATTTGACTGTTTACCGGATTTCATCATAAGCTGACATCGGTCAGACAACCATTGGAAAACTTGAGAGTGCCGGACATCTGTTTTATCAGACTAGTTTTGAACTGTTCATCAGTACGCTCCTACCACCAAGTTTCGAAGCCAGGACCTTTCAGTTACGAAGAGAGCTCGTAGACCATTAAGCCACTGTGACTCGACATGATGACCAGTCGATGAATTCCGACTTCTACCAATTCATGACATAACGTGACTATCACTAGTTGATGTCATCGGTAAGTATTTTTCTCCACACCTGTATTTCTTCCTTCCTACATATCTGTTGGACAATATGTTCCTGGTTCCTTCGATCTCTAGTTTAATGTTGTTGAACAGTCACGGTCTTAAAGTTCTAGGAGGAACATGAGTCTAAAGACAGTCATTCTAACTTTTCTCACCACTTTAGAATTCTGTATCAGTTTACTGACAATGAAATTAATGTCGTGCAATGGATGTGTTCAGTAGTTGGCTTTGCTACGTAACTTGTCCCTTAATGGAACTTTTTTTGTAAACTTGCTTTACTGGAAAGAAATAATGAAGGTTGTTTGCCCTGAAATTAGTTATTTTCCTGTCGGTTTACTAAATTAACATCAAGTCTGGCAAAAATCACTATCGCATTCTGTCACATTTCACTTTTGCTAGATATAAGATGATCGTTGGTGTGGGTTAGATAAAATGGATTTGGCCCATTTTTCACATGAGTCCATGTGCCTGTCAACCAGAATATTAACTAGTTGGTTAAGTGGCACGTTGCTTACCCTGCTGACAACCTTTAACATCCCGCGTGATAAGGAATAGTATTTCTTCAGTAGCCCGGGAAAAACTAAGGGGGAACAGTGGAGAATATTAGGCAGAATGCAAGAGTTAACGAATCGTAAGAGTAAGAGTTGGGTTATTCCAGAATGTTTTAACTTCTTGATGTAGAAGGTAAGACGGAATATTTTCTTAGAAGTCGTCAAGATATGAGACGACCAGCAGAGACCAGCTGATAGAATGACGCCTAGGTATTTAATTCCCGATTCGGTTTTTATTTCAGTGCCGTCGATGTTGCATACCTCGTGAGGGCCAACCAGTTTGTTTGGGTCGGATTTATGCCTAAAGGTGAAATTGACTGTTTGGCATTTAGAGGGATTTAGGGTAAAACCATTTTCCTTGGACCACTGGCTGATTTCTGACAGAAAGCCATTAAGTTTAAAGCAGTCGCTTTGACATTTGACAGGCAAAGATACAGTCAGATCGTCAGCATATTTGACAAAATTAATGTCATTTGAAGATATATATATATAATTGTTTTGTTGAATACTGTTTAGAGGAATTAATGCCTACATTGACCGTTGAAAGCAGTTTCTCTAGCTACGAAAGACACTGACGCGAGGCATCATTACATGAAATCTGGGTGATTGCTCCTTAACAGTCATACCTGAAAAATATTATGATAATGTTTTGTCAAAATTATCCTCAGTAATAAAAAAAACGTTTGCCTTTGACGTGCAGTTTTTTACTATTGAATATAACATGTTTAGGAAACAAGTATGTGAATATCTTCATAGAAGTATAACTCGATCTTACAATTTACTTATGCATCGGAGATAAATTATTCACAGACATGTCATTTTCATAGTCGATTTGACGAGGAGAATTTGATCTGATAAAACCAGCGCCATATTGAGGAATAGAACACTAATCAACTAATTCTTTGAGTGGAAAAATCAAGTAAATACATAAATTATGAGTATTATACTAACATTGTATCACTTTAATGGAAAAATTTTTCATGACTGTAACTAAATTACTTGTTTACTGCTTAAAATTCGATATGGATTATCAAATATTAGACTATTTTTCACTAAAATTAATTCACTGAATTTCACGACACATTAACGTCTTTAATAAAGCTTATGTTTGGTGACCTAAGCAAAATGTAAATTTGCATTATTCAAGTATTGGTTTTTGTAGGGATTGTGTTTGATTGGTTGGAGGGCTTCATCATGCGCATACATCAGTTAGAGAACCATTGGAAAATTTGAGAGTACTGAACAGCTGTTTCCTCGATCTAGTTTAGGACTCTTCATCAGTAGACATCCACCGGGGTTCGAACCAACGACCTACTGGTTACAAGGCGAGCGAGCTCGTAGACCATTAAACCACTGGGACCCAACCCAATAGCCTTCGAATTTCTACTTCTGCCGATTCATAACATAGTGGGACCACTTTGCAACGACTTCTTCGATGAGTTACTTCCTCACCCTGAACCTTCTGTACCCTACTGGCTTAATGGTCTACGAGCTAGTTGGCCTTGTACCCAGAAGGTCGTGGGTTCGAACCCCTATGGTGGATGCGTACTGATGAAGAGTCTCAGGCACTGGGACTGAGGAAACAGCTGTCCAGAACTTTCTGAAAGTTTTCCTATGATTATCTAACTGATGTCAGCTGATGATGAAATCCTCCAACTAAATAAATTTGTATTGCACTATCCATAAGAAGAAGAATCAGCTAAATAGATGTTGGAATCAGGAAAAGTGTTGACGAGGCCTTTTACTAAGGTGCATACAGTCTGTCGATTTCGCCATTTGCAGTTCACACAGTTCTTAGAGGTGAAATGTCACTAATATTTCCTTTGTAAACCAAAATGATTCACAGCACAACACGTGTGATCTGCTTGGTGCCATAAATTGGAATCAAGAAGGCAAGCATAAATGCACTGTACTATATACTCCTGATTGCTTGAGATGAACAGTTGAATGCTACTCATATCGACTAATCCTGCTTGATAATAATAATTAGCTTTGTTCTGAACTAAATGTTTACACCAAGCAAAAAATTCTCAGCATTATTTATTGTGTAATTTCTTCTCTTAATTCAAAATCTTCAAGCGAAATAGCAGTTTGCAGTATATCAAATGACGCAATGCTTTTAAATGTGAGGCAGGGACTAATCACATGATATTTTTACGTCGTCTCTAAGAAATACGCACTGGTAGTTTAAAGGTCGATTGAAAATATGCGTTGAGTATGTCTTACAACTCAAAAACATAAGTGTGTGGTTAAAACAATAAGAGTTAGAGAAAGTGTGATGCATTGTGTTAGGTAGTCCAGTGATTCAAGCAGGCCACAGTTACTACCGCCTAATCGAAGTGATATCAACACTGTATGATTATTTTGCTTGCCTGTGGTTGTTTCCATCACTGGTTTACTCGGTTCAACTCAGCCCAGAGGACTGGATGCATTGATGATGAGGTCGGTTTCAGACGAGCGAAACTGTGGTTCAGTGTTCAACTGGCTAGTCAGCGAAATCAGTCAGTAGCATATAGTACCATGCAATGTATGTGTTGCGTTTACCAGACTACTCCGCTTAATATGCAGTGTTGACTGAGAAAACTGTTGTTGAAATGAAAAAAAGTGGAGGTTAAGTGAGGAAACAAAATATTTGACTGAAAATGGTGACAAGCATTCAGCATACAAGATTGTGAAAGGATGAACAAACATGTACCACTTTAATCAGTAATAAGTAAATTTACCAATTCCAAATACTTCAAGGGCTGTAGTCAAATGTTATAAATCTCATTATGTAAAGAAAATCAAAATGTTAAAGAAGATCTCGACTTGATCGGATACATTCATTTTTTGGACATCATTCAACTATTCCAGCGTTCTAAGCACTGTTACTGAATCCCTAAACTTCTTCGTTATTAAGAAAAATTTTCATTGTTCACATAAGTGGAATTAATCATCAATTACGACTCGCTTGATTGAGTTATCTCCACTTCTTTTATTTAAATTCATTCATTCAATAAGTCTATACAGCATTTTCTGACCAACATACTAAAAGAACTATAAAAGCAAGCAACTATTTTGATATTTCCCCGTCATTGGTTTTAAACAGCAGATAGACAGATCACACAGTATCTGATAAAAGGTGGTAGGCAACTCTAACGTCACTGTTTGAACACTACAACAAAAATATTTTTCTTTACTTCGCTTAACTGGGAATTATCAAAGCTTTAACGTTAAACAGCATCATTTCACAAGCTCATCTATTTCCCAGAAAAATATGAAATACTTCAAATTGCCGACATTTTCCTCACTGCCTTGTGTTTCAGCTGATCAGAAGAGTTTTTATTCTTCAAGAATTTAGTTGATTCATATAATATGATTTTACATTCGTTTCATACTCCTGGTAAGGATGAATCGTGGACCTGGAGGGGATTACAGTCTATACAAAAAGTCTAAAGAAATGATATATATTACCTGCGGTGCTTCTCAACAATGATTCTTAGTTCTATGAGCTATATTTATCCATCATTGCTTGAAAACACAGATAATAGTTATTTATATTTTTAAAGCTTGTGATACTGCAATACAGTGTTGAGAATTGATCACCACTGTCACACTATTTAAATCATTCTTCAAATATGAATTTAAGAATGGCTTATCTTTTTTTCTTGAACAATGGAATCATTTTTAGACGACTTAATCTAAAGATTTATTTCCTTCAATGAAATATGGTGACTTTAGGCAACTTTTTTGTTACTTATAGGAGGAAGTGTGTGTGCGTCGGTGGCACAGCGGTTAGGACGCTTGCCGACCATGCACATGGTCCGGGGTTCGATCCCCGGCCGACGCACTCCTTTGCCTCGCTAAACCAGAAATAAAGCTGGTTAAGAGGAAAGATTGGGCATGAGGCTAGCAACCCCATCCTGTAAAAATAAACACTGCTACAGAAACTTCAAGCCTCCAGCTTGAAGCCCTATGTTCCACTGGGAACGTGAAGGAATAAAAAAAATAGGAGGAAGTGCACACAGAATGTGCGCGTCGGTGGCACAGCGGTAGAATGCTCGCTAACCACGCATGTGATCCTGTCTTCGATCCCCAGCTGACTCACTCCTTCTCCTCGCTAAGCCAGTAATAAGACTGGTGTAGAGGGAAGGTTAGGCATAAGGAGGCTAGCAACCTCATCCCGTAAAAATAAACACCACTTCTACGGAAACGTTTAGCCTGTAGCTTGAAGCCATATGTTCCACTGGGAACGTACAGGAATAAAAAAAGGAGGCGCACACAGAATATATTTTGGCTGAAATCAAATTTAGGAATTAAGTTATCTCAAGACTTTTGGTTCGTCATTGATGGCATATCAAAGCAGAATGCATTATAAAGGAATTACATACCAGTAATTTCTAAGGACTTTAGGCTTGACCATCAGGCTGCGAAACAAACATGTTTCTAATAAGCGGTAATGTTAGAACTTATTAGTCTATGAATTTTAACTTTTATCTACGGTTCTCCGATGTCTGGTTGATATTCATTCGCAATGATTCTATAGTTGATGTCAGTTCAAAGAGAAATGTAAAATTTATATTATGACAAATTATGAACAATGAAATTGATTTTAATTGTAAAACTTGTGAAAACTTAAGGACATTTTACGTTGTTTTATTCTTTGTTTTGCCAGCATTTTCATTTTTGATGTTAACTCTTGACGAAAGTTGTCATAGATTACCGCTTAAAAATATCAGACAAATTTTCCAAAGCAGCTAAATGTCTCTGTTTGACTGTCAAATCACGTGGAAGACAATTGTAAAGAATAGATTTATTTCAATCAACTTGTTAGCTTACATAACGACTTGGAGGACACCAAACAAGTTCCATACGCACCTGGAGCTACAAACAGTTTTGTTCTTTCAAAAGTCAATTCACTTGTAACTGCAAATATTAAAGTGAATGGAAGCCACTGGTTAGTTTCCACTATCCTATTTTACGTTTACTTTCAGTTAATTCATAAACACTAAAATATTCTAGGATAATTTCAAATTTTTTCGACTTATACTACCAATGATTGTTATTTATTTGAGTTTCTAGTGGGACACAGGACTTCATCAACACACTCACTTCTATTTCATCACTTTTGGTTTGTTCCACATTGGCCACTCAGCTTTCATTTCCTTCTTAGACTGTCTCCTCTGTGTCACACTCGAACCTAAGCCCAACTCGCTATTTCCTGTTCATCTTGTACTCGAGGGTCTGTCGCTTACTGTCACTCAACGGTCTCATCAGAGTGTATTCAGTTCATCTCCATTTCCTTCGGCATATTTGTTAGGCAATAGGTTCTTCATTGGTTCTTTGCCACAGATCCATACTGCTTATGCTTTCAGTATTGAACAAAAATGTACAACTAATAAATAGTTGTGTAAGAATATCCCAAACACTTTGTTGTATGGGAGTCTGTTTTTATTAACCTTTTGATCACTGGACAAACCTGTAGTCAAGATGTGACAAATACTCCTAACTACACATGTATAAGACACAGGACTACTAAAACAAAAAACAACTAATTTTGATCTCCTCTGGCTGGGAAAACATCAGTTATCGTTAGACTATTATGAAATTCAAATCCTATTACCTTTCTTGTCCAACCTTCCGATTTATTTCTGTCACATTTACCTTTTTTAAATCCCTATCTGCATTATTTGATTTGATTACTGTTTTTATCTTTATATGTCCGAACCTCCTACCCATTTCGATAACACTAAGTAAGTCCTTAACCCATAATTATACAAACTGACGAGTTTTCCAGTAATTATAATCCTATTTTATCTTTTCTACACGATCTTCCTGATTATTACACATTGGAATTTTAATCTGACCTTTGAGCTGAAATACTCCTAGAATAGTACCACTACCTATCTTCTGTTTATTACACTTAGTAATTTTATCAGTCTAACCTCTGACCGGAAATAATTCTAGGACTTTCTCACACATTCAATATAAATACGCGAATGTACAGCCTAGCTGATGACTTCGTCGAAAAGAAATTTTCTTCGCTGCCACCGTCTTTTTAATAATTCCTATGATCCAGTGTTTATATTCCGAAATTTATATTCAGACACATTTGACAGCAAAAGAAACTCAGCACTGTCAGAGAGCAAAATTCAATATTAAATGGGTGTTTTAGAAGGTATATTTTTTTCACAGGATTTCCAACCTGACAAGCAGAAAGTTTCTGAAACTTGTCTGTTATACCAAACTTATTCTATCATTAATTTAATTGGCAATAAAACTATTCATATCTCCGGAATTACTGTTACCATTACTTATATACTCTATCACTTGGCTACATTTCACTTATGAGTATAAGAGTTTCTAAACACGCGACAACTGATATTTCTAATCTGGAAAAATACGCACTGATTCAGTAGAAATTTCACTACTGGTTCATTATTCCTAAAGAATAAATACTTCGTAATTCAATGATATTCATATTATTTACTTTTCTATCTCTCGTTTTCAGACTTCTCTGCAATTGAGCTATTTTTATCAACTCATTGCGTATTATCGATCGATAGGGATATTTTTATGTTTGCATAAGTCCTATAAGACGAAAATTTTGTTAATTCAAAGTAGAGTAAGATTCATGCACTGTCGAATAATGCATGACACCGACTTTAGTAATAGGCATGATTAAAAACACGATGTTCTCAAGAAACTTTACCCCCTGGGAAAATCTAAACAAAAGCTGTCAATACTTATAATAATAGTAGTAATATAGACCGTGATGAATGTGTATAAATATAATCTCACTTCAGTATGAAAAGATGAAATTAATTATGTAATATGTGGAAGAATTCGCGGAATGTACAGGCCTTGGGAAATCAGCGTTATATTAATAGCGACGGTAGGAAGATGAGACCATTACGTAACATGCTGAAAATATTAGGTTCTTAACGTTATAATAGGAATTATTAAATTATAGGCACAATTGTGAAAAGATACAAATCAAACTACACCAGTGTACAGATTTTTGAACTGCAGTCAGCCAAAAATTCGAACTAAGCAATCTTTGGGATTCTTTTTCAAGAGAAACAGCGGTAAATTTCATAAGTCAGTAAATCCAGAGTGACCGCTCATCGTGTATCGTGGTTAACATCTGTTTGAAATAAAAATCGACAAGTAATATCTGACATTCAATTACGATACATCAGGCACTATAAGGTTCCAGAACATGATCACAAGCAAAGAAAATAATGCTTCACATATCACGAAACTTCATACATTTGTTCCCCTTAATGAATTTGAACAAAGCAACAACTACAGATTTAGCAGAATAAAATGGTACCATATTTTATTTCGTCGCCTTCTCTTCAGCTGCTTACAGGGCAAAAACATTATTAAATGTATCTAAATGTATCTTGCACAGAGTTCATTTTAAACAGAAATCAATCGATCAATATACACATACACTAATAATATATACATATATATATATGCAATATTGAACACAATTCCGAGCAATAATAACCATACAAAATGAAAACTTTTCAGTATCTCGCATTAGGATGAAAGAGATGAAAAATATCCAGTTACCAGGGCAAAGAAAGACTGATAACTGCTTCTTTCTGAACGCACAAATCAGGTTTTAGGCGCTTGATGGAAAAGCCTTCAGCAAACTTAAGGAGCATTGAACTCTTTTGCTTATTGATAATTTTGAACGACTTTTCGACATCCACCTCATGACCCGTGTCAAGAAGATGCCTGGCGATATGTATCTGCGGAGCAGTTACATTGGAAGAACAGAAAGAAGAGCATATCTACGATTTTCTGAACATGTACCAAAAAGCTTACGTGTAAAAGGAACAAATGCTTTAAGCAGTGCCATCGCCAGGCATCTCCTCGACACGGGTCATGAGGTGGATGTCGAAAAGTCGTTCAAAATTATCAATAAGCAAAAGAGTTCAATGCTCCTTAAGTTTGCTGAAGCCTTTTCCATCAAGCGCCTAAAACCTGATTTGTGCGTTCAGAAAGAAGCAGTTATCAGTCTTTCTTTGCCCTGGTAACTGGATATTTTTTCATCCTAATGCGAGATACTGAAAAGTTTTCATTTTGTATGGTTATTATTGCTCGGAATTGTGTTCAATATTGCATATATATATATGTATATATTATTAGTGTATGTGTATATTGATCGATTGATTTCTGTTTAAAATGAACTCTGTGCAAGATACATTTAGATACATTTAATAATGTTTTTGCCCTGTAAGCAGCTGAAGAGAAGGCGACGAAATAAAATATGGTACCATTTTATTCTGCTAAATCTGTAGTTGTTGTTTTATCACGAAACTGTTGGTTATTCCAAGACTGGTTTTTTAAGTTGTAACTGAAAAAATGTTATGTAAATTTTATAGGATGAAGGATTTCCTGGGTTATGCAAGATATGCTATATACAAACGTAAATGCTTATCCCGTAACTCCAAAGGTACTTGTTCTACTGAGACCAGAGACAAGTTGAAATAACAAATTGAACATCCAAAATACGAGATATATTTCGGGATCAATAACATAGAGAGTGACGATTGATTGACTGGTTGGCTGGGCTTCGTCCACGAACAACCAAACGTGACACGATGGCGCACCAAATGGAGCTGATGACTAACCGCATACACTTAGGCTAACAAATCGAATTAAACAGTGAAGGTCAGCAGCCAATGTTGAATGAAGAATGTTGTAGACTGGTAATCCTGGGGACTTATTTACCGTTACAGGATTATACAAAAACACATTGAAATAATGGAGAAGATAAGTAGCTCACCTGGGTGATTTTGATTTAGTTGGTCTAGTTGCGCTGAAGATGTTGTCCGCAAGAACAACGAAAACTTGGCAATTGAATCAACCAACTCAGAGAACACAAATAAATCAGAATGTAACTCATTGAGAACTTCACCTTGCATTACAATGTCACCAAGATGCATAAATTAATTTTCTCTTAATATCATAAATTTTATTATTATTTTTAAGACTATGTGTTAATGAATAAATGAAATAATTTTAGGAGTAATTCCCAGAATAGCTAATCACAATCGGGCTCTCAGTAAACAGCAACCAAATCGGTTTCATGTCGATGGGCATTATTTTTAAAAGCTTTATTCTTTTGACCACACATTCCAATTTGCTGATGAATTTTAAACGACGATAAAAAAATTTTATTTTATTTTATTGCGTGACTCATCTTCAGCTAATTGTAAATGTGTCTACTTCGTTTAATATGCCTGAAATATTATCTGCATTTCGAAGTGGTGACAAACTGCTTTACGTGTTACAGTAGATATTGGTGGGGAGAAAAGTGGAATGCTAGGGTTCGTCAAAAGGATGTTCTTCTATTTCAAAGACTGAATATTGTTTACAGGGTTTCATCATGAGCTGCCATTGGTTGGAGAACCACTGGAAAACCTGGGAGTACGGGACAGCTGTTTCGTCCTAGTTTGGGACTCTTCATCAGAACGCATCCACCGGGATTCGAATCCAGGACCTTCTGGTTACAAGGCGAGCTAGCTCGCAGATCACTAAGCCACTGGGACCCGATCCAATGGTCCATGAATTCTAATTTCTGCCAATTCACGACATAGCGCAACCACTAGTCAATGTCTTCAGCGAGTAATTATCCTCACACCCTACCGGTCACTACTTCCCACTGTAACCCCAGGTATCTACCTACATGAATAGGGCCAGTTACCAGTAAGCATCTGATTGATATTCAAGTATTGGTTTGTAGGGATTTGGTTGATTGGTTACAGGGTTTCATCATGAGCTGACATTGGTTAGAGAACCATTGGAAAACCTGGGAGTACTGGATATTGTTGTTTCACCCAGAAGCCATAACCGACTGTTTCAAATCCCAAAGTGTAATCCACTAAGCTACTAAACTATGAGAACCACCTCTTGTGAAGTGAACATGACTTGATATTATTCACGTTTACTTGTGATTTCTCATTAGTATTTCTGCAACTAGTTAATCAATCTCACTCTGGAATATGGGCAATATGAAGAGATGCTTTGACGTGGTGTCAAGTTAAAAAAGCAAACCAATGTCTATTCAAGTTACCATACAATAGAAATGATAATATCTTTATTCTGGACAAAATATTTACGCAATGTGTAGAACTTTCAGCATAATTTATTACATAATATTTTCTCTTCACCCACGATCTTCAAGCGAAAATATGAATCGATATTTTATCGCGTGACGTGGTTCTGTTCTATCTGAAGGATAAACCAATCCGTCATAATACTTTCTCTTCATTACCTTCCAGAAAAGCACATTAGCAGGTTGAAAAACATTTAAGTTTGTGCGTGAGTATATTTCGTGACTCAAGTACATAACTGAATGATTAAAACAGTCAGAAATAAGGAAAATGTGATGTATTACACTAGATGTAAACTCAGGCAGCCCAGTAATTCAGACAGGCTGCTAAGTTTGCATGCTAAGATGAGACTACTGATCAGTTCAGTCCAGAAATGTTGGATAATCGGAGATTGAACATATTTCATTCTTTAAATTGCTTATTTTTTGATTCATTCAGATCTGATACTTAGTACAGTAGACGCTAAAACTAAGCTCCGAAGAGTGGTGGCAAAGGATTACCTTTAACTTGATTTATTGAAATGGTAGAAGACTAGATACTTAGTGCAGAAATGTTTATTTGGAATTCGGTGTCCTATACAGAAAAATGATGTACACCTAATCTTCAAATCACCATTTGCACAGATCTTCTGTCCTTCATACTGTGTTTCATTGTGTTCCTTTCATGTCTTCCTTGTTTACCTGCAACTCCGAATCAGTCGCTTTCTCTAACCTCAAATCTATCTCCCTGCTATTTGATGTCTTTACGCTGATGAACGTCTCTTTATATATACTACTGATAAATCTTATCAGTACCCCACACCACTAACTAAATTTTCAGATAATTACAAGTGCTTCGATTCACCTACATTTTACTCTTATTCCTTATAAAATCATTTCAGAGCTCCACAGTTTCTCTTCAACAGAAGGACAACAAAAAAAGTTCATTTCTGAATGTTGAAGATTCACAGAATCGAAATGATTATCTCCTTCCCTTACCTAAAAATGACAATGTATGCCGTGTTTTCACCTCTGCTTATCTCAACAGGCATCTTAAAGAATTAATAAACATTGTTGATTTTGATTTTCTGCTCCTGATTATTTTCTTTCTGTCAACATGATAAGACCGTATGCAAGTGTGTACGTATATAAGTCAGCATTCTGAAATTCTACTCTCTATCGCTCTTTTTAAATATTAATGACGTGATTGATCTCTTGTCATTGTATTTCTTTCTGATCTAGAATAAAAAAGAATGAGATGACAGCAGATAAAAACACAAACATCCAACAGATGAAAATTCTACTCATGTTTTGTTAAAATCTTTGTTTGAAATATAATTAGGTCAATGAGATAATTAATAACTTGTAAACAATAAAGGAGATTCATAAGTCAGAATGAATATGAGAGTTATTCAGTATTTTGGATGCGTTAATATTCGATCATGGATGCTTTCCTTTGACCAGATTTATTGACGTGTTCAGATCACAATTCATGCAAGAGATTTTTCATGTTTTAACCTTTGCACCTTAAATTCTTCAAATGATGAAGGATACCTAATTATTCATGGATGATTTTGATGTGATTGTGTTCTCTGAGCTGGATAGTTAGTTAATTCGCGAAGCTTTCATCGCCCGTCCTTCTAGGTGACATCTTCAGCGCATACTTCAACTTAAAGTGAGTCTTTAGGTTTCTCCACGAGTTTATCAGCCATCTCTCCTGGAGACCTTGAACGTGATTGGTTGCTTTTGTGTGTTTCCACACCCCCTATGCTACTTGTATTGAAACTGCTTGTTTCCTTGACTTGAGCTTTGACCCTTTGTGTGTCAGGTTTCTTTCTTATCGGTCGGTAAATTCACTGGCTTCTAGAAGCCTGGTATGCACTGAAGATGTTGCCTAGTAGGGGGATGAAAGCTTCGCAAATTAACTATCCAGGTCAAAGAACACAATCACATCAAAATCATCTACCTGAGCTACAAATCTTCTCTATCATATCTATTCATGGATGAGGAAACCACAGACCTATGCGATGCATACTTTACAGTTATCTACAAGACTAAATTCTACCAGTCTACAAGCTTAGGTTTTCTCCACCCACGTATAGTCCATTCAGCAGTTATACATAAACACAAGATCGAAATTCCCTTGCTTAGAATACCTCTATCTACATCGATATCATTAGACAATCACTTTTACGTTTATCTATCACCACAGTGAAACGCATAGATCCCTTTTTCTACCATGTGATGGATTATATGCCATGTTAACAGTTCGAGTTACAGTGTTACCACTATTACATGGTTGTAAACAATCGGCAGGGAGCCTTCAGCCTAACTAGTTTTCCTTATTATTGGTACTCATCAGCAGGACATATCTGCTCATGTCCATCCTGAGATTCCAAACTAGGTCCAAAGCTTCCAATCTCTTCCTTCTAGCTATCTAATAATAACAATTCTAAGCGTATCGTAATGGTGAGCCACCTAGTATAATGACTATATCACAGACTTTGCTGACAGGATTCAGTCTGTGCCAAACAAAGGACTGAACGCATGACACTAGTTACTACTTAGTGTCCTATCAAAATAGTGTTACCATTACTTGTCTCGATCTGCTTGACACTTTAAACTGCTTCTAGAAAGCCTACAGGCCATGGCATTTTGCAAGCACAGTATTTTATTAGATGTAATAGAAAAGCAGTTTCTGCCACCTATGTAACCGAATTTCCTTGTGAGAAACAGTAATATTTTTGATACATTTTGAACATCGCTAAATGAAAGGGAATAAATATATGATGTATGACATAGTTGGAGGCAATCAGCAGGAAGCCTTGGACCTAGGTTTCGTGCCAGCTGGCACTCATCGGCAGTGCGTATCTGCAACTTTGAAGGAACTCATGTCCCTTCTGAGATTCGAACCCGCGTCACCCAGTGCTGCAGTCAGAGCTTAGTGGTAACGTCTGTGACTGCAGCACTGGGTGACGTGGGTTCGAATCTCAGAAGGGATTTGAGTTCCTTCAGAGTTGCAGATACGCATTGCTGATGAGTGCCAACTAGCACGAAAGCTAGATCAAGCAAGGCTTCCTGCCGACTGCCTCCAAATATCTAATGTCATCAAATCAATGTGCACCGTGATGGCGAGCTACATACCACCTACCTAGAATGGTGGCCACATTGTAAAACTTGACTGATGGAATTCAGTCTGCACCAAAGAAAGGACTAGGCACATCACACTAGTTACTAGTGTCCAATCAAAGTATATGATGTATACTTCAGTAGTGGAAGATTTCACATGTATTTATATGGAGTCTGCTTAATAAAGAAATAAACACTTTCAATAAATTTTTTATTAACAGATCTATACATTCCAACTTTGGCCGCAAGATTTCTGATTACAGCCTACTTATAACTAATCTAACTGTTGCGCTTTTGTAGTCATATTTAAATTTAGCAGAACAAGATAAAACATGTTATAAGGCACCAATAAGATTGATATAACTGGTCTAGAAAACTGATAACGTCAGAGGAGAACTCATTCTCACAGCGTCTGTTATCGTGGATTATGATTCGCTTTATGAACTTACCGGGAGGTTTACTAATATAGTAGTGAGGTCAGAGACTTTATAGTTATAAATAAAGCATGACATAAGAGATGGAAAATCAAAAGAAGCATGATTTTTTTTACCGCATTAAGAATTTGTACAAAGACAAGCGATAAGGCTGCTGACAGTTTGGAAATTTGTCTAAATCTAAGGATATAAAACCAAGATCACATTTTGCTTGCATCATATGTTGTATTAATTAGGAATATATATATATATATATACTTCAACATATGCTCCAACATACGACAAATATGTGTAGTAATAAAATTTCGAGAAGACTGAAGGAAGAAAAACAAAGTGAGGTGATCTAATCTCATAAACACATTTTCAGTTGATTTATGAACTGTTAATAAAATAAAATAAATTAGGTAACGATTCGAAGATATTCTACCCTCATACAACCTGTTATTGTGTGATAACTTCTATTGAGAGAAAAGGCCGAAGAAGTAATTCTTAGAACATTATTAAAAATGATGGAAAAAATTAAATAAATCCGTTTACTTTGTTCGGATACCAGGTAGTAACTCGTGCCATGAGTCTAGTCCTTTGTTTGGTGGATAGTGAATTCTATCTGTCAAGTTTTCAGTGTAGCCACTGTGCCAGGTAACTCTCTATTACGGCGCACTTAGAATTGCTGTTATTAGATGGTTGAAGGCAGTCGGTAGAAAGACTTTAACCTAGGTCTCAGGCTTGCTGACAGTCGTCAGCAAGGAATATCTAAAACCTTACAGGAACTGTTCTCCACTCTGAGATTCTAAACCACAACACCCAGTGCTGTAGTCGGAGATGTTAACCTGAAGTATTCGGGCTCATGAATTACCTCCCACAGGGCTGTAATAGATACTTTGATTGGACACCAGGTAGTAACTAGTGTCTTGCAAGTGACTGAACATGGTGGTCACATCGCAAAATTGAGTGATAGAATTCAGTCTGCACCAATCAAAGGACTAGACGCGTGACAGTAGTCACTTACTGTCTAGTGTCCAATCACAGTATCCATTACAGTCCTACAGGAGGTCAATCGCGAGCCATAAAAACTTAGTAGTAGCGCCTCTGACTGCAGCACTGGGTGTCACAGGTTTGAATCTCAGAAGGGATATGAGTTCCTTCAGAGTTGCAGATACTCCTTGGTAATAAGTGACAACAGTCACAAAAGGTAAGTGGTCCAAGACCTCCTCCAGAAACACCAAAAATGCCAGGAAGTTTCTAGAACCCTGGTGTTCAGAAGAATCAGTGATTAACAAACATATTATCATAGAACAGATTTACTAAATAATAGAGAGTAAGTCACGTGATGGGAAAGTTGAAACTCCAAGTCAACAGAAATGATCATCAGAGACGTAAATTCATAACCAATCACGACAGTGGTGGCCAGGAGATACAATTATATTATTCATGGAGAATTCGAATAAGTTTATTTCATAGTAAAACCTGCTCAGAAGATACTGTCCAGAATGACAATGAAAGCTTCACAATTAAATCAACCAAATCAGAGAACACAACTAAGCCAAAATCTCCCACCTGAGCTACAAATCTTCTCCATTATGTTATACCTGTTCTGTTGCTAAAGTTAACAAGGTGATTACAATCAAAACATAAGATCCTTTCAGTGTAGACATTTTTCTTAATCTGTTTGGAATCAGTGTCTAGGTGAAATCAACTTGAGCTCAAAACCCAAATAATATACCGTTGGATGATCAATTCTTCTTGCTAACTGACATAACTTTTAGATTATTATTTCTTTGGAAATTTAGTTTTCTAGGCCTACATTATTGTAGGAATTTTTGTTAATTGTTAAGTATTGTTAGGATGCTACGCTCTAATGAATAAAAATTAATTGGATTTCTTACAATTTTCAAAATAAAATGTTTTCTTCTTTAAATTTCCGCCTTTTTAGCGGAACTGTAACCTACGAATTAAGGTTAATAAGGAAGTACTTAACTAGAAAATAATGTAATTACAATTACTGATCTAAATACCAATGAAGGTAAACATCACAGAGTTTCTATCATAATGATTTTATTGACAACAGATGTTATTGTAAACAATTTATATTCATCTAACGACAATAAAGACTTCGTGATCGATTCGATTCAATAAAATGAATTACAGTTGATCGTATAAATCAGTGAGAGACAGATGATCATTACTATTATTCCCTTGGATTCCGAGTAGAACGTAGGGCTTCAACGGCACATCTCCTTTCTATTCTGTTCTCTGCAGTCTTCTTTAATTGGCGCAGTAATCGCCTTTAAGTCGTAATATCCTGCATACCACCTTCGGATGGCCATCTCTCCGTTTCCCATTCCGCGACAAATGATGCTTTTGTTTAATCAGTACCTTGCGTGACTCAAAAGCCTAGGCATTAAAAAACACCGGAATTTGAAACGAAAGGCACTGAGATTTATTTCCAGTGGAATTACTCTCCATCATCATGGTTAAGACTAATTCAGCTGAAGTCTTTCAAACATTCAACGTAAGTTCCACTGTGTTAAGTAAATGTTTGTTGAATTGTTGTCAGTCTGACACAATCTGTGATGTAGTACAATTTGATCCTTTATGTTGACGAATTTCCAGCATAATTCTATGACTCGGTTTCGCAAAAATTGTAGACTTGTCATTATTCTCACATGAAACAAATGACATTAATATGCAGGGATTTTAACTGATGAATAAGGCTTTCAAAAAGTCTACAAATTCATACTTCAACCAGTTTTCAATGACTCGAATTCCCACAACAGTTGGTAATATAATCCTAAAGGATTAACTTCTTTTAGGATTTGCGCCGGTGGTTCAGCGGTAGAATACCCACTAACTATGCACATGTTCCGGGGTTCGATTCCCAGGCGACGCACTCCTTAACCTCACTAAGTTGGTAGTAAGCCAGATAAATACAGAGGGCTAAGCGTGTGGCTAGCGACCCCACCCCATAAAAATGTAAAAAAAATCATTGCTACCGAAACTTCAAATCTCCAGTCTGAAACCCTATGTTCCAGTGGGAACACGAAGGAATAAGAAAAATCCTTTAGGAAGCATATTCACTACAATCCAACAAAGTAGTAATTTGCAAAATTTTAAGCCTGCAGTGAAAATCATTTTTTATCGCATAATAGGCAATTAGTCTACGCCTAAAGTAATTTAAATATCTATTAGATTGTTGTGTATATTTGTTAATATCAAAGTATAGTTTTTTCCATTTTCCCTGAAATGTCACAACTGAATGATTTATTTCAAACAAAAGCGACTTCAAAGTTAACCGTTTTAGATTAAAAACTTCATAGATAGTTTAATATTTCTACAATATCATAAATGAACCGTACAATAAATTAGAATTCTTTACTAACCAAAACCGGTTAGGGAACTGTCTAAACTTAAAAAGCACAAGATACCTATTCTGTCATAGTTTTTTCAGACTTTCTAGAAATGTGCGCCTATAAA
This sequence comes from Trichobilharzia szidati, assembly GCA_944472155.2. Classification (NCBI taxonomy): domain Eukaryota; kingdom Metazoa; phylum Platyhelminthes; class Trematoda; order Strigeidida; family Schistosomatidae; genus Trichobilharzia; species Trichobilharzia szidati. The sequence continues at coordinate 56,212,064 of OX235271.1, read as the reverse complement.
GCCTACCAGAGATCAAACCCAGATACCTTACCATTCAACCACTTGAACAGAATCCAGTGGGTCATTACGTCTAATATCTATAGTCACTGTCATTTAACAACTCTATGATGTTACATTTTTTAATTTTAATCCCTTTGCGTCCCAAGTGGAAAGTGTGGCTTTAAGCTTGAGCCTTGAAGTTTCCGTGACTGGTGTTTACTTTTTAAGAGATGGGGCGGGGTGCTAACCTCACACCTAAACTTAACATTTTACTAGGAATATCACCAGCTGAGCGAGGTTTAGAAGTGCGTTGGTCGGAGATCAAGCCACAGAACACATGAGAGGTTTAACTCTCCTCAAATCTAACTTTTAAGAACCCAATGCTTAAGTAACTGGTCTCGAAATCATTTTCTAATGAATCGGGGGTTTCATTTTCAAAAAGTATAATTTGCCTGTCATTATCTACTGCTCCAATAAGTGAAACAACTATAATTTTGTGTTTAGCTCATTTTATGATATGACTAATAACGAAGCCTGTCGTTTTATATTAGATACTCAACAGTTGTATGAAAAAGACTGAACGTGAATCTGTTATATTCAACAACTAGATGTATGTTTATCATAAGTACTTAAACAATAAATATAAAATTAGGTTTCTAAAAGACATAAGAAAAGAGATCAGCATAGTTTATTGCAAGTCATGGGAAATAAAAGTCGGAAACCGGATTTTTATGTAAAGTCAAGCTGAATAGGTGAATTTTATGTACGTACTTGACAGATTTAACACAGGAGGATTCTTTCCACCATTTTTCCCTAATTCTCAATACAGTTTCTCTGAATTATTTCTTCTTTGTATTATTATTGTATATCTTCAGTCGTATTTTGGAAATACTCCGAAATCTGTAACTACGATTGTTGTTTTTTTCATCCCTTTGCTTACCAGGTGGAAGATAGGGCTTCAAACAACAGAAAGTTCAGTAGCGGTGGTGTAATTTTTTTCAAATTGGGGGTTAACAGCCTCATACCTAACCTCTACTCTTTTTCGCGCCTACAACTGGCCAGTAAATTATGTGAGGTTTACGAGTGCGTCGATAGCTGATAATGGAAGCCGTATGACCTGTGCGGCTGGCGAACATTCTACCAATGAACCATTGACTCAATGAAATTATTCATCAGTAATCCGGCTGTTTTGCCTTCATTTGCAACGAAACACACCGACAGTGTGGTGAAGGCTACTTATAATGAGATATAAGTAGTATATCAGTAAACGAATTCAGAAAAGTGATAATATGTTTTGAGGCACTGGAAAAAGCAATCGAAAAAGAAAACTGTGAGAAGAACGTTAGAAACACTGTGCAGAATCCAACAAGCTATCGAAAGTGATGATATTTGACGAATTTGCAAATGAAGTGCAAATAAAGACATAAGATATGTCAAATTTATGTACCCACAATGCGTTCGTCCTAATAAACATTGCCTTCGAGCCTCGTCGGTCTTTTCTTCTTAACAACAGTACACTTCTCTACTTTACAGGGGTTTCTTCCCAGATATTCCGTTTTAGTTGCTGTAATGTAAATGGGAAAAGATAATCTGAATAGAATGAATTTCTCATTTTCAGAGAAACCTGTTAATCCTTTAAGACTTTTCACAAATAAAACATAAAAGAAACGAAATATACAACAGTTGTCAAATCAGAAGACTAATGGTTCGTAAATTATGCATGCAGGCTTAAATGAGCACAACCAAATTAGACAAGACTTCAGTAACAGTTTAATTGAGTTCTTTTTTGTTGGGAAAACAGAATGTTCAAAACGCTGCAAATGACATATTCCAAATTAGTCATGATTCAGGAAAAAGTTAGAGAAAAAACTAATTTTATTCCAAAAGTCATTTTTTTCCTTCACGTTCCCAATGGAACATAGGGCTTCAAGCTAGTGGCTTGAAGTTTCTGTAGCAGTGTTTATTTTACAGGATGGGATTGCTAACCTCATGTCCAACCTTTCCTCTTCACCAGCATTATTTCTGGCTCAGCGAGGTAAAGGAGTGCGTCGGCCGGGGATCGAACTCCGGACCATGTGCATAGTCGGCGAGCGTCCTAACCGCTATGCCACCGACTCACATTTCAAAAGTCTTGCAGGCACTGAATTACCCAGATGAAGATAAAAGCATGCTGTTTGCCTAAACTTTTGGTTTTCAGATAACACATACTAGACTGAATCGATCAGCCTTATTTTGGCATATGGCTTTCTGGAACGAATACCTCGATATTGATGGGATTACTGACTCGAAGTTAATTATTTGACGGTAGCTAACAGTGGAATGCAAGAGACATGCCCTATTTTGTACTCATCATCTCTGTGTACCTACTTCCTAACGAGTGATAGTATTCACCAAAAGAAACAGACTAGATTCCACCATATGCCAGTACTTAACCGGTAAATTCTTATTACATTATTATTATTCCCTTGAGTTTTGAGTGAATTAAAAGGCTTCGACAAAACATCTTCACTTTGTTATGTTCTCTGCAGTACTCTTTAGCTGGCTTCAGGATTCTGCATAAGCTTTCATCTTCTCCTCACACGATCTCCTCCAAGTCCCCCTACGATGCTAATTCGCCGTTTCAAATTTCGGTTGCATTCGACAGTCTGGTGCTCAAATTTGTCATTTCATCATTGTTAAATACATGAAATGGTATATAAGTTTAATATCAGTGTGAAAACAAAAAACGTGCAAGGGAAATTAATACATATTACATGTGAAAGTTTCGTCAGCGTAAACTTTTAAAAATGATAATTCTTTGTACAGTGAAACCCTTCACGCATAAAGTGACTATATAAGATTTAAGAGAGGGGGGTTGATTATTTAGTTCTGAAATAGTTGATGATGAGCAGTTACTGAGCGCTTCAACTATTTGCTAACTACAGAACCATTAATCAGAGGTAAAACAGTAAAAAGTGACAGGTTTTAATTTCACCCGCAGTTATAAGCAACTTATAATTGTTTCGAAAGTTAAATATAAAAACGGAAACCCAATACTATATTACATTTAAGTTTCAAGTAACACCACTTGGATTAACTGTCAGTCATGTGGATTTCAGCTGATTGATAACCAAATATGCCTGTAATCAATGAACCATAACCAGGTAACTTATAATTCTGCGCACGATGAGATCAACAGTCCCTGAGTCCGTGAATGGATGAAGTTTTAACCCTTGGATAACTATCAGCTTCTTCTAGTCTAATCCTACGAGTTGGAGTTTTATAAACCTACCCTAATTACCTGTTCAGACTAAGAATGAATAGTTGTTGAATGTCAGTAAGAATTGTCCCTCGGTGTTCTTACCATCCTTCCAACCACTCAACATGCATCAGTTTCATCTAAATAAATAACGAATATGAGGTTCTAGAAGTGTATGCTGTTAAATAAAGTGCTTTTAAGAAGAAAATACAGTGACGTATCTACGCTTAGAAGTACCCCTGGATATGAGCAGCGTGTATTTCAAGTCAATAACCACATTTGAATTCTGAGAATAGTATTCATTCAAAGTAAGAGATACCAATTTTTTCCTAGTGAAACTTGTCGGTAAATTTGACATAAATTACGGATATTAGTAACTTCGACCTGTAGGGCGAATGGTATGAGGCGTTTGAGTGACTTTATTGCATATCCCCAATAATTGTTGCGTCACAGTCCTTTGCTACGGTGGTTTAATGATAAGTTATATTTTTCACATTCCCTTTTTAAATGAAATTCTGCATTAAACATTTTTCTTCTGGCTTACATATTATCGGTGGCATTATCTTCTTGATCAGAGCAACATTTGCTGCAGTTTTATCAAAAAATCTTGCTTGATACTAGTATCTGTGCAGTGTAATAGACTAAATAACGCAGTAAGTTCAGAAGTTAAACGTTTATTCATGGATTTTCATGAAATAATGCTGGTATATTTTGGCACATCTATTGAAACCCACTAATACCCACTGGATAGTGGTGGCACCACTTCAAAAAGGAGATATGGCATAGATTAACCCTGTCTTATTCCATCAACCGATGTATACTTTTAAGATAGGCTTAACAAAATCAGGTATGCTATTTTATGAATATGAACTACCAGCTTAGGTGGCTGTGTAGGCAGCTGATAACTATGTAGATTTATTAGCAGAGGAAGATTAGAGAATACTTATGTAACGACAGAAGACAAGGGCCAGGCAACAGATCAATTATTGAGAAAATCAACAGATATTTATGGATTTTTATGTGCATTATTGCCAGCGGAGGAGCAACGTCTTCTAATTGGTTATTTTCTTGCTAAAAGTTATTTTGTACTGCTCGTGACCGTCTCTTAGAAAGTTAAGCTATATACCTGCGAATCATTTTTGCACACGTTAAGTCTGTTGTGATTGGTTGTTGAGTTCCTCCAGCTTAAGCTTTGTTACTGTTTTGCTCATGACCCCGATTTGGGACGTAAACATTGACGTAAATTGCTGTCTACAATTTCGGCTTGCAGACAGCTTTGACCATATTTAAAAGAGTGGAGGTAGAGAGAACGTTGTTAAGTTATTCAAAAGATACAAGAATATGAAAGAACTAGCTTTTGGATACATTTATTCTAATGTATTTGAATATCCTAACAACATATCGTTGAAATTTAGTATGCTTAATAGGTACTGAATCGAGTGACAGACTGACAAACTTGAATACAAACAAAGATGTGAACCTAGCTGGTTGTATTCAGCTGCTTATACTGTCGAAGTTGCTGTCTTTAGTTAACTGAAAGGCCTAACGCCATATGACCGACTGCTTGAAGTAGGTTTAAGGTTGTTCGAACGTTTAAAGCTTCAGAAACTATTTTCTTTACCCAGTAAACGTCTTTGTGTCATTATGATATACAAAAACTGATGATGAAGGATACCCTTAAGTATCCTGTTTGAGTGGGCGACACTTGGGCACAAGTAAAAATGAAGCATTCTACATTCAGCAGGCCATGTACTACAGTTGCATAATATCATGAAAAAGCAATTTTATATGTTTGAAGCCTATACATGACTATGAAGCAACATTTGCCGTCACAGAATAGGAAGAACTCTGAAGCCGTCCAAATGAATACGTCATTTTAAGTTTTCCAGTTCATTGATTAATATCTAAGTAATATATTATTTATTTAATTGCGTGAACATAGCAACACTATAATGAATGTCGTTCTTAGGGTATGTTATAAACCGGTTCCTAAATAAGATATGTGGTTATCATTTAGGTTAGAGAGTATACTGTCACTAAGACCTCGTTAATTCAACACTATTGAGGAAGTAATACAATGCAAAAGTCATAATAAATCATAGCTAAACACTGAGCTGAGATGCTATTGATGTACCTGCAATTATACCACTCACAATGATTCTAAATATATAGATATATATATGTCTCATAAACTCCAATTACTGTTATCGCTTCAAGCCAAGTCTTCATCGATTTCAACATCAATCTATTGTTTACAGGATTTCATCATGAGCTGACATTAGTTAGAGAACCATTGGAAAACCTGGGAGTACTGGGCATCTGTTTCGCCCTAGTTTGGGGACTCCTCATCAGCATGTACCCACCGGGATTCGAACCCAGGACCTTCTGGTTACAAGGCGAGCTAGCTCGTAGACCATTAAGCCACTGGGACCCGATCCAATGGCCAACCTATGAATTCTAACTTCTGTCAATTCACTACATAGCGTGACCCCTAGCCAATGTCTTCGGCGAGTATTTGTCCTCACACCCGACCTGCTGCACCCTACTGGTCCCTACAAACCAACACTTGAATATCATCCTATTGTTTTGATATCGTTTTCTAAGAAAATGATTCCATAAGTTCGTTTTTGTGTTAAACTGCTAAATGTCACTCTTTTTCGCCTCATAAGAGAGACTAAATATGGAAACAGACTTCTTTGTTCAGTAAATCTATCAAGTCATATGATCTAACGTGATTGAATGCATGTGAATGAAGTTAATAGAAAGTTGGATGACTTTCTTTGTTATCAGTAGTCAAAAAATATATATATATTTCTTCACGTCATCCGTAGAGTGAATCAATGAATGTTTTCCTATGAAAACAATTCTAAAAGAAGACACTTAATTTAGGCAAACTGTTTCTTCTCTCTTTACAGTGATGTAAAGTATTCACGAAAGTCAGTCATATTTTAATCAGCGTGCAGTTGATATGTTCATTCTCATTCCGACCAGAACAAGCTGGATTCAGGAAAGGCTAATCATGTTCTGACCAAATTGCAACTCTACACATCATCATCATCGAACAAAGCATGGAATAGCAATCAAACCTCTACCTCAACTTTATACACTTTGAGAAGGCCTTCGACAGCGTTGACCGCGAAGTAATTTGAAAACTGCTCCAGTACTACGGCGTACCCCAAATATTCATCAACCTTATTCAACAGCTGTACGACAACGGCATATGTCAAGTGATCCACAACGGAAAACTCAACGAAGCGTTTGGAGTCAACACAGGAGTCACACAAGGGCGCTTATTATCACCAATGAATGATACTCCTAATTGTGGTGGGCTGGATTATGCGTCAGACAGTGGGAAACGAGAAGAGAGGGATATTGTGGACCGACATGATGGACCTAGAAGACCTGGATTTCTCACGTGGATGATTTATGTTTGATGTCACACATAATCGAAGACTTACAAGCGAAAACCGACAAACTGGTCGAAGAGGCTGTCAGCAAAGACAGGACTGCAGGTGAACATTGACAAGATGGAGGTTATGAAAATAACCAACCAACAACAACAACAGCAACATCCAGCGTCAATCACCATCAACGGGAGGGATTTGATTGAAAGAGGTTACTTCATTCACTTATCTAAGGAGCATTGTCTCAACTACAGGAGCAGGGGGAACAGACGAGGATGTCAAATCGAGAATCGGAAAGGCGAGAAACACATTCACCAACCTGAAACCAATCTGGAAATCTTCGTCACTCAACCCAGCATCAACAACTAAATTCCGATTTTCAATACAAACGTGAAGTCAGTCAGTTTTGCTACACGGATCAGAAACTTGGTCAGTGTGTCACAAAGAATATTTCCAACAGCCTGTTGCAGATCTTTATCAACAACAACTGTCTTCGCTCTATACTGAAGATCAGATGGCCGAAAGAATCACCAACAAGAATCTATGGGAACAAACAAAAGAAACAAGAACCAATCGCTCAACAAATATGCAGGAGAAAGTGGAGATGGACTGGACACTCGCTGAGGAGGCCGTTGGGTGACGTCGTGCGTCAGGCCCTCGAGTGGAATCCAAAAGGGAATCGGCGAGTGGGACGTCGAAGGGTGACATGGAGGGGATCGTGTGAAGAGGAGATGAAAGCTTATAGGCTTACAGCCAGCTACAAAGGACTACAAAGAACAGGATCTAATGGAGATATGAAACCCTTTGTTCCACTTGGAACTTAAGAGAACAATAATAAGTTGTACAGTAATTTGGATTGGCTTCAATGTACATTTCTTCACTAACCATCACCGGTTAGAGACCACTGAGAACCAGAGAACAATAGACAGGTGTCATCGTGGGCGTGTATTGCTAATGAGTTCTAGACTAGAAAGAAACAGCTATCCACGGCTACCTGTTTCAAATGATCTCTTATTGGTTTTGGTGTTCGTGATGAAATCCATATTGTAATTAATTTACGTTACTATTTGGTATAATCTGTTTCATCGTGGAAGTATTTTTGAGTGAAAACGGGAACATATGAAAAATTTTCCAAAAAACTTTTGTTAATTTGCACTTCAAAGTGTTCAATGAACTGTGCTTTGATTAATAAATAAAATTCATAAATATCATTCACCAAGCTGTTTTTTTAATTCCCCAACATTTCTACCGTAAAGCTCATTGTGGGTAATAAAAGTATTAAACACTTGGAAGTAACACATAGAAAACAATGAGTGCAAAGGAAAGAAAATCTTATACATATATCACTTCTCCTGACCTAATTTAAACAAAATTTATTGTGGTTCTTGATGTGATGCTCTTTTAAACAATATAGAGAAAAATTATTTCAACTCCTAGAACAAATTCATTTAATTAACTCTCTGGTTCTTTAATTGGGAAAATAATTCAAGAAGTATAAACTATCCCATAAATCAAACAAGGGTGTTGAAAGTACTTTCTGTTGGTGAATCCTCATTTTTATCTGTTTATCCATATACTTACGAATAAGTGCATACAGCATTACCCATGATGAACTTGAACAAAACAAGAACAATACTAGGATGAATCCTCGCATATACAGTGAACTTTTAAACTAGAATGATTTATGAAACGCTGTTTCTGATTCACTGTGTTTTCATGGATTATATCTCATAAGGAAATTTATTCAGCAGTATTCCACATATTGACATGTTCGGTAAGTGTTAGGTCAGCACTCAGTGTGTGTGCGTGTGTGCGTATGAGAGTGTATTTTCTTCTCAATCGTTCACTAGATCTGAAAGTTTTACTTTTAAAAGTTTCTTAGTGATAGCAGTAATAAGCTTGCAAATTATCAAAATATTCGCGTATATTCATCGAAGAAGAAGCATCAAAGATAGGACTTCAGGTGAACAGAGATGATGAAGATTCCTGGCCAACACCAACAGCAAAAGCCAAAACAACAGACAACAACCAGCATAAATGGAACGAACCAGAAAGAAACAACCTCTTTTACATACCTCGGAAGCATCGTTTCAACTATGGGTGAAACTGATGAGGATATCAAAGCAAGAATCGGAAAAGCAAGACAAGCTTTCACTACTCTCAAGTCTGTGTGTAGGTCAACAGCACTCAGCATCAAAAATAAGATCCGGATTTTCAACTCCAATGTGAAGTCATTGCTACTTTACGGGTCAGAGACTTGGCGCGTCATAAAGAGCATCTCAAACAAACTACAGACCTTCATCAACAGTTGTCTTCGCTCAATACTCAAGATCAGATGGCCGGCCAGAAAAGATCAGCAACAGGGAGGGATCTCTGGCAATGAGCGAACCAACCAGGAACCGACTGTGAAACAAATAGGCAGGAAGAAATGGAGATGGATTGATTGGCCATACTGTGAGGAAACCATCAAGTGACATCACTAGACAAGCTATCGCTCGAGTGGAACCCGAAACGGAAGCGGCAAGTTGGTCGTCAGTGTGAGGGTGACTTGGAGGAAGTCATGTGAAGAGGAGATGAAAACGTGTGGGCAGACATGGAGCCAGGTGAAGACTCTATCAGAGAACCGAACGCAATGGAGACGCACGGCTGAAGCCCTATATTCCTCTAGGAATTAAAGGGAACAATAATAATAAATAATAATTCATCGAAACCTTTCACCCCAGTAAATATTTGTTTTCTTTTACCTATTTATTATTCACTCGAGTTCTCAGTGGAACATAGGACTTCAACAACGCATCTTCGCTTTCTTCTATTTTTTACCGTCCTCTTCAGCTAGTTCCGCGATTGCTAATAATCTCTCATCTCCTCCTCACACGATCTCCTCCATCTCACCCTCACACCGAAGACCCACTCATCGCCTTCCAGCCTCATACATTTTACGAACGTTCCATGTCCCCATCCTTATTTTTGCTTTTATAGAGAGAAGACACATCGGCTGACTGGCTTCCCAAAAGGGTTCCATCAGCCCTCTGTGTTATTTCGCCTCTCCGATTCAAACGAAGTTTGTTATTTTTATATTTTTTGTATTTTTAATATTTTTCTTTTGCGTCGAATTTTCCTTAGCAGTTTGATAGCTCTTGTGGTGTAGGGTTGCTAACCCCACGCCCAAACTTCCCTCTTTACCCGAGCTTGGTGCCGACAAAAAACTAGCAAGCTAGTAAACTAGGCGAGGTTCCACTAAATATGGATGTTAGTTAATCTTTTTTCACATAAACGAATTTAAACTAAAGGGAAAAAAATGTGACAGTGGAGAAAATTTTCTTTTCAATGAATTATTTACGAAAGTTTAGTCCAGTCCTATGTATGTTCGGTAGAAAATTCACAAAATCCAATCAAATACTAGTAATTTTGTTCGTGAAAATGACTTACGTCATATGAAGGAAGCACTATCTAGAAGAGGATGAAAAGTAGAGATTACGAAATGGAAGTTGGTATTACATAGTAATGACGTAACCAGCTTTAATATATACGAAAATGAATGTAGGTGAGAAAAAGACCGCAAAGTGTTCATCAAATGGGACCTATAAGAAAAATGGAAACTTATTAACAGAAGAAAATGAAAAATAACTACATAATATAATCATATTGTTATTATTATTTCGTTAGACTTCAAGTCGAAAACGGAGCTTCAGCAGCAAATCTCCGCTTCACCCTGTTCTCTTTAACCGACTCAGCGATCTCCTCCATGTCACCTTCGAACGTCCAACTTAGTATTTCTCAGTCGAGATCCAGTCGAAATCCTGGCTTCTGATGTCAGTAAACGGCCCTTTCGGAGTATTTCTAATTCATCTCCACTTTCTTCGGTATATTCGTTGGGTAATAGGTTCTTATTTGGTTCGTTGATAGAGCTATTTGTTGCTTTTCCTTTCTAGCTATCTGATCTTTAGTCTAGGGTGAAGGCGCATGTTACAGAAGTCTGAAGCAGACTGTTGAAAATGCTTCGGTGTCTTCCCAAATCTCATTAGCGCTAAAGATCAATACCTTGTTTCGTACTGTAAGTGCAACAGATTTCCATATAAGAGCGGAAATATTACTCTGGCCATTGTTTGATAAGTGAGTGTACTAATTGCTTTTGAAACCTAGAGGCCAAGTTTACGACTTTGAATCGCTAGTGACTTGGTTATGCGTAGACGATATATCAGAAGCCCTCTGCTGTGATAATTTAGAAATTTTTGCAAGTTAGCTTCTAAGTATTCTAAAAAATAAATATTTATTGATCTTTTGGCCATGACAGAATCTCGTAAACGAAAGATCAACCTTCCCCTTGTAGATATTTAAATATGCAAGGTGTATCTGTAGTTCAGTGGCACAATGCTCACCCACCGGGCGGTTTGTCTAAGTTGGATTCCCTGCGTATACACTCCTAAACCTTGCCCCATTTACTGGCAGCTAACAGGCCCAGAAAAGATGGATGTGTAGACGTGAAGCCTTCAACTCGCCTCCACAAAGTAATACCATCAATAATGAATCTTCAAAAGTTTAAAACCCTATCTTCCAAAAGGAACACAAGATATGAGAAAAAAGTGATTTAAAATAGTCTACTGTGTACCATGAGGTTCCAGGTTCTACATATCCAACTGTGAAATCCAAACTATTTGAAACTTGATATGATTATGAGCAATAATTTGTGCTCGAAACGTCATCAGTTAATATTACTGTGTAACACTGTGTGATTTATCAAAATAAAATCTTATCCATAATGGAGTATTTGAAAACGCATTTTTAATTCTAGAGTCCACATTAAGATTAATTCGCTTGGCTACTTTTAAATCAAAACAAGTTAACTACATCATCGAATTCAATCCACAATCTGAAGGAAAGAAATGACGGTAGTTTGTTTTGTTTTTTTAGTGTAAAACTTTAGTTCAATTTGTGTAAGTTACAATAAAAAAGTGATCTACAATTTGTTCGACTATTCGAAAAGTAACCAGAGTTTTCAGAGATTCTTATTGTCTTAGTATCATGCGCCTGTTAATATAAACCTACAAAAATATATAACTCACTTATAATTCACAGAAATCTCTCATATCTATTGTATAAACCTGTTAAATTCAATCAAGTTAATTTTGTTCATTATAATGAAATTCGTGTGAAAGCTACAAAAACAACAGCAACTGACATTTAATTAAATAAGCCTTTTCTTTGATTTTCTCAGAGTTTACATGTTTGAAGAACACAAGTCATTTGGAAGTTTGTAAACTAAACAATGAAAATTAAAGACTTTGTTTTATAGATGTCATAATCACATGAGCTGGAAATGATCCCATAGTTGTCTTGGGAACAGGAACTGAAACACTTGTAGTTTGAAACATACGAGGTGTTTAGTATTCACTTGCTACTTTTATTTTCCCAAAATGATTTTTAAATCATTCACGCGAATAGTTTGTTTAAACAAGGCATATTAAATTACACGGTTAAAGCAGTCAAACAAACGAGATACACATATTCGTCATGATAGTCCTCGAACAGTCATTTTTATTGTTATGGTAAGTAAGTGAGATTAATCCTAGACAAATACATTTTCCAGTGGGTAAATCTGTTTCCATGAGCGGAGGTTTGTTTAATTTGAACCACAGTTGCAGGTACTTACTTCTGAGACTAAACAGTGCAAGACAAACATCTATGTATTTACTGATCACTTGAGGGAATATAGCTATGAAATTATCTATAGTTTCAACTTAGAGACATCTTTCACTTCGTGTCACGTTCGTTAGTTTATCCGTTTCTTTTGTCATTTTCCTATGAGGCACGTTTGGTTCAGCTAACCGCTGTTCCGTATGTGTTTGGCATTCCTCAGTTTCAGCTCTTTATAAAAATACAAGAAGTGAGATTTAAAATAATAGATGAAATTTGGAAATGTAGTCAGTGTTTTTATTTTCTACTGAAAACAAATTAGTAATTTTTAAAAATGAAAAAAAATCAAATTAACTGGAAGCCATGATTTGCATTAGAATACGACTTTGGTTGTATTATGTTCAATAGATCACTTCATCTCCACGCTTTTGATTATAAATTGTTGAGATTATGACGCCCACAGATTGATATATTGTTGATGGTCATGATATAGTGTACAGCTGTTAAATTACCTGAGTATTCAAGGAGTTAGAACAAACATCGACCAAAATAGTCATCATTCAATAAACTACATTTCATATTTTGCCTCAATGAGTCGGTGGCACAGCAGTTAAGACTCTCGACGACCATAAACATGGTCCGGGATTCAAGCTACTGCCGGCGCACACCTGATATCAATGGTCGGCCTGCAAAATATGGGCCGTAAATTCCATACTTGTACCAAAAATATGGCATGAAATCAAGCTATCATCAAAAATAAATAAACAAAACTAATATAAAATATTTAAAAGGCTTTTAATTGTTCAACATTTATCTTAGCACATCCGCTGAATACTCTACATACACGGATATATATACTTTTGCAATTACATTGGGAGATATAAGACTGATAAGTAAACAAACTATATTGAATTAGTCATGCAGAAAGACAGGTGCGAATGTTTTCCAGGTCATGTTCAAATAGATATGGGGAGAGGGAGTATGAGAGATTAAAATTATGACAAAATGCATTACGCTTCAATTACATCACTTAGATAAACAATTAGTCATTAGAGAATATATCAAGAATTGCAAACAGAGTAATATCAATAGTAATAGTTATAATAATAATAACAGTAATAATAATGTTGAAGTGAGTTAAGATAATGCTACTGATAAAGGATAGTTTTAAATGAAACAAGAATAATAATAATAACAGATAAAATAATAAGTAAAACGTATTACCATGGTAGATTGAGAGTGACGACCATCTTCTTTTGTACACAGAGACCTAATTTATAAACTCAAATTGCACAAGCCTCTACGTTTTACTTATTATTATTATTCTTGATTCATTTAAAACTATCCTTTATCAGCAGCATTATCTTAACTCACTTCAACATTGTTATTGTTGTTATTATTATAACTATTAATTACTATTGATATTACTCTACCGAAATTCGATGAATTCATTAAATCCTGCATTATTAACCTTTGTTGCTTGTTTTGAATTCGTATCGGGAAATAAATGCTTTCAATTTATGTTAGCCCTGTGTTTTAGTAAATTTCAAAGTTAGAAGGTTGCAGGAATATATATATATGCATGTCCACCCGATTTTTTAAAGGGATCGTAGGCACTAAACGTGTAACATACAACAGTAGACAAGAAACAGTGGCATGCCGTTTGACACCGTGTCACAAGACAATACATGGTGTACGCCAGTAGTGATATGCTTTTCAAGGTGAAATTTATCAATAGTCGAGTTCAAGTAGAAGACCAGAGAAGGTTAGAAAAATAAATAGCTAGCTATTGTTTAAACCAGACCCTTTAGTAATACAGATGAACTATTTTATAAAGTTTCAAGTCAGGAACTGTAACAGAACAGTTGATCTGAAAATCCATCCTTTGACAGTCTATTTACATTATTGATATTGATTTAAATGTCTCAACTAATTTTGCGATGACTATCCTTTTACCCTGACCTGTATATCATTGTTCTAACATTCGTATATCTACTTTTGACTTAATACTAATTATTTTTCTTTGTGGTATGGTTGATTCCTGTTTTTAATACTTCACTTTGTTGTTGTACGATGGTGGAGTGTTGACGACATTGTTTTTCATCAATACGATTTCGTTTGAAAGAATTGAAGGCAGTGCCATGGGATAACTGCTTGATCTTGGACGATTTGCTGGAAAAATTCTCTGCTCTGTTTGATTCTTGCAGACAGAGTTTTAACTTCACTTTGCTGCTAATATTCCTATTGATTCTCAGGTAATCTGTAATTGTGTTTTTGGTTAATTTGTTTTGTTCTTTTGCAGTACTTATTTCGTACCTAAGTAAATTTTGAAATGTTCAGCCTCTAGACGTCATTGTTGAGGTAATTGGTATTTATCATAGTGTTAAATAATACCGCAGATTTTATTTTTAAGTCAGCGTTTTTGATACTTTTGGAAACTAATTTTGGACTGTGTGTGTGTGTGACTCGCGGAAGTTTGGCAAGAATCAGTCGATTGGTTTCCTCATTTCTGTTCAAAATACTTGGATTTCGATTACTACAGACGAAGTTAACTCAAATGGAACACTTATCACATTTGATTAAATTTTAAAAAAACAAAGGAAATAGAGATCACACAAAAACTTCATTCTTTTGCTTGAGTTTAAAAAAAAAAACTAGACTAGAGGAAACAGTTGTAATAGATGTAGTTGTCAGGACCGTTTCTCTTGCTTAATTTCCTCTGCCACATAGGAGCAAAATGACAATAACAGCTTTACTATGGACAAAATTTTCACATACTGTATAGAATTCTCAGCCTAGTTCATTGCATAGTATTTTCTTTCCATCCAAGATCTTCAAGTAAAACCAAATCCCATTTTTGGGCGTCTTAGTCAAGCGAACAACGACAGGGGAATTAGAAACTCAAGTCTATAGAAAATCAACTCACACAGACCAAATCCTGAATTACAACAGCAACAATCCAATAGCACACAAGAGGAATTGCATACAAACACTATTCAAGAGAACCAGGACTCATTGCAGCACTCCCACCTGAAGGAAAATTGAAGAAAAATATCTCATGGACGTCTTCCAAAAGAATGGATATCCCCGGAATTTCATCAAAAGACATATACCCCTAAGCCAACCTATCAAAACAAAATCACCCAAGGAAAGCACAAAGAAAATCACCTTACCATATATAAAGGACATCTCAGAAATCACTACAAGACTCGTCAAACCTTTAGGAATTGACGTCGTACACAAACAAACAAAGTCACTTCACTTAATTCTATATCAACCAAAAGACTCAACAGCGAAGGAAGATAAAACCAACATCATCTACAAAATAAATTGTAACAACTGCGAAAAACACTACATTGGCCAAAGTGGACGTCCCCTTCGTCTTCGTATCCACGAACATAAGCTAGCCGTCAAAAGGCATGATATCCACTCCCTCATATCACTACATACAGACAACCACGGGCATCAATTCGACTGGGACAACGTTCAAATATTAGACAGAGGAAACAACAACAATGCTAGAGAATTTTTAGAAGAAACAATGAGTGACAATACAAGTAACCTAGAAGGTGTGAAAACATACAAAAACAAGCAATCACGTCCAAGGTCGCCAGGAGAGATGATTAATAAACTGGTGGAGAAATCTAAAAGCTCACTTCAAATTGAAGTATGCACTGAAGATGTCACCCAGTAAGGTGATGAAAGCTTCGCAAATTAACTATCCAGCTCAGAGAACACAACCACATCAAAATAGCAGTCTGTAGTATATCGTGTGACACAGCACTGTTCTCATTGGACACTAGTGTAATGTGTCTAGTCCTATATTTTTGGTGCAGGCTGGCTGATAGAATTCACTCTGCACCAAACAAAGGATTAAACACATGCTACTAGTTACTGACTAGCGTCCAAACAAAAAAATATCCAATACAGTCCTGCAGGAGATCAAAAACGATCCTGAATGGCTCACCGATAACGCACCTGACTGCAGCGCTGGGTGACGTGGGTTCGAATCTCAGAAGGGACATCAGTTCCTTCAAGGTTTCATATACGCCTTGATGACTGGTGAGCATCAACAAGCATGAGACCTAGGTCAAACAAGGCTTCCTGCCGATCGCCTCCAACCATCTGACACAATGCTGTTCTGTGTCAAGCATAAACTAATCCCTCTGTCTTCGGGGAATGCACACGGCTAGTTTAAAAGCCAATTAAAAGTGTGCATGAGTACATTTTGCGACTGAAGAATATAATTGAATGATTAAAACAATAAGAGTTAGAGAAAACATGGTGATTTGTGTTGGATGAAAAGTTCAGGTAACCAAGTGACTCAAACAAACGGCCAGTAACAACGTACAACGTTATGTTGTACTGAAGGAAGCAAAACATTCCATATCAGTATATTTTGAGTAGTTAATTACAGTCTGCTTAGAAACTAACTGAGTACCAACTGGTAATACTGTTGTACAACCTTCAAATACTAATGAATATAATGCCTAGAATATAATTTAGACAATATTTGATTTGTAAAGCACATTTGAGCAGTTTTCTGTTTACCGAATTAAATATCTTTCGCAGTAACTGAAATTCTTTTTGATGTAACGCTTTCCAGAAAATTAAGAATTCAGAGGTCTTTACCAAGTGACTACCTATGAACAGTAAGTAATTTTACAATAATCGTTACCTGTTCATATGGAACGAGATATATACGTCGTTCGATGCGTATTTTATCTAAAAGAGTCAAAGAACATTATCCCGCTTGGCTACGAAAAGGTTACAATGGATCAATAAGGAGTACTATAATTATAAACATGTATTCGAAACTGGTCACTCAGTATGTAAGGGGAATTCTTCCAAAGTCATCTGAAAAGTCAAAAAATTCCTCCCGAAAATGGTAAGCTTCCATATATATACTTTGCACTACCGAGACCTTAGCGATCCGAATAGAAAACCCTGATTTATGTACACAGAAGCAACTTCTCCACCCTTTCCTCCTTATACCCTGGGTATATTTCCAATTTCTACCAGTTTTTGTTAGTAATGCTTTTTTGAATTTTTGTATGACATTTTAGTAATGTCTTTTTCTTAACCAACCCTTTATTTACTCTTTCTACCTATTGCATAATTTATTTTCGACACTCGTCTCCATGCTCTTTCATTAACATCCTATTTTTCTGGGTGTCTTTCGCATTCCGCAACCCTTGTCAATACTTACCAATTCTCAACCCCTCCCCCTAATCACACTTTAATTATTCATCACATTTTCGAAACACTTCGATGACGTAAACAATAACCCTAACTAATTTTTTTTCAAGTACTGGTTTTTTTGGCAATCCTAATGCACACACACACACAAAATAATTATATATAAATACGATTGTACAGCTAAGTGAATGAATTCGCCGAAATGACATTCTTCGCTAAACTTTTTTGTTCCTATATTCATGACTGAATGGGTATTTTTCTTGAATAATCGTTACAACGATACATTATACTAGCAAACAGTATATTTGTATACATTTTTAAGTCTTACTGCTAAAGAAAGTTAAAATGTATAATATGGTTCAGAATGGTAAAAGTACACTATTTCATTTTGAATAATGATCGAGCAAATCAGTGGTTTCATTCTAGAAATACAATGACATATATATTTTTAGTTTGTCAAAACACGCGATGGCGAAAATTCCATCTTATTATTATCATTATTGTTCCCTTGGGTTCCTAGTGGAACATAGGGCTTCAACTGCACGCCTCCACTTGCTTCTGTCTTCTGCTGTACTTTTCACCTGCATCCATGTTATTCCATACTGTTTCAGTTCCTCTTCACACGATCTCCTCCATGTCACCCTTGAACGTCACACTCGCCGCTTCCCTTTCCCGTTCCACTCGAGCTATGGCCTGAAGCGCGATGTCACCCAACGGCCTCCTCAGCGAGTGTCCAATCCATCTCCACTCTCTCCTGCAGATTTGTTGGGCAATTGGTTCCTGTTTTGTTTGTTCCCATAGCTTCTTGTTGGTTCTTGTTCTTTCCGGCCATCTGATCTTCAGTATAGAACGAAGACAGTTGCTGTTGATAAAGGTCTGCAACAGGCTGTTGGAAATATTCTTTGTGACACACTGGCCAAGTTTCTTATCCGTATAGGAGAACTGACTGACTTGACGTTTGTATTGAAAATCCGAATTTTGTTGTTGACGCAGGCTGAGTTGAGTGACGAAGATTTCCAGATTGGTTTCAGGTTGATGAATGTGTTTCTCGCCTTCCCGATTCTCGCTCGATTTGACATCCTCGTCGTCCGTTCCTCCTGTAGTTGAGACAATGCTCCCTTCCTAGATAAGTGAATGAAGTAACCTCTTTCAAATGACTCCCGTTGATGGTGATTGGGGCTGGATGTTGCTGTTGTTGTTGTTGGTTGGTTATTTTCATAACCTCCGTTTTGTCTATGTTCACCTGGAGTCCTGTCTTCACTGCCTGCTTCTTCGACCAGTTTGTCGGTTTTCGCTTGTAAGTCTTCGATTTTGTGTGGCATGAAACATAAATCATCCACACGCGAAATCCAGGTCTTCCAGATTCTTCACGTCGGTCCAGGATATCCCGTTTAGTTTCTCGTTTCCCACTGTCTGACGCATAATCCAGTCCACCACAATTAGGAATATCATTCATTGGTGATAATAAGCACCCTTGTCTGACTCCTGTATTCACACTAAACGCCTCTCTGAGTTTTCCGTTGTGGATCACTTGACATGTGCCGTTGTCGTATAGCTGTTGAATAAGGTTGATGAATATTTTAGGGTACGCCGTAGTACTCGAGTAGTTTCCAAATTTCTTCACGGTCAACGCTGTCGAATGCCTTCTCAAAGTCTATAAAGGAAGTTGAGGTAGATGTCTGATTGCCATTCCATGCTTTGTTCTGTGATGATGATGCGTAGAGTTGCAATTTGGTCAGAACATGATTTGCCTTTCCTGAATCCAGCTTGTTCTGGTCGGAGTTCTGTATCCAATGCGTCCTTTATCCTCTCCAGGATGATGCGACTCGGAATTTCCATCTCTGACTGTTAAAATTAGCAAAATACATGATTTGATGATAACAATAATAATAACTATTATTATTATAATAGCTTTATTCTGAACAACATACATACAGACTGTACAGAATTTTCAGAGTGATTTTATCTACTCCTTAGATAGAATCTTCAGATAAAACAATAATCTACAGTATTGACGTAATTTCATTCGTCTTGAAACATACTCCAACTAATGACGCATTTATCCTTTAAAAACAGACTAAAGCGATATGCTTAAAGTCATTCAAAAATGCACGTGAGTACAGATTGTGTCTCCAAAGACATAAACAGATGGTCAAAACAAAGTAGGTTTCAACAAAAATTTAACTCATTCAGCTCTCTGTGAAAAATCACGTAGTCCAATGATAATTTAAGCAGACCGCCATGTATTCAAATAATAATAATACATATAACTATTAAACAATAATTGTTTAATAATTTATATTCAGATTAATCAGATATCTTGTTTAATTTATTATTCATTTGTTCTGTACAAAATTAATCGACTTTCCGTCAAACATGTGTTCAATAGCCAATATGTGGGTTGAAATCAGTTTATATATATGTATGAACATATAATCTCGTGCGGACACAAAGAAAACTCATATCAATTGTAAATAAGGGCAAATATGAACTGATTAAATAAATTGTCCTGTGTTTTCCCGACCTAGATTAATTTATTAATCAGGTAAAATATGAAACATTATCGTCTTATGGAAAATTTATGGACAATCAATTATAAGATATCAGTAGTAATTAGTATAATAACATAAAAAAAGTGCTATAATCCAGTCAGAAATCTGACAAACGATTATGAGATGTGGTTCATAAGCCGACTAAGAGATAAGAACAGACACCTCGCTTGGTTCACTATTCCACTAATTTACTAGCTTGGAGAAAGAAGGAAGATTAGACGTTGGGCTAGCGACTAGACAATCGTTACAGAAACCTCGAAACACAAAAGAGTTTGAAAAAATAAACTTGTTCTCCGCTAGAATCGAGCTGAGGAAATGATACAGGTTGGTGAAGACCTCCGCGAACCTAGTCAGCTGATATATCTTCCTTCGATGAAAACAAATGTAAACAATACACACCACACCATATATATATATATACCAATTTAATTCTTTTAAAATTAACAAATCCCTATCCAATTAGAAGCCTTTTTGAATGACATTCATTACTAAAGCGTCAAAACTATGACAAGTGATATAAGTATAAAACTTGGGCACTGTGGTAGAGTATAACTCCATTATAGATAAGATTTTATTTTGATTAATCACACAGCGTTTGTTATACAGTAATATTAACTGGTGACGTTTCGAGCACAAACTATTGCTCATAATCATATCAAGTTACTCACACAACTTCTCCCTTTCATTTATATACATGTGTGGAAACGATTATATATTGGAATAAAATTCAATATGAGATAATGTACATTCAGAAATAATAATACGACTGTTTTTGATCAATTACAATTAGATGGGAAATACGACGAGTGTTTTTATAGTCATAATAAGTTGATTGTTAGAATGTTTTGATGTGTTTGAATTGAAATAGAATTTTAAGATTATTTATTGTCCTCTTCTGATTTGACCGGCGGTAATAATATCTTCCATATTTCTGGTATTTGCATTGAGTCATTTCTGTTGCATGTGTTGGGTGTAGGCTCAATGAACCAGGATTCGGTAATCAATCTCTCTCTCCACCTACATAGGTTACTTCTTAGAATCTTAACCCTCTCCCACCATGCTATTGTGTGGTTTTGTGTTAATGCATGTAGTGCAGTTGCTGAGCTTTTTTCTAAATTACTTATCTTTTCAGGGTCAACCATTTTTCCCTTAGCTAAATTCTTATGTTCTGACAATCTGACTACCCCTGACCTACTAGTTTGACCTATGTAGTTGACCTCACAGTCATTGCAGGGTATTTTGTAAATTATATTATTTTGTTTAATTGGGTCCAACGGGTCCTTCAACCTACAAAGTTTGTCTCTGAGTGAGTTTGTTGGTTTGAATGCCACCCTAATTCCTGCTTTATTGAGAATCCTACGTAGGGCCTCAGATGTCCCCTCCTTATATGGTATAACATTAGAAGACTTATATTCTCTCTTATTTATTTTGTTGCTACTAGTTACACAATTATTTTTAATTTGTTTTTGACCTTTACTGATCTTCTTAATGAATTTTAAAGGATAGCTATTTAACACCAACGCTTCTTCTATCTGTTTTATTTCGTCATTTAGGTCCTTTTTTGTGCTACTTAGTGCTACGTAGGATTCTCAATAAAGCAGGAATTAGGGTGGCATTCAAACCAACAAACTCACTCAGAGACAAACTTTATAGGTTGAAGGACCCGTTGGACCCAATTAAACAAAATAATATAATTTACAAAATACCCTGCAATGACTGTGAGGTCAACTACATAGGTCAAACTAGTAGGTCAGGGGTAGTCAGATTGTCAGAACATAAGAATTTAGCTAAGGGAAAAATGGTTGACCCTGAAAAGATAAGTAATTTAGAAAAAAAGCTCAGCTATTGCACTTCACGCATTAACAAACAACCACACAATAGGGTGGGAGAGGGGAAAAATTCCTAAAAATAATATAGGTAGGTGGAGAGAGAGGTTGATTACGGAATCCTTATTCATCGAGTCTACACCCAACACATGCAACAGAAATGACTCAATGCAAATACCAGAAATATGGAAGATATTATTATCGCCAGTCAAATCAGAGGGGGATAATAAATAATCTTAAAATTCTATTTCAGTTCAAACACACCAAAACATTCTAACAATCAACTTATTATGACTATAAAAACACTCGTCGTATTTCCCATCTAATTGTAATGGATTAATAACACTCGTACTTTTATTTCTGAATGTACATTATCTCATATTGAATTTTATTCCAATATCTAATCGTTTCCACACATGTACATAAATGAAAGGGAGAAGTTGTGTGACTAACTTGATATGATTATGAGCAATAGTTTGTGCTCGAAACGTCATCAGTTAATATAACTGTACAACACTGTGTGATTTATCAAAATAAAATCTTATCCATTATGGATTTATGACAAGTGATATCCTGCTTTGTTTTGCTAGGTATTTTTAGCTGTCAACATAACTGATATTCATCCTCGATAACCTTTAAGCGAGTACTTGTCTACTTGTCTGCTTAGACAATGGCTGAATGAAACATTTGATCACATCAAATTGATATGGTTAAGAGCAATATAGAATTATGCTCTACTACAGTGCTCAGATGCAAATATTGCATCAGAATAATTTCACTACATAACTGAAGAATGTAATGTAATACTGGCAGATAGAATTCAGAATATCCTGGCTAATTCATCAATTTATGGCCTTAACTGTTCGTCAACACACCCAAGAAAATTGATGTACTTCTGATTGACCGAGATGAATAATTGTTCACCACTCACACCAACCAGTAGTGCTAGAAAGCAACTCTGATGAAGTTTCACCTCCTCAAAATGCTCAAATTGTGAATTTCAGATATCATTTGACATATCATCGTTAGAATTGTTACACGGAAAAGGAAATTCACGGTTGGTCTCAGTAAAACGAAACACAGAATCATCTAGAAAGTCAAGAGAATTTGGATTAAATTTGGTTAGCTAGCCGGCCTCCTACCCTGAAGGTCTTGGGTTAGACCCCTAGCAGTGTTATAGGTGCGCAATGATGAAGAGTTGCAAACTGGAACGAAACAGCTGCCCAAAACTTTCTGGTTTCCAGTTGTTCTCTAAATGATACCAATCCACCATAAGACTTGAAAATGTTCGTTTAGTCCCATTTGAAAAATTCAAATAACTGAAAAGATTCATCAAGTAGAACAAACATAAGTAATCGATCGAATCAGAAGAGGAAAATAGACCGAACATCAGCCATGTGAAACTAAGCTGACTGTTCAATAATAAGCAACAAGCGTACTCAAGTTGAAATTTACTGCCAAAGGATGAGCGACAGCTAGAATGAATGAAATTCAGTAGAGAAAAATCAATACACTGATGAATACTGATGCAAAAGAACAAAAATAAAGAAGACTCATGACATTTAACCAATCAAGCAAGCAAAGAGAAAGAATTGATCAAAGCTTCACAAATAAGATTTCTTTTTATCACTAAACACATATCCAAGAGAGTGGAAAATAATTCCTCCGTATATGTTAACAAGGAGCCTCTCTATACATACGACCGCAACTCAAAGAAGATATACCAAGTGAAATAATAACCAACAAGTTGGAAGAATCGATTCAAAAAACCTATGATGCCGCCGGTAAGCTGCAGTTTATATTTTGCAAACAACCTGCTGTGATTCGAAAACTAAAAGACTAAGTACCTAGGCTAGTCACCTCTAACTGTATTTATCAATTTAACTACTCCTGTAGAGTCAGTTGTATTGACCATTTGCTCTAAGAACCTAATTTTTTGTGCTCGAGAAGATGTTGTCAAAACCATCAACAGTTCTATACTGTATCACCTCGTCAAAACAGGCCACAATGCTGGCTAGTGTTGAAGGATCTTTCTCTACCACCTACTGGGTATCGAATAAGTTACTAAAGGCTTCTAAATACCGAACACTCCAAACATCAGAAGCAATTCACTTAAATCAACCGAAGCTCTGCATCAGAAAGAAACAGATCCAGCCACTATTGTTACCCTGGACTGCTGTCGAGCCTATAAACTCACAAATTCGGTATTACTTCCCTTAATTTATATGATATTCATTGAGTTTAGTGTTATATCAATGAATATTATCACCTAAAGATGCTTTTGACACGTAATCTGCAGATACTGTTGATTTAATGGAATTTAAAACATTACATTTGAAACATGCTCTAGCCGATGTCAGCTCAATATGAAGTCCTCCAACCGGTCAGACAAAATCCCTACAAAAATACCAATACTTGAAAAGTGACCTGATACTCATCAGCGACTGTCTCTATTCAGGCAGTTACCTGGAGTTCTAGGGGGGAGCCGTGACCAGTAGGATACAGTGGGTCGAGGATGAGGACAGTTGCTCATCGAAGAGATTGCTAAGTGGTCACAGTATGTAGTGAATCGGCAGAAGTTAGAATTCCTGGGCCATTGTATCAGGTCGCAGTAGCTTAATGGTCTACGATCTCGCCTTGTAACCAGAAGGCCCTGGGCTCAAACTCCGGTGGGTGCGTACTTCTGAAGAATCCCAAGCTAGGATGAGATAGCTGTTCAGTACTCCCAGGTTTTCCAATGGTTCTCCAACCGATGCTAGTTCATGATAAATCAGTGTTGTAGCTAATAATAATAACTCTTTACTTAATGTGGTTATAAAAATGTAGAACCTACCAAAGAATTTTTCGGAAAGAATATTCTTTGTCCATTAATTAGTCTTTTTAATCCCTTATGAGTAAGTTATCATGAGAAATATGCCGGATTTATAGATAAAGCCTGTTTAGTTTTTTTCCCGTATTTTCAAAATAAAAAAAATATTCGTTGCAATAATTAACTAATCTGATGCAATATATAAAAGATTAAACAATCTTTGACGTTTTTATCACCTTTTCCTTCATAGAATGAAGTCACTTAAAACCGACATCATTCTCCCTTACCTCTTACAAATTAACAATTTCTGTTTTGTGATATAACAGAGATTCGAACTTTGAAACTTAGAAAAGAAAAGTGACTTCATACCTACACCTGCATTACTTCCATACAAAAAATAAGTGATCATAAGAAAAATAATAAATATTGGTTAATTAGTATTTTATTTATTACTCCTATACATATATCTTTTTGTTTCCTAAACAGAAGAAGCATAAGATAAGCATGAAAGTGATCTCAACTCCCGAAACCATTTCACTGCATCTTATTTAGTCGGGTAAATTTTATTCTATTCAATGTATTGTGGATCGATCACTGAATCTTTACTCATCGAATCAACACCAAACACATGCAGTCGAAATGCTACAACATCCCGGATAAAGTATTTTATCAAGTCATGTCAAGAGACAGACTGACAGGATTCTACGGAATAGATAGTGCTCAAAATGTCTGTGTTGTTAGTTATCAGTACTTAATTCAATGGGGCTTATATCAAATAATCTTGTCTAATATGGAATAATAATATTCTATTACAACTCCCAATTCTACTGTTGCGAAAATTGCAGAACTCATACAGATTAACGAATTTGGCATTGTCTAGACTGAAATGACATGTTGATCCCTATCTAAAGCCATTATCGTTCTTCTTTTTTAATGCTGCTTCTAGGGTATTAGAGTAAAACTAGCGTAAAAATAAATATATCAAACTGAACTCAGTAACAATTATTAATATAATGAAGGTTTTTGTATTTCCCAATGAATGAAAAACAAAACCATACAATGTTTTATTGACGTTTCGCTGTTTAATGCTGCTAATAGCTTTATCAAAGTATTATTAAACCGGAATTTACAAAATCTCAGCATATATATAACAAAGATTGAGAGGTGAGAAAATAGACTTAGGTCAAGTTAAAGGGACATGTTGAAAGTCAAAATAACAATGAAGATCACTATACCAAATAACAAAGGTAATAGTACTTCTGTTATGATATCAAAATAAAGTTTACTAACTTGATCATCGTTCGTCAGTCTGGGGACATTTTTCGTTGTCATGTTGGTCATTTGGTAAAGATAACAAAACCAAGTGAGGATTGTTGGATTTGATCAGTGTGTAAAATTTTAAAAGCAGCGTGTGTTTACATTGTGAACTTGCGTATCACATTCGTGTTGATTTTGTCACTTCATGGGGAGGGAGGTGTTGTAACCAGGTCAGATTCTGTTTTAGTCCATCATTCCTATTCAGCTCAGACAATTTGGATTCCACTTGATATGAAGTGCTTCTGATATTAGACGTTCTTTTGTGATTTCTGAAGTTTCTCTGGATTATTTCAATATTATCAAAATCAATTTTGTGGCCTGATTCTTTAGTGTGTAGACGAGCTATGGCTGATGATTTTTCAAGTTTTTCTAGTTCATCTGGATTTCTCGGTGGTCGAACAGATGCTCTATGGTGTTCATTTCTTCTGATTTTGATTTCTCGAGATGTTTGTCCGACGTATATCGCATCACATTCCAAGCATTTCATTTTATAGACACAATTAGATAGAGAATCTTTAGGGACTTGGTCTTTTAAATGGACAAGGTTGCTTTGAAGTGTGTCTGATGTTTTGAAGAAAACTCTAATGTCGAGCTGATTGAGTACTCTTCTGATATCGTCTAACATCTCCGTTCTGTATGGAATGACGACTGTTGAGGTCTATGTTTTCGGAATGCGTTTTCGGCCATACTTAATGTCTGTATTGATTTTGTTGATAAAGTTCAATGAGTAGTTGTTTCGCTTGAGAGTTTCAGTAATGTTTGATATTTCTTCTTCTTTTTCTTTCTCACCCGTTATCAGAGAGTGTACTCGTCTAAGAAGACTTGAAATAAGTGAAATCTTTGCGCTGATGTGGTGTGATGATTTGAAGTCTAAATATTTATTGGAGTGGGTTTTCTTCCTGAATATGGATATACTAAATGTCCATTTTCCTTTCGATGATCAAGCTAGTAAACTTTATTTTGATATCATAACAGAAGTACTATTACCTTTGTTATTTGGTATGGTAATCTTCATTGTTATTTTGACTTTCAATATGTCCCTTTAACTTGACCTAAGTCTATTTTCTCACCTCTTAACTTTTTGTTATATATATGCTGAGATTTTGTAAATTCCGGTTTAATAATACTTTGATAAAGCTATTAGCAGCATTAAACAGCGAAACGTCAATAAAACACTGTATGGTTTTGTTTTTCATTCATTGGGAAATACAAAAGCCTTTATTATAATGAATATCATATACCCAATGCCCAAATTTTTTCAAACTGTTAAAATTGAACTTGGTTTGGACATATATAACAATTATTATTATTCCCTTAGGTTCCGGATGGAACAGAAGGCTTCAACAGCACACCTCCGATTTGCTCTTTTCCCTGAGGTGGTCTTTAGCTGGCTCCGCAATCTTCCATAAGCTCTCTTCTCCTGACATGATCTCGTCCATGTCACTCTTGGACGCCCAACTCGCCTTATCCCGTTCGTGTTCCACTCGAGGGCCTGGTGTTTAATGTCGCTCAACCATCTTCTCAGCGAATGTCCGATCCATTTCTATTTACTTTGGTGTATTTTTTTGGAAAGGAGGTTTTTGTTTGGTTCGTCTTTGGGGTTGCTTCTTGCCATCTAATCCTGAGTGCGGAGAGAAGGTATCTGTTGGTAAAAGTCCGAAGCCTTCTGGAAATGCTTTTGATGTCGCGTCAAACTTCTGATACATATAGAAGCATCTGTTTGACACTAGTAATTAAAATACGAATCTTCTCCCTTACTCTTAGTGTGGTGAATTTCCGGACCGGCACCAGGTTATTGAAAGTTCGTCTTGACTTTCAGATCCCAGTTGACTTTACATCCTCATCCATGTCACCGCCTTTAGTTGAAACAAAGCTATCTAGATAAGTTGAAAAGTTGGCCTCCTGGTAGCGACTTGACTATCATTCTACACTCTATACGATGATAAGGCCTAGAGTTGCTATTTGATCTGAATATAACTTGCTTCTCCTGAATCCAGCTTGTTCTGCATCCAGGTTATCCTTTAGTGTGTGCAAGATGAAAAGACTTAGTGTTTTGCTTGGAGTCGTGGAGCGTAAACCAGACTGTGGTCAAAAATAATTAAAAAATAGCGATTCCGCTCCAGATTTTTCAGAGGCTGAAGTCACCTTTCTTTGGTAGTTTCATCAGGTAGTCTTTCTTCCAGTCAGCAGGTACCTTTATTTCCTCCCAAACTTTCTGTAGTAGTGTCGTGAGGATACGCGCTAAGACCCCTAAGTTTATTTTCAGTGCTTCTGGTAGAATAGCCTCTGGTCCTGTTGTCTTCCTGTCTGGCTTTCAGTTGCTTAGTATCATTCAAGACTTCGCTTTTGTCGAAGGATTGGTGTTCACTGACAGTTTTCTGGCTGTTGGTGATATTTCTGGACGAGTTGTGGATGGTGATCGTTTCAGGAGTTCTTTGAATTGATCAGACTATTGTTTCCTTTGTTTCCCTTCTTTGGTAATTAGATTCCCTTCACTATCTTATGTTGGTTTCACATGTGTTGGTCTATTCTATGACACGATGATCTGAGGTCACTCTTACCTGTAGCCTGTTATGCTACAGTGAACAATTTGTCATGGAATTTCTTTTAACTTTCCTGGCACTATTCTTCACTTCTTTATTCAGTGCAGTTTACACTGAACTCAGCTTCTCCTTTCGTTGCCCATCTTAGAACCGGTTCATTGTCTGTATCAGTTTCCCTCTCTCTTCTATTGGCTTCAAGGTATTCTTAGAGTGCCATTTCTTGTCATGCCTCTTCTTCCTTCCTAAGACAAGTGCAGGTTTTCTTCAACATCACATTCAGAGAGTTCCAGTGTTTCTGCTAGTAGGTTTCCTCGGTGGTACTAAATAATGTCTCTCATTTCACTCTGATGGCTGCAGGGATTGTCCTTTGTAGTTTCATTCTTCAGTTTCTAGGTATTTAACTCGGACTGTGATCTATCTCCAGCTTCTTTGAAGGCCTTAACCTTGACGGTTCTTCATACTAGATAATGGTCTGAGCCCACATCTGTTTCTCTGTCTGAATTTCTATTTGTCCATTTGGGTGGAAGCCACGTCACTCTGTGTATATCCTCGTGCTTGTACACGTTACCTCCAGTCACCGAAACACTGAATTCATAGCAGTCTGTGAAGAGTTCTCCGTTCCTAATCATTTCATAGACAGCCTTTTGACCTGCGATGAGTTATACCCCTTTCTTGTTAGCTCCCAGTTTAGAATTCATATTGCCCAATCAGGATACTGGTTTTGCCATATGGTATGTTGTCCATAACTGTTTGAATTTTTCTGTAGAAATCTTCCTTCTTCTCTTGTTTTGAGTTGTTTGTAGGTGCGTAGCGCTGGACAAATGTAACCTTCCTTCCTTTTCAGTTGAATCTTGGTTTCATTGCATAAAGGTTTTGGCTGCTGTTGGTGTAATCGAGATAGCTATTCCCTCAGTGTGCTCGTGGTTGTTGTCTGGATGGCTGGATTAGATTATTGACTCTCCAGTTAACAATTTGGTGAATCCACTTCCATTTGATCCTCTCTCACAGATTCCAAGCACTTCTTTTCCTTATCTTCTCATCTCTTTTGCAATCCCAGCAGCCTTCTCGGCCATCTTCAAACACTGCAAGAACATTATGCCTCTATGCTTATTCTTGCTTTCACTAAAAAAAGACACATCGGACGACTGGATTCCCAAAGGTTTTCACCAGCCCGTGACATTTCACCTCTCCAATTCTAGGGAAGAATAGGTTTATTTTTCATATTTCTCCGTGCTTTGAAGTTTCTGTGGAGACTGCGTTGATTTTCTGGGGTGTGTTCCTTAGCCCCACGCCCAACCTAAAATGTCTTTTCCCAAGCTTCGGAGTAATAAGGGAACTAAATATTAGCTGAATAAACGTCTAGCTCACCTACAGATTCTTCAGCCATTATAATTAGTGTTTTAATGAGTACACATCTGAACAGGCTTGAAAGACATCTTGGACTCTTCCTTTTTTCTGGCGACAAGCGCATCCCTGGAGTCCGTAGTTCAGCCAAATGGGCTAGATAAGTTTTAAACCTTTCCCTCTAATAACCCTAGTATTTTTTATGTTTAGAAGCATCGGTCATCAGAGTCTATTCCCAAATAACTGTGTATTTTGATTTGTATTTGTTGTCACTATTTTCAGACTAGGTAGTGTACTGATTAAGTGACCAATTGAGCACACTGTGTTTGGTCTGGCTTGCAGAGGGTAGCATATCAACAACACAATCACAACACATCTTCGGGATAAAACAATGTAAACCCTATTTTCACCAATAAGAACTCCGTTGTGTTCAACTCAAATTATTAAGTTCATTTTTGTTCACGGTCACTACGATGAATAAAATAGATTCACGGATTAGGTAGGCTGTTTGTTTACACACTACAAGGAAGAACAGCATAAAAATGTAACAGCAGAGGAAGAATTACTCCCTGTGTATAAATATAACTGAGGACTACAAAAATAGTCTAAAATGATGATGGTTTCAGCTAGACACATTTGCCTGTTTAATGAATCAGTTTATACACTTAATTGAAGTAAACATAGTAAGCAGGTTGCAGCAAAGACAGGACTCCAGGTGGACATAGACAAGACGGAGGTTATAAAAATAACCAACCTACAACAACAACACCAACATCCAGCGCTAATCACCATCAACGGGATGGATTTGAAAGAGGTTTCTTCATTCACTTATCTAGGAAGGCAGCATCAACTCAACTACAGGAGGAACGGACGAGGATATCAAATCGAGCGAGAATCGGGAAGGCGAGAAACACATTCATCAACCTGAAACCAATCTGGAAATCTTCGTCACTCAGCCTGCATCAATACAAACGTCAAGTCAGTTAGTTCTCCTGTACGGATCAGAAACTTGGCGGCGGGTCACAAAGAATATTTCCAACAGCCTGTTGCAGACCTTTATCAACAGCTGTCTTCGCTTCATACTGAAGATCAGATGACCGGAAAGAATCACCAAGAAGAAACTATGGAAACAAATAAAACAAGAACCAATAACCCAACAAATATGTAGGAGAAAGTGTAGATGAAATGGACACTCGCTGAGCTGATGAGGCCGCTGTGTGACATCGCGCGTCAGGCCAACGCTCGAGTGGAAGCCGAAAGGGAAGCGGCGAGTGGGATGTGCAAGGGTGACATGGAGGAGATCGTGTGAGGAGTAGTTGAAAGAGTATGGACTAACATGGATGCAGGTCAAAAGTACAGCAGAAGACAGAAGCAAGTGGAGAGGTGCATTTGAAGCCCTATATTCCACTAGGAACCCAAGGGAACAATAATAATAATAGTAAGCAGGCTGCTACGAGCTTTAAAAAATATGTGCTTATTTTTATACAACAGTCTGGCACTTGAATGACATAACTAAAAACATTTAAATCCAAACGGTCCCCTCCCCTCACTCTCTAAAATCTTTTTTTCGAGAAAAAGGAATCAAATACACGAAGGTGTTGTTCATTTCCCTTCCAGCTGAAGTGATGACTCATGTCCATCTGATGAGTTATATAGTAAAATCAATTTTTTTAAACTTTATATTTCCACAATCACATAATGCTTGCCTGTAATGTACATAGAGTTCTGTAGAAATTGCACTTCAAATGTTCAATCGTCACGAGGCCTTTGCCTTACATTATTTCTGAAATTGAATGGTGAGAAAAAACGTTCCATAAATAATTTATATTTTTCTAAAAACAAATTAATTTTAAGGTCATTGACTTCGATTCTGGTTGGTATTCATGGTGTCAATGCATGACTATGAAGTATTTATTATATATTTTGCGTGATTCTGGTGCATTACCTTGACTCTTTTTGATTCAACCTAAAGATTATTTTATGAATTGATGAATGAATTATGTTTTATTATAATAATCCCAACTGGATATTGCTTATAATTAGCAAGTTTTAGTGTTTTTAATGAACAAACTTATTTGAACTCCATTTAAATACTTATCGTAATGGTCAGTGAAATTTGGAGTGTTATGATTTGCTTATGCTACGGAGATTTTCTGCTTCATATTGATTTTTACAATATTTACTTTTAACAAATATTAGGCCTAGATTGATAAATATACTTTTTGACTGTTTTATTTGAACTTCTGACTTCATTTTAAATTTTACTTTTAGATTTCTTTGTGGATGAACTGATTTTCAGTTGAGTTCATTTGCCAAAGATAATCATATTTCTTATTAAACATCATATTTTTTAGAAATTGGTTGTGTTGATTTCGTCTTTCATCGAGGAAGTCATCGATCTATCATTAATGTGATGCGCTGGACCAGTCTTACTCAATCTAGATTATGGTATACAGTTTTCCCCTGAGATTCAGTTACTTTTAGACAACTTATCCAGAAGCCTACGCCATTATAAAACGTGGTTCGTCACTGTTGATTTCAGACAGAGGAAGTTAGATTTATTTTACATCCGACATGATAGGTCATAGGGCTCCAACCCAGTGGTTTAATGGTCAGCTAGCTGGCCTCCTAACCTGATGGTTGTGGATCCAGTCTCCTGTGATATTGTGGTCGCGCACTGTCGATCAGTCCTGAACTAGGAGAAAACAGCTGTCCACTGCTGCTTAGTTTGCAATGATTCTCTAAATGATTTCAGTTGTTGTAGAAATCTACACTGATGCATCGTTTATTAAGATGAATAAAACGGCTTTTAGTGCTATGACTAACTATCAGTAGTTATAAGAAAACCGGTAGTCTGTTTCTTATATGGTGAAAGCGAAAACTATTGTGTCTTTGAAATTAAGTGCAATAACCGTATTGTCGAATGTATTTTTAACTGATCTTACCAAAAAAACCAATGGTACTTTGACAAATATTTATTCTACTTGAACACTATGTCATAGTAACAAGCTGATCACTTCGAATCAGACTAGCAAACACCACTGGTTGATTTGATTGGCGGCAAAAGGCAGAGCGGCTTGTGCTATAACGGAATAATTGTTTGGGAAATCCTTATCGGACGATGTCTTTGCAATATTGATATATACTTGGATATTTCAACTAACTCTGTAATTTTTATCCTCCTTTCTCCTAGGCTGCATACCATTTGTTGACTTAATCCATTCCATTTCTGGATGTACTGCTTACCAGAAGACAAGACTGCACGTTCAAAGGATCAATATATCGCAAGCCAACTCGGACGGAACAGTTCATCAACTTCCAGAGCCTCGTCCCACTGGTCCGAAAGCAAAGCCTAGTAAGTACATTATGTTCAAGGATTCGAAAAATCTGTTCGGAAGACACGATAGAGAAGGAGTTAAATTCATTACGTTAAACTCTACTAGAGAACAAGTATCTACCAAGATTCATTGCCAAAAACATGAAGGAAAAGCCTCTATCGCCATAAATCACAACTGTCCCTAAGAAAAATCTCTTCATGCACCTGGAATTCAAAAGTGACATCGAAGCAGAAATTCTTAGAAACCACCTTTCTAAATGTCTGAAGAAGACATTTCAAGCAGCTACCTTACGCATCACGGTCCCCAGCAGACAATTTATCCAATCTGACGTTAAGGATAGGATGCCGCTTTCGGCAAACTCAGTGTCTATTTACCGGTATACTTGCTCGTGTGGAATAAAGTATACAGGCCGTGCGCAACGTCAAGTTCACAAACATGTTCTGGAACACTGTCCAGCTTGGTAAGTCAGAGGGGAAAAGAAGAATACTAGCAGCTTCATCCTCGAACACCTTGTCAACTCTGGACATCAAGCACCCCACATTAATGCCTCATAGTGATACACAGAGTGGCTCAATATCTCAAGAAAGGACTTCGAATACGCAGTCTGTACATTGCCGAATCATTAACTATTCGGGATATGAAACCGGACCTCTGCATTCAAAAGCACCACATGCATTCAGTCACTCTACCCTGGCCAGAGTAACGTTCTCACTATGATTTTGCTTCCTTTTATTATATAAGTTTACTATTATTATTATTATTACTCCCATCATCCTTATTTTGTTATAACTCTACTACCGTTTATTATTAACATTGCTTTTTCATATAGATTCGATAAAAAGAACACTTTATCGTCCTTCCACTAGTTTTTATCCACTTTACTCAACTATATTGATCAGTCATCTTGTCACGCTCATTACGTCATGCCAACTTCTACCCCCTTCTCTAATTTCCAATTAGTCAGCCTTCTAATTTACGCCTCATATTACTCAATACGCCTTCGAGGACAAATTTTTACCAGTATCTTATTCAATGAAAAGTCAATCTGAACGAAGAATATTCTTTTCAATAATAATGGCCAATTATGTGTCGGATACATTTTCACGTAGAATAACAGACTATTTATGGGGTGTCAAAATAAATAGTATGTTTGTATGACAAACGTGCTATGCTGAAATCGATTAAAAAATATTGTAAAATAGGAGATAATGGTGGTGATTAGCCATAACAGATTCGTAGAATGTGGGGTAGGAAAGCTGACAAGTCAGTTCAAGGTTATAAAAGGTGTTAGGTGAGGGGCAAGTACAAAGCGGTGTGTATTGAAGAGGAGATAGTAAAACTGCAATGAGAGGTTCATAATGAAACAATGAATGTGCGAAATAAAACAGATGGAGGCATATATTGAGAGAAGAGATAATATCACTAATAATAAGTCCGGATAGTATAAATGGAAAATTCGATAGTTTTGAAGGCATGTTTGCATGAAGGGCATAAATTATGACGAATAATAATAATGACAATAATTGTAATAATAAGAAAAGAAAGAAGAAAAGAAAAAACCAAGAGGGTTAAAGGGAAGAAGCACTTTTGGTGAGAAGAAGAATCATCAATCCAAGTTTGGCCACGGAAGGAACAGCGTCTGAACGTGTTCTTTTTGGATGCAAAGTTCCAGTTTAGTCGATCCTACTGCAACAGCTTCAGCTATGTGTAGGAGACGTAAGTGAACTGTACGTGAAAACGACTTTGGAATTCGTTATATAATCCTGAAAGCTGTGTTGACGTCGATGCTATGTCCAATATCGACCAAGTGTGACAGGATCGAGCTTTTTATGCACTTAATTTCCCCCCTGCTGAACCAAGCTGGTAAATGTTCTCGAACCCATAGACGAACCTGCCTAATCGTGCGCCCTATATAACTTGAACCACAGGAACAGCTGACGTGGCGTACGCATGAAGAAGAGCGAAGGTTAGGTAAGATACCTTTGAGTTACATATATATATGTTATATGCATACATTTTTTTATAATTGCAAGAACCTGAAGAGGAATTATTCAAAAGAATATTCTTCTTTCAGATTGACTTTTTAATCATGATATGGGAATATTTCACACTATTAAATCTTATTGTATTCTTTATTTGTACATCTTATAAAAATGAATCGTGGAAAAGAGATAAACCTCGAATTGATTTCAGTATCTGTAAACACTATCATGCATTGTGTATTAGGTATGCCTTGTTCGTCGTTTTCTTTTACTGATTAGTTTCTTCTCATGGTTGTGACCTAATTCCTATGTTTGTAATTCACTGACTTTTCCAACAACACATAAACAAACATTGTCCCTTCACATAACGTTACCCCGTATAGTCACCCACATCTATTTATAATGAGTACTCACCACAAAAGTATATTGTACTAATTCTTGTTAATCCTAATTACAATTCTGATAGATTTTGATGCATGATTTCTATGGAGGTCTTTGTTGAATGTAAACAATGTTTTGTGCTGTTAAATGCGGCGTGCTTTATTAATTTTTATGTGTGTATGTGTGTGTTTTAACGCATTCACTGTAGCCAAGAATTTTGTAGTAAAAATCAAAGTAAAACATTAAGACAATAAAACATTTGAAAGTAGATGCTGTGAAGTCTTTAAGTCAAGCAGTATCCACAGTAATATAATACCCATATGATTAATATGTGATCAACAAATAAAATGGGGAATTCGTAATGAAGTTAGTACCAAAGATGTCTTTAAGCCTGATGATGACATGTTTACAATCAAATGTCAAAGACTGGAAAATACCAGACAGTTTCTATCTATTATTTCAAAGACTTTTGATCACAGTACGCCCCTGTGTGCTCAAAAGTAGAAACACATCGCTGTTCAATCGCATTCCATTTTAAATTTGTGGTTCCAGTAATTGTGTGTAGGCTGAGCGGAGGAACAAACCCGGAAAAACTAGTCAGGCTTTAAGCTAGGAATAGGCTGTGTGGTGTGGGCTATGTAGTTGTAGATTGAAATGGAGCGGCCAAAAATTGAAATCAACATTTCAGGTCAATGGCTGGAGTGGTAGAAGTGTTTATTCCTTAAAGCTGGATTTAGTTTACGTTGTGGTCATGAAATAATTTCACTGGACACCTTTTCGTCCCGTTGTTTAAGCTTAAACCAATCGCTAACTAATAATAACAGTTTAGTGTGCGCTAACCCAGCGTTTTTCCTTGATAAATATAGTCTGTTACCAATTCTCTTATCTTCTGCCGTTACAGTTGTATCGATCATCTCTTCACACTTGAACAGATACTGGAACGTAACTCAACACTTGAAATGTTTATTGACTCGTAGGTGGCACTTGACTTCACCGACCAAGAGGTGATGTAGTGATGTTTGACTGCAAAGGGAGGGAGGGCCAAGAAAGTACACGGCACTAAACAGGGCACTCTACTCAAACTTGCACAGCTATCTGAAAGCTTATGGAGACTTTTCACTT
This sequence comes from Trichobilharzia szidati, assembly GCA_944472155.2. Classification (NCBI taxonomy): domain Eukaryota; kingdom Metazoa; phylum Platyhelminthes; class Trematoda; order Strigeidida; family Schistosomatidae; genus Trichobilharzia; species Trichobilharzia szidati. The sequence continues at coordinate 56,175,396 of OX235271.1, read as the reverse complement.
GAAGTCATAACAACCAGTGCTGTCAGTCAGGGATGCCCACTGTCCACAGCTTTGTTTAATTTCATCACAGATTTACTGTTATAACAGACCCTGACTGACTTTAGCGACTTACGGATTGACTTGTCATCATGGAAAATCCTCATCAACCTAGAGTATGCGCATGATATTATCCTCGTGAGTGAAGATTCTGACAAGAGAAGAGTCTTCCCAATACAGCCATAAATTTTTAGTATGTTTGAAGTGCAATTCGTCCCTGTCAAATGGAAGGTGATTCTTCAGGACCAGTCTGCACTGACTTCTAGGTAAAAGATAGAGAGGGAGGCGGTACAGTATGCTGGCCACTTCACTTATTTAAGATGTTGAATCAACCCCAATATACTGATTGCTACTGAAATCTCAGCACAGATACAAAAGGCTCATGTGGTGTTCTCCAACTTACACCATCTCTGGCGTAAACGTGTTATCCAACCTATCAAACAAAGGTTATGTGTGCTCGTAGCAATTCTCTCTGTCCTTCTTTATGTCTATGAAACACGACCATCAAAAGTGAAAGATATGGAAATGTTCTGTCTACAGATGTTCGCGTTCTTTCTCCTGTTTTAAATGGTCTAATATGATGAGTAGTATGGGAATCAGGTTCAAACTGCAAGGATTACGTTGGAAAAGAGTTAGGAATGGTCAAGCTAAAACCTGGTATCAGTGAATGAAGTCTGACTGTTGGTTTAAGACATGTGCCTGGTGTAGCCTGGTTGGCTGGAGTCGCCAGGATGCTAAGAACCAAAAGCTGGGGACCATATGTGATATGGTTCAAAACTGCCCTCAATAGTGTAGGCGTATTCACCCCCGGTGTAATTTCCTAGATCCATTAAACCCTCGTGTTTTTCCACAACAGTTTTCTTTCTGCCCATTATAGTTCTTTTAAATTTCCCCTATCTTTGTGTGCTACATGGAGTGTGGATACCTGAACTACTGTACTTCTGCACAGATAACTATGTAGAAACTTCGTCAGTTAGCCAAGAAGAACTATTCTTCCTGCATTATAATCTACCACAGAATACCATAGTGTATAAAAAGTTATTTGTGGACTGTACTTTTTAACGCAGCTAATGCTGAAGTTTTTTTAACAAGCTTGACGACATAACTCTTACGATCAGATGTCATAGCTTGAAGGATATATATGGCTCTTATAAAAAAAAGAAAGACCATCTCATCGACTTGCAAATTCATATTAATGACAAGATAAGGAAGTGACGACAATAACAAAAAGCTCTTCCTATGTGAAAATCTAATCTTTTTGATGCATCAGATTAGCTAAATGCATAATGCAAAAACTTAATAAGAATTTGAATAAAACAAATCCTTATATCCATTTTATATGCCTAATACCATGTAATCCAACGCAAGATAAAACAGTATTAATGAAATATCACAATACTTCTTTCGAATTTCATCGAAATCTAATAAGTAATCTAATCCAGATAATACTTGAATAGCTAGCCGTACTGTGATTTATAAAAGCGTAAAAAGGACAAAAAGCTAATGCGCATTTATGCATACACTGAGCTGTATTTCTACAAAAACGAAATGAAAAGAAGTACATTGTTTTATTAATAATAAATGATAAATATGACATTAAGAAAAGAAGAAAAAAAAGAAGAATAAATAAATCATAGCCTTCGCCAAACAGTGATCCATAGCGTAGACTTGAAGTTATCTTCAGCAGACCAATAGGCCTACACATATAACCAAGAGTAAGTAATTGGCAAATCAGATGACAGTCGAATTGTTAGCCATAGTTAAAAAGACGAAGATGACATTATTCTATTAGAAGACAGACATGGTAGATAACTATAGTAATTAACACCAATTTTGTTTCTTTTTACATGACTTAACGTATTTTAAGACCAATTTCACGAGATACGCTGATGATTTCACAATTTCTGTCCCAATTTTTTCTGCATTAGATTGTTTTGATATGAATAATTTACTGTTTGAGGTTATCCAACAGTCTCATTCGAACAGTCTTCCACTGAAACCCTTTACTAAGTCATGACCAGTAGGGTGCAGCAGGTTGGGTGTGAGGACAAATACTCGCCGAAGATATTGGCTAGGGGTTGCGCTGTGTCGTGAATTGGCAGAAGTTAGAATTCATGGGCCATTGGATCGGGTCCCAGTGGCCTAATGGTATACGAGCTCGCCTTGTAACCAGAAGGTCCTGGGTTCGAACCCTGGCTGTGGGTGCGTACTGATGGAGAGTCCCAAACTAGGACTGAGGAAACAGCTGTCCAGTACTCCTTACAGGTTTTCCAATGGTTCTCTAACCAATGTCAGCTCATGAAGAAATCCTGTTAATTTTAGCTTCAGGTATGAACTAAACTTGCATGGATTGATTCAGTTCCATAATTCCTGTAATATCTACGCTACCATGCTGGGAAATAAATTGAATATTACCTATTTTGATATAAGTTTCTCTTTGAGTCTTTCTTGATCGTCGGTGGCACAGCGGTTATGACTCTCGCCGGCCATGCACATGGTCCGGAGTTCCATTCCCCGCCGACGCACACCTGATATCAATGGTCAGCCTGCAAAATTTTGGCTACCGATATCACATGCTGAAAATCCCATACTTGTACCAAAATACGGTGTGGAATCAAGCTATAATAAAAATAAAAATAAGTAAATAAATATCTTGCTGATTTCTAAACAAATCTTTCACCTGACCTATGACATAAGTATTTTGAGACTTTCTGGTATAACTTAACTTCTTCGCTTATAATTTGCTGGCTCCTGTATTCTACCCATTCTTCTGTGTTCTTCTTCAGAGATCTCAAAAGGGACTGTGTTATATTACGTAAGGCTGTTTTGGCTTGTGCTACTGACAACATTTACCAGTAGCACATAAAGAGACGTTCATTGGCATAAAAATATCGAGTCGCGGAGAGACAGGTTTCAAGTCAAGGAGAGGAAATAAACCAGTATGGAGGTAAAACATGGGAGACACGAAAACGAGAAAAAGAAACACAATGCGAAGGGTAAAAGTAGTACAACTTGAAAGATCTGTGCAAATGACGACTTTAATATAAGGTACACATCATTTCCCTATATGTCCATGTCAGATTGCTAATTAAGATTTGTAAGGTGCCTCTTCAGCAAAATCCAATGAATATGCATTGAAGACACACCTGTTGAGGAGGAAAGAAAGTTGGCACAAACTCTGGTTGATAACAATTATCCAGACAAGTTCATCAGGAGATATAAAGTAGTCAGAACACCAAGACCCACTCTACAACTCGCCCCTAAGAAAGACGTGTACATCAAGCTACCCTATATAGGGCATCATAGCAGCTTGATAACTAGACAAAGATTGAACGCTGCTGTTAAAAAGACTTTTTATGCAGCTAATATCATAATAATTGAGAATGTGAAGCCAATATATCTATCTAAGCCCTTTGAACATGCGAAAAATGATATCACATCCCACTGTATTTACCAATTTGAATGTACGTGTGGACACACATACATAGGGAGGACTCATCGATCTCTGCAAGTAAGGCCTGGCTTCAGAGCATATTCCTAAATGGCTCCAGAAACAAATAGAATCTTCAGAACCCATTAATGGTGAGAACATGAGACCTAGCTCCTCTACTGCGAAACACATTGTAGAGACAGGACATAAAATTGACGCTTGCATATCTTTTAAACCTATCCATATAATGTGTATGGAAAGTTTCAACCTCCTTTATGCGTTCAAAAACAATTCGTCATCACATTAAACCTTCTTTGGTAAACTTTGTTTTGATATCATAGCAGATGTACTATTACCTCTGTCATTTTCTTTAGTGGTTTTCATTGTTATTTTGACCTTCAATATGTGTTTTTAACTTGACCTAAGTCTATTTTCTCACCTGTTAACTCTTTATTAATTTCATTTATATTCCTATGACAAGTCCGTGTGTGTTGCGCTAATACATTACACGATTCAGACAAATTACGTCTTCTTATTGGCTTGTCTGAATTCATAAAAGCAACTAATTGTTTCAAATTAACATTCCGTTAATAAGTCTCTTGTTACACTGCCAGCAGGTTCAGCGGTGCTATACTGACGGAACTAACTGACACTGTTGTTGATAGACATTTTAATCCTTGCAAACCAAATTGACTTAAGTCACCATGTCGAATGCTGAACATCCGCTTTATTGGCAACTTTCACTTGGTATCTTTTCGGATGAAACCAGAAGAAATTTCACCAGAATTTATACTTATACGGATAAACATAAAGATTCAACCATAGTACGGATATATGATAGAGAAGATATGTAGCTCAGGAGTGTGATTTTGATGTGGTTATGTTCTCTGAGCTGGACAGCCAATTTGCGAGGCTTTCATCGTATGTCACCCAAAAGACTCAATAGCAAAAGAAGATAAAACCGACGTCATCTACAAAATAAATTGTAACAGCTGTGAAAAGCACTACATTGGCCAAAGTGGACGTCCCCTTCATCTTCGTATCCACGAACATAAGCTAACTGTCAAAAGAAATGATATCTACTCCCTCATATCACTACACTCAGACAACCATGGACAACGTTCAAATATTAGACAGAGGAAACAACAAAAATGCTAGAGAATTTCTAGAAGCCTGGTATTCCAGTGAATCATCAGTCAACAGACACAACGAGATAGACAAAATTTATCAACCGATTAGAAAGAAACCTCACGCACAAGGAGTCAAAGTTCAAGTCTAGGAAACAATCAGTTCCAATACAAGTAGCCTAGAGGGTGTGGAAACACACAAAAGCAACCAATCCCATTCAAGGTAACCGGGAAAGGTGATTAATAAAATCGTGGAGAAATTTAAAGACTCACTTTTAATTGAAGTATGCGCTGAAGATGTTGCTTAGTAGGGCGATGAAAGCTTCGCAAATCAACTATCCAGCTGAGAGAACACAACCACATCAGAATAGTACGGGTAATGTGTGAAGAGGCAAATGTTAGAAAAAAGCTTATTAACCTACTTTACAATGTACAAATAAATAGCAACTTATCGCCAGCATTACTATTACATATATTTTTATTCTCTTAACTCCATTTGTTGCAGTTTTATTATGTCTGCCACTTTATTTATTTATTTTTAAATGGAGATATGTTGTTGCAGTATGTACTACCGAAAATTCCATTCTGTATAATTATTGTTGTTTGGAATAAAGTTATTATTGCCAGTATTCTGTTCACATCTACGCTAGGCGGATGATGTAGACATCTGTTTACCTTTCTCTAATGTAACTATTATGATCCTTTAGCTTTTACGTGATAATATTTGGTTAGCTTTTAGGTGAATAGTAAAGTTAACTACGGAATAAGTTTTCAGAATTAATATATTCAAACACTATACTCCTTGATTATTGATAACATTCCTTTAGATATGAACCAATTAGATGATATGAAAAAATTTGAACCCTTGAAAGTGATATTCATTCCACCATTAATTAGTGAGGAACAAAAGGTGATTGGTTAAAAACAAAATTCTTTATTACCTTATATAAATCGAAGCACTGTGGGGTTGTCTTCTGTTGTTATTACTTTTCAATAGACTTATTTTTGTAAATCGGAACAAAAAAAAATGTTACTGTAGGATATTTCCACTCCTTAGTAGTCTTACATTTTGATAAGTGCTGCTTTCAAGTCTCAGAAAAAACGCCTTCTGTCGCCTGAATGCAAAAACATTTTAGCTACAAGTTCTCAATAAGCAAAAACTAAGTATATCGTGAATTCAACTGCTCATACCATTATGGATAAAATTTATTTTCATAAAGTCTCACAGTGTTATGCAGTAATATTTACTGATGACATTTCGAGCACAATTTATTGCTTATAAGCATATCAAGGTACTCACACAACTTTACAACTTCGTTTATATAATTCCATTATTTTTCATCGCTTGACCTGATTGGTAGTAGTATTTTCCATATTTTCGGTATGAGTGATGAGTCAGTCCTATTGCACGTGTTGGGTGTAGACTCGATGAACAAGGATTCAGTAATCAATCTCTCTCTCTCCGCCTATCTATATTACTTCTTAGAATTTTAACCCTCTCCCACCCTATTGTGTGGTTGTGTGTTAATGCATGCATTGCAGTTGCCGAGCTTTTTTCTAAATTCCTTATCTTCTCGGGGTCAATCATTCTAACTTTCGCTAAATTCTTTTATTCTAACAATCTGACTACTCCCTATCGACTAGTTCGACCTATGTAGTTGACTTAACTCACAGTCATTGCAAGATATTTTGTAAATTATATTATTTTTTTAATTGGATCCATTGGGTCCTTTAACCTACAGAGATTGTCATACCTGAATGGGTTTGTAGGTTTAAATGCCATCCGAGGGTTTCAGATGTCCCCTCTTTATGTGGTATAACAATAGATGCCTTTAATTCTCTTATTTATGTTATCATTATTAAAAGTCAACCTGAACGAAGAATATTCTTTTCAATAATTTCTCTTCAGGCTCTTACAGTTATAAAATATAATATTTGTTGTCTACTCTGCACGTCTGTGTCTATCCTTCAGTAGCCGTCCAATGTTCACCCAGCAACTCAAAGATGTCTTACCTAAGCTTAGCTCTTCTTCATGCATATACCACTTCAACTGTTCCCGTGGTTCAAGTTATATAGGGTGCACGATTAGGCAGGTTCGTCTACAGGGTCGAGAACATTTTCCAGCTTGGTTCAGCAGGGGGGAAATTAAGTGCATAAAAAGCTCGATCCTGTCACACTTGGTCGATACTGGACATAGCATCGGCATCAACACAGCTTTCGGGGTTATATAACGAATTTTGAAGTCGTTATCACGTACAGTTCTCTTACGTCTACTACACATAGCTGACGCTGTTGCAGTAAGAACGACTAAAGTGGAACTTTGTATCCAAAAAGAACACGCCCAGATGCTGTTCCTACAGTGGCCAAACTTGGATTGATGATTCTTCTTCTCACCAAAAGTGCTTCTTCCCCTTAACCCTCTTGGTTTTTTTTCCTTTGCTTATTATTACAAATATTAATATTACAATCATTATTATTATTCGTCATAATTTATGCCCTTCATGCAAACATTCTCTCAATACTATCGAATTTTTTCGTTCATACTATCCGGACTTATTATTATTGATATTATCTCTTTTCTCAATATATGCTTCCACCCGTTTCATTTCACATATTCGTTATTTCATCATGAACCTCTCATTGCTACTATCTCGTGTTTAATACAGACCACTTTGTACTAGCCACTTACCTGACACCTTTTATGACCTTGAACTGACTTGTCAATTTTCCTACCCCACACTCTACAAATCTATTATGATTAATCACCACCATTGTCTCCCTTTTTACAATATTTTGTAATCGAATTCAGCCTAGCACGTTTGTCACACAAATACGACTATTTATTTTGACACCCCATAACTAATCTGTTATTCTAAGTTAGAAATGTATCTGCCGCATAACTGTCCTTTATTGTAACGACAACGAATATTATATTTTATAATTGTAAGAACCTGAAGAGAAATTATTGAAAAGAATATTCTTCGTTCAGATTGACTTTTAATTCATAATATGGGTATTTTCCACACTATCAAATCTTATCATTATTAGTTTAACCAGTATTTTTATTTTGTTTTTGATGAAGTTAGAAAGTTGTGTGAGTAACTTGATATTCTTATGAGCAATAAATCGTGCTCAAAATGTCATCAGTAAATATTACTGCATAACACTGTGAGACTTTATCAAAATAAATTTTACCCATAATGGAATTATACTGTTCTACAGTGCACAGGTTCTATCCTTATTTCAACCATTCATCTTCATCGGACGAATAAGGCTTGAACATAAAACTCAAAGCTTCTTCACAAAACTAACAGTAAATTAGTTTCATAATCCTCAGTGTTGAAATGAGTATAAAACTGAACATATGATACCATAATAATTGGTAGATTTAGAACAAATAAGTAAGTACGTGTTAGTCAGCAAAGAGACCCCTTTTCGTAGCTTCATTTTAAAGCTAAACAGCTATTTAAACGTTTATATATACAGTGTTAATTGACAACAAAGGTTAGAAGTTATTTCCAAGAGTTGATTCATAAGGATTAGATTTGTTATTTGAGTTTGACCACGGATTGATAGCAGTCAGAGAAACATTGGAAACCAGCACTGGAGTACTGGACAGCTGTCTCGTCAGACTAGTTTGGGAATCATCGATAGTACAAACCCACTGGGTTTCCGACCCAGAACCTTCCCGTTAAAGGACAAGCTCGCATACCATTCAGCCACTGGAATCCGATGGAATCAATGCTACATGATGGAGCTTCCTGGTGTTCTATTGAGAAGTCGTGACCAGTGAGATCCATCCAGTTGGGAGTGAGGATGGATTTCCAGCCAGTGACACTGGTTGGTGGTCGCGATAAAATCACGAATTGGTGGAAGTTAGAATTCATGGGCAGGTGAATACGGTCCCAGTGGCTAAATTAGAAGTTCTTACCAGTTAGAAACAAAAAGAAGTTAGAATGTTTGAGAAATAACAATGTTTGAAAGGTAGTGAGTAATCTTACGTAATGGGGAGAGTTGACAAGTACTGAGTTGTGTAATGAGCGCTTATTTGAAAACAATTGATAGCAGACAAGATGACGAAGGACAGAAAATGAGTTACAAAAATATAATAAACAGAAGGGCTACATTTAGTTTATTTAGCAAAAAATTACGAAAATAAAACTGACACTAAGGTCGTGATAGTAAAAGAGGCTGGATAAAATATCTTTGAACGAAACATCCATTATTTCCTTATAGATACCTGGACCTTTGGCTTCATGAAGAAGACGTAAGTGAAATCCACTTTCCCCGGCCTGATAATACTTCATACATCCCTCTGAATGAAGTTTCCGCTGATACCTAAGCCACATAATCGAACACAGTACAGAATCGCAGCCAAATTTCTACTTCAGCTCCATCAAATTTGAACAGTCTTTGACAGCGTTAACAGCCAAGTAATTTGGGAACTACTTCAACACTATGGCATGTGGCGCCCCAAATCTTTATCAACCTCATTCAACAGCTGACTATATGACATCGCCAAGTGTCGGGTGATCCACAACGTAAAACTCAGTGAGGCTTTTGAAGTTTAATGCAGGAGTAAGATATGGCTGACTACTACCACCAGTGATGTTCCTAATTGTGCTGGAGTAGATTACGTGGTACATAGTATAGGGGAGTGAAAAGACAGGAAAATGTTGGACCGATAAGACTGTAGGAGATGTTTAATGTCACACAAATTCGGAGACCTACAGGTGCAAACTAACAAATTAGCAGAAGAAGCAGCAAAGGCAGGGCTTCAGGTGAACACAGAGAAGACGGAGGTGATGAAGATAACCAACTAACAACAAACAGCACAAACCACTATCAACGGGAGAAATTTGCAGGAGGTTACTTCTTTCACTTATCTAGGCAGAATCCTTTCAACTAGAAGCAGACGTCAAGGATGAGATGTCAAAAGCAGTCGGGATAGGAAAGGCAGGATATACCTTCATCACTCTGAAATCAGAAAGAAAATCTTCTGCACTCAGCATGAACAACTAGTCTCAGATTTTCAACACTACTTTTAAGTCAATCAGTCCTTCTATAGCGATCAGAAACTTCGTGCGTCACAAAAAACATTTCCAGCACTCTGTTGCAGACTTTAATCAGCAGCTGCCTTCGCTCCACATTGAACATCAGATTGCTGGTGGAAATAATTAGCAAAAAGAAACTCTTGGAACGAAACATTCAGGAACCCACTGCTCAACAAATATACTGAAGGAAATGGAGATAGACTGGACATACTCTGAGGAGGCCGTCAAAGGACATCGCCAGCCAGGTCATCGAGTGGCACCGCAACTGGGAACGAAGAGTTTGGCGTGTGGCCGAGGGTGACATGGAAGAGATGAAGGCTTATCGGCAATTGTGGAGTCATCTGAAAGGACTGTTGAGAACAGGACAAAATGCTGATGTGCTGTTGAAGCCCCATGTTCCACTCGAAACCCTAGGGGATGATAATAATAATAATAACATACATAAGAATGTTTATGAAACGGAGCGACCAAAATATCAAAACCATTCCCAATAAATATAGAACACAAACCAACAAAATTACTTCATTCCATAGTATGCAGACCAAAGGAACCGACAAAAAAAGAAGACAAGATCAACACCATATACCAAATAAATTGCACGAACTGTAATAAGTACCATATGGGTTGAAGTGGGCTTCCCCCTCGAACCCAAATACAAGATCATTAAAAGACACGACACCTTTTCTCTCATATCGATGCAAGGAGACAACTATGAACACCGATTTGACTTGGAAAATGTAGAAATTTTAAAGATTCGAAACACCAAAAGTGCCAGAAGATTCCTAGAAGCCTAATATCTAGACGAATCAGTGATTAACAGTCATATCATTATAGATAATATTTATCAAGTAATAAAGGACCAGCCACATGATAAGAGAGTCAAACTACAAGTCAATAAAAGCGATCAATACCGATGCAAATAACCAATCAATCACAACAGAGATTGTCAGGAGATACAATTATTATATCATTCATGAAAAATTCAAGTAATTCCACATTCATTTGAATTATGTGCCAAAGATTCTGTTTAGAAGGACAATCAAAGCATCCCATTTCAACCATCCAGGTCAGAGAACACAACCACATCAAAATAATAACATCCAAATTAGATTATCAACAATCTATATCATCCTTAGGCAAATGACCAAAATTCTTACTCTCCTAATATCCCTAATGTAAATAAAAGTAGATCACGTTGAGAACAAAATAATCAACTAACTACACAGTATGTTCCTTTCCTCCTCTTTGTCTAAATAATAATAATAAGAAGAAGAAGAACCAAACTTACAGAACTTATTCTCTTTTGTAGCTTTGATGAAGATCAACCAATAGAAATCACCCCTATTCATTATTCATTATCATGAGATTACTGACTTCATTCAACCGACAAATCCCTGTGTTTCTTTTCAATACATTTAAATTAAAAATAAGATGGTCCTTTGCGATTAATTTTTTCTTCTGGTATAGGCTTAAAGAATAATCCAAACGAAAACAAATGGATAAGTGGTTAAAGATGAAAAATCAAATAGTGGAGTAACAGTAGGACACCTATTCTCCCCTTACAAATTCAATCAGTTTGAGGTGTATAGGTTGAACTGCAAGTGTGATTCACACTTTTCCTGTCAACTTCAATTATTCTGCCTAAACGACAGTTCTATGTTTAGAAAATGAACCATTCAAAGGAAGTTAGCTATTTTAATGTTGTGTCTTGTAGGTTAACAGCCATTCTAACCTTTAGGATGATCAGCTGAGGAACTTTGATAAGTACTTGATATTTATTTTAGCTTAAACTGGTGATTCTAGTCAAACAGGTTTCTGTATGGTAGGTAATTTGATCGTAAAGCTTCCAAATATCTTGTTTCTCGTCAGATTATTGTTGTTAATGTTACCTAAAGTGATAGCCAATCCTTTACGAAAAAAACCCAAAAATGATCAACGGGTGTGTGAAGGATAAACTGCCGCTTTGGGCCACCTCAATGTGTGTTTATAAATTCATATGCTCGTGTGGAGCTAGTTATATTGGCCGCACAAAGCGCATGCTTTCCAAATGCATCTCTGAACATTATCCGGCATGGTTAGCAAAGGGAAAGTGTAAGACAATTACTGGCTCAGTTCTCGAGCATTTGGTGAACTCAGGCCACGTAGCTCCACCGGAGTCGTCTTTCAAGATCATCTACAAAGTGAAGCCAAATGGTACAAAGGGCGTTAGGTTTCGCCTTTGGTGTATGGCGGAGGCACTGGCAATTCATCAATACAACCCTGAACTCTGTATACAGAAAAAGTTTGTCCAGTCTCTTATTCTACCTTGGTATTAACCTTCTCACTAATCGTTCCCTGTTAAAAAAAATTTTGATTTTTTTCTTTTCTGTTATGCAATTTTTAATCTTACTTTTAGTTTGCTTTTGCTTTAATAATTAATTCACTATTATCACTCTCATATGCTCCTTTTGTATATTTTCACACCCTCTTCACACTTGTTAAATTAACACTCAAATACCTTTATTCTCAATCAATAGCAATTTTAACCTTATCAAATTTCTATCTTTATTCCGTTGAAAACCACGTAATTTCCAACTTTTAATTTTCACTTCTAAAGCCACGTCTGAGTAATTATATCAATTATGTCACCCCCTATTACTCAGTAATAGACCACTTTATGTTTTTGGTAAGTATAAATACGACTGTACAGCCTCTGAAGATGATTTCGTCGATAAAGAAAATTTTCTTCGCTGAATCTGTCTTTTATTTCCTTCATGACTCAATGGGTATTTTCGGTGATTTGAAGCAGAACAAAAACCCACTTAATTTAGAGAAATCAGTGTCACCAAAATAACTGCAGATATTGTTCACCTTAATAAGGAAATATTTTTTCTTCTCATGTAAATTAACTTTTCCTTCATGATTTTATTGTCCCTCACTAATTATTGTAATCTGGATTGTAACGCAATAACTGTTCAAAAAATTGCTCCTCAACGATCTAATCATAATATTTATACTTGTTTGGATGTTTCAGCTAACTTTGTAATTATTACCCTTTTTTCTTAGACTGTACGTCCCTGTTCTGACATTTGTACGTCATATGTTGACTTGATCCATTATTAATTGTCTTTGTCCCTGTTTAACCTGTAATTTTAATGCCTCTATTTGTGGTTGTGTGATACATTGATAATGTATTGGTTTACGATGTGATGTTGTTTGAGTGAATGAAGGCAATTCTGACCTCGGACTGTCCGCAGAAATTGTTAGTCTCTGATTCTTATGGACAGAGTTTTAATCCCACCGCAATAGGAATATTCTCCTTTATTCCGAGTACTTGTTTTGTACCTAGAAAGTTACCTTGCCAGTATAGAGCTGCCTAACGGCAGTATTGAGAATCCTACAGATCTAACCACGAATAATCGTCTCTTTGCTGTCTTTGCAAGGTTTGTGACTGTGTGTTTATCAAGGAAGTCTTATCAGCTATGCAGTAGAACTCAGAGATCAGTTCCCTGCTTCCAGACTACAACGAGTCGGTTTTGGTGGTTACACGGACCACCGTTCTACTTAACGCATAAAGGAGATAAAATATTTGGTGTGTTTTGGACGGGGTAGTAAAGAGAAAGTCGTGGACTATAGATTTCGTGCTTTTTCGTTCATTTCTTCAAGTCATATCTCCAATCTTAAAGGAATTGATTTCCTATTCTAGATTCGAATCCACATCACTCACTGCTGTGGTTAGAGACATTAACACTGAGCTATTCATGTCACAATAAACCTCCTGCATTAATGCAGCGAATATACAAATTTTACACTACCAAATAACTAACACAATGTATTCCAGTACATCGTGTTGACTGAATTCTGTTGGCATAAGAACACTTAATTGACAATACATGAAAGAAAGCTATATGTGCCCCCATTTAACATATCGTGTTCAAGTAAAATATGAATAATGTACTGTTATATGCGTATTAGAAACATCATATCCATGAGTTCCTTTTGTAAAGAATTTATACAACTAATAGTTGATTTTGGTACATTTCAACTATTTTTTCGTCAGAAATAGTTGTTAGTTTAATCCCATTAGATTTCATTTTGTTACTTACATTAACATTTCGATGATGTATAGTTCAGTAAACATAGAATGAAAAACATAACACATCACCAAGCAAAAACAATACAAGTTGCCAAGTCGCTTTAGAAAGTTGAAACTGTTGAGACCTTTAAGATTCATAAATGACAATGATACAACTGCCTATTGCTTCTTAGTTTTCAATGATTTATCTAATTGATATCTCTTAATGAATGAAATAACACTAAGAGTGACATTCTCTAACTGCCCAGTACTTCTAAACAATGCAGAGCACAAACTCTCGCATATGACCACTTCACTGTGCGTATACCAGTTCACTTGCTCGTGCGCAGCTAAGTACATAGGTCGTTGTATGCGTGTCCTTTCAAAACGTATTAGAGAACATTACCCAGTATGGCTGCAAAGAGGAGGCACCGGTTCAATCAGAAGTGCCATAATTGGACATCTGATCAACACTTCCCACAGCATCTCAACTGATTCACTAAAAGTCGTTTACGAGTTATCAGAAACCTACCGAAGGCAGTATGTTCCCGACTTTTTTGTACTGCAGAAGCCCTCGTAATATGTATCGAAAAGCCAGAGGTGTGTGTCTGAAAGAAACTAGTCCAACCTTTACAGCTACCATAGACCTAGTTCGGTATGTTCCCTTAGCCTTCGGTTGTTTGTTGTTTTGTTCGCTGTGTGTGATTTTCCTCTCTTTGTCTTCATTGAATTCACCCCATTTTTTTCAGTTATAAAATCAGTTATTTTAAGTTTGTTTCCATGCTCCTCCTGATCATACTTGTAATCCGTTTACAATAACTTCCTCACACTTATATTCTAGTCCTGCGTAATTTTTGTTTCTATGCCTCTTGTAATCTATATTCACACTTCCTAACTTACATTTCAATTTGTTTCCATGCTCATTTTGTTCACACCTGTAATTCGTTCTAATCCTGTGTGTAATTTTGTTTCTAAGCCTCTCGTAAACCATATCAAGCTGCAATAACAGGTCAGTACACTCATTTTTTGAGTTTTGTACCTTTGAAATATAAACGTAACCTGGTAAAGCATCTGGTTCATAGAGCCAGGTTAATCTGTTCAGACGACTGCCTCAATGAGGAGCCTAAGATTATTAGAAAATTACTTTTAAAAAATGGTTATCCAGATAAATTCATCGAGAAAAATATGAATTCAGCACCTAGGAGAGTCAGTGTAGCAACAGTTCCGAAAAAACCAATGTTCATAAAACTGCATTTCTTCGGTGACAACATCAGCGAAATAATAACACAGCGCCTGAAGAATGTAGTTAAAAGAACTTATTATGCAGCAGAGGTACGTTGTCTCTTCACAACCACCCCTATTCTATGTCCGAGAAATAAGGATAAACTACCTAAATTTTCCTCTTCTATTTGTATCTACCAGTTTGACTGCAGCTATGGAGCCAGCTACATTGGGCGTACAATTAGGCAAGTTCATCATCGTATTTCCGAACATCATCCAACATGGTTAAGCAAGGGACAAACAAGATGTATTCGTAGCTCTATTTTAGCACACCTTGTTGATACTGAGCATAAAGTTGATGTTAATACTGCATTTAAAATTATCAATCGCATTCCTATTAATTTTAATTTTGCTCTACGAGTTCGTCTTCTACAGACAGCTCAAGCAATAGGAATCCACCTGAAGAAGCCAAACCTGTGTATTCAGAAGAAATTTGTACAGCCACTTTCCTTACCTTGGCCATCGTTACATGACTGTATAAACCGGACTACTTCATCCCCCTCCCCCTAAGCCTTTAAAATTATAAAAATTATAATTGTCCAAATTATTTTATTTTTTTTGACCACTTCATCTTTAATTACGTGTTATCCTTGTAAAATTAATTTATTCTAACCATTTCTTCCTTTTAAATGTGCATTGATTTTCTTTGTTAATTATCAACCCATTGACATTTTTACACTGACTAATTATTGTTAACAAACATATCGGCACTTGTTTGGTAAACTGTTGTGTATTGTAATAAAAATGCTATATATATTAGAGTAGAGCGAGAGATGAGGATCTAATTGAAAAGTAAATATTTCTTCCCTCAGTCTTTCTGTTTTCTAAATGTCTAAATGGGGATTTTTTCCATAATGAAAATAACTGTCACCTTTTATTCGCCTTCGTAATTATGTGGAATCAAATAATAACTGTATCTATGTAAATTTGTGTACTTAAATGCAGTTGTACAGCTTTTGAAAATGAAATAACCGAAAAGATATCTTTGCCGAACTTCGGGTTCTCTTCTTTCTAATGTCCTAATGGGTATTTTCCACGATCTGAACAAGATAATTGTAAAAATGAATTTCAGTTTTACTGAATGAACATTTAGCCAGGTATTTTTAGTTTCTAACGCCTCATTTTTAAAACTAATCCACTTATTGAACTTTCTATTAAAACGCTTATGAATCGTCCAGCTCTAACTTATTCCAAGAGAATACCTAAACGACATGTTCTGTTAAATGGTTTGAGTAGTTTAAAACTATCTCTCTGGAAGTGATCTAAACAGATTGCACAAAAAGGATGCACTAATTCTGAAGTGAAGACAGGAGAGAGACAAGGCTGCCTACTACGACTGTTGATATTCCTGACTGTGGTGGGCTGTATCATGCAACACACAGTTATGAGCGATAAATCGGACATACTTTGGTTCGACAAAAAGAATTTAGATCTAGACTTTGGCGATGATTAATTTCTAATGTCATACAAGTACCAATCACCATCAAAGGGAGAAGTTTAAAGAGATCCAACTATTTTGCTTACCTAGGCAGCATAGTTCCAACTACAGGTAGTGGCACGGGTGAGGACGTGAGAGCTAGGTAGAATCATAACGGCAAAACACACCATCGTCACTCTGAAATCAATATGGAAAACTGATAAGGTATTAAATTCATATTGTCAAAGTTAATGTCAAATAAGTGCTTCTATACTGTTCAGAGACTTGGCATGTGCTTTACAAAAGGTATTTCCAACAGGCTACTGAAGATTTTCATCAACAGCTACCTCCACCAGCTAGATATTGAAGATTAGATGGCCGACCAGAAATAATAAGCAACAAGGAACTATGAAGACGAACCAACCAAGAAACTCACGTCCAACAAATATACAGAAGGGAATAGAGATTTATTGGATATGCTCTAGGAAGACAGTTGAATGACATTACTCTCTAGGTTCTCCAGTAGATCACTAGTGGGGAACAACGAGTTGAGCATAGCAAACAGGATGACATGGAAGAGACCGTGTGAGGAGGAGATGAGAGTGTATAAGCAATCACGGAGCCAGCTAAAACAGACTGCAGAGAACAGGCTGAAATGGGGATATGCTGCTGAGACTATATGTTCCATTTGCAATGCAAAGGAATATTAATGATGAAGTACCGTAGGTAATTGGACTTCATTTAAATTTGGATTGTCCTATTGTCACATAGCATACACAATACCATCATTCCATCTATCATTATGATGTGGGAGGAGAAAAATGAAAAAGCTTTATATTTTGTTTCCTTTCGATTTAGGCTGATATTATCAATATTATTATTACTTTGAAGTTTCGCATTATCGTTACATTCAAACAAACTTAAGCTGTGCGATATCTGAATGGGAAATTTCCATATTCTCTGAACATTAGCTATCAAATGAAAAATTTATCATGTAATGCTTTTATAAATAAACAAATAAATGTTACATTTTTAATGGCACTTTTAGCCAAAAATTCATTCATTCTGTAAAGTAACTGTTACGAAGAAAAGCATTGGAATAATTCCCACACACTGTCAATATACGGCGAATACTTTCTATGGTGTTGGAAAATATTCCTGTCTAGAAAGAATTATTTTTGTTATGTTCTACTGTCTGAAATGAACGATTTAATCATGAAATTTACTCTCATCGAAAGTTTACACTGGTGATAATTTCTTAAACGACTTCTTCAACTCAAAAGAAAATTCAGCATTATCATAACGGTAGTTTTTCCTTTCAGTGTAATTGGACAAAAAAAGTTTCAGTTTGTAAAATTATGGAATTTTATAAGAATTCACACTGCTAAATTATTGAATCATGTAAATTTCTTGGTTGAACAGAGTGAATTACAATCTCTTAAATGCATATTCAATATGTTCAATTATCCAGCTTGCTATATGCAGAATTTCAGTCGAAAACGAAATGTATAAATTGTACTTCTAAGAGTAAGTACCTAGTACGTTACACGATTAAAAGCAGTAACGAGGGTTTCTGAGAATACAACCACTTAACCACTTTTTATCAGTCAATATAAAGGTTAAATTTTAAACATTCATTATTCAGCAGTGCATCCTTTAAGAAAACAAGTCAGTTTCACTGCTGAGTCTGTTGTGTGTGTGGTGTTCATCTCCTGACTACATTTATCAAGGGTGTGATCACTCTTCAAGGATATTCAGATAAACACTTTCAGCAAAATATCAGGTCATCAAATGTAAAACAAAGAACAGATGTCATCCTGCACTCTAGCTGAGCGTGAAGTTAGGTTTTACTTAGTATAAATAACAGCTTAATTCAAGTTGAATCCATCGAGTTCTCTAAATAAAGTAGCTTAAGTGGGCGAAGTTCAACAATAGAGTCCCACCGATTGGTGCGTCGGTGGCACAGTGGTTAGGACTCTCGCCGACCATGCACATGGTCCGGGGTTCGATCCCCTGCCGGCGCACACCCGATATCTATGGTCGGCCTGAATTTGGGCTACCGGTATCCATGCTGAAAATTCCACACTTGTACTGAAAATACGGTGTGGAATCAAGCTGTAAATCAAAATAATAAAAAAATAAATAAAAAATGTTCCAATGACCCTGAACGCATGCTAGTCATTGGTTGAGGAAGCTCACCATTATTCTAGCGCGAATAATTGTGCATACTGGTAAGTGACACTGAATTAATTGTCTTCTAGGAACTTTCTTTGAAAAGTTGAAACTGTCTTTTATGATTGGTTGTTATTGGTGTCGAAAGTTTAACTTTGCGTGAATATGTTGTTTCTGTCCAATTACTGGGTGCCAGAGCGAATAACGTTTGGGTTTTAGGAATTTATGACACCTAGATTCGCAAAGGGTTTATGGAGCTGATTCTACATAGGAGTGCTGATACACTCCTTCCTATTATTCAGCGTTTAGTGTTACCAGGCACCACCATTCACACAGATGAATGGGCGGGATATAGCCAATTATCGCAATTGGGGCGTCGGTGGCATAGCGGTTTGGACGCTCGCCGACCATGCACATGGTCCGGAGTTCGATCCCCGGCCGACGCACTCCTTTAAGAAATGGAGATGGATTGGCCACACTCTGAGGAAACCAGCAAATGACATCACTAGACAAGCCATCACTCGAATGGAACCCGAAAGGGAAGCGACGAGTTGGTCGTCCAAGGGTGACCTGGAAGAGATCATGTGAAGAGGAGATGAAAGCATGTGGGCAGACCTGGAGCCAGGTGAAAACTCTAGCAGAAAACCGAACGCAATGGAGACGCATGGCTGAAGCCCTATGTTCCTCTAGGAACTAAAGGAAATAATAATATAATAATAATCGCAATTGGGATATATAAATCATAGAGTGAACCATTCGAATGATTCCGTCGACCCTGTCACCGGTACTCATAATAATTCCATCGAAGGTTTCTGGGGAAGACTGAAAAATAGAATCTGAGCAATCAACGGATCACAAAACGAAGTTATTTTCAGTCATTTGAATGAATATATGTATAGAAATTGGTTCAATTTAAAAACTGAAACCCCTATACATAATTGGGAGATATTTTTATCTCATATTACAGAAAAATATCCTGTTTAACGTTTTTTATGCTTTTTTATGTAAATATACGTAAAATTTTATGCAAAAATCATCCTTTTTTCTGACTGGTCGGCTCAAGGTCACTTGTGCGTTCGCATTGCTTGGGACTCTATTGTTGAACTTTGCCGCTTCTAAATTTATTACCGGTAGCCAACTATAGAAGGTGACAATGGGCAGCCGGTCGACGGCCGTAATTTTGAGTGCCCGCGAGTGAGATAAACAAGTGACTTGCTCGCTTGTGATTGGCCAGTTAGTCATTCGAGCTGCGGTAATTTCAAACATCATTTAACTGCTTGGTTAAGTTCGCAATTGCCAGGAGCGTTTTATCAAGTCGGATGCATAATTGACAGCACATACTATTACAGCTCATGATAGATTTGATAAACCAGAGGATTTATTTGTTGAATTCAATGAATTCATCCCATATCAAGATCAAAACAGTATATGTAGGTAAACCTACATTTACTGTTTTCCTGTCACGAAGATCGGAAAGCAGGTATCAAATGTCTCAGTAAGCAGTGTAATACATGTAGGCTACATTTTTTTAGTTGAAATAAACTGGGTCTCCATTCCCTTGCAGGATTAATCTTGAGTTCATTTGGGATAAACTAGTTGACCACATCACTATTGCGAGAACGCAGTGAAAGTAAGTAAACACCTGCTTCATAAGATTAAGTGATACATTTAATTGATATGATTGTATAATAAGTAGTTGTCTATCTAAGTTAATGATGAATTCGTTGTGATAATAATACCTATTATTGCTTTTATAGTCACTATGAACATGAACGTTATTATTATTAATGCTGTCAGAACTCGTATTTTTTGTCATAAAGCTGTTGTCACTTTTGTTAAAATCTTTGTTCAAGCTTTGTAAACTATTGCATAACTTGTCGTTAAATAATTTTTCATTTCATGATGCTTCGATGGACCTACTAGATATCGACCGACGATAAATTGTGAAGTCCCTTGAGTTTAGTGAAAACTATTTAGCTACTTATATATATATTGTTTGTGAAGTGATCACTTGTAAATGCTTATGAAGAAACATTTTTTATTCAGATCATACATGTACCACCTAAGTTAATAATGCTTTTCTTAAACCTTTTCAGGCTTATAGAGAAACATATATGTGCTGGTACGCAGATGGGACCTACTGACAGTGACGGAGGACTACTCATGTGAATTATCTGTACATCTCAAATCTAATTTTTGTTTAATAAACACTTTTTTAATGAATCTGTGTTCCTTCTGTTGTAACGCGATTGTGTTCCAGTGACGTTAGTAACACGTGCTAAGTTAGGAATTAAGGGCAAACTTTTAGGAGTAAATGCGGCGTCTGGGAAACTGTTGTTTACGCGATTACATGAACAGATAGCAACGTACCGTGTTCTGTAGCTGCGAACCGTAGGTATTCTAATGAAGTATAATTGTATTTCAATAGTAGACATTCTGTTTTTAATTATTACGATAACCGTAGTTGCACTGAGTTATAAATCTAACAGTATAGGTACATTTTTCCCATCTTGGTTTATTACGGTAAGTAGAAATCGCAAGCTCACTATCTTAGGTAGATTTACTTTTAATCTTGTTTGACTATGAATCCGAAGTCAATTAATAGGTTCCTACTAAGACGATATATAACTAAGCGCTTATAATCTCAGTGTTTTCTTTTACAAGTGGACGCAGTAACTTCATTACGGCACGACATAGTCTCTTTATCAATAAGCCTCTTCAAATATCTAATTTTACCTAGCATTTTTAAGATTACGTCATATACTCCGTACCTCACAAGTTACGCAAAGCATAGAAATCAGCTTTATCAAGTAGAATATACAAACGAATAGCGAGGAATACATTTATTAATGAATAAACATGTAATACATAATCAACAACACGGCAGATATCTTTTTCTTTATCGCCCAAATCCATGAAATTCCCGAAAGCAGATATTATCTGAAAAAGTCACTTTGAAATAACCGCTAAACAAAGTGGTTAATGTAATATTATAATATTATGTAACATCATACCCTTCCAAAATGAATGGACAAGAACTAAAATAATTTAGCAGTGACCAAATTAACTGCCATCTCACCTATGTGTGCTTAAGGTTTGTTTTAATTAGTATTCACCCGAAAAAGACCAACTTCCATCTTGCATTTCCACTGGGCCGATAAACACGCACCAATTTGCAGCTCTCAGTATGACCCTTCCTATACAGATAAATTATTTAACTTCTCCCTAAAAAGCTCCGATTTACTAACTATCAAACTCGTTTCTCTATAAGATGCATCACCATATGATTTCATCTTTCAGTTTTTTTGTCCTTTATTACCACTGTTAGGCCAGTTAAGTTACTAAATAGGTCGCTATTCGTTTATATCATTTTGAGAAGTAATGAAGGTAGTATACAACTAAGCAATCAGTCTCACCAAATTTGATCTCATCAGTGTAATTGTTCTGTCTTGGCTTACTAACTTTTCGGCCTGTGTTGAATAAGTTTATTGGGGGGTTGAAGGAAAAATACTCATATTATCGTGTGCTTGAACTTGCGCACCTCTCTATTCCTTCATCCACCTAAAACTTTACTTATCACTGTTTTCTCGTCCTCTATTGACCCATCACAAAGGTATTGTAATGGTAGATAGTGCCCCAGAATTGTTAGCCCACGAAATTCATCAATCGATATAGAGTACTGACCTTCACTGCTTAAGTTGACCTGTTTAGCTGAAGGCTCGTGGTCAAGCAAGCAGGCCATCTGGCACCCTGTCGTGTTACGTTTGGTTGTTTGTGCACTATATCTAGCTAGTTAGGCAGTCATCCTCACACTACGATATCGATCTCGAAATATATTTGATATTTTGGACGACCAGTTTGGTGTTTTAATTTGCCTTCAGTCTATGCAGAACAAATACAATAGGAGTTGTGGGTATTACAATTTGGGTTAGTATATGTCCTACTTTCTGTAAACGTCAACACAACTTCAGTCCCTAAACTAGAGTTTGTGGGCATGTTTAGCCCAGTCAATACAACTCAATACATGAAATATATTTCGGTGGCAGATTTCATTCATACGAGAACTTATCATTTACCTATATTAGCAGCATAAAATCCTCAAACCGGGTGTCAAAAAGTACATCGAACGAACTCCAAGTAGACAAAAAAGAACTCTGTTATAAGTCCCACTAAGTCTTAATAAAATGTTTCTATGAATAAATCACAAAGCACTATACGATTTCTGTCCAGTTTGAATACACATATACTAACTAAATACTTGCTCTTATAATTGACTTTCACTCTGTAACTGAACATTCGTTCTTGAGTGTTTTGCTATTTATTGGGTGGTCACCCAATAGCTGTTTCTTCATACACATCAAAACTTAATTCTGTTGGCGACACGTGGTCCCAGGTTTCAACATACGGCTTTTGACTTAACGCTGTTATATAATATTGAATCGCGATATTCGCCACACCAAACGGCGTAAACATATAATTCGGCTTCCGTGTATCGTGTAGAAATCAGGTTCGCAACATCGCGTTACATGATTTTTCTGCTTGCGTCTGGCAAAATAGATAACAGTTAACAACCTAAAAAAATACGTACCTTGTTATATAATCATTACTAACTATGCTTACTAATTTATCGAATTGATGATGCCTGTAAACTGGCGTCCCTCATGTACAAAAATGGGAATATTTTATTATTATTTACTGCAATCAGTTCTCTGTTTACGGCTTGCAACATGCAGTGTAAACTGAAAACTGACAAAAGCCCTTACGGAGACTGTAAATTCGGTTGTAAAGCTAGCAGATGCTCATCGACACACTTTTTTAACTAAAGTCTCACCAATGGTGTACAAACAAATATTGGTACATACAGAAATTACTGGCGACTGTCTCAGACTACCTTTCTATGTAGCAGATGAAAACTAGTTTTACCAATTTTCCTTCCACATCGATATTGGAGATTCCACTGCTCCTCTTTGACTGTCTCCAAGACTAATTGAGCTTTACGATAAGCTTTTTCTGCAGACCCTTAGTGAAATGTGTATACGTTCGTTATAGATAGCGACGTGTGTCTCTGTAAGGATTTAATTTCTCTTTGAAGGCATTCACCTATGGAGAGGATACTACTTGATCAGGTAAAAGAGCTCAAGTCGTTGACTGGCCTATGTGACAATCTTAATTCTTCATGGATTTTGTTCGACACCATCTTCGTTTATTAACCTACCTTCCTATTAAAACAGTTATCGAAATTATCTACCGAAGGCTGGTAATATTGTAGGAGACTAATTTTTTAACCTTTATTTTCAAAACCGCGGCAGACGGCAAGTCAGACGAGGAAAAGCTAGTCAAACAAACGAGACGACACTCATCATTCAGTAGATAAAGAAAGGTGGGAGATGTCGCACACTAATATAGTTCCTACCCATTGTACTCTTCTCTTGTCTAAAATCTCCTTGATATGTGGATTGGCAGCTATCACACACTATTCCAGATGGGCCATGGCGTATGCTGCGTAAAGTGCATCAAACATAGGCCCATCTAAGTGTGTGAAACCCCTTCGGAGTGCTCACAGAACTCAAAAAGCCTTGGTTGCATCAGCAACACAATATGCAGTGTTTTTTAAAATAATTGCTGACAATGACTCTTAAGTACTTTTGTCCCCCATGGAGTACTACGTGTAAGACTCGTGACTTCAGTGAACTACCGCGCTTTTACTGGGATTCATTTTCAAACTATGGGGGCCAGACCATTCATTAAATTCATCTAGACTGATCTATTATTATAATCATTATTATTATTCAGTTTTTTAGACCTTAACATTGTCCGCAAACAGTGGTGAGGATCAGGTGAGAGTTTTCGAAAATTGGTTTATGTATGATATAAATAACAGTTGTCCTGGAACAGCACCCTGTGGTCACCCATCCGATATGGTTCCCACCCTGACAGTGCACCGTCAACCCGCTTTATGCCTTCTACCTAGTCGGAATTCCCTAAATCAATCTTGCAGGCCTTAGTCTAATCCAAGCCCTCTAAAGGAACGTGAATGGAACACCTTATCGAGTGCTTTACTTATATAAATAGAAACTACGTCCGACTTCTAACCAGTTTTCTTCAACTAATAGTGGGTTTGTTAGACAGCATTGTCCTGGTGGGAATCCATCAGTTCTGTCTCCCAGTAAGTCATGTTTCTCTTGTGATTGTTCCAGTCCTTTGCTATACCACGGGTCAAACTTACAGGCCCACAGTTAAATGCTAACGGCCTTTCCCACTCTTTAAAGCAGGGGCTTATTACTGTATCCCCTCAGTCCCTAGGTATTCGATCTTCAGTAGAATTGTCTACTTATTTCGGTATCAAACCCTCAAATCCGCAGTATTACTATATCAACAGACATAAAACCCCTCTACTGAGCTGCAAATAGGAGCTTATTCCAGTATTGTTCCTTCAAATTTCTTCACTGAGATACCACCATGCGGCATGCAAACTCACCCTGGAGCTTCTCAACCATTTCAAAACCCAGCCTCGTTGCCGGCATGAACCAGGCCTATCCAAACCTTGACAGTTATCGAGCCCTAACTGAAATCTATTTTATTTATTCCTGTTGGATATTGGTTGACAAGTGTTCACATCGCACGGTGTGATGGTCCTTACTGATCCGGACGGCGTTAGGTAGAAACCATTTTCTGTCGAAGCAAGTTGGATGCATATATATTCGAAAACCCACACCCAAGCTATGAGAAAGCAAGAGCATATGTAGTTGCACACAGGTTAGCAACGGCGCACTATATAAACGCGCATAAAATTCTTAGTGAAAGTCAGCTACTTCGTACAGGATCCGGCAGCTTGCCACCAGGTCAACCGCTAATCGTGAAAATGAAGTTTAAACGTCGGGCTCAGCTCAGCGGTTCGAGACGGCTTAGCAGTTCCTGGACTTCTTCACTACAGACTCTAGCAAAATATCACGAATTGCGTTTCTTTGGCACCCATCGTGCTGCGAACAACCAGATGGTTCCCATTAGCCCTGCGCACGAAAAGAAATTCTTTCAAGTAGATTCAGTCTGAACCAATCATCAAATTCCTTCAGTGTTTTCAAGAGCTCGAGTAATGATAACATATTTTGGCCGGAGAACTTGGCTGTCCATCACACAACGTATCCCGCCAATGGATAGGTATACGTGAAGTGCCTCACTAATCATCATAATTTTCGCTTGAGGCGCATGAAGAGGGTGAGTATACGGTATGTCTCTTTTTTGAAGCTACACCACCTGCGTTATCTGGCAAGCATCAAGGCGTTTCAGTGAATAAACTAAAAAATGCCAGCATAATTTCATGAAAATTCAATAATATACGTTTAACTTTAGGACTTACCACCTCCTTTGTATTGTGCAGATGTCATTATCAAGCAATCCTTTCTCTTAAAAATGCAGCAAATATTACGCAGTTCAAGATAATTATACCACCGATAACATGTACGTTGGAAAGACAAATGTCATTAAATCGCCACAACAACGGACGAAGATGCTACAAACAGCGGAGATGTGCAATAACGCCACTCCTATCCATTAGAATGGCATTATACATAGTAGGTGTATCCCAAACCCGGGTATATATTAGTGGATCAGTATCTTCTAAGAGAAAAAAGCAGGAACAGCAGTACGACCAAGAAGACATATACTTGGCTAACCAGCAGTCGTCAGCTACCAGCTGGACATATACAAGAATGTGGGTATCGTAAGCTGGCATCACTAGCTTCTTGCAGCCTTACGGCTCCAATAATTACAGTGGACAGTAATCAGTGTTCAGTGTGGCAGTAAGCCACAATGACAATAAAAGCTGTACGAAGGGTTCCCACTGATTTTACAGCAAGTGACAAAACAGATAACCCAGCTGTGTAAAAACGCTGATTAAACACCTTCAAAACAGCCAAACATAACATATGTATAATTGCAGCATTCTTCTGAGCACCTTATACGAAACCACATAAGGCCAACTCAAATTAAAATCGACTGCCTCCATTTTGTCTCTCTCAGTTTATTGGAGCAAAAGAGCAGAAGATTCTTTTTGCTATAGCTTAAATACTCTTACACTTGTTTACCTCCACACACAGTTTGACTTTAGTTTATCAAATTCACTGGTTTGCATTGGTGTCTCGGCCTACAACCATGTATCACCCCGCAAATATAACTACGCAAGCAGGGAGATTATCTTCATTTGCATTATATTAGTATCAGGAGTTATGGCCATAGTGTACCATTCTTCCTATAAACCATATCTTCTCTAGAACAGCCGTACTATACTCCGAACTAATTTCGTACTCGGAGAGTCGTTATTCAGGGATAAAACATAAAGCTATCTCAACCTCATGAAACTCCAGAGTCAGCCTATACTCAAGGTGATCGTCAATGCTGGTGAACATCGATTCGTCTGTTCATTCGAATTTACCTGCATTCTGCAGGAGACAAGAAGGCTGGCGTGGCTTTGTCGCATACTGGTTGGAAGAAGCCGGGAGAAGAATTTTCTGAAGAATAATTGCACATTCTGTTGAAGTTTATTTACAGGCTTTGCTGATAGTAACTGTATTTCTACCTCGTTATCGGTGGAAGAATAAACAACTCTTTTCGATCTCGATTTTATTTTCTGCGTTGGTTACTGCGCGTGTTAGTCTGAGTATTAGATGTGGTCTCCTGAAAGCAGTATTAAGTACAAGATCTTTGCGACCAGGATATTTGATAACGGCTATGCAAGATACGGCAAGTGGAAACGCAAGTATTTATACTCCGACTCCTGAGACATTTGATCAACGTTGACCAGGGATGAATAAAAACGACAAGGTGATCGTGCGAAAGTCTAGATATATTTCAGGATCAGAAACGTAGGACGACAATGACTGCTTAACTAAATATGGTACGTCTAATAGTGACCAAACTTAACACTACATTGTGTCAGATGGTATAGGTGCCTGACTGGGTACCTCCGACTTGACAGATCGACGTAAACAGTGAAGGTCAATATTCAGTGCTGAACGAGGAATGTCGTAGACAACGCTCCAACGGTTTGCATTAAACTTTACTTTGTTCAGCTATCTTCAGTTCAAAACGGTGTTTCCCTCATTCAATACTAATCAATCATAAAGAAGCGGCGAAATCACTCTGACGGCAGTGATACTTACTTGTTACTAGAGCCCCTTCCTGTTTAGATTAGAAGAGGGAGGCAGTCAGCGGGCTTAAACTGCTTTTCCGAATAAGAACGTCCCTTACGCAATTGTAAGACACAAGGAATTTCATCAGCTTGACTTCAAAAAGTTATTTTCCTGATCAAGACAGATGTCACAAGGTAATACAGTTTAGTTGGGACATGTTAGAAAATGAGGTAAGAATTCTAGAGGCTGAGGATATTGACGTTGACGGATAGTACAAAGTATACTAACGCAAGATCTCTTACCCACAAATTCTATAGTATTCCTTCTGCGTAGACTAAAGGCAAAAAAACAGAATAATTGAAAGTCCAAATTACGAGATATATTTCGGGGCCAAATCGGAGTGCAAGATGATTGCTTAGCTAGCTAGGGATTCTGCACGAACGAACGAACGTGACACAACGGAGTACCAGAATGGCGTGGATGCTTGACCGGAAGCATTCAGCTGGACAAGCTGACTTGAACATTGAGGGTCGGCATCCAATGTTCAGCGATGAATGTTGTGGCCAATAATTTTGGGGAATTATTTACCGCTACAGATTCCACGGTTCCTAGATTGAATAAAAACTATGCACTAAATAGCCACCTAGCCATTCTGAGCATATATCGTGCTAAGCGTATGGCATACTTGACAAGATGATGAACTCAGAATGAATGAATGCTCTGCATTTAGTAGAAGAAATGACACCTGACTGTCTTGGGTATGCTGGATTCGTGTAAGAAACAACTCTGGTATGTCTCATTTCGACCTAACTAAATTTCTAAGGGGAGGAAGAGTATACCTTTTATGGTATGCAGATTAGGGCATCTGTGGTGTTCTTGTGGAATATAATTTCAATTCATTCACATCCTGCTCTTATCGAGTACTTTTCAGGAGTAGTTCCCAATCGACATCAAAGAGGGGCCGCATATAGTTCATTAAATTCCAAATGGTCTACTAATCCTTGACAGTGACATTATTACAATACCTTTCCTTGCACACGTATCCTGTGTAAGTGGAGAAATGTAAATATGCTTACTTCATGTATACCTTACTTATCATATTAATGCCTGTAAAATGGCATCCCTCATAAAGTGAGAATATATTACCACTATTATTACTCATGCTTATAGTCTTCAGAATGAAGATGTGGAGTTCATTAGCCACGTTGTTAGTCTTCGTTTTTTAGCCTCAGAACCTTGCTTTCTATTTTTATGTGTTAAGTGAGAGGGAATTCCGCCTGCCGATTCTACATACTATTCAGGTCTTCTGAAGATAGAAATCTTTGTTAAAACATTTATCTTCCTAAATTTTAATATTTAATATTAACTGATTAGTGATAAAAGATGCCTTATCAGTTAAGCAAATAACACAAAACTCTTCTCTAAAGATGAACTTTGAGTCAAGAACCAATTGAGTGAGAAGGAATCAAACTGATACAGCCGTTGCTCATGGCAAAAATCATCCCTCATCCACCTCTATTTTTTGCATTATAAGTCATAGCTAACTCCTGTAAGAGCAACTACTGTTCCACTGTGCGGATCTACCCATGTCAGACAACATGAAAATTGATGTTTTAGAATCTAATGGGCAGCAAACCAAATTTGGCCCTCGCAGAACTGCATTTTCGGATAAATAGATACGAAATCATTAGGGCGCCTATGTTCATGTAGCAACTAAACCTGTAGTGTACATTGTACCTTCGAACTTTTGTTTGAACGAACTCACCTGACCTTTAACTCCACTTCCTCTTTGTATTCGTGAACCTCCTGTACGGTTTCGGTTTCGCTCTCTCTCTGTGCTTTCACCTAGCACACTCTCCGAGCTTACCACCGCCTCAACTGCAGATAAATATATACCTCTTATTTCTTATCGAATTCCATATCTCTTTTGTGTAAATACAATTCTGTTCCAGTTACACTTGCCATCTCAAGTCTTTTAACCCTGATTCCGTTCGTTAGTACTTGCACGTTAGGCAGAGTACGATTAAGGTCATAAGCGGTGAAGAAGTTTTGGAAGAGTGGCTAATTTAGGCCTAAGTTAACCCAAGTCTAACTCTTACAAGTGGTGAGCCCGAGTTTTCACCGTTTGCCTCCATAGCAGCTTAACGTGTTAATAGTCCTTTTTCATATTGGCAATTTGTTTTTCACACAGAGTTATAAAATTTACTTGCCTTGTTTTTACTCATATTTTTTGTTATCATATTTGTTGTTATCATTCTGTTTATATATCGTCTTGTTCGCGGGATGGCCGTGACCGCTAGTCCCACTCAGACAAAGGACTCCTCTACCGAGGGGTCATCAAAATTAGATGTGGTGGCCTACATAGCTAAGCTTTATGAAGAGATAGATAAGTTAAGGCAGGAGATGACACCTAGAGGTCGTTCAAATAACCGCACCAGCTCGACTCGTGGTAGATCTTCTTCACGAGCTGGCAGCTGGCGTCGCAGGTCTCATAACTCCCAACCTGGAGTGCGCTGCTATCACCGGCGTTATGGTGCCAAGGTCCAAAAGTGTACTCGCCCGTGCACCTTCGATGTCCAGCGAACGGGAAACCAGTAAGCCAGCACGTATTGGCGACTAACGTCGCTGGCGAACCTCTTCCATGTCACCTCTTCTATGTTACTGACCGTAACACTGGGACACGCTTCCTGGTTGACACTGGGGCGGAAGTTAGCGTCATTCCACCAACATCTGAAGAGCGCCAGAAGCCACTTTCCTTACAGCTTCGTGCCGCAAGCGGTTCACCAATCTTAAAGTATGGTAAAAGGTTCTTAGATCTGAACATAGGCTTACGTAGATTATTTCGTTGGGTTTTCCTAGTGGCAGACGTAACCACCAGTATTATTGGCATGGATCTCTTGCAACATTATCAGCTACTGGTAGATACTGGCAAACACAAATTGATCGATTCAGCTACAACGCTCTCGACCTCCAGTGTTGTGACACACACACCTTCATTAAGTCCAGTATATTCAACCCCTGCCTCTAACGGCCCTTACGCTGATGTTCTCCAGTCCTTTGCCAACCTAACTCTTACAAACCAAAGATAGTCAGCTATCAATGAAAGTAATGTCTTACTTGTTTACGAAGTGGAGAGATATTTCTTGCAATCAGCAGCTTACTTTTCTTGAAAGCAATCACTTGGAAAATTCAGTGTACTTTAGACAAAGCATTCACATGCCTGAACACCTGGCTACTAATAGCAGATATCTATGTATAACCTTCAAAATGCACTATGACGCATTTCAAGATGAAATAAAGCAGACAAATCAAACAAACAAGTATTAATAGGTGACCTTTGGGCAATATATGACTTGCCAATAAAAGCAGTACATTGGACATTCGAGAGGCTTCTTTGACCTTGGTTGCTATCGTGTGAAGATTTCGAAACAGAGCGTGGTGATTTAGCAATGGCTTCTATATCCATCTTAAACCCTAAAGCGGAGTTCGCGAAATCTCAGCATGCATTCAGCATCAATTTGGCTGCAGCTAGGGGGTTGTACGATGTTTTAAAGACCAATTTAGGACCTAAAGGAACTATGAAAATGTAAGTTGAGTATTCTAATCTGAGATACTTAGGCTCGTCTCCGGTGCCGGTGATATTAAGATAACCAAAGATGGCAACGTTTTGCTCCATGAAATGCAGATCCAGCACCCTACCGCCAGCCTGATTGCGCGCGTAGCTACTGCTCAGGATGATATGACCGGTGATGGCACTACGTCTAATGTCCTCTTGATTGCTGAATTGCTCAAACAAGCTGATATGCATACTTCTGAAGGCCTTCATCCACGTTTCATAACAGAGGGGTTCGATATGGCTCGAAACAAATGCTTAGAAATATTACCAAAGTGTCAGATAAGTTGCTTCTCGGATCCAGCATCCCCCGGAACTCTGAATAGAGGCATACTTGAGGCTGTTGCAAGAACATCACTCACTACCAAAGTGCATTCTGACTTGGCTAATCTTTTGACTGAGGTAGTTCGCAACTTACCTAAACTATTTAGTAGCACGTGGTAGATGCAGTATTGTCAATTCGTAGTGCGAGTGAACCTTTGGATTTGCATCGCATTGAATTGATGCAGATGCAACATAAGACTGATATGGACTCAATACTTGTCAAGGGAATAGTACTTGACCACGGTGGTAGGCACCCAGATATGCCTAAACGAGTTACTAATGCATTTATATTGACATGCAATGTGTCATTCGAATATGAAAAAACGTAAGTAAGGTTTACTAATCATTAACAGTTAGTGAGGTGAATTCTGGGTTCTTCTATAAAACAGCAGAAGAGCGAGCATCACTCGTGAAATCTGAGCGGGAGTTCATCGATATGAGAGTGCAGAAGGTAATAGAGTTGAAAAGGAAAGTTTGCGATAAAGAAGGTGGTGGAGACTCCAAGCCTGGATTCGTTATAATTAACCAGAAAGGAATTGATCCCTTCTCGCTAGACGCTTTCGCTCGAGAGGGGATACTTGCTCTCCGTCGTGCCAAAAGACGCAACATGGAAAGGGTCACACTTGCTTGTGGTGGATATGCTCTGAATTCAGTAGAAGATATGACACCTGACTGTCTTGGTTATGCTGGATTAGTGTACGAAACCACTCTGGTATGTCTCATTTCAAACTAACTATATTTCCAGGGGGAGGAAAAGTACACCTTTGTCGAGGAGTGCAAAGAACCTCGTTCGGTAACTTTGCTAATGCGTGGACCCAATAAACACACCCTTAATCAAATCAAAGACGCAGTAAATGATGGTCTTCGTGCCATTAAAAACACATTAGAAGACGGTAAGCAGATGTCTGTTTGGAACTTTCGTTTCTTAAGGCATTAAGGGCTTTTTAATATTCCTAATAAAGGTGGTTCTTAAACTAGTGTCAGTCAAAGCACTGTACCTAACATATTATTCTCAGATTTTAACTGTCTGTTACTCTAAAGTCTAATTTCTTCCTTTCGCGTAATACTAACTTCATGAGACAGGCCGGTAAGTAGGACTTGTATACAAACGGAAGTCCTCTGGAAATTTCCCAAGACAATTTTTCTATCACATGTCATCTCGTAGGGTGAAATGTAATCAGTAGTACACTTCACATTAAACTTATCCATGTTTTTCTTATCTAACTTCCAGAATGCGTTATCCCTGGTGCAGGGGCTTTTGAACTGGTCGCATATCGCGAGCTTGTTAAGTTCGTCCCAACAGTCAAAGGTCGTGCACGTCTCGGTGTCCAAGCGTTTGCGGATGCTCTACTCGTGATTCCAAAAGTTTTGGCTAGGAATGCTGGTCACGATGCTCAAGAAACTATGGTAAAATTGCTCGAAGAGTCAGCAAAGGCAGAAGCTCGTTGTCACGGCATTTCGCCAATGGACCTTGTTGGAATTGATCTAACTACTGGAGAAGCGATGGTTCCTGCTCAGGTTGGAGTTTACGATAACTTCATTGTAAAAAAGCAAATAATCAATTCTTGGTAAGTGTAGATATAAAATCTGCTTTGTTGCAATAATTGTATACAAATTTCGACACGAAGCATCTTAAAGGATCATTGAAAATCTGTGACCAATGAATATCTGTCTTTTCCTAGATTGTCTACTTATGCTCTATAGGATATGACTTGCTATTAATGACTCCAATTCGATCTTAAACTTTGTTTCCACATTGGATTATATTCTCAGCTTCTAGCATATCTCTCCTAATAACCACCAATTTTGCGTTTCTAAAAATATTGGTTTGAATAGTAATGATTGGTGTACAAAGTAATTGCTAGGTTCCAAATCAGTTGTCAAGGTGTACCTTGTTGATTTATAGCCAGCGGCTCCCGGGTAACTGTGTATTACCACCAGCTCTCTCAAGACACTTGTTGCTCGTAGCCTGGTACATTCAAAATCTGTTCTGGGTAATTGAGCTTCAAGAAATAATCAGAGTACTATTTTCACCGTATGTTATATAAACCAGATTGGCACTATTGGTGCCTCGGTTTCAACATTTGACTTCCTTGCTTTTAAACCATCTCTAAAAATGCCTTTGAAGCATACCTAAAAGAGATAAATGGCAAATTACATCAAGCTATTTCGGAGGTAAATCACACCATTCTTAACAATAGGCGAAATGGTTTATGTACTCACATATATTTGATTGAAAATAAGGAGAAACCTAAACTGTCCGTTACTCTTTGATTGTTTTCCTATTCTCTCTATAAGACTCTACCGATGTAAACTCCCGGAATTCCATTGAAAAGACTTGTTCAAATCTCTTAGTTGCAGCTATACTGGTGACAAACGACTCCTAGATCATTCTGTTGTAAACTCAGAGTGATGGTCATCTGCATATTGTTTATTTAGTATAGTCTTACTGTTCAGTACAGATATCTGCGGAAACTCATCCGGAGTTCATTTGAAGCATCAAGACCCGGTTAATTTGTCACGGAAACTAGGGATCCCATCGTGTCTGCTACCTATACCTACTAAAAGAGAAATTGTCTTCAAGGATAACCTTTACAATCCTCCAGTAGTTGCCTTTCATGACCTACTTTATACTTGATAGAGTCTTTGAAAAGACTTTGGTTTCGTGACACCACAGGTTCAAGTTTTTTGCTTCGCTCTGAAAAAGCATGCTTCGTCTTAGTAGCCTGAAAATTGGGAATGAATTATAATAAGTGCTCAAAAGTAGCAGGCATCTGATATTAAATCCATGACTGCCACTGACATTCAAAAACTAGTTCAGTGTATTGCTGACATGTTCATCTAAAACCAGTCAGCTATTTTGATCCTGAAAACATTCACTGTTCGTTCACCGTTTGCAAGTGCGGCTAAAAGCTAGAAGTCACTTACATCTTTATATTGATTTGTGCGGACAGTTTCCACCTTTCCTGATAACTGATGTGGACTAAAGTCAAAGTGGGTTGAAAATCAGTTAGATGGGCAAGCCAGTATACATGGGTTCACTCCACTATATTTCTGACCGTTTACTCAAGTTATACAAATTGTTTAATTATAGCCAACAAGCTGTGTTTCTGTAGTTCTTTCATACTCTAAATCGTAAACTAAATCCCTTAAAACCTACAAGCATTTTTGCGATACACAACCGAACTGTTTGATTCGGTAATGGATGTCTTCGAAGTTAAACTGTATGTCACAATCTCCGAGAACGTCATTAGCCATAGTTCTTTTTATCCTATACTTAAAATGTTCTTCAGTCGTTGGACTGCACTCCACTTTTTCACTGATGAATCTTAGTTCAGGGATATTCGTTACCGGATATATCACCTTGTTTAATTGTTACACCAATGAAAACCTTTGAGTGTACATAATACTGCTTCACAACATAGATGTGCTTCGATCCAAGCTGTCCGGTTTTGTTTCACGCCACTCTACTTCATGTTAAGTTTTCATTTCTCTGCCGTCTCGATGAGCTAATTGGGTGCAGATATTCGGACCACTAAAGAGTTTGATGTTAATGGTGTTTGTCTACCCTTCTATATCATTCCACACGTTTCACTTAATGGATGAGATATGATATTTCGGTTCACTCGTTGTAATGTAAGTGTATGTTCTGCATCAATTAGTTTTGTCCTATGAGATATAGCTATTAAGCGTAGAGGTTAGAAATGACTATCGCTCTTGTTGTTTGCAGGATTTAAAGTCTAATGGATTTTTACAAGCTGACATGTACGGGGTAAATAAGAAAGACTGGGGTATAGAAGCCACTTGGTGTATCTGAATTAGTACTGAGCTATTTATAACATCTTTGTCCAGTCGCACTAACAAGTGTTCCCAAGTACAGATTAAATTCCTGAAACAGCAATCATAGTAACTAGTTGCACAGGCGTAGTTGGATGAATAATATAAGTGGCTGGAGTAAGCACTTCGGTGTTGGTGTCACTACCGAAAGTATTGGAATTCAATTTATGTTTTTGTTAAATAAG
The DNA here is from genome assembly GCA_944472155.2 of Trichobilharzia szidati. Taxonomy (NCBI): domain Eukaryota; kingdom Metazoa; phylum Platyhelminthes; class Trematoda; order Strigeidida; family Schistosomatidae; genus Trichobilharzia; species Trichobilharzia szidati. The sequence goes on along the minus strand of OX235271.1, from coordinate 56,139,738 downwards.
AAAAAGTGCTTAAATAAATCTGTGGGAATTCCGAACCAGTGTCTCATCAGGTTCATAGTTTTTAAACTGCACGTCAGTTTTTGCCTCCAGTTGAAACATTTCTCCATCTCTTTTCACTAACTTATCTGGGTTGCAGCTTTCAAGTTGAGTCATCGATTGATTTTCATGTTATCATTTGATCATATAACCGTATCCTATAACTCAGAGTTTTCATTTTTACAATAGTAAAAAAGGAACTCAAAAAACTATGTATTGTCCTCTTTATTGATTCGTCTGCTCTTCTTGTGAGAAAATCTCATTTCCCCCCGATAAATTTTTACGTTTGAAATTAAGAGCCAAGTGTGCTTCGCTGAAAGTCTGACAGAGATCTCAAGTTTTTAAAGTACTTACACAACGTCCTTATCTAGCTAGTATGATATAACTGTAGGACAAAGCAAAAAGGTAACCGGGAAGACTATTTGTCCGCAAATCTGTTCCGACAGTATGAAAATAGAAATTAGGTTTGAATGGTTTGGCCTAAGTCCACCTGATGCATTGTAGTCTACACTTACCAGTTAAATTTCTCTCGTTTTCGTATTTTTTTTCAATATATAGCATACAGTAACTTTTATATATTCATTCTTTTTCAGTTCAATCATCGCAACCAATCTGTTGCTTGTTGATGAAATCATGCGAGCAGGATTAAGCTCCCTCAAGGGTTAACTGTACACTCTAATGAGTTAATCGAATATATTTGCTTTTGAATACATATTTATTTCACGCCTTATTTTCTCAGTTTGAATTCACTCACTTTCGACTGAGTACAGGACAAATAATTGCAACAAATATTCGCGGTAATGTTCTGTTACGAAAATGCCTATCATAATAGGACTTAAGACTAATTCCAATGTTTACTTGGTTTTATCAGGAAGTTTCTTGTAATATTGTTAGCTAAATGTACAGTGGTAATAACTGAAGTAGGTGATGTAAGCTATTCAGAACCAGAAACAGTCGCGTTCATACCTGATAGTTTTAGGATACATAGACTCTGGAGCTCTCCGAAACTAAACTTTGATAGTCTTCCGACCAACCGAACGGGGCAGAGATTTTAGCTTTGCATAACATGTTAGGATATAAAAAACGGTATGAAGTCCACCTGCATTGGGAAGTAGGTAGGTGGAACTTTTTCAAGGTAAAATTATCCATAATAGTCATGAACAATATTAGGCTTATGTAGAGATCGATTTTATTTCTTGTTGAATAGTAGATTTTTTCATTCTGTCGTCTTCTTTTTAATGTATGTTTTATTGGAGAATAGCAGTCAGAACACCCCGTCGTCGAGGTCTGGCGTTTAAATGCCAATAACTCAATGAGCTACAGTAACTGGCGTTCCTGCACATTCTGTCACGCTGGAAACGTCGTTTAGCTAGTGGTCCAACTGAAAGGAGTTACTATCGTAGTGTAAGTCGTTTACACTATGTTGTAGGCGAATTTGCCAAGCATGCTGCCCCTCCGCTCTGGAGAGATAGGTGGGTTAGAAAAGGTCAACTTGGGGATTGCATTTTTACTAAGGGGCAGTCTTATCGACTTAGCGTATGAGGATGATATTGTCTGTCTCGGTGAAAACGCTAACGAAGTCTTCTGAATACCTTGAGCAGAAATCTTCGGATGTTTGGCATGCGATTCTCTCCTGTCAAGTGTAAGATGATGCCGCAGGACTTGAGTGAAGCGGTAGAGCTTGTTGACCACCACACTTATTCATGAACTTGTGTCAGACCTAATGGACTGATTTCGTACAAAATCTTAGCACAGATGCAAAAGGTTCATGTGGCATTTGTCATCTCCGGTGTGGGCGTGATATCTGGGTGTCAATCAAATGACGTGCATACTGCGCAACATGGCCATCGATATGAAAAGGCTGTCTTTGAACACACATTTGCGTTTTATCTTCCTTGTTAAGTGACACAATTTAGTGAATAAAATGGAGGTTAGGCGTAGAGTGCTAGGTAAAGAAGGGAAGTCAGTCAATCAGGTTCTAAAGCTACCTCGATTAAGAAAGCTAGGAAACGTTGCGCATACCGAGCCATTATTTTCCTCTTCAACACTGAACTAGGTCTAAAAGGAGTAGGGGTTAGTCAAATCAAAACCTGGTATTGGTCTATGAAGTCTCTGACCGTTGGTTTGAGACCCGTTGGAAGGTGCAGACTGCCTGGTTAGAGTCCTCGGAATACTGGTGACATGGTTGAAAACTGTTCTCAATGGTTCAGATGCACTCACTTTTTTATCCATTGAACCGTCATGTTCTTTCATTTTACCAATCATTCTCTCGCACATTTCTATTCTTCTGAATCTCTTATTTCTACCTCTGAGTGTGCTACATGGAATTCGGTAACTCAAACTACAGCTCTTCTATACTGAAACCCAAACAGTTTGAGTCAGAAACCACAGCAGTTTATGTATCTTTGCTTAATTGAGTAATTAACACGAATATATACATGCATTAAGTAGGCCATTTTCAAGTGATAGGTCACCCAATCTCATCAACCTCTTGACTACGGATTCGTCATCATTTTTAACAAAACTAAGTGTAAATTGTGTGGGTTACACGTTCCTTATAATTGCTTGAATTCTTTGTTTGTATCGAACATCTGCTTCATTCGTTAGGGAGTAGTCCTGTGGGCCAGCCAAAATGATTCTTTAGCGTTCTTGTGAGTTGTCAATAGGCTTACGATTTGCCTCAGATACCATGCCAATTGTGCTTTCGGTGGCTCAAAAGACTTGCGATATCTTTCAATTGTCTTTTGATGTAAGTGCTTTTCACACGAAGCATGTGTATTCTTTTTGACCGCTAGGTCTCGCGATCGTTACGTAGATGGTTTGATTTTATGTGGCAAGAGCCTTACCCGACAAATTAATATACTTGCAATCCACTAGGACGAACTGGTAGGTGTCAGGAAAGCCAGTCTGTTTGTCAACAGAAGCTTCTTATAAGTAATAATGGCATCTTCCAAGTGCAGCCAGTGTTCTATACTTCGTATCGGGTCATCAGGAAGCTTAGAATTTAGCTCGGTTTGATATTCGGCTTCTGTAGTTGGAGCAACTAACTTGATATAAGAATAAAATCTCAGCACGCTCGCCATTGATTATGATTCCCGGCCGTATCCGATAACGTTTAGAGCCACTGATTCGAGTTATCTCTCGGACTCCAACCATGGAGTCGTGACGCACCAATCGATGCTAACCTAACAGATATATCGTTCATACCACGTCACGGCACGACCACCTCTTCAACTTTTCCATCTCGTCCCTGGGCTAGCGAACAGAGACCGGTACGGAAGCCTCCGGGATGACATTCGTAGCACGTGTCCAGGCCACCGAAGCCGGTGTTCCCAGATGGCGACATTCAGAGAATGGTGATCTCCACTGTGTCCAAACACACGCCACCGAACCTCAGAATTACTCACGGGATGATGTCATTGGACACAAGCAATCCTACCGAGACAGCGATGATTGAATACTCAGAGTCGCCGCATATCCTCAGATCGGAGAGGCCAGGTTTCACAGGCGTAGAGCAAGACAGCCCACAGTGAAGCATTGGATATCCGACCTTTTATAGCCAGGGTAACGTGGCGACTGCGCTAGAAGTGGCTCAAGTTGACTTTACCACCCCAAGTTTCATGATATGATTGGAAATCTCGTCTGCCACACCTCCGCTAGCACTCACACAACTACAGAGATACACAAACTTATCGACAACCTCAAGTGGTCCTCCTGCCAGAGTGCGTGCAGGCACAGACTCCTGCCAATCTTGTAACAGTACTTTGCACCTAAACGGCGCAAAGTACATACCATACTTACAGACACTGCATGCTATCTCACAGTAAGACCATGTCGTCTGTGTACTCGATGTCAGAAAGTCTTTCTCTAGGGAGCAGATCTATACCACCTTCACTCAAGTCCTTCAAAGCTGAGTGCAGAATATCATCGATAACAAAGTTAAAGAGAAACAGGGAGATTTGGTAATCCTGTCCAACCTCGTTGTTGGTTGTATGCCCTCACTCTATCTGAGGTGTTTCCCTATAGGACTTCCAGGATGTTCACAGACTTCTCAGGTACACTCCTCTGTAACAGGCAGTCCCAGAGCACAGTTATGTCCAACGAATCGAAGGCTGCCCTAATATCAAGAAACACAACGATTGTTGGTCTGCAATAAGTATGGCGGTGTTCCAACGACTGACGAAGAATGGACACATGACCAATGCATCCACGACCTGAACGAAACCCAGCCTGCTTCTCACGAATCAACCCCTAACGTGTTTTGCACAGCCTGCTAAGCAAGACAGCTGACCGACCAAGGAGCACTGGAGCTAATGGCCATCTAAACTGCTTCTAAAAGTACTCTCGCCAAGGGTTCCAGGTATCCTTTCAGGCTGGTAATTGGCGTGCCAGCTACCTCACAGACCGTCTCGCTGGAACCTTGTTTTTTGCTGCCAGTGGCTCGGATGAGCTGGAACAGCTTCCCACTGTTGCCAGATGTAGCGGCCAACTCCATCTCACACGCACTTTCTGACCGCCAGACTTCGCGGTCTTTACGTAGACACTGTCTAACATTGCGCGTAAGCGCCTTCCGCATATCGTTGTATTCGCTGCCAGCTGAAGTGGACCGGCGTTCATCCAGAAGTTTCAAGGAACTCGCAGAAACCCAGTGGTTTTGAGGGGGAGCATTTTTTTAAGCTACAAGCAGCTACACTCGCCATTTGCATGGCACCTTACAGATGAAGCTAATGTTCACCTATAGTACTTGGAGGGTCGTTAGCAAGCATTACCTGCAACTCAGTCTTGTATATCAAAGAGGTAGCAGGTGCTACCCGTTTGCTCACATCAACGTTTAGATGACACCGTTTATGAACCCCACACAAGACGAACCTGGCACACACACATAGTTTGGATTACTAAATTTAATTAACACGTCCACTCGAGAATTCTCTTACAGAAACTCTCTGAAACAAGGAAAAACTGCATAACTTCGTTAGTCTAATTGGCAATTTTCAGCATTGTTTCTTTTGAAAACCAAAATTATCCAGGTTATACATTGCGTGATCTGCTTGATACCATAAAAATGGCAATCAAGAAAACAAACATAAATGCATAAAACTATAGACTACTGATTGATTCGAGTGAGTAGTTGTATACCACTCACATCAACTAGCAGTACACTACCAGTTCGCGCAAGTACCTAAGGCCAGAATTCGGGTGATTTGAAATCATTCGGATTTTCTGAGCTGAGTCACACCGGGTGGTGCATCGCTGATGATCATCTTAGCCCTAAACAAGTAAAACGACTGTTCAGTGTGTTACGATAACTTCAAACACTACTACTAATCGATAATATGAGTGGTATACAGGTATTGATTTCAACCAATCACTAGCATAGCGGTTAGGACGCTCGCCGACCATGTACATGGTCCGGGGTTCGACCCCCGGCCGACGCACTTCTTTTCCCGACCGATAGCTGCTACCTTGACGTGGTGGTCGGGCTTGAACACTGCAATGACCCAACAAGCTATACTGGCTGGAACTTATGTTCCTGCAGGTCCTACCATGCCAGAAAGGTTGTTTGGATAGCAGTTAGACTAAAAGCAGCTACCCAATCCAATCCTATGATTTCAAATAAATCACAAAATATCATGCCGGATCGGTCGGGGCCCGGATTAACAACGACCGCGCTTTCTGCTGCCGTGTCACAGGGCAGAAGTGATAAATACGCTACTGAGACACACCAAATAAAAAAGAACAAACAAAAACAGGCCGTGTGTGACCGGCCTCAAGCAGTTGTCCCCTGGGCTCTGCGGTCACGCAACCAACTTCCACGGTGTGGGCAGCCGGGAAGTAACAATCGCCCTCACAATCCGAAGTGCACGCGAAACCCCTCTAATCCTCGCTCATCTTTGTCTTCATCTTCATCTCTATTATCTTGCCTTCCTTCTACTAATGCAACTCCTCTACTTGTTGGCTCTTCACTTCCCCTTCACTCTGTGTGCACTGATAACGATGGAAGCCAAAAAGCCACCACTGATGGTCTCCTAAAGCCACGCCACCAATTTTATATAGGAGCATTTAATGTTAGGACACTTTGCCAAATAGGACAACAAGCATCACTAGCCAAGACTCTGGCATCCCGAGCCATTGATGTATGTTGTGTTTCAGAAACACGCATACAAGACCCAAGTGTGGTTATTCACCTAACCCCACCTGGCCAACAGGATGAATCTGCAAAATTCACCTTGAGGGTGTCAGGAGATGCGACGGCTAGCTCACGAGGATTAGCTGGTGTTGGGATAGCTTTAAGTACTAGAGCAGAAAAGACATTACTTGACTGGATCCCGGTAGATAGCCGAATGTGCGCTGTCCGCCTGAACGGATCAGTGAAAAGGAGAAAGGACTGCACTACTCGCCGATGCCTTTTCGTAATCTCCGCCTACGCCCCCACTGACTGCAGTTCGGATGAAACGAAGGATGAGTTCTACCAAAAGCTGTCCAGTTTGCCGCGAAAGGCTAGACGCTCAGATATAGTCGTTTTAGCTGGTGACTTTAATGCTCAAGTGGGGAAATTGTGTCAGTCTGAGAAGAATGTTGGTGGCACATACGGAATTCCGTGCCAGCGAACCGACAACGGTGACCGTCTCCTACAGTTCTGTTCAGATAATCATTTGTATCTTGTAAGCACTAACTTCAAACACAAGGAGAGATACTGTTTGACCTGGCGACCACCATCATCAAATCAACGCTGGACACAAATAGACCACATAACAATAAGCTATCGTTGGCGTGGGTCGGTAGGAGATTGTCGCTCCTTCTGGAACACGTGTGTAGATACCGATCACGCACTGGTCCGCGCTCGTGTGTGCTTACGACTGAACGGACGTAGGAAACAGCTGGCGGTAAACCCACCACGTCCCCAGCTCGACCAGGGAACTAAGTCCCTATTTGAGGAAGAACTAGCTAAACACATATCTGAGTTTGACAGCTGCGCTCACCCTGAAGAAGCCTGGAAGAATATTCAGTCAGCCATAGATACAGCTGTAAAAGCTGTGAATAAGGTAAATCCAAAGGTGAGTAAAAACCATTGGATTTCGACTGCCTCATCCGAACTGATAGATGCTAGAAGACTTATTCCGGCGAGCTCCGAATTCAATGAGGAGCGAAAGCTGCACAAGAGGAAACTTACGAAAAGTCTCCGCAAGGACCGTGAACAATGGTGGTTGACAAAGGCGAAAGAGATGGAAAAAGCATCGGCGATAGGCAACACCAGACAACTATTCAGGCTTATCAGGGAAACAGGTGGTAAAAAACAAATGATAAGCGAAACAATCTCCGAGAAAAGTGGCACCATAATTAGCTCCCAGGATAGACGTCTGGAGCGCTGGAAAGAACACTATGAGGAGCAGTTTAATTGGCCCACAGCCACACTTAACCTACCGGACATCCAACACCTCCCTGAATGGGAGATAGACACAGGTCCTCCGTCCTTAACCGAGGTTACTAAAGCTGTCACCAATCTGAAGCTAGGCAAAGCAGCGGGACCTGATTTATTGACTCCAGAGGTATTTAAGTACGGAGGCGACAGTTTACTGTCTGCGTTAACGGAGGTTCTAGGCAGCGTCTGGGAATCAGAGGAAGTCCCATCGGGTTGGTGTAAGTCACTGATCATCCCGATATACAAGAAGGGGGACAAGTCGTCTTGTGATAATCACAGAGGGATTAGCTTGACTAATATAGTATCTAAAATCCTAGGCTCAATAATACTGCGTAGATTAAGTGGTGCTCGGGAGACACAAACACGAGAAAACCAGGCAGGTTTTAGGCCAGGTAGAGGGTGTATTGATCACATCTTCACCCTTCGACAGATTCTAGAACATAGGCATTCCTACCGGCGTCCGACAATCATTATATTTCTTGACCTAAAGGCGGCATTCGATTCCGTCGACCGGGAGGTTCTCTGGCGATGCTTGGCTGTAAAGGGAATGCCAAGAAAATACATTGCACTGATTAAGGCACTCTAGTCGTACTCATGCAGCCAGGTGAGGGCTTATGGCGAGTTGTCATCTGAAGTGGTGACGACTAGTGGCGTCCGTCAAGGATGCCCATTATCCCCATTCCTATTCAATTTCATCATAGATGTACTAATGGACTTAACCCTAACTCACTTCAGCGACTCAGGGATTGACTTGCTACCAGGGAAGAATCTCGTTGACTTAGAATATGCGGACGATATAGTCCTTCAAGGCGAGGACTCTGACAAAATGCAGAGTCTACTGAACACCCTGAGCAACAACCTCCGCATGTTTGGCATGCGATTCGCCCCTATAAAATGTAAGATGATGCTGCAGGATTGGACTTCATCGACCCCTAGATTAGAAATAGGAAGTGAAGTGGTAGAACACGTTGACCGCTTCACTTACTTGGGAAGTACCATCAGCCCCAACGGGTTGATCTCCGACGAAATTTCAGCACGAATACAGAGGGCTAGGTTCGCATTCGCCAGTTTTCGCCGTCTCTGGCGTAGACGCGATATCCGACTATCGACCAAAGGGCGTGTGTACTGCTCAACAGTCCGCTCCGTCCTCCTTTATGGCTGTGAGACCTGGCCATTGAGAGCAGAAGACATGAAAAGATTAGCTGTCTTCGATCATAGCTGTCTGCGTTCTATCTCCCGCGTGAAGTGGAATAATAAGGTGAGCAATATTGAGGTTAGGCGTCGAGTGCTAGGTAAGGCGGGGAAATCAATCGACGAGACTGTGAAATTGCATCGACTGAGATGGTTAGGACATGTGCTACGTATGCCTAGTCATCGCCTTCCTCGACGGGCAATGTTAGCTGATATAGGGTCAGGCTGGAAAAGAGCTAGCGGCGGTCAAACCAAAACATGGCACCAATCAATGAAATCCACAACAGTTAATCTAAGCCACGTAGGAAGATGTAGACTTCCTGATTGGGGCCCTCGGGATGGTAAAAACGAATGGTTGGAAACAATTGGCGACATGGCTCAAAATCGTTCTCAGTGGCGCAGATGCATCCACTCCTTGTGACTTATCATTTCCAGTTAAACTGTTTTGTTCTCCGTTATTACTATTCCTTTGTCTCACACCTCTGTTTACTGTCTATATTTTGCATTTCTTCTACTTCCTTCTCTTGCTTTGCGTGCTACATGGATTGTGGCGACTTGAACTGCCGCACATATGTGCAAAGTTCTATGTCGAAAACAGACAGACAGACAGACAGTATGTAGTATCATGAATAATTGTTGTGTTTTTGATGAATACTAATTACGGAGTTAATTAAGATGCACACAAGCAAGAGAAAAACCACATTTAGTATAACAGTAAATATGGTTTACTTTATTCTAAGTAAATTCGACTAGCATTAACATATCTGTTTTTCCAAATAAAAAGAAAAGTTGATAATACTGTCAATAAACATATATAATATATATATGCTAAACAAAATCTACGAAATCTTATCATCGAAGGAAACTGAAGTCTAAAACATATTCCTCAAATATGCAAGTAATAGCCGTAGTTGTAGTAGTTGTATATAGCCAGATACACTAACTACAAGGTGAAATGCGAAGAATGTACTTTCCTGAAATATAACACTCATCACCATCATCATCATGAAGAATGAATGAAGGAAGGAAGGAAGCATAACAGTCTTCACTTTCTCTTGAATAAGTCCCACAATACAATACAACACAATAATATAACTTATCAGGTTAGTAAGTATCCAAACAACGATTAGAACCAAACAAAAACGAGTTTAACATACTTGTAAATAATGCTGCTAGTGTGTGTGTGTGTGTGCGTGCGTGTACTCAACTCAGACAGTTAGTTATATTACATGTTTTTCACGTATCAGTAATACATAAATATGTATATGTTTAAATATAACAAAGAAAAAAGTGAAGATTTAAAAGAATTCACTGAAAGACCTCAACTTTATATATATACATATATATATATATATATATATATATATATATATATATATATATATATATAATTAAATGACTGTGGAAAAAAAACAGACAGACATTATTTTTTTTTTTGATATCAGAGCATGAAAAGGAATGGATACGAAGTGAAAAGGAATAATAATAATAGATTAACATAGCAGGATAATCGATATTTGTCTAAAACTGTCCAGGATTCCCAAAAATATCATTTAAAAGATCCATATTTGAGGTAGCCGTAGCAGTAGCATTAGTACTGGTGGTAGTGTTAGTATTAGTAGAAGTAGGATTCTGAACAGAGGAGAGAAAAAAATTATGTTTAACACAGTGGTTAGTGAAAAAAATTAACGGATTCATACTATTTATATATGGTAAGGTGAATAGGTAAATTTAATTAACTTTTATCTCTACTCATCTTGTGTTTAGTCAAGAAACCGGACATTTGCAATGAAACTTATCTTTAAAAAGAAAGAATTATTATTTGGTTTATTTTATTTTTTTATTATAGCTTGACTCACACAGTATTTTTGATATAAGTATGGAATTTTCAGTATGTGATATCGGTAGCTTAAATTTAGCAGGCCGGCAATTGATATCAGGTATGCGTCGGCCGGAGATCGAACCCTGGATCAGCGTCCTAACCGCTGTGCCACCGATGCACGTAATAATGATAATTGTCATTAATGAACCAATCTACTATAGTAGATTACTGTTTAATACTATGCTCTCTGTGGTGAAAAGACACACAACTCTAGAGAATTCAATAAATTGCAATAATTTTACTATGAGAACTATGAACAGTGAAGCGTCAAATCGACAAAGTGGGATAACATTTGTGGAAAATAATGGTCAGACTGTCACTATGCAACCTATGTCACCATCTCGGACATAATGAACCGTACACATATTTTATGTGATAAGGAAAATGCAAGGCATGACACTAATAACTTACTGAGAAAAACTAAGTAAACGGTCCCCTTTTTATTCTTTCTTCCACTTTTACACTGTTGTTAATATTTTTACTCGAAATTTTAATTTTATATTCATATTCTTATTTGACAATATTATCAACGTGAATGCTCCATTTAATTACTTACTACTCCTGCATTACGTAACGAGAAAATACTAGATGAAATAATGTATACATGCTGAAAATTCCATATTTCTATCAAAAGCACTGTTTGGAATAAAGATACTATTATTATTATTAGATAAGAGTGCATTATTTTGTAATATATAATCACTTTGGTATAGTACGCACGTCAGACACACCACCTAAACTAATTTTCTCATGTGAATCTCAACATTTTGGTATTTTCTGGTTCATTAGAAACTACAGGATGCTACCTGATACTTGAGGAAATATTTTCACGAAGGCACAGGAATATACACATTGGGTCATAGGAGTTATTAAAAAGACAATTGCAGCGAAGAAAATTTTCTTTTCGACGAAGTCATCATCTAGGCTGTACATTCGTGTATTTATATCAAATGGATGGGAAAGTTCCAGAATAATTTCCGGTTAAGGGTCAAATTAATAAAAATTACAATTAGGAATTAGAATGCCATAATAAACAGGGGGACGGATAAAACTCGAACAAAGTAGCATTATAATAACTAAGAAGATTGACATTGTGCAATTGGGGGTTAGAAATGTAGAAATAACAAAATATACAGGATGTTTGGATAAAAAACTAATATGATGAATAATTGTTTATGCAATCAGGGATTAAATATGTAGAAATAGTAAAATGACAAAATAAACAGGAAGAGTGGATATGAAAATATGGTAGTGTAGACAGGGATTAAGAAAAACTTAAAATAACATGAATAAACAGGAAGTTTAGATAAGAAAGGCGATGAGATTGTCATTACTAAAAAATTTTTACCTGTTTATGATGGCCATGGCAGGGAGAGGGGTTGGACGTAATTCTTTTGGATACAAAGTGTGGGTTTGAGCTTTTGGATAGCTAGCGCCTCAGCTATGCCCAGATGTCTTGATTTGACTCCCTTTGATAGGTTTGATTGAATCTTGTATATTACTTTGAAGGATTTTTCGAAAGGCGCTGAATGTCCTGAGTTGACCAGATGTTCTGTCACTGAACTGTATACACGTTTTCGGTCTCCTTTTACTAGCCAGGCTGGGTAGTGTTCACGAGCGCGTTTTCCAAGTCGGCGCATGGTACGGCCGATGTACTCAGCTCCACAAGAGCAAGTAAACTGGTATATGCACGTTGAGGTGGCCCAATGCGACGGCTTGTCTTTCACGTTCTGGCTGAACAGTTTCTTGCAAGAAAACGTCAGTCGTAGGCTCGCGGCGAAGTATGTTTTCCTAAGAGATTTGCAGAGGCGTTTGCGAAGGATTTCTGCTTCAATATCACCTTTGAATTCTAGATTAAGCAGAAGTATTTTCTTTGGAACGGATTGGACTTGTTCTGAAGTCTTCTTAGATTTGAGATTTTTGTCTATGAACCTGGGCGGGAAACCGTTTTTCATCAGGGTTCCTCGGAGATTACGCAGTTCTTCGTCAATCACTCTCTCGCTGCATATCTTCTGAATCCTCGAGGAAAGAGCGTATATCAGGTTCCTCCTTCTGCTTAGGGGCACGAAGCTTTGAAAGTTGATGAATTGTTCATTCCAAGTAGGCTTTTTGTATATGGATCTTTTCAGAGAGTTGTTGGCGTTTCTTGTCAGCTGGACGTCGAGGAAGTGAAACGAATGTACAGCCTAGATGAAGGCACAGGAATTGTTATTCAGTGTTATTTATACTAACTAGGGAGTTTAAGCTGCAACTATTCCTCAACATCTTTGGTGAATCAGTCACTAAACTAGTTAACTTCCTGGGAGATAAATACAATAAACAGAACAACAAATATCACTGTGTACATGAAAAAAAGTAATGTTGCAAACAACTAATCACTTACATTAGACGTAGGCATAGAAAGTACATTGTCCGATTGCTGTGAATCACCGCCGACTAAATCAAAAGATGTTGGAAAGTTTACAGTCTCCCCAGTGGTCGTCGTCGTAGTAGTAGTAGTAGTAGTACGACTTCCACGAGAACGAGAAATAGCTGGTGGCGGTGGAGGAGGCAGCAGACCACTACCACCACCGCCGGATAATCCACCACCACCGATTGGACGTGAAACTTTTGACTTCTGATTAGGCTCATCTCCTGTACGTCGTGTGTTAAGATTCAATTTAATCTTTTCGCCTTGTTTGAACGCCATATTTATAGCTGGTTGATCGGCTGCTATTTTCTCCATTTCCTCAGCTTCTTTTTCTTGTTTCAACCACCTGTGTATAGAGAATGAACAAAATGAGATGTTTTCATTTCAAGTCCACAAGGAAGTAATCACATTAATCCTACAAATAATCAATCACATCTCTTAGAATATATATATATATATACTTGTTTGACAGATACTGTTCAAATCTGACACGATGGCGACTAGTGTTAAGCATGATTAGTCAATTAAACCATTTTATGAATCTAGTGACAAAAAGAGATTAACGAAAGGTTCTTTTATTTTCAACTGTAGTTTTAACCTCTGATTCCTGTTGCTGCTTGAGACTTATACCAATTGTTTTTCTTTGTGAAGAGCAACAGATTGTACACCATTAATCTTTTTCCCTTTTTTCACGTTTTTTGCTATGACAATTCCTTGACAAGTTGAAGAAGGCAACAAAACACTCTTAATAACAACTTAGTTGTACATTTTACTGAAGAAAGGGTTTATTAGGTGACTTTGAAATAGTACGCCTGGCGTACATTTTTTCCGGTATCAAAGTTTAGGAATACAAATCATTAATACCAAGTTCCATCATATTAACTGTCAAATGTTTTGCATAACAATAATGTAAAGTAACACTCCCTTAAATAAGCAATCTATCTAATTACAACACATGGTATAATATAGTGGTGTAAATACTTACTATGTATGTTTGACTTTTTTTATGAAAAATCTCCGTGTACTAATCTACACATTGTCTACTGCATTACTTCACACTTTTCATAGCAGTTTGTTTGGTTTATAATAGAAATCTGAATATGTATATATATATATATGACATTTTCCAAAAGGTCAAAACCCTTTAACTGATTGCCTGACGTGCATACTACCCGTCATATATGAGACTGACATAATATAGTGCTTTCACTGACAGAATGAAGGCTGAAAACTACTCAATAAGACAGCTATTTCGATAATACTGAAAAACGCATATTATTGGTTAAACTGCTTTCCTATGCACACACACACACATATATATACGCAAAAATCAAGCAGCTAATTATTTCATAACTAGTATTAATAGTTAAGACAGATATAGAGGTCACAGCAAACCACACATACTATATAAGTGGATCGATAAAAATATCAAGAACCAAAGCACTGAAAGTTGTCTTTATTTTATGCTGTTAAGAAAATTTAGCTTTTTAATTTAGCGCCATGAATGAATACGTTGTAAGCAAAACTTTTTCATACACAGAACTCATCAATTAAAAATACTGATGAACCCTATCCGTAGAAAACATCAAATTACATGCACTACTACACTCTGTCTTAAAGGGAAACAACTACTTATAAGCACATATCTACCTCATAAAAGTAGAGTCATTCCTGAGTATTTTGCTATCCTGGGAGAGTAGAGTGTCAGAAATTATTGTGAAAACAGGCAAGATTGAAGTATACCATCAATGATGCACTAGTTGTGTTAGTAAACTTGATTTACTTAACATTTTCATATACCCACAGTGACATGTGATTGTTACTGAAGAATTAGTTTATATTATTCATTTCCGCGATAACTTTATACAGGATGCAACTTAATGGTTTTGGATACTATCAGATATAGCACGAAACTGAAAGTAATGGTGATTATGTTGTATCACTTCAGTTTGTTGTATTATCAAACAGTCTTCTGCATATTTTATAGTAAGAATGATTATCTGCTCATTCTGTTACTTTCCAACTATTCTCTTCCTATTCTTTCTGAATTGTTGGCATGATACTCTGTATAATTGTAATACAATAGCACATGCTAACACAACACGATCACCCACCATCTTAAGACACAACATCATAAACTGACCACCTCTCTACTTCTAACCTTTTTCAGATACCAACTATGACTCGGTACCTAAGTGGATAAAATTGCTATCAGAGAGACTGAAGTATGTTAGTGAATGTTTTAAAAATACACAGATCAGTGAGCAGTTTCTAAAGTTATTTGGTTTGGGTCACGTAGGGAGGTGTAGGCTGTCTAGTTGGGGTCACAGGGGTGCTGAGAACTAATGGCCTGAGATTATTGGTGATATGGCTATAAATCTTTCTCAACAGCGCAGATGTATTCACTCGTTGTGATTTCGCATATCCACTAAACTACCATGTTTTCCTATGTTACTATTCTTTCTCCCTCACATTTCTGCTTGTTATAGCTCTTTTGTATCTCTCTTTTCTCTACTTTTCTGTGTTACACAGTGTGGTAACTTGAAATAGTGCACTTCTGTGTTAGGTTCTATGTTGAAAACCCAACTACTTATTTTATTCCATTACGTACAAAGCAGTGGAGTCGTCTTAGTGAAACCACTTATGAATACCATACCTATTCATTTATTTTAATGACATATTTGCATTTTGGGTTTGCAGGGTTTTCATAAATTTAAATGTTGGTTCGTCCACGAGTCGATATAAGCTAGAGAATCATTAAAAAACAGAGCATATATATGTATATACCAGTGATTCAGAAATGTAACCTTATGAATTTACCAAGAAAGAAAGTAGAAAAAAGTGTTGAAGGAACTTATTAGTTAAACGGAATTAACAAAAAAACAAATTTTAATAAATTAACTTACTTAAAGTGGTCCTGAATTGCTACATTTAAGTCAAAAGAATCTGATCGTTCTGTGAAACCAATTCCAGTAAACGTGGTCCGTCCATCATTACTTACAAGTCGAATAACAAAATACCGACTTGAGTCGAGAACTGGTTCAACTGATATTCCAGGAAAGGAGTCTACAGGGCATTTAGCAAATAACTGTCCAGAGTTTTTGTCCTCCAATAGTATGACTAGATCTTTTCCCTTGGAAACAACGCGAAGTCTTACAGTCCACATAGGTGCTTCTAAGTTCCAATCATTAGCTCTATATCCTCGATTAGATGGTCTGGGGGGAATTCGATACACGAACACTTCATTTTTAACCAAAAGCACACTTTCGTAATCCATGAAGCTGAATACAAAAACAGTACACACCAAATAACAGGTGATCTTTTGCAACAGAGCAGTTAAACTAAGCACAAAAATTTGAAAAAAAATAACTCTGATGGGTATCTGATATATAAGCGTGGGAAAATAAAATACCCCATGCTCACATCCCAATTTTGTCAGTAACTGCTGTTCCAGACTTTTAATGAATTTCCTAAAATTGGGAGATTGAAACAGCTGTTTGGTTGTTGCTCAATACGCGAAGTGGTCAACATCATTATGAATAACTGAAAGATTGATTTTTCTGAATTAGGAGGGATAAATTAGATCTAAAACCAATCAGGAATACACCGTCCGATGTTAGTTTAACAGTGGTAGATCAGGTATAAAATGTTTTCGTAAGCAGCCTTTTACAAGCTACTTATTTCACATACGTTACGATGCTAACATAAGCTAATCAATCCCAATTATTAACTGTATACCTATCAGCTTGTTAAAATCACGAAGAATTCAAATTCTGCAATTCGACACATTTTATTTTGACAGTATAATTTTGTGACTATAAAAACAATTCTTTCGACTATTACTTCCTCTAATGGTTTGTCGCCACAAAAATCGTCTATTTAGTTAAAACACGCAAACTCATCGTCTACCTAATGTGAATATGCAACAGTGGAGACTGAAGAGAAACATAAGAATATTGGTTTCTTAATAATATGTAGTTCAATTATTATGGGAATTGTCAAACACTATAAGTTTTTTATTATTTCATTCCAACAATGTAGATGTCCCTTCGGAACCCATATTTCGCAATAGCTGTAATGTGTTTAGTGTAGTTTAAGAAACCAAAAACAACATATAGCAGTCTATCCTATGCACTAAATAACTAAATGGGAAGAAATAATTAAGTTAGCATTTATCCTGACATCGATATCGAAGAAATAAGATCAGAGGTTTAAGACAACAAAAAGGTTATAGGATTGACTTACTGTCAATGTATATCACTTATGTATCTAATAAGACATCTCCTGTAATGAGCCAATATTAAATATTAGAATGGTGGCCACATTACAACCTGACTGATAAAATTCAGTCTGCACCAAAGAGAGGACTAGACGCATCACACTAGTTACTAGTGTCAAATCAAAATATCCACTACAGTCCTACAGGAGGTCAATCGCGAGCCCGAATAGCTCAGTGGTAACGTCTCTGACTGCAGCACTGGGTGACGCGGGTTCGAATCTCAGAAGGGACATGAGTTCCTTCAAGGTTGCAGATACGCCTTGCTGACGAGTGCCAACTAGCACGAAACCTAGGTCCAAGGCTTCCTGCCGATTGCCTCCAACCACCTAATATCATCACAAACTATGTACACCGTGATGGCGGGCTACCTAGAATGGTGGCCACATTACAACCTGACTGATAAAATTCAGTCTGCACCAAAGAGAGGACTAGACGCATCACACTAGTTACTAGTGTCAAATCAAAATATATTAAAAGCTCACATAACAGGACGTTCAGAATAAGCTATATGCAGCCAGAATACTTTTGAGAATTATTTAAACTGGTAATTTCTAAATCTGTCCCGGTCTCGTTTTCTTAACATGTTTAAACTTGATACATTACTTACATTTGCTCCCAGTGTAGGAAAATCCTTTGTTTTCTTCATAATTTAGAAATAAAAAGTGAAATCAACTTGTGGTATATTTTCTGTGCAGTACTTAATGAAACAACTTAACAACTTATTACTCTTCTTGACAGTGGTAAGTTAGTACGAATTCCTCAGTTAAATAAAAACTTTGGAATGCAGCCAGTGTATGGGTTCAGCACACACTATACACATACCTGTGTAACTCATAGAGATTGGTGACAGATATCACGGTTAAGTACAATAATATAAAACAGTCTCTTAATACTTAAAATCTGTCACTAAAATACTTATATGAATATTACCGGGTCTTCCTGAAGTATGGGTTTATTTGTAGCAATTACGACATGGATTTCGCCAATAAGTTCTTCGGATAATTCAAGAAGTCTTATTAATGTATGGTTAAGAAATATAAGTGAATGTTAATGCCCTAAATCAGTAGTAAATTCTAATAGTGTGCGTGTATGTAATTCACTAATACACAAATATTGTAATAGTCATTCAGTGATCCTTTTACAAAGATACATAATCTTGTTTTTATAATCCACATTGTTATTACGGCAGTAGAATACAAATAAAATCGATAACCATACTAATTCGAATAATTCTACCAGCTATTCTCTGAGGAGATAATGTCATCATCATAATCAGATGATAAGGATAGTAGGCTCTTGTGGCCTGTGTTAATCTCTGCAAAATATATCTCTGCAGAGATCCAACTTCTTTTTGAAAGCGTTCACTGATGGAGCTGAAACTACTGAACCAGGTAAGGAGTTTCAGCCGTTGATCACTCTGTGAGAGAATCTAAATTCCGCAAGTATTTTAATCGTCCTAGGTTTGAGCACCTTTTGTTGATTACTTAACAAGTTGTAGTCTGAGGTGTGAACAGCACCATTCTACACGTTCCAATAAGTCACAAGCAGAAATGAGACTTTCATGGAAGTTAGTCAACAGCTGGATATCATTGCCGGAGCTGGTATAAAATCGCCAGTTAAACGCCCTCAATGAGAAACTGTCTCTACAAACACACATACTACAAAGTTTAACGCAAGCAACCACAGACTTCATTCTCTGTATTTTTTAAAAATCTGTAAGACACTCCACGAAACTTAAAAATGCAAAAGATACCTACTAGAAGTGAACGTAGTTGAATTGCCAAATATTCACATTACACGTAACGCAAAAACGGAAAGCGCTCCATGATCATTCAAGGTCTACAATATAGTCAATCACCATCTAATCTCTAAGGGCTGGACTTATCGAGAAAGTTGGTTGAAATTTAGCTTAGTAAATATTTATGTGAATAAATTCTGATAAGACTGTGTTATATGTTTTCTGGATTTATGGGAACCCTTATGGATAAGATTTTATTTGGATAAATCACACAGTGTTATACAGTAATATTAACTGATGACGTTTCGAGCACAAACTATTGCTCATAATCATATCAAGTTGCTCACATCACTTTTTTCTTCATTTATATACATGGGCCGAATTGATTAGACATTTGAATAAAAATCAATATGAGATAATATACATTCAGAAATAATAATATGAGTGTTATTGATCAGTTACAATCAGATGGGAAATAAGACGAGTGTTTTTATAGTCAAAATAAGTAACTTGTTTGGATTTTATGGTGTACGTGAATTGAAATAGAATTTTAAGATTATTTATTACCCTCCTCTGATTTGACTTGTAGTAATTATATCTTCATTAGGGATAAGAGTTATACTCTACCACAGTGCTCAAGTTCTATACTTATAGTAATAATATCTTCCATTTCTGTTGCGTGTGTTGGATGTAGACTCAATGAACCAGGATTCAGTAATCTATCTCTCTCCACCTACATAGATTACTCCTTAGAATTTTAACCTCACACGCTATTGTGTGGCTGTTTGTTAATGTATGCAGTGCAATTTCTGAGCTTTTTCTAAATTACTCATCTTCTCGAGGCCAACCATTCTTACCTTACCCAAATTCTTGTGTTCTGACAATTTGACTACCCGCGACCTACTAGTTTGACCTATTTAGTTGACTTCACAGTCACTGCAAGGTATTTTGTAAATTATATTATTTGTTTAATTGGGTCCACCGGGTCTTTCAGCCTACAGAGCTTGTCTCTGGGTGAGTTTGTATGTTTGAATAAGGCGTCTACTGTTATACCACATAAGGAGGGGACATCTGAGACCCTACGTAGGATTCTCAATAAAGCAGGAATTATTCAAGGTGAAAACATTGCCTGAATACAAATTGCTTGTTTCAGTTCAAATAATGAAATTCCAATTTTTGGATGTTTGTAATTTTTGAGGAAACTTTAAATAAATTTTCCTTGAACTAATGGTCTTCTTCTTTTGGCGAAACATCTGATGATACAATTAGACGATTAGGTAGCAAAGCAGAATGTTCTGTGATCGAGAATCGCGGTCTTTCTAATTAATATCGCGCGTCTAACTGTTATAACAATATGGATATAGCTTTTTCTTCATGGTACATTATTATATCTAGAAATCATAACCACAATGTCTTCGGTAAATTTATTTTTTCTTTTTAAGTGACTACAAGTAGTGAGTCATTTGAGGTAATCGGATAAAATTAGGATATATTTACTTTTTTCGACTAGGAGACTATCTTTTTACCAAGAAAGTTCTAAGGGTCTGCACATTCGTTTTGCAATTCAAAGATAAATTTAAGTTGCTCACTAAGTTAGCAAATGTAGGAGATTATCTTCAGCGGGAACTATTTCAAGGTGGCTAAGTAGATTGAGTTGGGGCGTCATAGAACTAAGTAGAGTACGTCGATTGTGTCTAAATGTATTGAACATCGTGTAACTGGTCAGATCGTGGTTCTTACACACTTTACTAGGTAGTCTTATAATTAATGAAAGTACAGTGCAAGCGTTTACTTTGATCTGCATGCTTAGCTATTAAACACTATTCTTGCAGGTGCTGTACATTTAAGGTTGATAAGCTGTGTGGTGAGTTCTGTGAAACACGCTACTTTCATGATTAAAGCAAGAAGAACAGGTCAAGCAGGATAAAGTGGCGTCATTAAAGTATAATAATAATAGTCTACTTATATACAGAATGGAATTCTCCGCATTTGTCACAATATTGCATCTGAATTGGTTAACATGTAAATTAACCACAGGGAATTGTCCACAGTTACGGTATTAAGTCAGAAATATTCGAGAGAGGATTATAAAAATAAGAATATTTTTTAATTTTTAATTTTTATTTTGGTTACAGCTTGATGCCACACCGTATTTTCAGTACAAGTATGGCACTTTCAGCATGGATATCAATAGCCCAAATTTTGCAGGCCGACCATAGATATCGGGGCAGGGGGCTCGAACCTCGGACCATGTGCATGGTAGGCGAGAGTCCTAACCACTGTGCCACCGACGCAACAAATAATAATAGTAAAGCTTGATGGGATGAGGATGGGGAGGATGGTTTACTCACTAGGTTAGTCCCTGACACTGTTTTCTATCGCATAAAATACGTGCCAAATGTGGTATCGTGGATGTTACATTCTAAGACTCGAACGCATACAGTCTTTTGAAATGACTTCTTGTATTACCTGAGGAGACACAAGGTGAAAGCTGCAGGTAAAGCGAATGCTCACAGCCTGCCAAAATCAAATGCCTGTCATCAATTACGACTGAAAAGATATGGCCCAAAGGTATGTCACTCATCCTACTAACAGTCTTCAGAGTTCTACGAAGTACGGCATTGTCTTTTTAAGCAATCCAGGAAAGAATAAGGGTAAACAGTGCAGAAGAATACGTAAGATGCACGAATTGACAAACTGTAAGAGGAGGGGTTGATTTGCACCTAAGTGCCTTAACTTCTTAATGTGAAAAGTCAGGTAAAATATTCTTCTAGAAATCGCTAAAACATGGGAAGACCAAGATTGGTCAGAAAAAAGAATTAATCCAAGCTGCTTAACGTCAGGCTTGATTGGTATTACACTGTCCTCAATTATACAACGGTCATGAAAATTAACAGCTTCATTTAGCACTGATATAAGTATAAAACTTGGGCACTGTGGTAGAGCATAACTCCATTATGGATAAGATTTTATTTTAATAATAATAGTTTATATTTCGTATAAACGAGTAAGTCTACATATTATATTATTATTATATTATATATTACTGTACAACACTGTGTGATTTATCAAAATAAAATCTTATCCATAATGGATTCATTTAACACTCTTTTACATCTGGAGATGAAATTAGCAGTCTGACATTTGGAGTGATTCAGTTTAAGACCATAAGACAAAGAACATTTACTGACTTCTGATAGAAAGCTGTTCATCTTAGTACAGTCTAGCTGGAAGTTAACAGCCATTGAAACAGTTAGGTTATACACATATTCAACAAAGTAGATATGCAAATACTGCAGTTGTTGATCACAGAAATGATGGATACTAGATAACATCAAATGATTCAACAGCATATTAGAAATAAATAAAAATTGTTTCTTGGCTGATTATCAGGTGGACAGTCTATTTGGTGATGTCACTGCATATCAGCAGATTGATGGAGTAGCTATCAACCCTAAGCTGCCACATTTACTTGTACTACAGACTTGGCGACTTTAGCATATCGAACAGTGCAGAATTATTATTCAATTTGCTAAATCCCACCTAGTTTTTACAATGTGCAATTCTTATATTAAATATCATTAAATTTTGTGTACAATAAAGTTGAATGTTAGCCACATCTGCACCCTGCCTGCAGTTATCTGTCACCTTCTTTGTCTTTTCACAGCTTTCCCTGGATCATGGTACCCAAGCAGTTATTTTATATCCCACACTTGTATCACTCAATTTTAGTATTGTATTTGCACAAGTAACACTTTCGCTTTGTTCGGCAAGGAGTTTGTAAACTTGCTAAAGACTAAGCAATCTTCGTCACGAATTCCGTTCATTAACTCGAAACTGGATACAGGTTATTGCTAACACAATATGCCTACCAGTAACCATGTATTTGTCGGACTTCTCACACACCAGGTCTAGAACCATAGTCTTCAATGTGTGTTTGATATATTGTGATTCAGGAATCAGTGTATAGTCTGCTAACCCTGTTATTCCTCTTATCATCAGTCAATTCATCCAGCAAGTTGCATATTATGGCGTAATATTTATGGAACCTTGTAAAAGATTTTGACAAGTAGTAGCAATTTTCATGCGTATAATCTTGGCATAACCTACTTATTCGTAGTTTATATGTTACCGTTATTATTGTCTCCTTTAGTTTCCAGAGGGCTTCAGCCACACAGCTCTATTGCGTTTGGTTCTCCGCCAACGTTTTTGCCTGGCTTTGCGCTCGCCCACATGATCTCACCTCCCCTTCACACGACCTCCTCCATGTCACACTCGGACGACCAACTCGCCGCTTCCCGTCCAGGTTCCACTCAACGGCTTATCTGGCGTTTAATGTCACTTGATGGTTTCCCCAGAGTATGGCCAATCCACCTCCATTTCTTCTTGCCTGTTTGTTGCACAATCGGTTCCTGGTCGATTCGCCCCCAGAGATCCCTGTTGCTGATCTTTTCTGGCCAGCCATCTGATCTTGGGTATTGAGCAAAGACGACTGGTAATGAAAGTCTGTAGTTTCTTTGAGGTGCTCTTCATGACGTGCCAATTCTCTGAACCATGAGTAGCACCGACCCCCTATTGGAGTCGAAGATCTGGATCTTATTTTTCATGCTGAGTGCTGCTGACCTCCACACAGACTTGACAGTAGAGAAAGCTTGCCTTGCTTTCCCGATCCTCGCCTTGATATCCTCGTCAGTTCCATTCGCCTGTAGTTGAAATGGTGCTTCCCAGGTAGGTAGGTAGGAAGGAAGTTGCTTCTTTCATATTTTTCCTATTTATGCTGACCGTCGTCTGTTGTTGTTACTGTTGGTGTTGCCCAGGAATCTTCATCAACTCTGTCTTCTTTATGTTCACCGGAAGTCAAGCCCTATCTTCTCCGGATGCTTCTTCTACCAACTTATTGTTTGCTTGTTTTCCGTTTTGTGGGAAATCAAACATGTTATCGGCGAGATCCAGGTCCTCCGAGTTTTTTGTAGGGGTCCATTTTGTGCCTGTATGCTCACTGCCCGCTGTATGTCACATTATCCAATCTACCGCAATCAGGAAAATCATTGAGATAGTAGGCAGCCAGCCAGCTTGTCCTACTCCCGTCTTCACTTCGAAGGATTCGGTGAGTTTCCCGTTGTGGATTACTTGGCATGCAGCATTGTCGTACAGCTGGTGAATGAGATGTATAATTGTCGGTGGCACCCCGTAGTAGCGAAGTAGTTGCCAAAGCACCTCTCGGTCGACGCTGTCGAAGGCATTTTCAAAATCCATGAAGTTGAGATAGAGAGGTGACTGCCATTCCAAGCTTTGTTCAATGATGATCCGTAATGTGGCGATCTGATCAATACATGACTTGTTTCTCCTGAATCCAGCCTGTGCCGGTCGAAGTTTTTCATCCAGATTGTCATGACTGTTTCTCTCCAGGATGATGCGGCTTGGTATTTTGCTTGAGATAGACAGGAGCATAATTCCGCGCCAGTTCTTGCATTTACTTAAGTCTCCTTTCTTTGGTAGTTTGAATAAGTATCCTTTCTTCCAATCCTTGGGTACTTTGCCCTCTTTCCACACCTTCTCCAGTAGTGGCGTCGTGAAGTCCGCTGTTGTCTCTGGGTCCATTTTCAACGCTTCTGCTGGGATTCTATTTGGTCCTGCTGCTTTTCCAGCTTCTAGTATCTTGATTGACTTCAGGACTTCTGGTTTCGTCGTGGGGTTGGCGTTCACTGGTAGCTCTGTCTCCGTTGTTGGTATTGTTGGGCGCGTTGTACGTGGTGGTCGATTTAGAAGTCTTTTGAAGTGTTCAGCCCAGTGTTTCCTTTGCTGCACTTCTTTGGTGAGTGACTTTCAATTGTCATCCTTCACTGGCTTTTTAATTTGTGTCGAACTTTTCATCGATAGGAACCTAGTTGTTTGGTAGAGTGTTGCCTGCAGCTTGTTCTGCTTCACTTGCCATGGCTTCATAATATTTCCTTTGTCTTCCCTGGCACTTTTCTTAACTCTTTGTTTAGTGTATTGTAGCTTGCATTCAACCCCTATTTTTGTTGCTCGTCAATGCATTGGATAGTCTTTTCTACACCATCCTTCTCTCTTCTATTAGTCTTTATTTGAACGTGGTGAGTCACTGTTGGTCCTGTCTCTTATTTCTGCCTAGAACTTCCATGCAGGTTTGGGATGTTAAACACTAGTGTTTACAGGAAACCCACACACTCAAACAGATATTTGGACTTCCAATCATCCCATCCTATGTCAGTAAAAATAGGATTGGTGAAATGTTTAAATGACAGAGCACAAAAATTAAGCAGTACCAAAGAAAATCTAAAACAGGAACTGATACATATAAAAGAAGTCTTGAAACTTAATAATTACCCGGATAAATTAGTCAGGAAATATGTAAGGAAATGTAAAAATAAAATAAATAATGATAGTAGCGATAGGGATAATAACAATAATAATGATAATGATAATAGTGATAATAATAAAATTAATGATGACACCAACAATAAAGAATCTAAATCATCAGTAGTAATTCCATACAAGGAATGAACCTCGGAAACCTTACGCAGAATTCTCAACAAGGCAGGAGTAAAAACGGCATTCAAACACACAAACTCAATTAGAAACAAGCTTTGTCGGTTAAAGGATCCTGTAGAGCCTTTAAAACAAAACAATTTAGTTTATCTAATACCCTGCAATGATTGTCAGGTCAAATACATAGGTCAAAGTAGTAGAACAGGGGCAGTCAGACTAGCTGAACATAAAAACTTAGCAAAATCTAGATTGGTTGACCCGAATAAAATAAGAAATCTAGAGAATAGTTCAGCTATAGCACTACATGCAGTCACACACAACCATACAATAGGCTGGATGGGATAGGATGACAGTTTTAAAATCTAATGTCACAGGGTATAGGGAGAGATTGATGACAGAAGCTTTGTTTATCGAATCAACTACAAATACATGTAATAGGAATGATTCATCACCTGTCCCCGATATATGGAAAATTCTACTCCCCCTACGACAAATAGGAGAAAACAAAGAAAGCTATAAAACTCAAGTTTCGAAGTCGTGTGATCACAATTGATATGATTCTGAACAATAAATTTTGTTCGAAACGTCATCCAGTAAATAATACTGTTTCACTGTGTGATATACCTAATAAACAAACTAATATGGAATTGACTCCACACCGTTTTCAGGTTGTCTTAGTGCTCCTCAACACTGACCTATTCGCTAGGGTTGATTTGCATCTCCGCCTTTTTCCCTATGATTGCAGTGAAAATGTTATTAGTGGCATGATCCTTCAGTTTTTGAGTATTGAACTTAGTTTGTGGTCTATCTGCAACTTTTGTTTCTTTGAAAGTTTTTAATTTGCCTTGGAGTGCTTCTTGTACGAGATAGTGGTCTGAACCGAAGTCTGCTCCTCTTCTTACTTTTGTGTCCAGTGAGCTGCGTGTCCACTTCCTTGAGATGAAGTCAATTTGGTTTTTGGTTCGTCCGTCTGGCAGCACCCATGTAGCCTTGTGGATATCCTTGTGCTTGTATGCGCTGCCACCAATCACTAGTTCATTGAAGGCGCGGAAGTCAGCGAAGAGTTCTCCGTTTTCATTCATCTTTGCAAGTGCCTCTCTATGCATAATGCGTTGTCTCCCTGTGTTGTCTGGTCCTAGTTCGGCGTTCATGTCTCACATTAGTATTTTAATGTCACCGACTGGATTATTGTCCATTGTTGCCTGTAGTTGTCTGTAGAATTCTTCTTTCTTTTCGAGGTCTGCGTTGTTTGTCGGTGCATAGCATTGTATAACTGTCACTTTCCTTCCATTTGAATTGAATCTGATAGTCATTATCCTCCCAATGTGTGAGGGCCTTCATTTCCGTTGGTGACGTCATGATAGCCACGCCCTCGGTGTGCATATGGTTGTCTTCTGGATGACCAGAGTAGATCACTAACTCTCTTGTTGACAATTTTGTGAGTCTACTCCCATCCCATCTACTTTCACATATTCCCAATACTTCAAAACCATATCTCTTCATCTCATTTACAATCTGGTCAGCTTTGCCAGCCTCATACATGTTGCTGACGTTCCATGTCCGCAAACAGACTTTTATTTTGTCGCAAGGACATTCATTGTACTGTAGTTTCTATAACAGTTTTGTTTACAGGGTGGGGTTGCCAGGCTTATGCTTGAGGAGGAAAATGTCACATATTGGTGTAAGTCACAGAGGGGCTACTCTTTGAGTTGCTCCCTTTATAATCAGGAAAATAAGAAGTAAAGCAATCGGAACAACAACAAAACCCCAACAGGAAATGCAGCAACAACAACACCAATGAAAACCTTCACAAAATTATCACTGTGAAATACACTTACGAGAAATAATACGCAAACCATCGACTCGCTGGTTTAGGCGGACTTTGACATGTAGATCCAATAATGCATACAATTATCATATTAGTTCATGTTTAACAGTCACAAATTGCAAACAGTTAGTTATAAGTAGTAATAATCAACAAGATTACATCCACAGGATTGGTGTTCGAAAGTAAACAGGTTACAAAACATTCTACCATTTCGTGACCAAAACACCAGAGAAATAGGAGTTTAGTGTGACTTAGCAAATTTAACACATATATCGAAAAGCCAATTTATACGTTGATAAAAAATTAAATGAAGCCTTTATTTGGTGTGTAAGTTCCTTTTTGATGTTTCATTTCCTCAGACGACTGATAAATTATTGTTCTGTTGAGGACCAGAGAGGCTTGCCAACTCGATTGGACCTCTGGCGTTTCACTACTAGTGATAAAGTTGTTTGTCCGTGCAGACTGAAACACTTGGTGGGAAATATTATTTTCAAGGTACAAGCACTCATTAGCTTCGTTGTGATGTGATTATCTACATGTACACTCTCTTCAACTCATCGTCAATAAATACACCTTTCAGCAGCCATAGGTGTTAGATTCTGCTTTCGCTAGTTTGGTTAGTATTAATAGAAACCTTTCCACTGGGTTAGGTGGGTCAGGCTAAGGAGTCAGCGGGTAGTGTGGCTAACTCTGAGATCTAGCAGGACTGATAGCCACACACGAACAGTCAGCGCTATATCTAGTTGTGGCCATCTGGAGGCGAGTTCGAAGTTTTTCAGGCACCCTAACTAACTGGTTTCCTAGAGTTCAACATATCCTGGTTGTATGATTTGATGTCAGACCACTCATAATTAATGTGCATCGGTGGCACAGTGGTCAGGACTCTCGCCGACCATGTACATGGTCCGGATTTCGATCCCCTGCCGACGTACAACCGATATCTATGGTCAGCCTGCAAATTTGAGCTACCGATATCCATGCTGAAAATTCCATACTTGTACTGAAAATACGGTGTGGCATCAAGCTGTTATCAAAATAAAAATAAATAAAATATGAAATTTTTCATACCATCAATGTGCTTCACACCTATATCAGGTGTAAACTCTGATGTCTGAATTTATTGTATAACCATGTCAGATGCGATCTTGCCTGTAAAAACGACGTGATAATCATGTAAATACTTAATTCGTGTGCATAAAGTACTACTGATTAATTTCCAGGAGTGGCAATTCGTTAACATGAACAGTAGCTGGCACACGTTTTAGCCCAAAAGGTGTACTAACAGACTTTTGTATACTGGTCGTAAGAAGCCATGTATCACACCATTTCCTTGGCTCCTCCAGGCCTTTTTGGTTGGCAGGAGCAATAATGTCTCACTGATATGGCTGACACATACTAAAATTTAGGCCCTTTTCTTAGGATATAACTTTCATATTTAGAGTAAATTCATCAAAACAACATATGTGTCAGCCCAATTCAAGAACTTATTTTATCAGCTGAGAGACCTAAGCCCAAGGGATAAGTGCAGGAAGACCTGGTCCAAATTCAGAAAACCTTTCTGAGGAACACCCAAAAGCACTAGCAGCTGTGAAGAGTAATGTTAAAATCTTAATACTGAGACCTCATAAAGCCCAGGTGAAGATGACTACAATGCAAAAAGTAAAATCTATTTTGAGTGGCACGTTGAGCTTTAAAGCGCAAGACTGCAGGAAAGATAGGGCAAATTAGGGTGAAAATCATAACACAAACTTGTTGAGGGAGCTCTTCCAGCAGGAACTGGTTGGCGATGGTGCTAAAATGATTTAAACCCCTACTGTCCCAGCTATCCAAAATCTATGGTTTGAGGAAACCATACGAGTGTCATACCCACTTGAGACCTATACCCTCTTTGATCATCTTGCCTTGTTACAAAGTTGCACGATTTCTTCCACGGAAATTGGAGCACATTCGCTAACGGCTTGCCATGTACACCATCAAAGATTCATTCCATTCCACTGAAAGCCCGAACCGGAACATGGCCAAGGTTTCCGGCACGATATCACCAGGCTGTGGGGGTACCGGGAACCTGGTGAAGCTATCGATGCATGTCAGTGAGTAGGTGAATCCGTTGCAGTGTGGAAGGTGACCTACCAGTCCATTTGAACATGGGCAATAGGAAAATCCGGCCATGAGGATGTTCCTAGGGGCGGGATCGCGCGACTGTTTACCTTTGCCCCCTGGTATGCCATGCAGTCTCTTACCTATTTCTGTAAGTCGCCCAGTAGGTTTGGCCAAATATATCTGTCAGCAACAGTATCTAGAAAATCTACTGTAGCCAGAAGACAACTCTCCGGACTTCAGAATACCGTTTTGCGCATATGATAACGAACTCAATTTCAAAGCAGGCGGTATGAAAAGAAGGGCGGTATTTCGAAGACATATTGGTCAAACAAACGTAAGCCAATATAGCAAGTTAATTGCACAGAAGCTTGACCATGTGATTTACAGTTATTTACCATCAATACGCCTAAAGTTTAAAGTTACGTCAGTATAATATGCATTACTACTTTCGATCGTACTGATTCCGCCTTCTGTCAACGAGCACAACGTCTGAGCCATGACGGGGATTTTCACCTGAAAAACGAACAAGAAATTTTCCGAATAAACGAGCTCATTGGACGTCCGCTGAACGTTCATCATCATCCAAAATATTTCTCCCTGGTTATTCTACCTGAAGCTTTTACTTCAAGGTTTGATAACGGGCGAAAGTTACCACATATAGCTTTCCCTACAATTTTAGGGGCGAAGGGCCCCGACGAATCTTTAATTGTGTCACAGTATACAATGTTGCAATCTACAGGGGATGGCAGTTGTTTGAGTTTGAGGATAGATTTATTTGCAGTTGGGATATGCTTTAACTCTCAGCCGCTCTCTCAGTTTTCGGCCAGCGCTTTGAGGTCTACAATGATTTTCTGCACCGTATTCGTATGCATTCTGTTAATTGCATCAGCCACACAGTTCACTGCTCCCTTCAGTTATACCAATGGTAAACCAGGATATAAAATCAGGGTGATGAATTTCGCGTGGTGAGTATTTGTTCATTTTCGGGTTGAGTGCTTGAGTCAAGGGCTTATGATCTGTGTAGATTTTGAATGGTCTCTCCTGTTCCATGTGGGGAAAGTGTTTAACTGCCAGGTTGATTGCTAGCAACTCTCAGCCCAAAGTAAAATACCTTCTTTCTGCAGGATTAGGCCATTTAGAGAAGCAGGCGGGCAGGCGGTTACATGGCATGTCTCATTTTTGAGGTGGCGCCGCCTGCTTTACCCTGTGGCCGTTGGGGCGCTTCAATATAGTTAGGCCAAAATATACTGGTATGATCTGATGAATATTCGATAACGTCCATTTAAATTTTGAACTTGCTGTCCCCTTTAATCCATTAGATTGGGCAGATATCAGTATGAGGCAGTATTTCGTGAAAAGAGTTTAGTAACTGCAACAAATCATTCATGTATAATGTCACACACTCGGAGACCCACAGACGAAAACTAACAAGATGGCTGAGGAGGCAGCCAGTGAAAACGGAACTCCAGGCCAACAGAGGGAAGATAGAAGTGATGATAATAACCAATAAACAACAACAAAAACCGGCACCAATCACTAGAAAGGGAGAAATTTGAAAGAGGTTACTTCCTCCAACTATCTCGGTAGCACTGTTTCAACCACAGGTGAAGAACTAGTGAAGATTTCAACGCTGGCTGGAATCGGAAAGGCGAGATAAGCTTTCGACAATGTGAAATAAATTTGGAAACCATCTACACTTACATAAAGACGGGATTCGGATTCTCAACAACAGTGTCAAGACAGATCTTCGATACAATAATAATGTATATTTCACGTTAACGAGTAATTTTACAAACAGTGCGTGCCATTTTTACAGGCACGATCAATTATGTTATAAATTACAGTCGTGAGGTATCATAAATTAATACTTCTTCAAAAGTTTAAGTTGTTCTATAATGGTACAGGCAATCAGAACAGGTTCTTACAAATGTTAAATTGTAAACCCTTCACTAAGGTCACCATCGAAGTTGAGTGACAACCCAAACTTCGTTGTTTACTGCCGATAGTTGTAGTCAGCCAGCGAACAGCGTATATTTGGGTAATTACTATGCCCCCACGTGATTAGAAGCTATTTCAGGGGGGAAGAACGTCCCGGGAAGCTGCAAAATGGTATAAAATACAATTATAGATAACATATCATTGAAAGTATACATACAAAATGTACACAAGAATGAGCTGGAGACTCTTTGGAATGATAATATATATCTGCAATGCTTAATGCCAACCATTTCGGTCTAAGCACGGAAACTATGACGCTTTTGATGAAGGTATAGCTATCCTCAAACATTCACCAATGTTTGAGGATAGCTGTTGTTGTCATGTTTTTCACCATAAGAGCAACCACACTTTAAGGAAGCGTAAAATGAGAATAGAGCCCTTAGCCTTGGCCGTTACTAAAGGCCTAGACAGTTAAGATAGAGAAGACTATAATAGCGCCTAAATGAAGAGATTATCGTGAGGTAGATAAGTGGTATTTCAGTGAGAATTGAATTAAAGTATCTGGAAGATTAGAACTCGTAGGACAGGTTGTCCTGTGAGATATCTCACGAATTTCTGTAGGGCCCATGGAGTAGCATCTTGATAAGAAGTTGTGCTGGCTTGCATATGTTAGGATCAGTGGCATTTTTACAATTTAGATATGTACAACCCTTATTGATTTTTGTTTTTGTCGGGGATCTGGACTCGAGCTGTCAAAAATTGCATGTTGCTGTAATGCAGATTTGAGCGATTCAGGTATACCATTTTTAGACAGGCCATTTCGGAGTTTGTAAACCCACTTTTGAAAAGTTTGGCTATTTCTCCCGGGTTGTGCGGTGCCTGAGTGGCCCGCATTTCTTTGTTTCTGAGGCTTATATATTTCAACCCTTGAATTCTAGTGAGGAGGGACGTAATAGCAATTATTTCATTGAGTGCCCTCGTAGATTTCGCCTAAACGATATCTGAATATAATCGCTCTGGGGGAATTTGAAGCCAAGAATCCTCTCAGGTGTAATAACTTCATGAATTGAGTTAAAACCGTGAAAAAATTGTTAAGAATTGCCTCTAAGGAATCGTTCGAAAAGTACGAGTACCAATGAGAGGATCTGATTAGGTACTGATACAAGTGTCAGTCAAAATTTGTGTATAATCTCATAGGTGTCTGTTCAGCTTCATCTCTGCGTTTTGTTTCAGGAAAGATGTTAAAGGAGCGCACTACTACTTTATGGTCACTATCTGGAAATTCATGTCCCACATGTACTGTAGATGGCGTTATGTTGTTCATGAAAATAAAGTACAGGATATTTGCGGATCTATTAGGTCAGAGACTTGTCGTACAACGAAAAGTATTCCCAACAGGCTGCATGCTTTGACCAACAGCTGCCTTCGCACAGTACTGAGGGTCAGATGGCCAGAAAAAATTGGCAACGAGGAACTTTTGGAACAAACCAGTCAGGAACCAATGGCTCAAAAATATGGTTAAGAAAATGGAGATGGATTGGGAATACGTTAAGGGGGCCGTCAAGTGCCGTAGCGCGGGAGGCCATCACTAGGGCAGCATCCCAACGAATAGGTCTTCCGAGGGGGTTGTTGAGGAGATGGGAGACTATGGGCAATCATGAGGTCGGCTGAAGAGGACAGCAGAAAATAGAACAGGGCTCATACGTGTTGTTGAAGCTCTACATTCCATTCAGAGCCGAATGGAACAATTATAATGAGCGTAACGCACTTCAGGAATATAATACCACCAATATATACGTTTACAACAACCAATGTATGCTCACAACAATATAAAATAATTGAAATGGAAATCTGTAAATATTTGTTGATTTCCTAAATAAGCGATCTGTTGCCTGGCCCCTGTTTTCTGTTGTTATATCTTGATTAGGATATTTCCGGATTGTCGGTTTAACCAACGCTTCTTCCAGCTGTGCGATGGCGTCGGATGCCTCTTTTGACAGCTGAAAGTGCTTCAGCTTTCCCTTAGGGCATGTATTGTGCCAAATCACAAAAAGATGTCATTGGAAGTTAATCAGACCCAGAAAGCTCCTGACCTGTGGGAGGGATATGGGTAGGGGATACTGTTTGATGGCATCCACTTCCTTGGGTACTGGTGAGATGTTGATACTGTCAATGGCATGTCCCTAGGAGTCTGCTGTGGAGCATCCAAATATGATGGTGACGGATGTCTAAGGTAAATCTTCCCCAGCCACTGGAATACCATGCTAGGCGCGAACCATCTATGTTCTAGTAAATACCGTCTCAACTTGAAAATTGTTATTATTATAAAGTCTTGAACATGTGGTACTAAGTGCCTGTCTAGGGCGGTTTGCTTATTTAGGACTCCGTAGACAATACAAGGGTACTAATCAGCCAGATTTTTCTTGGGAGCCATGTGTAACAGGGAAGCCAGCTAACTTTCCAAGGGCCGGGTAATCCTCAAATTAAGCATTTAGTGAAATTCAACCTTCTTTATTTCTAACTTGTGTAGGGCCAATCTTTTTGGCCCAACCAAAAGGGGAGGACCACGTTTCCTTACAGTATGAATAATTTTCGCAGGAGCCTCAGTAGTTGGGAAGTTAGTCACCGTGAGAGTCGGGAATTTCGTTGAAGTTTTCCAGAACCTGTTGGACGATAGTGGCAGAGTTTCGAATAGAAAACAGACAAAAACAAAAAACAAACATTGACTACAGTCAACTATAATGAAAGAGAAGGTAGCATGTGAAAGAAATAGGTTAATTCATTTAGAAGCCGACTTTTCTATCAAAATAATTATTCGAATTATCGATTGACCGCTCGTAATGTTCTAGAAGACTAGTGGTTTTAATGAACCTTTATTTCTGAAAGCACAGTAAAGAGTAAATGAAGCGGGGAACATCTAGCCAAACACACGAAAGGGTATTCATGACTTAATTGATGAAGGTGGCCTCACAAACTATAGAGAAGAGACAGTTCCTACGTGGCCACTCGTCCCATCCTTTCAGGTTCCTTAATCACTCACTGCACCCAAGTGGCCAAAACATACTTTGTTGTAGAGGCCCTACAACGCATTGAAGTCATTTAAAGTTATCAGCATACAAATTAGTTCAGTCCTGCTGAAGTTTTACGAGGCAGTTGTTATAATTATAAACGGCTAAAACCTGAGTTACGCCTTCGGAAGGAGACACTCATCAGTCTTCCTATGCCCTGGTGTCTGGACGTTTTCAATCTATTTTCCATTTCATTAAAAGATACCCCTAGAGGGTCTTTCACACGATCTCCCGCCTGCGTCATTATTTCTAATGCTGCGATTTATGATGTGAGTGACCTTCACTGTTCTCATAAACTTAACGTTGTAAAATGTCTCAAATCCCTAAAACCTACCCATAGCCTTGGTCCTGATGGTGTACATGCTGTTGCCCTCAAAAGACGTGCTCATGTTTCATGCCTTCCCCATACAAACATTTTCAATTCCCCTTTTTCCAGTTCTGCTGTGACAGCAGCATGGAAAGAAACTAAATCCGGGCAACTAAATCGTGCACTGGCATGAATCTTAAATTCAGACCGATTGCAATTAGTTCTCCGTTTCTGAGACTGGTGGAGAAACCACTTCTACCCAACATTTAACTTTATTTGAGAAGTGTCAGTGACCCCAAACAGTTTGCACATAAGCAGAGCAGAAGTACTCTGGACGCTGTTGGTGTCCTGCATCATAAAACTGTCCCTTGTTTAGACAAAGGAGCCAAGTATGTTCGGTGTCCCTTCCTTGACAACATATCCGCTTTTGACTCTGTACCCAGATGCCCTGTGTTAAATAAGCTTTCCCTGACACGCACCGAGTCCAGGGGTATTGGCCGGTTGTATTCTTATTTCCCGAACAGTATGCAGTGTGCCGTGTATGAAGGCAGGTATCCCCCTACCTTCATTACTGAACCTGGTGTCCCTCATGGTGGCGTCCCCCTTCCCCTTCTCTCTTACTTCTTCTCACATGACTTGCATGAATCGGACAAAATCAACCTCGTTAAATGCGCTAGTAATCCGAATGCCTCGTTATCACTTGAGTCCCAATCTTACTGTATCAAACTCAATCGATTTTTGTCAGACATAGGCCAGTGGTCTAGGTTAAATGGTCCTGCTATGAATCCCTACACCTTCAGTCATGAACGTGATCTACACGAATTTTTTCTTTGGCAAGATGCTTGTAGCCTAGAGAGAACTGAATTAGAAATATGGTGAGAGATAGCTGCTAGCCGAAATTGGTAGACAGCAATTTACGTCAATTTTTACGTCCCAAATCTTGGTCATGCGAAAAAAACAAGAAAAAAGCCCAACCTTGAGGAACTCAACAACCAATAACAGCAAACTTAGCGTGGGCGGATACGGATCGCAGGTATATCAACGGACTGTCTAAGAAACGGCAACAAAGAGATGATAGAATAACCTTCAGCAGGAAAACAACCAGTCAGAAGACATTGCCTCCCTGCTAACAATAACGAATAATGATGTACATTAAAATCTATAAATATCTGTTGATTTTCTGAATAAAGGACCTGTTGCCTGGCCCTTGTCTTCTGCCGTTACGGAAACTAAGCCAAGCATCATATAACTTGGAATAGTTCTGTCGTCTGACCTATCTTGGTTATCCTATCTCGTCAATTTCTACGAAGATTTTCTCAGAAACGTCTGGTATTAGGAAGTTAAGACAGTCAGGTACCCCTCAAACTCTACTCTTACACTTTGTTTAATTCCAGTATCTGACATATTGTTCTTCACTGCTCCCCCACAGTGTTCCCTCAATAAGGACTTTATCATATTGCGAAGAGTGTTACAGGTTGTCAGTATTACATATGGTGTGCTACTAAGACTGCTCATAACAAGTGTAGCTGGCAGACACCCTAACTCATGTTGTCTGACTCTCAACACCCCCTCTATTCACAACTCTCCCTGGCCTGCATCTGATCACGTCGGACTAGATGCCATCATAAAAGGTTATATACTCGTACAACCAAATACAAAAACTCAACGATACCCAATCTGGCCTATGTTTTATGTAACAGAGATAGTGTTGATCAACAAACCTATAAATTACCATGTAATTAGAGGAAAGCTCCTTCACCTTCTCCTATTTGTTATTAATAATAATAATATATATTCTCATTTTTGTACATGAGGGACGCCAGTTTACAGGTATCACCAATTCGATAAGTTACACATACGATTAGTAAGTATTGTCAGTAATGATAATATAATAAGGTACATACTTATTCCTACAATTGTAGGACACACAAGTTGTATGGGTATGGATAAGTATTATTTAAGTTACATATTTGAATTACATGATTTACGGTTAAATAACATGGTTGCTGACATTTTATCTTTAGTTTGTGGGAAAAATCTGATAACTAGTGATTCAATGGGACACATCAAGAAATATAGAGATATTGACTTCGCATTAATAAAAAACCCAAGTATGCGTTGGATGGATTACAGATACTTGGGAAAATAAATAAAGCTTGAAGTCAATTCCCTCATATAACAATAAAATGCGTCTTACAATAATATATTCACACTTTATGCACATGAGGGACTCCAGTTGACAGGCATCATCAATATGATAATAATGCACACATGGAGTAAACATGTTTAAAATTTTTCACTAACACAAGATATATATACAAGGGAGGATAATGGAATATTGACCGTAAGTACACTCTGCACAAGTTAGAACAGTTTATATGGCATAATCCTAGGCACCATTATTGTTTGAATTTGTTGAAAATGAGCGTAACAACTGAGTGTTGCGTTACACTCGGTCGATATGGTGGGCTACTCACTAAAGTATAAAAATGGCTTATAAAACGTTACTCAGTTTACCGTAAACGATGTTTTAAGCAATATAATCTGCAAAAGGCTCACCACAGCAGTTAGTATCCAGTTAAACATGCAGAGAAGTAATTATAATTCAGCAACTGGTGAATTTTTTATTCTTTTCGGTTTGGAACCAGAATAACTGCGAACCAATCCATACACAAATGTCGAAAGAGGCATGCAGGAGCAGAATTTTACCATCGAATGAGTCAGTGGGATCTGAAATGCAGCTGTCAGCATATTTTCCTTATTTCATAGATATCCAGGTTTATTGGCGCTGTATAGGTGGTGATTTGGATTTGACATTATGACCGTCATATGGTTGAATATTCTAAAACGCATCAGCTATTAGAACACTATTAAGCTTAAACTCATGAATATATTATGACACTACATAAAGACAATAAATAGAGACTTCGCAAAAATACTTGAAAACACAGCTAGAATATTGGAAATGTTTACTATACGGTTATATATATTTATAAACATTTATACGTATATAAATCATTAATGCTCTTTTCATGTTCACATACTTTCTCTTTCTGATATTCTGTTGCTGAGCCTACTCTTCTATCTACTTCCTGGTCGGGGTCGAACAACCCTACATTTAAACTGAAATGAATCTGAACTCCTGACCATCTGAGTAAATTCATACTCAAATTCCATGAACAATCCGTGCTACCATTTGAAAAAGCTGGCCAACATTCTGTACAAGGAGTATTCTTGATCTGAAATAAAGAATCAACTGGTTTTCAAACAGCTTTCAATGTATTACTCAACTTACATGTACAGTCTGCCATGCTGACACAAATGGCGCCAATTGATACTTCCAGAATCGACCTCGGCCCCATTCCATGCAGTAAAACAATCTAATATGACCTTATATAGTTTTAGTATCCACGATCAAATTTCTTTCCTATTATAAAACTACGATTAGACAGCTGAAAAAATGGAAGAAATGCATCACTGACCCCAAAATAATACATCAATTAACTTTAAGTCAAGGATGCTGTTCACAACAAAGCTATATAGGAGAATTGACTTCAAGCTTTACTTTTCCCAGATATTTGTATCACATTCATCTGATGTCTGGGTTTTTTGTTAATGCGAAGACAATATTTCTATATCTCTTTATGTGTTACACAAACAGACTGTTTTGCAGACTGTTCCGACTGACTCTAATGTCAGAAAGAACAACCAAACTGTAAATTCAGCATACATCGAAATATGTGTAATTCAAATAATAACTTATCCATGCCTGTACAATTGGTATGTTCCTGCATAAACAGGAAATGTATATATATAAAGTACATTTTGTTTGCCTTTCGGATTTAGTTAATTACATCTCGTGTTGGGTTTGATTACTCTGCGATTTTGACATATTCCACAGTGTCGCCGTGATGATGGGAAGTATGCATATGCTCTAACTCCACTGAGTGTGTACAACGGGAACTGTGGATTTATGTATTTCCTCACCACTGTGGATAAAATATCGCCGCATTCCTTTTGGAGAGGAGACCAGTTGGTGGATTATAAATGATTTCCAAGTGACTTATATCCTTCCATGTGATGTTGTGGTAAGTCTCGACCTTGTTTTCTCACATTTCATTCGTATGTTGGTTATGGTTCACGCTTTGTATCAGGTAGACATAATTTGGTCGACTCTTATTTGTATGGGTGTTATTTTCATGACTGCTGCTTTTTTGTCTGAAATTATAGATAAAGGCAAAAGAAACAACAGTTGTAGTCTCTAAGTTCATACATTAAATGGGCCTATAATTTCTGAAGCTCTTACATGGGAATTAGCACTGGTATCACTTGCAAACCCACTTAGTGTGTCATTAAGTGCCTTTTCGAAGGACACCAGTGAGCTTGCTAGTCGCATTTCCTCAGGTAGTTTGTTCCATATTTGGGCATACCTAATCATGAAAAACTTTTGCCTGGTGGCTATTTTACATTGCTCTACAGCCACCGTACCTTTAGTAAGTCTAAGTTTATATCCAGTGTCTTCTGAGAACCGAGTACAATTAGCAGGGGTGTATGCTATTTGGTTAAGTAGCTTATAGAAGAGTACCAGATTTAGTCGCAGTCGTCTTAACCATAATGTTTCTAGTCCTAGAATTTCACATCTGGTAGAGTAGTTTGTGCCGTCTCGGTTCCGAGTACTTTTAGCGTGAAGTACCTCTGTACTCTTTCTACTTTTAGTTTGTCTTGTATGCGTACACTACTAAATATGAATGAACGATAGTCTAGGAGTGGGCACACACAAACCTTGTACAGTAGTATTCTGGATTCACTTTCTGTAGAAGTTCTTGAGTAGGAAACCAATAAGCCTGCGTGATTTCGATACTCGTTTCAAGATATGCTCAGAAAATGATAGATTGTGTCAATATTTCAGTCCTATGTCTAGCACAGATTTGAGTCTAGGGATTTTGTGGCCCTGTATTGCTAGGTCGAGTTCTAGGTTGGGACAGCCTATGCAGAGCCAGCCACAATTTTCCACATTAGACTCAAGTCTGCAGGTGTCACACCATATATCCATTTTTGTTAATTTTTCATGCTTGGAGCTCATAGTTGTGCCGATATCTGTATTTGTGCAGGTATATGGCACCTTTAAGTCATCTACATACAGTATTGGCTTGCCTATACTAAAGCACTCACATATACTGTTTATGTATATAATGAAAAGAAGGGGGCCCAATACACTCCACTGGAGGTCATCGAGCCAATTTTTGTTGTCTAATTTCTGTCATTGAGAAATGATTTTATCCAGTTGTGGAGGGGGTTGCGTATCCCTAGTGAGCATAGCCTGCTGACCAACAGACTATGTGGGACTGTCGAAGGCTTTCCTTTTATCGAAATAGAGGATAATTACTAGTTCTCTCCTATCTCTTCTATAGGTGACTTCGTTGAAAAAGTCTATATGGCAAGTGACGCAAGATCTCTTCTTAAGGAATCCGTGTTGTGACTGGTTGATGAGTTTGTGTTTCAGAAAGTAGTCTGACATTTGGTCTTTGATTACTTTCTCCATGATCCTTGATATGACAGGTGTTATATTGATAGGCCTATAATTACATGCACTAGTTTTGGCCCCTCCTTTATGCTTAGGTAGTATATACGTGTTTTTCCAAGTTTCAGGGTAGGTCCCAGTCACTAGTGAGAGGGTGAATATTCTAAGTAATAGTACTATCATATCCGTGCCACCGTTTTTGTATATGACAGATGGTATATCATCTATCCCACAACTACCATTAGCCTTTAATGTCTTTACCGCTGATGTTATATTTTGTATATTAAAGTTGATTTCACCTAACTTGTTATTTTTGCAGGTTATGCCGGGGATTGGGGACGGACGCGCTTTTGTGTTATTGGAGAACCATTGGTTTAGGAGTTCACAAATAATCTGGGGATCATCATAAATTATACCTTCATGCTCCAAGTGGCCAACATTATTGTCTTTACCCTTTTTAGTCGTTTTTGCAGGATCTTGCAGAGTTCCTGTGTTTTAGAGGTGCTCCCTAGGGCTTTATTTTCCTCGAGTTGTGCCTTCATTTTATGTCTCCCCTCAAGATTTTTAAATGTTCTATGTATCTGGTGTAATGCACTAAATTCCTTATATAAATAAAATTTTCTTTTCAGTTTCCTTAGTTTTAATCGCGTTTTACGGTCTATGAATAGAGTTGGTGTCTTTAGGGTAGATTTTAGGGGTGCAATTGTATCTCTTACTGAACTGACCGCCTTGTAGAAAGTATCAAGTGTTACTTCTAAGTTATCGTTGGTAAAGTATTCATCCCAGTCAGAGCTCCTCAAGAGCGTCAGTAGGAATTCCCAGTTGGCGTTTCTACAGTCCATATATTGATAGTGGACCGTGGAAATTTTAGGTGTGTGTTTAGTTGTTAGTTGAAGAGGTAGGGTGCAGTACAGTATGTTGTGATCACTGTTGTCAAGTTTATCCCCCACCTCTATCGAGATCGGTTCTATTTTGTGGCAGAAAACTAAATCGAGAATATTGTTATGTCCTCCTCCTACATCTACAGCTTCTAGGAGCTCGTCATGGATTCTAGGTCCAGTGCAGGTGTCCCAGTTCACTCCGGGGAGGTTAAAATCGCCACAAATTATTTTGTAGTCGAATTCCAGAGTAGGTACATGATCTAGTATTTCCACGATGACCGTATCAGTCGTTCTAGGGCTGCTGGGGGCTCGGCACATACATCCCACGAGAATTTTATTTTCATTCGTGTGGATGCTTATCCACTTATATTCTGGGAGTTTGTCGATAGTTAGGTTTGTAAAAGTATTGGGGTCAGTGGATTTAGAAGCATATATTAGACACCCGCCTCCTCTTTTGTCCACTCTACCATTCCTATGGATGTCATATTTATCAGTTATCAGCTTTGTGTCAGGTATATCATTAGTTAGCCAAGTTTCAGTTACCAGGGTCAGTGTTGGCCGTTCCATGTATACCAAGCTGCGTAGGGAAGTTATTCTGTCAAGGAGAGATCAAGCATTTAAGAGCATAATTTTCAGAAAACCAGTTTTGTTGGAAGGGTAATTAGTGGGTTTTCTTGTTACTATCCCTAACTCCTGGTTGCCTATGTTATGTTCGGAGGGATTCTCAGATGAGACATTGTCAGCGTGTCTACTACTCCCTGAACAAACTGTGCCGCAAGAGGGGCTATTGTTTGCTGCAACCGAAAATAATCCTGTTGCATATATTGGTTTCTAGCCTCATTACATGGGTATCTGGAATCATTCCTCGGCATTAGATAGTCTGTTTCACTATTCAGATTGCTATTTACAGGGCCGAAATAACCTGTTTTTAGGTTGTTTTGAGGGTAGTGCGTGCTAAGTCTTTCGCAGTTGTACATTTGTGGACTCATTTCGTGCATGTGCATAGAAGGACAGTCAGCCAATCTATACCCATTATGCCGATGGGGCTTTACGCAACTACTACGAGGGTTCGAGTATGCATTTCCGTTCATATAGTACCTAGTGGTGTCCCGTCTAGTAGCCCATGTGTTTTCATTATTTATTCTGGGTCCCGTTCTCAGATTAAAATTGTAACAACAGAAGACAAGGGCCAGGCAACAGATCGTTCATTAAGGAAAATCAACACATATTTATAGATTTTAATGTACATTATTGTAGATTATTGTTAGTAGAAAATACAGTCTTTTGATTGGTTGTTTCTCACAGAAAGTTAACCTTGGATCTCTTTGTGGCTGTGTCAGATCATCCATAGGCTGTCTCCGCCTACGCAAAGCCTTTGTTCTCATTTTCTCACCACCAATATTGGGGACATAGACATTGACGTCAATTACTGTCTACCAACTTTGGCTAGCAGCCAGTTCTCACCACAATATGAGCCCACAGGCATATTACAACCTAGGCTATTACGGAAATTGTGGGTCTTACTCTGCTGTTTAATCAGCTTGACTCCCCTTGCGTGTCTGCTAGCGTGTGATTTTGTGTGGATAGAGCTATTTTTGCCGTTAGCTTTCACCTCGTATAGTCTGTCGTTCACAGTTTGTCTACTACTCTTAGTTCGACGAAGAGCACTTCCACTCTCGCGTTCCGTCTCCTTTATGGGACCTGCCGTAATGCGTGCATTGTTCTTTTTTGGGCTTACACGCTGCTTGTTGGGCTTGTCACAAGGGAGGTATGTGGGCGCCTGTGGAGAGACCTTCGTTTTAGGGGACTTCTTTTCGGCTTTTGCAATGAGATTATCTTGCTTGGCCCTGGTTGCAGTGTTATCTGCCAATATTTGTAGGTTATCTGTAGCGGAAGCATCTATGTCTACCTCATGTGCGGGGTCGGTAGCTTTCCTAGGAGTGTTTTCATGAACTTCGAGACCCATTCCAGTGTTACTGCCCCTTTTGGGTTTCCCCTCACCTTCGCGTGTCGTTTGTTCACCTAGCAAAACGCAAGCGTCCCTTTGTGCTTCAGTGTCCTTCGATACTTCGGCACTGATGCTATTCATGATTTGTGGTATAGTCGTGTTCGTATCTAAGGTATTTTTAGCTACTTGTCGTTGGTTGGGGGTTTTGTCCGAGACTATTTTGACATTTTTGAATTTCGTAGTGGAGGCCAAATTATCCCCAGATTTCCTAAATTGTTCTGCTATTATACAGCTGTCAAACCTGAAAAGTATGGGACATGTGCGGTTTAGCTCTTTTTTATTTAGTCTAATACACTGACAGGGTGTACTTAAGAGGTTTGCAGCCCTTAACAAGGAGTGCTGAACCGACTTTATGGGCTCATTGTCAGGTATTTTGTACACTATGGCGTTCTGTTTAGAAGCGAGTCTCTTAACAACTTTGCTCGACAGATAGTCCATAGCGTTCTCTAGCTCCTTAGCATGGTCCAATTCAGCATCCGTTGGTTTAGTCTTCAATTTAAAGAGTTTTAGG
This sequence comes from Trichobilharzia szidati, assembly GCA_944472155.2. Classification (NCBI taxonomy): domain Eukaryota; kingdom Metazoa; phylum Platyhelminthes; class Trematoda; order Strigeidida; family Schistosomatidae; genus Trichobilharzia; species Trichobilharzia szidati. The sequence continues at coordinate 56,096,110 of OX235271.1, read as the reverse complement.
AAAGTGAGATCCCCCAGTTCCTTTTTAAGATGGAAGATTGTTTCTGCTACCGGCTCAAGTAGATTTAGTTTCGTCCTAAGGTCATTTATTTGTAGCTGCATGCCGTTTATGATGCAGACTAAGTTAGTTATCTCTACCTTTTCTGACAGGATATCTTCCACCTGCATTACAGGTGGTAGCATTATGTTGGAACCGTTTGTATTGGGTGAACTGCTAATTACAGCTGATTTTAGGGGTGATAATGAGTTACTAGATAAGCTTAAGCTATTTTCTAAATTACTAGTGTTCCTAAGAACACGCTTGTTAGAGTTTTTGCCCATTATTATTGGTGATAATATAGCAGAACTGAAAAATGAATATCAGCGAAAACACGTGCAAAAGTGTCACCAAATTCGAACGTACCGCGAGGTAATTAGATGCAATATTGTACTGAATGCTGAAAATTCCTTGCTGTATCATTAGTACTGATTTTGGAATAAAGCAAATTATTATCAATGGCACTATTTCAACTACCTTACAGTTTTAGCTATTGACATTATTATCATCATTTCACACTCTTTGTGCATTTTTGACTTTATTGTCGCTGCTATTACTAATTCTGGTTACGTATACCCTGCAGTGTTATTTTTTGTCTTTTTTGCTATGCAGAGTAAACTAGTTGCATTGCTGTATGGAATGCTGAGACTTCAATGCGTCGGTGGCACAGTGGTCAGGACTCTCGCCGACCATGCACATGGTCCGGGGTTCGAACCCCTACCGACGCACACCCGATATCTATGGTCAGCCTGCAAAATTTGGGCTACCGATATCCATGCTGAAAATGTCATACTTGTACTGAAAATACGGTGTGGCATCAAGCTGTAATCAAGATATAAAAAAATAAAAATAAAAAATCATAATAACTGTTTGGGAATGAAGCAAATCATTAATATTACCATCATTATCATCTCCAGCATTGATCTCTTTCCTGTCGCCACAATGTAACTCTGCTTGTTTCCAGTTTCTGTGATCCGAGTTGAACTCGCCACTTTGTTGCTCAACTTATTAGTTACTCATTATCCTATCCACTTCTTGTCTTTATTGCACAGCTCTTTCACCACTGTATCTAATCATTTTTTTATTTTTCGTCTGAATTTGAAATTTCTGGATTTAAGCAACATAAGTACAATTTTCGAGCACCGTATATGAAGTTTGTAGTCTTCTACTAACTTATATAATAATATGTTATCACCAAAACTGACAAATTTGCATGTAACATTTGGAGTTATGTTAAGTGATCAGGCTGTGGACACCTTATGCGAATCCAACGAAATAAATGATTGTGCCATCTTACTCTGGAAACACCGCTCCAAATTTTGGATTAATACCGAGGCAGAGGGCCTTTGGTATAGATCACATGAACGGAGCGTGTGTACAAGACCTAGAGACATTCAGATAGAATACCGCTTGACACTAGGAGCAAGTTATGGAGATCTTACTGGAAGAGCGGAAACATCCACTTGTGTGTCAAAATGGCGTTGCGGTGGAACAACAAGACCAAACAATAACTGCAGAAGCAACAGGATGTCGGTGAAGTGAACTTTATTAGCACAAAAGGTAAATTTTCTTCTCCACTCCCTCGTGAATTTCGCCATTTCCGCCTTCATAGGTGTTAACTTTTCATCTTGACAACTTTTGTCACTAGTCTTTCTAACAATTTTATGTTATTCATTTGATGTGGTCCTTAACGTATTTCCTCTTACTTCCAGATACAACCATAGATCATCAAGAGGAGGATGGTGTGGGAGGATAAAGAAAGACTGACCCTGACTTCCCAGATTAATCATACATTGACAATAAGCGAACTGACGGAATTTATTTACCGAACAAAGTCTAGTCTTGTACTTTCCCTAAATGCAGTCTTAAGATTCCCATCACACCGCTACAGGTAAACAACACCTCAAAATTGGTGAATTTAACATGCGCCTGCATTCAAATTCGAGACATCATCTGAAGAAAGTCACTCGGTAAAGCACTCTTGCCACCGGCATAAATTCATATTTAGACAGTCTTAGTGCACTCATGCACAGTGGTGAGGGAATACATAAATCCACAGTTCCCGTTGTATACACTCAGTGGAGGTAGTAGCCAACAAAGTAATGCATTTAGAGCATATGCATACTTCCCATCATCACGGCGACACTGTGGAATATGTCAAAATCGCAGAGTAATCGAACCCAACACGAGATGTAATTAACTAAATCCGGAAGGCAAACAAAATGTACCACACATTTGAATATTCAACCAAATGACGATCATAATATCAAATCCAAATCACAACCTATCCAGCGCCTATAAACCTGGATATCTATGAAACAACGAAAATATGCTGACAGCTGCATTTCAGATCCCACTGACTCTATACCAAAGGAGGGAGGCTGGCGCATGCTGATCAGCAGATTCGGTAGTGGTCACAAATGTGAATCTCTTCGATCTGTAGGACAGCAACATGCGTTATTTTGGCAGCTCGAGAATTAAACATGAGTTTAGATACTGAATGTATAAAAAAATTAGACTTAAAAAAATTAAAAAAACTAAAACAGTAATGACTGTACAGATTAAGCTTGTAAAAAAATAATGCTTTCGCTCCTAACATCTACAAGCCTGCTCAGTTTCTTGTCAAGATGCTACCCCATGGGCCATACACAACTTCACCAGACATCCTACAGGCCACCATATTCAACAGGTTCTAATCCTTCAAGCCACTTCTCTCTGAAATGTCACTTATATACTTCACGATAATCCTTCTACCTAATTACTATTATACTCTATTTTATCTCGACTTTCAAGGACTTTATTAAATCTGAAATTTATTTTTTTTCCTTTTTCCCGCTTACACTCTTCTCTCGCATAAAGTATGGTTCATGAAGATAAAAAACAACACTCATGTTTGAGAATAACTTTATTTTCATAGAAAACGTCATAGTTTTCCATGGTAAGACTAATATGGTTAGCATCATACATTGCAAATGTGCACTATCATATCAAGTACTGTATAACTTATTCTTGTATTTTTCTTGTAAATATGCTTCCAATAATGTATTATTCACGATTGCATTTTATACCACCTTGTAGCTGTGCAGGATTTTCTCCTCTTACTGATATGGCGTTCAAGCACGTGGGGTCACAGTACTCAATCATATATATATATATATTGTTTATCGATGGGCCATTACTATCATCATCAGGAAATGGAAAGAAGTATGGGTTGTCGCTCAACTTCGATGGAGACCCTCGTGAAAGATTTACAAATTAACAATTATAAGAATCTGTTCCGATTGCTTATGCTATATAATTCAACAATTTGAACTTTTAAAAAAAGTGATAATCTTACTATCCCTTGTAAACGTTGTACTCACCTCAATATTGGTTGGTTATCATATGCCTACAAATACGGGTTGAAAACGAAACGAAGTCGATTTTCCTGCGCAACCTGGAGGACCGCTGTTTAATTCAATAACGATACATGGGTCAGACAATGAATGTATTTATATATATATATCAAATATTTAGCTGTTCGAACATTAACTTGTAGACAATCTACTATTTGGCATTATATCATACTTGATCGTGCCTGTAAAAATGGCCTGCATTTTCATGTAAATTGATGTTTATATGAAAATATAAATTATTATTATTATCCAAACAAAGGTATTCTATCACTTAGTAATAACGAAGTTCCTCATAGCAACCAAGGAATGACTTCGAATCAAGGAGGAAAGACTCTGGTGCCTTCCGACCACTGAAGCTCTTTGCCAGCAGCTACAGCTAATTCACCCTATGTGGAAAGCATCAAGAGGGGCTGGATAATCATGCAGCAACACAAGGAAAGTGATCTAACAGACTATCCACTTGAAACCCACATACTAACTTCTATTAATGGGCATGGTCCTAAGGTATACTCTAACACTGCTCGGTATCCCTTGCTTCACACATATGACTACTACATCTATTCATCTAAGTTTAAATCAATAAATTTAATTATTCATCTGTTCACTTTTCTTTCTGGGTCTACATAGTCTAACTAATTATATTACTATCACCGCCTCCTCGATCATACTGGACGATTAATGGGTGAAAGGAATGACTTTGTTCCCAGCAACAGCACGTTATTGACTTACCATACACTTCAAACTAAATGTAGCCAACGTCCGCGGTACTCTCCTAGGAGTAACTCAAAGCTGTGATGGTCGAGTGGCAGTAAAAACTATGCGAAAGTTTCCCAATGATCAGGAATCTTTAGTCTTTGGTGAAGAAGCCGGCTCAAAGAAAAGATCTTAGTTCACAGTAGCTCCCAAGGATGATATTGGAGGTTGTGTACAAAACGGAGGCACGTTTGTATTGAAGGACATTCAAGGTTGCTTCCATTTCAGCAAGTGTTTTCTACTGGCTTCTGTTACTCCACTGTAGTCTCTAAAATAGAGACTTGCCATTCCATTTCTAGGAAGCTGTGCTGGTGACTTGGGAGAACTAAGTGTAAACAAATCTAAGTGATATCACACATTTGCTAAAATGAAGCTGACGGATGTGCTTTACGTTAGGAAAGTTGTTCCATTTATGCCATGTGACAGTTGGTTCCGCAGAAATCAGCTAATGAAGTTCGCATTTGTAAGATGTCTCAATATATGATATACATTTTAAGTTATTCAAAGGAAGGGCTGCTCGATGTCCTAAATTAGGCACTACTCGTGTCATAAAAGCCCTGCAATACGTCAAGGATGTAAGGCGGGTTCGAAGGGAAGATATGAAATCTCTGTGGATGGAACGATTAGAAATAGCAAGTGAACAGTGTGGTTTGCCGAGTGCTAAAGCGCTTTGTGAAGGCCTAGCTCAGTCAAATGTTGCCCTAAATAAGAACATGCTTCAGATCTTATCTATCTATGAACCACGAACATTTTCAGTAGGTCACAGCTTTAATCACTTATTTCCATAGGCCTTGGTGGACTTGTCCAAGCAGTATCACTTGGAAAAGGGAGTGCCCGTACCTAACATGTCACCACCTCAAAAAGTTGTTACTAGAGGTTTACTAACTTCTCCTATTGTGCCTGGGAATAGAAATTTGTATGAATAAAGTTACGTGTATTACTCAATAAATTACTAAACCGCTCATTTTCTTTCTGATTTTTTGTCAGCACCTTAACATCATTATTGCATAATGTTTGGTTTCACTTTTGTTTACAGAATTTTAAGGAAAATTTAAGATAAATTCTGGGATGTCTATCTCCACTAGCATTTTTAGAAATAGTCTATCTTTACGCCAAATACTCATTAACTGGGAGGATGAACCACTGTAAGGAGAACTCAATTTTCTCACGTAACAAAAATGTTCGAAGAAGAAGTTCGGTCTCAGTTACTCGATCTAGCTTCACAACACTTGATCACATACGTTCCGCATGGAATCAACTGAAATTTGGTTGGTCCGTACAGTTATGGCCTAATTTTGACCGCAACAGTATTATATACATGCTGGGTCGGTGCTACTTCGACACTTCTCCAGGTTGGTGTGCGTATTATATATATATATATATATATATATATATATTGAGCAGGAGCCAGTACCTGCACTCACTCTTACAGGTGAACCGCTTAAGGTTGTTGATAAGTTTGTGTATGAGGATAGTTGTGTGAGTGCTGGCGAGAGGGTGACGGACGAGATTTCCAACCGTATCATGGAACCTAGGGTGGTACAGTCAACTTGAGCCACCTCTAGCTCTGTCGTCACGTTAGCCTGGCTATAAAAGGTCGGATATCCAATGCTTCGGTGTGAGCTGTCTCGCTCTACGCCCGTGAAACCTAGCCTTTCCGATCTGAGGATATGCGGCGACTCTGAGTATTCAATCATCGTTGTCCCGGTAGGATTGCTTGTGTCCGATGACATCATCGCGTGAGTAATTCTGAGGTTCGGTGGCGTGTGTTTGGACACAGTGGGGGTCACCATTGTCTGAATGTTGCCATCTGGGAATACCGGCTTCGGTGGCCTGGATACGTGCTACGAATGTCATCCCAGAGGCTTCCATACCGGTCTCTGTTCTCTAGCCCTGGGACGGGATGAAAAAGGTGGAGAGGTGGTCGGGCCGTGATGTGGCGTCGTGGTATGAAGGATATTTGTGTTAGGTTAGCATCGGTTGGTGCGTCACGACTTCATGGTTGTAGTCCGAGAGATAGCACGAATCGGCGTCTCTAGACGTTATCGGATATGGCCAAGAATGGTAATCAATGGCGAGCGTGCTGCAATTTCCTTCTTTCTTCCCTTCCCTACTATAGTTGACGAATGCTGTTTGAACTTGTTAAATATGACTTTTCCTTCCAGATGAAGTTCTTCATCCGTTCTCCACTTATATTTTTTACTTTTAATCTATGTTGTTTTATTGTTATTGTATGATGCATCTTCTTGGTACCATATTATACCTAGTGTTTTGTGCTTAAATAAATGAAATTATATATATATATATATACATGGTATGGAAGTTCTTTATCGTTGACACCTGTTTTGTCATCTTGTATGCATACGACTCGCTTACTTAGATGTTACGTTATCTCATGGACATAAGCTGGAAGAATTTTTCTGGCTTTATGTAGTTTATTGCTGTACAAAACTACTTCCATCCGCTCAGTCACATCTCCAATACTCTTAGTCTCCAACATAAACGTTTGCTCTACATTTTGTCTTGGGAATATAATTACTTCCATGCGTTTTTCGGCTTCCTTTTACTATCTGCTTTAGGTTAAAGCTAATGTGATGCAATAGTCAGGCTTCTAATGCCCCACTAAATTAACATGGTCTATATCTTGATTTTCGTCACTTATTTGGTAACGGAAAACAGATTTGCGGAAGAATTAACCATCATAATTCAAAGTATTTTGGTTCAGAGAAAGAACGCACTAAGGTGATGTCTCAAGAACCGGGTGCTAAATTGATAACGACCATCATTTTTGGTGATTTCGTTCCTGCAATTCCCCTGTCGTAAACAATGAAAGAAGCAATAATATGATGACACGTCAAAGAAATACAATAGGAACATGTTCACTCCCGGCTGTCGTTAAGAAAGTTATTGCTTGTGTTTCATTTAAGCGTGTACTAATCACGTATTGTTTTGAAATAATAGCTCCGAAATGACGCAAGTAGAAAGTTCTTAGATGTTCATTTCGGAAGTGAAAATGCTAGTCTTGTGTTTAAGAAATGAACTAACATGAACCCAACAGATACTAATATTGATTTTCATCTCGGTTTTGTGAGGTTTAGCTATAGTGTTCAGAATATCCAGTAACCTTCAAAGGGACGTTCACAAGAATCACTAGGTTTATTCAACCTCTGAACTATTTGTGGTGCAGACAGATACTTGTTGTTTCCATGTATGATAAAGTGGGATATCAGTTAATAGCGAGAACGACTTAGTTTTCACGATAAGTGCAATGCGTATGTGTCTTAGCATTCACGCAGTGCATGTACTGATTTCCTGCTTTATTGACTTCACCTAGATCAGCGACTGATTGTTGTTGAAGGCCTGCGTGTGTTTGTTTTGCTCTGACTCACTTACTTTTAAGAAGCTGGCTTTTAATGCTATACAAAAATAATTTCTCTCATTCAAGCTTTCTATCTTCCACCCAACATCATGACATAAATTTAACAATATAAATGTTGCTTTAATGTTGGAACACATAGTGTCGGTCTGTAGTATTTCTGGAAAGACACCTAGAACCAAAACTCATCTTAGCAAAGAAATCGCTTCTCATACGCGTACGTCAAGACAGTACAGTTCATGAAACTTATTTTATCGCCTCAAAAACAAATGGGTCAACGACAAAATCTAGATAAGTATGTACATAACTGGATTCAAATCTGGTGTAGACTTCAACTTGCCTCGGATTAGGTTACTCTGACGCATCACTCAATATAATCAAGGCGTTGATATACTTTTTTCAACTATAATGAAAGTTGTGAATGTTGTTTAGAACTTAGGATGAAACGATTCAGATGGACATGATAACGACATGTCATTTTAGATTAAGTTTCATTGAACTTAAAGTACCTTGTGTACAATTCAGGTACCTTTCACTGACCAATTGTTTTTTCAGTCACTTCGATATATGTAATGAACGTCACTATCCATCACCATGGAATTATGGTGTGGGTAACGTGTTTGCATTTGTCGTTCTTAATTCGTCACTTCCTGACCAACTTACAAAATGACGTGTTTAAAATTAACTAAAATCAATAAACCTAATGGAATTCCTCCAAGTGTCAGTTGGTGGTACTTTTTGACATTTTGCGGACCAGTACCTTCGACGTTCTACTGCATATATGAAGAATGTTTTAGATATCTTCACTACTGTTCGGCATTTATTCAACTTTGCAATCTCAGACGAATGATTATTCTACATTATTCCAACAGATGTGCAGCCGTTTTTTGAAAATGTTTGAGTTCTGTCATTCGATCAAAAACCTCTGATATATGTACGTTTTACTTTAAGTCTTTCTTTCACATGTGCATGCTTTCTAATATTCCAAGTTTTTATAACTGATAGTTAGGACACTAGGATGTTTTAGTTGTCAGAAAATTAGTGAATTCTCAAGTCATCTTTACTTGACAGTAAATATTAAAATTAACTAAACTTTTTCTTTATATGCTTTAGATAATCATTTAAACGCTCCAAAGGACATAGTTTGGGGTGGGAATTTCTCAGACTTTACTGAAGACTTCGCAAGTAGGCTATGGTTCACTTATCGTGACAGCTTTCCTCCACTATTGAAGAATTCTTCAAACAACCATAATGCCTATGCTGCAAACTTACCTAACTCTCTATCGAGTATTTTTATCAGGAGACCATCTTCGTGCTACTGTGAAGCTACTCAAACTGATGCTGATCCTCTTAAAGCTAAAACAAGTATGTTCCAGTCATTTAATTCTATGTTTACTTATAGCAGTAAAAAGCAAAGACCATCACTTTGTCCCACTATCTACATATGGTGTTGAGTCGACATCTATAAAAACCTCAAATTCTTTTATACCTCTTTCTGTTCAAACATCTGATTGTGGGTGGGGATGTATGTTCCGTTGTGGACAGATGCTACTTGCCCAGGCTCTGGTCGTTCATTTTCTAGGCAGAGACTGGAGGTTAATGAAAGGTAAAAGGTTAGTATATTTAGTAAATATCAGGTCACCACTAACATTAATCAATTACTCGGCAATAATCTGTATAATCTTCTAGCTTGTTTTACAAAGAATTAAAGAGCTTCTATTTACGCATGAAAAACATGGTGACCAATCAGTGTTTTCCTCTCTTGCACAAAAGGTATCTCATGCATGTAATTACTAAATAAAAAAATATTTTGCAGCTTACTCTGGCATGACCACATGGTAATATAATTTAGTTACTGTCCATTACTGACATTATATAACATTCAATTAGCCTTATATCACAATATATATATCTACAGCATATAAAACATTTTTAACTGACAGTTACTACCTTTATATAATATACAGAAATACGTCCCAGTGATCCCAACTATATCATCGTCATTCCCTTGGTTTCCGAGTGGAACATAAAACTTTAGCAGCACATCCCCATTACACTCGGTTCTCTGCAATCTTTTCCAGCTGGCTCCACGATTACCCGTAAACTTTCATTTCCTCCTCATATGATTTCCTTCATGTCACCCTCGGACGCCTAACTCGTCATCCACCACTCATCCGGATTCCACTTGAGGGACTGGCACACAGTGTCACTCAATAGTCTCCTCAGCATATGTCCAATTCATTGCCATCTACGTATTCTTTGGGCAATAAGTTCTTTGTTGGTTCGTTGCCAGGGTTCCTTATCGCTAGTCCTTTTTGACCATCTGTCCTACATTATGGGATGAAGGCGGCTGTTGTACAATGGAGAATGAAATACTTGTCCACTTGTGATTACATGCAAGTGAACGCAGTGCAATCGCTGAGCTTTTTTTCTCGGTTATTTAACTTAGCAGCATTAATTATTGAGTCTAGCCAAATTTTTATATTCCAATAATCTAGTTGACGCCGATCTACCTGTATGTAGTCCTTGTAGTACTACCGTATAAAGGAACGTCAGAGACCTTATGCAGGATTCTCAATGAGGCTAGAATTAGGGTGACATTTAAACTAACCAACTCTTTCAGAGATAAGCTTTCTCGGCTTAAGGACTCAATAGATCCAATTAAGAAAAATAATATAATTTACCAAACACCATGTAATGAATGTGACGTCAATCACATAGGTCAGTCAAACTAGTAGCTTGGGGGCAGTTAGATTATTGGAACGTAAAAATTTAGCTAGACCTAGGAAGATTGACTTTGCTAAGTTAAATAACTCAGAAAACAAAGCTGAGTTATTGTATTGCATTCACTTGCATGATATCACAAAATAGGGTGAGACAGGATGAGAGTAATAAAAAGTAACATAGTTAGGTGGAGAGACAGAGAGGTTAATCACTGATGCTTTGTTTATCGACTCAACACCGCACACATGAAATCGGATTGACGCAACGCCAATGGAAAGTGGCAACAAACAACAAAGGAAGTTGGAGAGAGAATAGAGAGCTTGTAACCGGGAGGTCCTGAGTTCGAACCCCGGTGGGTGCGTATTGCTGAAGAGTCCCAAACCCTTGCATATATATATATATATATATATATATAGGGAGAGAGAGTGGAATAACAAGAAACAAGGTTAACCAGAGGTTAGTGGGTGTGTTCACCCAAAAGTAATTGAGAAAATCACACAACAATCTAACTGTCAGTTGAAGTCAATGCAAGTGTGAGATTAGCTTTGGTAAACTGTCAAGTTAATTATCAATCGTAATTGATAATATTGTTTTTATATCTTCTCTTCATTGATATGTCTTCCTGCTGTTTATTTCGTTTTCCCTTTTTTCCCTTCTAACTTTGTACGATTATTGATCTCATTACCATTTACCTTGATTTCATTCCCTTAGATGCCTATAAGTGTAGACTTTCTTCAACTATCGGCTGCCTATAATTATAATGTTTCTTAAAGAGGTTGTCGTTCCTCTATCCCTCCTATTGTGTTCTAGCTTGATATGCTGGCGTAAATGGAATGTTATAATTCAGGCGAATACGTGCTAGTTATGTCACATGCATCATTCGTGACTAGTTTGAGCAGTCATCTTTTACGCTGTTGCTTTTAATTTCTAAATCATACCTTCTGTAATACATGTGACAATAAGATGCTTGTATCCTGAGAGTACTCATTCATATCTGCATAACTGTTGTGACTGTCTGATAGTGACTGATGAATCAATAGGGAATTTTGCATAGTGTTTCAATAACTCGAGATACCACACTTCATAATAGCATGACAATTGAATATGCATAGTGAAGAGTAAGAAGCGGTGATGTTCAAAGTTCCGAAATTGTCAAGGGACAAATATATCTATATCTATTTCAGTGTGAAGCTCTCCGTGTCATGTCACAGATTTGATTCTTAGCATGCTGAAGATCTCAGCCAGATAATCTGGATCTGTATACGCAAGTAAGTAAGTAAGTAAGTAAGTTTTCCAATAGATTGTCGTCAACATTTGCTCAAAGCATCCATCATATCACCTTGATATGATTATGAGCAATAAATTGTGCTCGAAACGTCATCAGTAAACATTACTGTATAACACTGTGAGACTTTATCAAAACAAAATTTACCCATAATGGAATTACACTCCACCACACTGCACAATTTTTATTCTTATATCAGAGCATCCATCCCTAAGTTTTTCATCTGTATCCTAACTCCAAGAAAGCAGGGACAAATGCATGACGCCATTTACTACTGATTGATCAAGATGTGCAGTTGAATACCACCTGCATCAACCAGTAGTGACATAAACAGTGAACTACCATTTTGCTTGTTTGGGACCGAATTCATCAGTGGTGTACACTCAGTTTAACTCAGTTCAGATAGGCTGAAGCAATTCAAACAATCCGAATTCTGGCTATCTACTTTGAGCAGACTGGTAATGCATTGACATTTATATTATTAAGCTGGTCAAACATGTTAATCTGAATTATTTCGGTTTCCAAACGAAACTGTTTGTGAGATTTCACCTCCTCGAATTGTGTAAATTGCAAATTTGATTTATCCCCCGTCACCTAACACGATGCACATCGAGCAGTATAGCAGTTTTACTATGTGTAACGTAGTTCCCAGCCACTTCACACAATTAGACAATTACTTACGTTTCTTGTCAAACATTTTACATCCAGTCTCAACAGTACACACTAAATTACTCCATCTGATGTAAGCGAGTGAATGAAGTCAACATAAATGTATGTCTGTCAATGAGATATTTGTTAGCAATTACATATTAACTTTCAGAGGTTGAAAAAAATTTAGTGGAACGTATTCACTCTTTATGTGTGCGTCGGTGGCATAACGGTAAAATGCCACGTAGAAAGGTGTAGACTTACTGGTTGGGGTCCTCGAGACGGTTAAGACCAATGGCTGGAGACAATTGGCGATATGGCTCAAAATCGTTCTCAGTGGCGCAGATGCAACCACTCCTTGTGACTTGTAATACCCAATAAAACTATATTGCTCTTCTATATTACTATTCTTTTTGCCTCATATCTCTGCTTACTGTCTCTATTTTGCATTCCTTTTTACTTTCTTCTCTTGCTTTGTGTGCCACATGCAGTGTAGCGACTCAAACTGCTGCACATCGGTGCAAAGTTCTATACTGAAACCAGTCAGTCTGGTAGAATGCTTGCCAACCATACAGGTGGTTTGGGATTCTATCCGCCGGCCGGCTCACTCCTTTACCTCACCTAGCCAGTAATAAGACTGGTAAAGGAGAAAGGTTGGGCATGAGGAGGCTTGCAACCTCATCCCGTAAAAACAAATAACACTACTACCGAAACTTCAAAGCTATAGCTTGAAGCCCTATGTTCCACTGGGAACGTAAAGGAATAAAAAGAGAAATTCACTCTCTATGATCTGCTAGATGCAATAAGTCCTCGTGATTCTCCCTTATATTTCCGTTTATAATAGTCACCCTCTCCCCCATATTTACGTGTGCTTCATGAAGTTTGGCAATGTTGAATTACTACTGCGCTTTTGTGTAAAGCACTACACTGAAAGATATTCAGTTCAGCTGACATGTATTAGGACTGCTAGTTGTTAATCAGTTATAATTATCTTGTCATCTTTATTTTAGCACTAATATTTCTGGAGGTTCAGATTTCAATCGTCAAATTATCAAGTGGTTCAATGATTCTTGGTCACCATCTTCTCCTTTATCTTTGCATCGTTTAGTTCATGTAAGTGGTAAAAAACCAGGTGAATGGTGTGGGCCAGCTTCAGTATGTACAGCAATTCTACACGTTATGGCACAAGGAAGCAGTTTAGATAATCGTTTGGGTCAAATAGAAGTGTATCTAGCCCGTGATAGAGTTATATATCGTCAGGTAATTGTGTAAAGTATTGAAGACGATTATTTTTAAATATCGTTCTGTAACGTTTTACGAAAACCACTTAAAACATTATAAAATAGGCACTTTTTCTGTGGTACTGATTATAGAAGTTTGATTAGATTGTGTATTGTAATAATAATTAGTATTATCAAAAACACAAGTTTGGTACATTACGAGCACCAACACATGAGCAACATAAAAATAATAAAACAATATATAGAGAAAGTAGGGATTGAATAAATGAAAGAGGGGGGCTTCCAGAAAGCAAGCATACCTGTTAAAGATCATTCAATATTCATCACTTCATGTTACTTCCAGAAAGGGTAGACAAAAGGAAATTGAAGCATTTCTGCCACTAACTGCGATTCTCGACTATGTCTGATAACCCTTCGGGTCACCGACTCAAACTGTCTCTCAGACTCCAACCATGAAGTCGTTATGTACCAAGTGATGCTGGCTAACCTAACACAAATATCCTTGTACGGCCAATGGTGGGTAAACTTCGGTCTTCTTCTTGAAATATTCTCATGCGGCTACGCGTTCATAGCTTCTGCAAGGTGAATCGTGTTCACTGATTTCACACAGCGGGGGTGTTCCTCACAAAAGCGAAAGTGTGAATGTGAACTTCTGGCGCTTACAACCTGACTGGTGGGCACTTAGGTTTACCTAGGTGAGATATACAACCGTGATTCCGAATCTATGGTGTATATGGGCTCCAAGATTTGAAAGGATTGTTTTAGCCACTGGTAACCATGGGAAAATAACTTCTGACGCTGCTCCACTGTCTTGTGGATAAGGCTCCAAGTCTTAGACTCGGGAATGGATCCCCTAAGACAACCACCTGCTTCTGTCTGAGCACCCGGACAGTATCCCAGCCTTTGCAAAAAATTGAGACTGCAATTTCTTGAGACATTTATAATAAAATAGATAAATACAGGTGTAAGAAAATAGATATTTACTGGTTGAGCATTGATGAAAACCCTTAAAGTTCCGAAAATGATATGCAGAAAAGAATTTTGGATGGTGACACTAAAATTTGCCACCACATGATTTTTAAAATCATGAGGGCTTGGATCACGTGATATGGCATCTGCGTAACATATATTTCAAGCACCTCAGTTGTTAGAGGATTCACAGCCTCGTCTGTGACTCTTGTTTCCTACCTGACACTAAGTTCTACGTCAGCATCCACAAATTTGTTGCTCCATCTCACAGGAGCAATAGGATGAAGACGCTTATAGGGAGAAACATTAAAACCTAACAGGTAAGGGCAATGTATTTTATGCTGACATACGTCTCAACGATTCGTGAACAGAAATCTTAAATGTTTTATTATTTATGTAAATATCATATTAGTATAAATAATATAAAAATCAAGACCATTTAAAATGTTAAGACAAGAGTAGGACAAAGCTCCTTACTATCACTTATGATAATCCTGATTGTGGTAGATTGGATCATGCCTCAGACTATGAGTGAGAAGACAGGTATCCGTTGTTCCGATATGAACACTTTAAAAGACTTGAACTTTGTAGACAATTTATGTCCAATGACACAGAAACTCAGAGGTATGCTGATGAAAACTAACAATTTGGCAGAAGAAACGGTGAAGACGTGACTCCAAGTGAATATAGAGAAGATGGAGGTGATGAAGATACCTAATCAACAATAACAACAACAAGCACCAATCACCATCAACGGGAGGAATTTGAAGGAAGTCACGTCTTTCACTAGTCTGGGCAGCATCGTTTCAACTACAGGTGGCAAGGATAAGGATGTCAACGGTTTTATCCGAAAAGCAAGACATACTGTCGTTACTCTGAAATCACTGTGGAAATTTGATGCATTCAGCATAAAGAACAAGAACATTTAGCATGCTGACCACACTGCAAATTTGACTGATAGCATTCAGTCTACATCAAACGAAGAACAAGACTCATGATGCTAGTTACTACCTATTGCCCAATCAGAATAACAAGTGTCCACTTTTGCTTAATGCTTAGTTCATGTTAACATATTTCTCTGGTGTTATTACACGTTGGAGAATTTTGTATTCTGATTGATACTTTCCTGTTAATTTGAATAATGAATATATGTATACATATAATATTTATTTAAATGAGAGAGTAATGTTCACTGTGTTTTTTCTAAAAAATACTTCCACTTATCAAGGAAATAATGGATATCGCAAGAGGCTCGTACACCAAGGATAAAATACGGACCAAACTACATTTTACTGATCATACGGCCAATTATCGTTCACAGGTTAATCAGACAAATGGTATGTGCTTTAGTCTCCACTACAAGCAGTTTATGAATTTGATTGGTTTCTGTTATATGTATGAGGAATAAATATTACAATCATGTTTCAACCGGAGCAGCCAATCAGATCGTTGACCTTTTCTAAATAAATTTATATATGGAAACTGGTTTGACAAGCTAGACAACAACACCTATGAAAAACTGGGACATTTTTTTATTGTTAGGGTATAAAGTATTTTCAGTGGTCAACTATCTGATTGATTGTTGCGATTGAAACATGATGGTAGTATCTATTCGTTGTAGCTGTCTTTCTTAAAAATGAAGATCTGTTGCATTATCAGGTTAACCACTTTAGATATTTTTATAAGTTCTTATGCCTGTAATTCAAGCAGCCGGTAAAGTCATGTATATATACGTTTCTTCTGCACTGTTTTCGGGCATTTTTCTCTCTGTTCTTATCATAGAGACTTAAACAAATTTTTCCTGACATCCGTTCTTATCTAATGTGTTTTCCATGTTCCTTATTTCATCTTCCAGTATCAGTTGTACAGATTTTCTTAGTATAAAACATCAGAGTACTAGTGAGGTTTCGTTTGTATGCCATAAGAACAAACAATCTGAAATAGGTATACTGGCTAGTGCATGGCTTCTTCCGGAAAATATCCCGGCATAATAATGCCTTCTTGTTAGGAGGACATCAAGAAATGATAAGGTATTGGCTTTCTCTGTTTCATATGTGAACTCAGTTTGTGAGTGAGTCATACTGCACTCTTTGAGAAGGATCTGGGCATCGATTTAATTCTTATGTAAGATAATGGGTGTGAATTTCTTCGAAAAGTAATTTGGGACGATAATCCAAACGATTACTGAAAAAAAACCACACGTTGAGTGACGCGTAAAATTCAGAAACACAGGATTTGTCTAAAATAAGGTAAAATGTTAAACATAAAATAATGAAATGTAGTATGCAAACCTCAAGTTAGAGGTGTCTGCCGTCAAAAGCACAGTTAATGTGCGTCAATAAGAAAAAAAACAGCTAAGTTGTGTGGAAGGCGATCCATGCGTAGATTTAAACAGGGTACGAATGCCAGAAAAAGAATAAAGGGATTTGAATAGACAATATTCAATAGTAGAGGGTACATAAGTAAGGTATATACGGCAGATAATGTTTGTGTGTGAGAAAATAATTACTATGCGTCAGATAGAGCATAAATACACTAGATGAATTAAACCAATGGGGAACAAAGTTATGCTTAAGAAGTAACAAATACAATTCATACTACTCGCTAATAGTGAGTAGCATAAAGTTTTATACAAAAAAGAATAGGGAAGGGATTAACAACAGTATCGTCTATGTATCCACAATAGAGCAAGCGTTCGTTGATTACATTCTTAAGTGGACTATTATCTGATTTCGCTATAAACATATAGGCTAACAGACAAACCAGGGGGGAGGCCTTCGCAACTCCCTCAACTTAACAGTCCATTTCGCTGTTTAACTGGATTTGTACATTCATCGTATAACGAAGTAACAGTTCCCGTAAGGTTTGAAGTGGTTTACATAATGCCATAACATTTTCTATCAGAGATCCATAGATGGTCTCTAGCAAAAGGACTTTATTGAACAGGGTAGTGACATCCATAGACATCATTGTTTCATCCTTCATCGTATGTCCCACTTTTTCTATCAATTTGAAATTGTCGCTTAGATACATACTAAATTTGTAGCCAGCTAGGCTGATGATATATAAGACATTTCTGATATGTAGTCACATGATGTCTGCCTTTGTTTTTTACAGTCTGACATATTTTGCTATGTGTATATTGATCGATATTCCAATATAACTCACAATATGCTTTGTCTGTCCATTAACTAAATAAACAATGTATGACCTTTTTGTCACAACCAATAAGAATCCAATGATGGTAAGAAAAACTACTATCTTATTGGTTCATGTATATTACTCATTTTCATAGGTACTCTTGCATTGTGCACTCTCTCTCTCTCTCTCTTTCACACCTTTCGTACTGTTTGGTACTTTCACTCACACTTTGTGTGACAGTTAATTTCCCTTGTGGAAAATACACGTATCATCGTGAACGTGCTGGTCTTCTGATTTCCTTCTTCGCGTCAGGACAAATTAAGTACTCAGCAGTACCAGTCTGTACATTATCGTCCGTTATGCCTCATTAGCGTATATTACACTCGGTCACACCCTAATATCGGCAACGACCCCATAACTTATTGACGACGAGTACGTAACATTTATTGGCGACGGAAACATAACAATTTCTCTGAACTATACTAAATATGTTCGAAATCCAGTTAATTATACTTCTTCGTTTGTGAACAGCTCAGCACGATACGTTCAACACAAACTACCAAACACTAGCCAAATAGTAATAAAATGAATAATAGCAATTGTGATAAACAGACATATGAGAATATGCAAAAAAATACACAGGCAAATATAATTAAGCCTTTTTCATAGGTATGGAAATGTGTTATTGGAAACAAACTTGCTGCGCTCTTGGCTCAGTATATTTGTCTGGATAGAATAGAGGCAGTCAGTTACCACTTGAAATTTCCTCAGATAGTTGATTCTTTATTAATTGTCTTTAGGAATACTGACTGACTGGTTTCAACGTAGAACTTTGCACAGATGTGAAGCAGTTTCAGTTGCCACACTCTCTCCATGTAGCACACAAAGCAAGAGGAGAGAGTCAAAAGAGAGACATATAATAAACAGAAGTGTGAGGCAAAAAGAATACCAATAACGAAGAACAATATAGTTTCATTATGTATTATAAGTTACAAGGAGTGCTTGCATCTGCGCCACAGATCAATCCTGAGCAATATCACCAATTGTTTCCAGCCATTGGTTTTCACCGTCTCGAGGACTCGAACGAGGAAGTCTACACCTCCCTAAGTGACTAACTTAGAGTAACTGTTGCAGATTTCATTGACTGACGAGGCCATGTTTTGGTTTGACCACCACTAGGTCTTTTCCAACGTAACCAATACTATGTCATTCACCTAAGATTGCCCGTCGAGGAAGGCGGTAGCTAGACATGCATGAGTAACATACCTCCTGACCATCTCAATCTCTCTAACTTCACAACCTATGTGTACTGTAATCATATCAGATGATACATTTGGCTGTTTTAAAGATGTTATATCCAATTCCTTACACAGTTGGAATATCTGCTGTAGCATTTGCTAACTTACTCGTGGAAACATCGTGAGATAGCTTTTAGATTAAAGCCCCTTTTCATCATTTGATAAGTTATAATACAAAAATCATTTTATTGTTTCGTTCACTTCCCAGCATTTTTATGAGAGAGTGATATTAACAGTTCATCACTGAAAACACAAAACAATTCCTAACCTAGGTCTTTTTGTATATACATATATATACATAATAATTTTTCCTCAGGCAGTTTGAGTGAACAAACATATGAGTGGACTCGACTTTGTTTTTTGGTAAGGGATTGTATCTTGTGCAACAGTTTTCATTTTTCCTGTAGCTCATTAACGCAGAATATATTTATTCATTTAGCTGTACGTGACAGTAAACGAAATATTGCTAGCTAATTCAAGTATATTAGAATAATTGTCTCCAAATAGTTGCTCATTCATACACCTATGTCTTTTGAATAACCTTGCAACATAACTTACAGCTTCAGACCTCAGCTATCAGGTAAAAGAAGTTGCGAAGTCAAAAAAAATTGATAAATGTACTGAAAATGCGCATAAAATGTTTAGTAGGCGGAGGTCTTTGGCATCCTTGATAAATTTTGTAGTAAGTGTACATAACCACTTCATATTCAGATCCATGGTTGGCATATCCAGCTGGAGAGGTTTAAGTAGAATGAATGTTATCTCAATGCTTTACACTGCCACTTGTGGTATCGGATGCTATAAGCATTTTAAGTTTGATCACAGATTAGTGTCAGTTAAAAAACCAAGGAGTACTGGACAGCTATTTCGTCGCAGTTTGAGACTCTTCAGCAGCATTCGAACCCAGAACCTTCCGGTTACAAGTAAAACTCGTAGACCATTCAGTCAATGGGACTCGATCCAATGGCTCATGAATTCCAACTTCTACCAGTTAGTGTTTTTTGGTGTGACCACCAGGTGATGTCATCGGAAAGTATTTGTCCTCACGCCTGACCTGATGTACTCCACCGGCCACGACTTCTTACTAGAATTCCAGGCAACCTCGTCCTGTAGCCTGTCACTAGCAAGCATTAGAAGAGTTGAGGCAATTCGAATCCCTCAAACCAGCTCTTGAAAATTTTAATTTATGTCTAGTAAGCTAAGATTTATTAAAGGTTACTTTCAAAACATGATAGTTGTAAGTGTCCCAGAAGAACTGAAAAATTCTCACAACCGAAAATGTAATCTTTCATATTCAAACTTAACTGTTTAGGAAGCATATAAATCAGTAGCGCATAGAATACAATAGTGAGAATTCTTACGAGGTTAATAGTCATTTAGATGCATGTGCCCAACTGTTTTGAGTTTAGGGGAAAAATAAAACTAAACAATCACATGGAATTCCATGCGGTTGACAATAAGCCACGCCCTCTAAGTGAGCGCCGGTGATACTACCTGAATACTCAAATAAACATGGGTAAGTGCAGCGGGATTCGAACCTTGTGACGACCCACTGATTGTAAGACAAACGCCTAGAAAATCGAATTTAGGGATCTTTCATGGGAAAACAATCTCTATCATGATCGTAGATTGCTAGCCTATTTCCTGAGCAAAATTAACCTCAAACTTCAACCATTGCAGTTCTTTTGTTTCTATTGTGTTACATACTACTTATCTACCATATTTCAATTTTTTCCTTATCAATCACACTAGATTCCGAAAATACTGGATCATCAGCTATCCTTCTGCTTATTCCTCTTATGTTTGGCAAAGAAAACTGTATCAATCCATGCTACATACAGGTGATACTGAGTCTGTTTTCTGATCCAACTTTTGTAGGACTAATTGGTGGCCGTAGAAAACACTCAAGTTATTATGTTGGCTGCCAAAATGACTCTTTAATATATTTAGATCCACATTTTACACAACCAACTCAAAGGTTAGATTCACTTAAATTTCCAATAGATGTAAGTATGATTCTTTTTTTCTTCAGTTGTAATTATGAATGCTTAAACTTTTGTGCATAATACATTCTCTCATATGTTCTTAAATTTACACCAGTCAGTGCCAACTTTGAGACATTTTTTCGCGCATATCTAATTTTCAGTATAACATACATCAACTTTTCACTTTTAAGCGCTTATCGCATTGAGTACTACAAAGAGAAGGAATAAACTAGACAGACAGACATACCAAAAACTCAACGCTGTATTTTACAACTGCGACAACATGATGGTTGGTTAGACAGAACAAAATTAAGATCAGTGACACCAACAAAGCATAAGCAGTGCCCTCCCATGTGCTTATTCAAGTAGAATGAATCGCCAGATGCGCTTCACTGGGCAATACTAGTGGATATGCAACAGTAGGAATGCAAAACAGTTTTTTGCTTTCCCAAAGTAATTATGCAGACATTTAATGTTTCACATAGTTCTGTGTGGAGATCATGTGAAGAGGAATTGAAAGCGTGTGGGCAGACTTGGAGCCAGGTGAAAACTACAGCAGAGAACCGAACGCAATGGAGACGCATGGCTGAAGCCCTATGTTCCTCTAGGAATTAAAGGAAATAATAATAATAATAGTTCTGTGTAAGTAAACAACCTTCGAGCGGCATAACAGAACAGTTAACAGGCTTAGGATATCGTTGAATCAAGTCCGTCACTCATTTATACAAGCAATACTACCTTAATTTTCAGAATTCTGGAACATAGAGAACAAAATAACTAGTCTTTTGCTATATATTTTTGATCATCCTATATAGTGCAGTCCGGTCACTTGATAACCTAAATAGGTATTCTGTAAAACCAATTATTATTATTAGCAACATACTACAGAGGTCTCCTTCACTTGTAACTTATTAGTAACAACCCATCCAATTCGAGGACGCCACGCTCTTATGCACTCTTGTGTGCAACTTGAATTTCATATGTGAGCTTTGACAACTAGTTATCTTGTATTACTATTATTCCTTGGGGTTCCAAATGGAACAACACATCTCCACTTTCTTCTATTTTTTGCCACCCTCTTCAGCTGGGTCCACGATTGCCAATAATCTCTCATCTCATCCTCCTTTAACGATCTCCTCCATGTCACCCTAGGACGACCCACTCGTTTCCTATTTAGATTCCACTCAAGCGTGCGCGATATCATTCGGCGGCCTCCTCAATTTATGCCCGGTCCATCTCCACTTTCTCCTACATATCTGTTGAGTGATCGACTCGTGGTTGGTTTGGTGCCAGAATTTCTTGTTGCTAATTCTTTTTGACTGGCCATTTGATCTTCAATATGGAGTGAAGGAAATTGTTGATGAAAGTCTGCAACCTGTTGGAGATCCTTTTCGTGAAGCGCATGTCAAGTTTCTGATACGTGTAAAGGACCGACTTGAAACTAGTGTTGAAAATGCGAATCTTGTTCCTTATAGTGAGTGTAGAAGATTTCCAAACTGATTTCAGGTTGATGAAGGCGTATCTTTAAATAAAAAAATAACTAATCCATGTTTAGTTGAACTAAACATTCGTTAAGAATGACTGGACACCACATTGCTGGATTCCAAAATGTATCATAGCACTTATAATCGAAATCGCGAAGGCATAAGAATAGTTACTCAGAGATTACATAGATGGAGATCTATAGCAAACTGACAAAAGCTTCGGCTTCACAACCCAGTGACTTGCTCACTTTAAAGTGTCAAACCACGATGGAGCACACTGATTTGAAACTATGTCTTTAACTAATACTTATTTGTGGCAAAGAACAACTACATTACAACAACTACTACATCTTATGATCACCCTTATTCAGTAAGTTTGATAATGGTTTATATTTAAATCTCATTAAAAAACTTTCTTCTTTTTAGTCTTGGTATTGTCCTATTCCAAAAACTATGAACGCAGCAAAACTCGACCCTTGTTGTGCTGTCGGATTCTACTGCAGAACTCGAGGTGAACTCAGTGATCTTATCGACAGATTACCTGTACTATTGTCAATAAACAAGTGTGCAGAAGAAACGTCAAAAAGTTCAACGGTCAAGCGCATTGTTGAAGTACTAAGTCTTGAAGAAATGGAGAGTGTGTAAACCACCTCTCAATGTAATAGTCTTTCTTGTATTGAATTTTGAATGGAAACACATTTTGATACACTTCTTTAAATATATATACGTATTATTTCAATATATACTTAGATGTTTTGTTTTCAAACCATTAACCTCAAGATAGACTGCTACTTTTTTTTATTTTATATCGATTTAGTGCAAACAATTTTTGGGGAAAATAACAACCCGTAAATTAGAGTAAAGATTATCTCTGTAAAAATGTCAACGAAGATATATATTGTATTACAAAAGGAAAGCTGCCATGTGTGCATAATGTATTCTAAGAAATGTTATATTAACAACGATATATATATATGTATATATATTCAGGTGGCATAGATAGAGAAAAGTTAGTTGGAAGTAACTAAGGAAGTAGGAATAACTTTAACACTCATGTGAATTATATTAAGGAATGTTAAAATATTAAAAAAAGAAAAATTTAAAATGCATCGAAGATCCACAAGTATTGTTGTAAAAGAAAAACTACTTCTCAACTAGTCACACATATCAACTTCATGGGGACCTAAAATTCCAGGAACACAGGCTTGACGTTTTAATTTCGCTGCCTGAGCCTGAGCAATTTCAGCCAGTCTTTCCTCTAAATACAAATCAGACAAATCCTCTCCTGCAACCTCTCGTATCTGAACCAGAAAATCACGTACATGTTCTCGAAACGCTGCAACATCTTGATCAAATGAAAACAGTCCATCAATGAATACACGAATTTGTGTATCCTGAAGATGAGGGAAAACTTGTTTGAGTAATTGACTTAGGCTTTGATGCACATATTGTACATTGACTTTTGAACCTGGTGCAATAGTTGTTTCAGGAGAATCGCCAAGGGGTACTGTAATGATATCATTCTCTACTATTTTAAACATGTAGGCTAGTAGTGAAGACTGAAGAGTTAAATCTAAAAAAGAGGAATGATTGAAGGTATATTCGTGAATCGCGTTATTCAGTCTGCTTTGAAAATATTTAAAAATAAGAAACATGCTGCACATCATAGTGCACAATCATCTAAAAACAAATTCTTACTAACAATTTATTCTCAATCAGCGGAAGATCATTTTATTATAGTAAGTAGCCATGTAATATAAAGACTATAATATATATAGACTGTAAAATTAACTTCCTGGTTAATCAGACTATTCAAAATCTTTACTACAACAAACTGTTGGATATGTAGTCTATTTATTGGGATTGGTGTTTGCGGGTTCATGCCAGCTTTCTCCTTAATCGTAGACATCTAGTATAGGGATCCTGCTTATGTACTGTAAGTTTCACCAACCATAATAGTGACACACTTGACTACCGACAATACAGTGTACATCATAAATAATAATTAAATGCAATACTCACTTCCTGTTTGAGAACGATCGGTGATAACAGCAAACATATGCTGCAGGATGTCCATGAAGAATGTCTTAAAGAATACCTGTCTTTGTTCAGTATTAGCGTTGGACATATTTACAAGCATTGTATGTAGGATATTCAAACCTGTTTCTGAGACCTGAAATAAGAAAGATGGTCGAATGATTGATTTGTAAAGCCGATAGTGGGTGAAACGACTTACAATTAGGATAATACTGTACACTGAAATCACATGACAAAAACTGCATTGACATGAGCCGGATAGTTATCGTTATGCTATAAAACTGCTTTGTAATTCATCAGAACTTTACTCATACTGACAGATACCACCATCCACAAAATCTGTTTTTTATGCTCACAAATCTGATTCATACACACTATGGGACTATCCATAGAAGTGTTTTCGTGAAAAGCAAGGGGATTACAGTAAGTGTGAACATATGAATATTTTGACTAGCCTATATACCAAACATATATTAACATGAACTCCAAGAGAAATAAGTTATACAAGAATTTATTCTGTTCATCATTGTCTGGAGGTTGTTTTATTGTTATGATTCTTTTGAAGCAATCTCTTAAGAGGTTTATCCACTTGTATAATAAGGATGGACAAAACTAGACAGAATACTAAAATGTAGACTGAAATTAGCTAATATGCAAAAGTTATGTGGTTTTTACATGTGTCTGCGTGAATTCATCTTGGAAAAAGTTTAGTCCTCTGATACAACAGGATTCTGATGAAGCAGCAACAAGTGACATTTTCAGCTTTCATGTGTGTGCACTATCAATTTTTACCAGAAACGAGCAGGTAATAAGTATTTACAGTGTGTGTCTGCGGCACCAACTCAAGCATTTGTAAAATATGTGAGAATTAGTGTATCAGGTGTGTGAGAAACTAATATTAAGTGAAAGTAAATCGTTAGTTAACCGATTTAATTTTAATGCTTTAGACATAAATTCACTAGTTTAAAATAAAATTACAGCCTATTTTGTACTGAAATTCCCAGTTGTTTTTTTATTCCTTTGCGTTCCTAATGGAAAATAGGGCATCGAGCTGGAGCTATGAAGTTCCAGTAGCGGTGGTGCTTTCAATTTCACCCGGTGAAGTTGCTGGCTTCCCACGCAACTTTTCTCTTTCGCAGGTTTATTATCGACTAAGTAAGGAGTTTTTGATGTGGTTGTGTTCTCTGAGCTGGATAGTTGATTTGCGAAGCTTTTATCGCCCTACTAGGCGACATCTTCAGCGCATACTTCAATTTAAAGTGAGCTTTTAGATTTCTCCACGAGTTTATTAATCATTATCTACAAAATAGATTGTATCAACTGCGAAAAACACTGCATTGGCCAAAGTGGACGTCACCCTCGTCTTCGTATCCATGAGCACAAGCTAGCCGCCAAAAGACACGACATCCACTCCCTCATAGCACTACATACAGACAACCACAGACATCATTTCGACTGGGACACCCGACGTTCAAATATTAGACAGAGGAAACAACAAGAATGCTAGAGAATTTTTAGAAGCCCACCTGGTATTCCAGTGAATTATCAGTCAATTGACACATCGAGATAGACAAAATTTATCAACCGATAAGAAAGAAACCTCACACACAAAGGGTCAAAGTTCAAGTCAAAGAAACAATGAGTGACAATACAAGTAGCCTAGAAGGTATGAAAACGCACAAAAACAATCAATCACGTCCAAGGTCACCAGGAGAGATGATTAATAAACTCGTGGAGAAATCTGAAAAATCACTTCAAATTGAAGTATGCGGTGAAGATGTCGCCTATTAGGGTGATGAAAGCTTCGCAAATTAACTATCCAGCTCAGAGAACACAACCACATCAAAATCATCCACCTGAGCTATAAATCTTCATCATATCTAAATAAGGAGTTCTCTGGTGAGGAACCGTACTCGGAATATATGCGTCGTGGTTGGTGAGCGTTCTACCACTGACACACACACACACACATTACACTTCAGACTAGATAACTCCACGTGGAGCAACAAAACTAAAAGCAAGCACTGCAAGTATTCGAGATACAATAATCAATATACCACAATCTCCTTAGTTTAGAGTTAGCATTGTTTCTCCTGTCAGAAAGTTGAAGTAGGAGACACAACAGTCTTAAAAAACTTCCAGTTTCGTTGCTTATTTTCAGGTTCTGTGAAAACAACATACCTGCATCATTCAGAAACACTGAATAAAGTGTGGAGTGAACTAGATATTTCTTCCTATATTAATATCCTATCTGATGATTACTCTCTCTTAATATTTCCCACACCTAGGAGGACTTTCTTATGGTCAAAATATGTAACAATTAGAACTAATGCACCAATATGCCCTATTCTTTCAAAGTATAGGCGATATATACCTGAACCAAAAAAATTTTCAGATGTATTCAAGGTGATGGAAATATCAGCAAAAGAAGTTTATAACGTTTGAAAAAAATATACATATACTTACTTGTCGCATTGTATGTTTTATCGCCCATATTACACTATCCAAAATTAATTTGAACTTATCAGGAGTTAGACTTAACAAAGCTGAGAAGCAATGAGCATTTACAGCTTGAAGAAGAGTAAAGAAATTGGTTCGATGTTCAGGGAATTCTTCCAAGTCTTTATCAATCATCTCTAAGGTGGACTGAAAGACAGCGTCTAAAATCCGTGGAAGTGCCGGCAGGATATGATCTTCAAGACGATTAACAATAGTAGCCATCAGATTTAGAACTTCTGCTTCTCGAGCAAAAGGAAGATTCTTTTGATAATCATCGGCTACAGCATCCAACAATGGAGGCACAATATTCTCAGCAACCTATTATAAGCAGAAACACACACATAGATAAAAATGTTTAGTACAACTTTTACCACAATATAAAGAGTAGAAAATATTTGCAGAAAGCAAAAATACGACTTACAAATACGGGATCTGTAGATCTCTTTATCCAGCAGGATAATAGATTCAGTATAGCTTTCTTAACCGATCTCATACTGCGAATAAGTGGTTGCTTTGTCACTTGTTCCCCATTGGTGGCTACCGCTTGACCGATATTCTGAGACATTATCTTATAGACATTTAACATATCTAAATAAATACGACCAAGCTGAAGAACAAAATAAATGTTTTTATTTTTTGTGTGTTATGGATACTTACCTGAACAAGGTAGGGATGTCCAAGGGATTTACAAGCACTATGATTTGTTTTTAACAAATTACATAGTTGCTTTACAACTTCAAATTCTCTTAACAGTTCAATATTACTTGCAGCTTGTACAAGAATTCCATCCCAGATCTATTATAATTAACAGGTTATAAATTAAAAATGTGTAAAACATTACTTGATTAGGTAATCGAAAGAGTCGTTCTATTTGTCTGGCTTGAACAGCTGAATCCGATTGGGCACTGATTATTACTCCAACAGCTTCATAAAATGTATGCACTTGTTGTGGTTGTAAATCGTTGATTATTATATCGATTTCTTTTAAAATTTCCTCAATGAATTCCACTGCTTCACTGTACTGTAAATGCAAAATACAAAATGAATCAATTATCAAGAAGAAGTGTTAACGAAATATAATATTATTAATTGTACTTTAAGTAATCAGTACGACGCATTGCAATGTATCTGATTAAATTCGTCACTAATTCTAAGAATGAAGAATAAATGGGCTGTTTTTGTTGTTGTCTTCTTGATACCAGCTCCTACCAAAAGGAATCAAGATGCATTAGAATACGACTAAGTAGGAGTAAACAACACAGAATGAATCATCAGAGAATTTATGCGATATGTACGCGTAAATCAAATAACACGATCAAATTTTGACAAAATATATTATCATGAAATTAGATTCCCAAGACTGGTTTTCTTAAGAGATTATACGTCCAACAAGTGACTGTTAATTAACATGTACATTAACTTTCTAACAACAGTAGCTATGCTTTCGACTAAAACATAATCACCATCATATAGTTTTGCAGACTAATGATAGATATAAAAATGGTTGGCTTTGCACACGTTTGTTGACAATAATGATGCTGTCATCTAAATCTTTAGTTCAGTAATAACAATAAAGTAACATAATGAGAGAATGAATGCACAAAACATCATTTTTTAAAGGATATTTGCGAACAATAACTATTTGATTATTTGACAATAAGTAGTAATTTTGCAAGAGACATTTTAGGTTTGATCACGGATTGATATCAGTTAAAGAACCATTGAAAACCAAGGAGTATTGGACAGTTGTTTCGTCCTAGTTTTGGACTCTTCACTAGAGTATTTACCCGTGAAATCACCAGGGATCCAATTCAGAACCTTCAGGTTACGAGACGAATCTAAAGGCCCACGAATAGTAATTTCTATCTATTCGCCATTTTCAGCGCCACCACCAGCTAGTGGAAAATCGCCACCAGTAGGGTCCACAGGGTTAAGGTGGGGGGTGCTCGACGATGTCATTGGATGGCGGTGGCACTATGTGTTACAAATTGGAAGAAGTTGAAATTCATGGGCTATTGGATTCTACTCCAGTGGCTGAATAATCAGCGCGCTTGTCTCGTAACCTAAAGGTCCTAAGTTTGATACCCGTCGGGGGAAGGGAGGTACGGGTGTATACTGTGCTGAAGAACTCCGTACTAGAACGACACAGCTATCGGGTACTATGGGGCTTTTAGTGGTTCTTTAACCGACAACAGTCCATGTTCGTACTTGAAACGAATCAAATCCCTACAAACTAACATTCGCATGGGAAATTACCAAAAAAAATTTTAACTGTTACTTGCTTACAACAGCTGAATGGACTTGACACTTTTTACCATGAACTACGTGATTAGGTCTTCATTTCCTAGAATAGTCCTAAGGGTGGAAGGGTGAGGGAGTCCCAATGGGTTTAAGTATTAACAATAATGTAGGCTAGTTTGCAGTAAGGTTAGTAATGCATTCATTCGAATGGTAGTCGAATATAACAGAAACAAACTATCGATTAAACGTTACTTAACAGGACTATTCTATGTATGGTACAGTTGAAAGTCAATAAATGAATCAAATTTACAACTAAAGATAAATGATATAAAAGCGAGCATATGGTGAGAAGCGGACCAGGAAGGAAATAACAAACCTTCACATGCACCGTACATTTTATAAAATCATTCAAAGAAAGCTACTTACTTGTATAGTCACCAATTGTCGTCGACACTTTTGAGCAATCTTGATAAATGTATCACAAGCCATATCCTGTACACCCTCATGCGTTTCATGCATAAATTCAAAAAGCTTTGTAATCACAGTCTTGAGGAATCGCCAATGTGCACGCAAAAATCGAGGATACTGACCAACCACGTACATAATATTACTTGCCACAATAGCCTTATTATCTTTACCGCGTTTTTGTTCACATAACCCTAATAGGTCTCGTATAACAACAACCAAGAAACTTCTTTCATCATCTTCCTGCATAGCACCGGAGATACTGCCGATTGCCCAGCAAAGAGTATTAAGGTTATGCCAAGACCACTCTCGACCGTCTACTTGGTGTTGTAACTTTTCAATCATGATTTTCTTTGTATCCTAAAATTTAAAAAAACAAATCATAAATGAATGGCTAGAATTAGCTGCACATCGAACTAACAGGAACACTAAGTAAGTAGGAAAACTTTTTAATACACTGAGAGTAGAACTTATGCACCGTAAATCCAAGTTGGTTTGTATATAGAATCTACTACACAGTGGAACGGTTTGATATCTTAGGTGACGCGGAAAAGATAATTCCTAGTTCATAATCCGATCAGATCACCAAAACGAGGAATACTGTTTTCCTGAGGGAAATGACCACGGCTTGATCATCCGTAAACACTTTAAAAAGCAACCTGAAGTCCCTTACGTCTCTTTTTTTTACAGTATACACTACCATACAATCTTACTTCTTAATTTACTATTTCTTAAATTAGAATAACTTAATCCTTTTATGAAATCGAATATTAGCGTATGCTAGAGTTTTCAAGTAGCTTCACCAGATCTTTCAGGATACGAAAACACAACATAATAATGATTTACCAATTTCGAGGACGTGGATTACTGAAAGAGTCGTGTCAAAATATTTTACAGTTACTAGAAGGTCTTTAATAAGTGAAGTATGCGTTACCCAGGCAAATATTTACCTAATTAATGTACAGAGTCCAATATTTGACTGAACAGTTCCATAAATATTAGGCGCCGAGTGAAAAGTAGACATTTGTAGAAAATTACATTTGTACAAATTTCACTGTGATTGTGGTAAACGATTCCAATGTTCCAATTGGCAAACTGGTCCGAACTCTTCTTTTAAATTCCCCTGAAGAAGTTCGAACCAGTTCGCCGAGCGAAGCATTGGAATCATTTATTTCACTTAAAGGCAAGATTTATACGAATATATATAATTTTCAACATATTGTTCAGTATTCTGTAAAATTACATAGCTTGATTACCTACACTTCACAGTGAAGTTAAAGATAGGGTAACCACACTGCCCAAAAAAATAAATAATCACGGTCTTATAAAGCATAGACTGTTTCCTCGTGTGACTGACAGCTGAAATACAGAATCACAAAAAAAACAAATTCATGGAGCATCCAGCTGCTGCACTTTGTATTAGGACAGAGACCAATAGAAAGAAAGACTAAAGTAATATTGGCAGCAGCCATGAGATGAAAAGAACAAACGACGGACACTGCTACTGCAAACAATTCTTAGTGAGAAATTCCAATCTCCAGTTACTGATTTCGGTTATCTTGTGCAATCCAACTAGGAAAGCTGACCAGTTAAACCAATAAACAACCAAAGATTTCATGGGCCATCATCATTTTTTCGTTTGATTCCTTTTAATTTTATTCAAAGCAGTGGTGATCTTCAAACACATTATGATAAGTCAAGAGGTAGTTCATATCTGTCCCAGTGGTGAACAAATGCTCAACATTTGAGGAAAGAACTGGACTTAAACAATCCATAAATGGTCATAAGGAGTTCGGTAAACTGAAAAATGAAAGAACTAACTAAACGGTGCAAAGAAAATCACAACCACATTTGAACAGAACTATAATGGAGAACTTTGTGTACCTATGGGATTTGGGCAGTTGCTACTTTGCAGCTACCCGTAGATTGGAAAACGATTTTCCCTCTGAGTACTTGAAAGAGTAAGAGAATGCCGGACGACAGTAAAGCCTAGAAGACAACAACTCGAGGGTGGTCGATAACATCATATTTGGATGTTAAGCCCATGGATTCCACCATCTACAGAAGGCTGTAGAGTCTGTCCGAATTCTCAACGTAGAACTTTATACTATAGCCACCTTAGAGTGAGTCAAGACTTATATTTTCTGGACTAATCTCTACTAACTACTACGCAGAATGAGAAAGGACCACACCTAGCTGGCTGCTCATCCAAGGCAAATACCTCACTGTTTCACACACTCAGGCCCGTACTATAGTTTAATTAACTGTTTTTAGTCAAGCTGTGAACCGACTGACCTTTCTGACAGGGAAGGATCTATCTTATCATTGTGTTGTACAAATCCAGGGTAGTAACTATATTAGTCAGAACAGTTATATTTAAAAATACTGTAGTGATACTGTTATTTAAAGATTCAGTAGAGTTCCAATCAAGAAATGAGTACTGTAAAATTGCTGTGAAAAACGAACTTCCCAAGCTGATGAAATTGAAAAGAACTTACAGAATGATCCAAGTGAGTTAAATACACCAAAGTTTCACGCATACTCTTATATAAATTAAGACTATCCGTATCCTTCATGAACTCTCTGACAACCTCTCCGTGTTCATTCTCAACTACAAGTACCTCCTCAGGACGAGCCATACGTGAAATCATAATTCTTCGAAGCTGAAATAAAAAGTCGTAAAATAAGACAATTGAATGAACATATATGGGTTCGGATAATTCACTAAATTATACTTATTTTATGATTAATAATGATACATCGATAGATGAAGTGAAGTCTGGGACAATAATTCGTGCGCCTAAAGTAATGAGTTATAATTATATATATATATATACATATATATATATATATATAGGCTAAGGCCTGTAATAAGAGCACATAACGGTTAACGGTAGAACCGCCAATCATACTATGAAGTTTACTTTTTTAGTTATGGTTCTGACCAATAAAAAGTACCTTGACTTAGTGTGAGATTAATGCTCACAAAATTTAACAGCTAAATTCTGATAAGTGAATCTGATAATATATAGTCATAAGAAATCCTTCAAACACGTGAAAGAGACTATGGAAGATTTACTGGGTAAAATTACACTGAGAACACTGAGCCTGAAAAGTGAGCATCCACAAACAACAATATTGATCAGGCCCAGGACAGTTAGATTATGAGAGAAGAATCTTTATTCTGTTAATCACTGGGTTAAAACTGTATGGCCTTAATTGGTCGCATCAAAACATATTACTAGACACAGTTATTATCTCATTACGCTAAAAGACTCTCGACTTAAACATTCATCGCCAACTATGAACACTGTAAAAAAAACTACGTTACATTTTCAAACGAAGATTTCACCACAGGTTACTGCTGCATCAGTTTTTCAGTGACGCTGCAAAAGTAAATTTCTGTATTACGTTAAACAAAGTTCTCATAGCTATAACAGGTGAAGACGGATTTCAAGAGCAGAAAGATTCCAATGCCAAAATCTTTTGGAAACCGACTATTTCATTTACATGATTAGATGCCAGACACAGTTTACAAACTTTTTTTTATTTTTCATACTAAAAGCTATAAATACCTTTGATAAAATTGGCGCGTATTGCTTGCTCCGACCTTCTCCAGTTGCTGATTCTCCCAGTGTTCCGACCATGGGTGTTGTAAGACTCTCTCGATACAAGTCGGAAACTAAAATATTCCAATACTCTAAGCATATCTTGAATATTTCTCTTTCTTCAACTTCAGAAAGCATAAGAAGATAAGCATAAGCATCTTGTAGATTCCAAATAAGCTCAGGTTTTTCGACGAGGCTGCCATGTCCTTTAAGAAAAGTGGTGTAAAAAATCGCAAGATTTTGAATGAAGTTTTGTTCATCACTACTCCCTCGATCATAGGCCTCTTTTAATCGTGTTTCCAAGGGTAACATCTAAATAATGATAATTAGATAAGATTTAACAAACTCACCTCTTTTAATTTTTCAGTAGTAGAAACAAACAACTCAATTAGTTGTGTATCATATTCATCGACCTGCACACCAGCTAAACAAAAAATCTGTGAAATGAACAATAAGACAAACCTATTTCTGCAAGACATTTCAGTGTAACATTCCGGAACAAAGGAACATTGAAGAATTTGAATACAAGGGTCTGTATTAAATTAGTTTCAAATATATAACCTAAAGGAATCCAATGCATGAAACGAAGCAATGTCTCCAATGTGGAAACAACCAAGGATGCATTTTGAGAATTTTCAAGGACATATTGACAAAGTTGGAAGATTAAACTGAATTGTTGACACATAGAATCCTTAAGATGTTTGGCTTTTGACTGAGTCATTTGTCCCAAAGAGAAGTCAAAGACCTCTTCACTCAGAAGGCGTAGAATCACCATGTTGTTTTGACATAGGGACTCGTTGGTTTTACTTGCACCAACAATATCACTAATAAAAGTTGACCAGTTATTGGGCCATTCATGTTTTAAAATCTAAAGCTCAATTAACAAACCGCATAAATTTCTTACCTCAACCAGGATCATATTCAGCTTGCCCAAGTAAGTTTTTTCAGATTCCAAGAGCTCCGAATTAGATGAAGTTTGTATAATCAAACCAACAATATACTTTTTAATGCCTAATTCAACAATATACTTTAGATCAAAACACTATTTACCTTCACACTGAGGACGAGCGAGAACCTTCCAACGTGTTTTGATTAATGCTTCTAGTATCTGGAGAGCAAAGTATTTTGTCTCTTGATTTGAACTAAATTCTAAGATTGAATCCACGCGCATCCACGCGTCTGGATGCTCCTTGAGTGTATTTAATACTTTTTCTGCTATTTTTTGTTGAGCTCCGGCTTCATGATACATGCAGTTGACAACGCGATCCAGCAACCCAATATCGAGACGCTGAGAAAAGTCCAAAAGTTGAGCAGCAGCAGATTCTGATATTACTCCCATCGATGATGGTGGCATTAAGTGCAGATAAACACCTAAAAACGACATCAAAACTTTACATTCAAGCACCATATTTTAAGCGCTAGAATACAACGATATCAGTTAAACAGAAAATACCAACAAGAATATGTTATCCCTACTCATGTGAAAGAAATCCCCTATTTCGAAATCAAGAGAAACTACCCAATCTTCACTACACAACGCCTGGACTCATGATAACAAATGTAAACAAGAAGCTCAAAGCAGAAATATATCACTAGAATTGTGGGGAAGAAATGCCTGTAAATTCAGTCCATAAAACAGTCCCTGAATAATAATTTGCCTGTAACCATGTTTGAGATTAGTATAAACTCGATATGGTAGGGCGATTATAACAATATACCCTGGGTTTGAAAACTATAGTTTGCGTATTATACAATTCGAATTGAAATTTTCTTATTGTTTTTTTACGGAAATCGAAATATTCACATTAAAAACCATAACTTGATTTAAGCCATAAATTGCATCAAGAAAATAAACAAGATTCCAAGTGTGTAAAGAACTGACAAGCCTAGTAAGAAACCATGCATGCGAACTAGTAGTCCTCACAAGACATATCGAAGTGATTTGAAAAAAAAACTGTCGTTTTGCTTGTTCAGAATCCGTAAGATATGAAAATGATGCATTATCCTACGAACTATAGGTTCCCCAAGTTGCTAACCACAATTCAGATGATTTGAAGTATTTCTTTTCTGAGTTTAACAACACTGCTAAACTAGGCCTAAAATGAGCGAATCGGCCTTAGTTTATTCCCATAACAGTTCACAAATACAGATTGATATAAACATTTCGGATGAATGTCATATTTTGTAGTACATATTTATTGAATAAATGAAACTTAGTAGTGATCTGCAATCGCGTGAACATTTGTGTACTTGACAACGAACTACACTATCAAATGGTAGTGTTGGTATTGCCACCTAGCTGTTCAAACCTCGATAGGTAGAAGTCAATATAGATAAACCAATGAGAAATAACCAGAGGTATTAATTGGTGCCTCCAGTTGCCACATTTATGCGCAAACTACGTAGACTGAAAATAATATAACCAAATAAGTTACTAGTAGGACACAAACTCGTTAACAACTGGAAATGTTATTGCAGCCCGTGACAGCACGTCCTTTAGTAAACACTATAAAGCTGGAAGTTCTCA
Organism: Trichobilharzia szidati; assembly: GCA_944472155.2. Taxonomy (NCBI): domain Eukaryota; kingdom Metazoa; phylum Platyhelminthes; class Trematoda; order Strigeidida; family Schistosomatidae; genus Trichobilharzia; species Trichobilharzia szidati. Next base: position 56,060,398 of record OX235271.1, on the reverse strand, counting down.
GCGACACATACTGCAGAAAACACAAGGGTTTCGGCCTACTACTCCGAAAATGAAGACAATTAGGAAACAAGTTGGGCAAAGCAAAACTTGCTTATTAATCAAGTTTTCGTTAACAGCGTTTTCTAACTACATGATCTACCAACCTAGTTATAAACTAGCGATAATTTACCGAAATACCAAGATACCACGTCATATGAAATCACAGTTGCCATTCTGGTTAAAACTAGTTCAAGAATAGTAGCTGAATAACAAATCAAACAAAAGTGGATTGGTTCCAACTGTCACAATCTGAAAGAAAATAAGTGTGGAATAGGACTTAAGTGGGCAAATATGGCTCTAATTATGCAAATATGCAGCACTACTATTGTGGTGGTGTGATACAGACAACGTGTACCAAAGGAGTATAATTCTCACATATTCCCACAGTTCAATACTGCGTTAGCAACAGAATATTAAGCATTTGAACATTTTATTTCATGTCGTTTAATGTAGGCCAAAATCACACGCTCAATGATTGGTTAGAGAATATAAACTGTATCTATATAAATAGCAGTTTGATAACTTGAAAATATACCTTGGCTTCCGTGTCTTGTCTTCTGTTGTTACACTATGACAAGAAGTAAATCCATTTAAGCTGAGTGATTTCCAAATACATCGGAAATCTCAAACACTGGCTTTTAGAACCCTTAGGATCAAAGTCCAACAACCTGCACTTCTTCCAGTTGCTGAGACCAACAAACGTTTATGCGTTATCAAGTTTTAGTTTAGCAAAGCAGAAATCGCTTGCCTTGCAGTCAAATAATGCTTTCCTAGAAAAGTGATGACTTAATGTAAGTAAAACACGTCCCACCACCTATCATACAAAATGTACTACCTCATGGATCAGTTCTTACTTTCCATATGGCTTCAGCTGGTGTGAGCATAGCTGCCAGAATCAAAAAACCTGTAGACCTTTAATAACAACTTAAGCGGTTGTCTTATACGCTCAAAGTAATGCCGAAAACTTTTATGCATAAACATTCTAAATACTTCGCTGCAGAGGGATACCAGGTGATGAGTAACAAGCGAAACTTTTGTACTTGTGGTCAGATTGCATCAACAATCACCTCACAACTAACACGTCAGTGTAGCAATACACAAGTCATGGTACGTCTTAAAGAACGTGAGTTCTGCGGGATTATCTCACAAATGGTTGGCAGGAAGCTTGAGTAGAATATACTAAGTTTTTCGCTTGGGAGGATCTGTATCTTTCGACGTCTATGGAAGCAACTATGGATTGATAATCGCAAAGATTTTAATGCCTAGCAAACTTTAAAAATAGACACCCATTTTTGAAACAAGCAGTTATTATCACATACCGCAAAATAAGTGTCCTCAGTTAACATGACACCCAGTTACACAACCAAAATCGACTGTGGAGATTTCAAGATTCCAGAACCAAACTGCATTTTAAGGACAGACTAAGAAAGGTTTGAGACCACATTAACTGACTCTAGTTGGACTTAAACCATTCATATTTTGGACGGCTGATATACTCTGAAACCAATTGATAACAATCTCAGCATTGATGAAACACTCATGAGCAAAAAGTGAACTGATGGTGTACCTTGTAATTATTATAAAAATGTCGTTTATAGTGGTGTAGCGGTAAATAATTCCCCAAAATTATTAACCACAGCAATCATCACTCAACATTGGATGCTGACCATCACTGTTTAAGTCGACTTGTTTAGCTGAAGGCTTACGGTCAAGCATCCCCGCCATTTGGTGCTTCGTCGTGTCACGTGCGTGCACGATTACTAGCTAGCTAAGCATTCATTCCTACCCGCGATTTGGTCCCAAAATATATATCGTATTTGGACGACAAAATCTGGTCTTTTGCTTTACCATTTGGTACTCGAAGAACGAACACTATAGTGGTTGTTGGTATAAGATCTTGCGTTAGTATAATCCGTACAACTCGCGAACGTTCGATACCTTCGTCCACTAAACTGGTGAGCCCAACCACGAACTACATCTTCAATTCACACGCAGATAAACCCGGTGAGTTCGTTCCTTTTTGTGTTTATTCTTGTACTATACTGTTATCGGCATACTTTTCGTCATGAGTAACCCTAGCCCCAAGGTTATTCAGATTCGCTCAACCGCCAGAACTATTCAGCTAGTACCATTTTGGCCAGATAATGCTGAAACGTGGTTTCAGATTGCTGAGTCCGATTTTTGTGAACATGGCATAACTGATCAACGTTCACAGTTCCTTGCAGTTATTCACGCTCTACCGCGGGAATTCAGCAGGTGCGTAACTCTGCAGATGTCGGTAAGTAACTCGTACGAGTTGCTCAAAGCATCCATCCTCAAGAGAAACGTTCTCACAGATCGACAACGTCTGGATGAGTTATTTCGTAACATCGAGTTAGGAGATCAGTCAGCTGTGAGCATGCTGGCAAGAATGAAAGAGATCATTGGCCAAAGTCAGTTCGATGAAGGACTGTTCAGAGAACTATTTTTATCCAAACTGCCACAGTCAGTTCAGACTGTACTTGTGACACTTCAGGGTGTTCTCATAGATGATTTAGCTGTCTCTGCAGATAGAATTCTAGAGATAACGAAACGGCCAGTTGCCGAAGTATACTCTGTTACCGAACAGACTTCGAAGAAGGATTCGGCAATGATAGAGTTAATCAACTCCGTCCAGCAGATGCTTAGGTCAAACAAGCCTAGCAATTCCTCCTATCGTCGTTCTAAATCCCCTCAACGGCTAAACGCACGTGGACGATCTAAGTCCAACACACGTTCTCTCAAAAATCCTGACTGGTGTTGGTATCACAACACCTATGGCAAGGAAGCGAAATGTTGTCGAAAACCTTGTGATTTCGACAAAGCCTCCAAGTCTGTGGGAAACTATCCCGCCGGCACGCGTTAGCGGCAACCGTCGCCGGTGGCACTAGCCGCTTACTTTACATCCATGATGTAATGAGCCAGACTAGATATGTAGTCGACACAGGCGCCGAAGTCAGCGTCCTTCCTGCTACAGCAGCAGATCGACAGAAGGATCCTAACTTCAACCTACAGGCTGCAAATGGAAAACCAATTGCAACCTATGGTCGGAAATACGTCTATCTGAACGTAGGTTTACGCAAACCTATTCGGTGGATTTTTCTGATCGCTGACGTCACAATGCCCATCATCGGCACGGACCTACTTAATCATCATGATTTGCTCGTAGACGTCCGCCGTAAACGATTAATTGACAACACTACTAGTTTGTCTATCAAAGGCATAACTTACGTAGGCCCCAGCTTGTCAATCGTTAAGATGAAAGCAATCCTCGATCCAACTTTTCAACCGATTGTTGATAAATATCCGGAACTGAATTGCCCATCTAACGACCTCCCGTGTATAACCAGCAATGTTATGCACCACATCATAACCTCAGGACAGCCCGTGACATCTAAGGCACGACGACTGGCCCCTGATAAACTGAGAATTGCCAGAAACGAATTCGATCATATGCTCACCCTTGGCATCATTCGGCCATCGAATAGTCCATGGGCATCCCCGTTGCATATGGTACCGAAAAAGGATAGCAACGATTGGCGACCCACTGGTGATTACCGGCGAGTGAACGCCAAAACAACCCCTGATTGCTACCCTTTGCCTCACATACACGACTTGACGGCAACATTATCTGGAGCATCTATATTCTCCAAAATCGACTTGGTTAAAGCATATAACCAAATCCCGATGGCAACGGAAGATATTCCGAAAACGGCTATCATCACGCCTTTCGGACTTTTCGAATTTCTACGTATGCCATTCGGCCTCCGGAATTCGGCCCAAACATTCCAACGCTTCATCGATGAAGTATTTCGCGGTCTCGACTTTGTATACGCATACTTAGCCGACTGCTTCATTGCCAGTCCAGATAAGGAAACTCACCTCAGACACTTGGACTTGGCATTTGAAAGGTTACGCCAACATGGTGTTACCATCAATATACAGAAGTGTCAGATAGGCGTTGACTCACTCGATTTTCTGAGTCACACTATTGACTGTCAGGGCATACGCCCACTGGCTACTTCGGTCGATCACTCTAAGAAAACGCGTTCTGGACGTCACGTTAGATTCCCAGAATATCTTCACACCTATCTCACATAACTGAGTGACACATCAATTTTTTTTATGTTGCGTCATTTAACACAAGTAAATGATATTTTTCCTATAACCGTACATAAAATTATATAAGATGTATATTTTTTTTTTCCCGATATTTTGAACTTAACATTATTTTACTGTATAGTAGATGCATGTCATATTTTTTTGGTAAAAAAAACGCTTATTTGGTACATTTTTCTTGACAAGGTTCTCAGCATTCTTGTTTTCTTTTCCAGGTGCAACGGGCACTGGACAGGAAACAAACGAAGCACGGGATCCAACGGACAACATCCAGGAAGCTATGTACAGACACCCTATTAGCATAGGAAGACAGACCAGCAGGCACTCCATCAAGCCGCTCGGAAGATTTTTTTCACCCGTCAGGGAACCATCGAGATTTTTTTACTTCCGGCTGGTCATGTCTTAGGGTCCTCACAAACCCACTAGGGGGGGAGTGAGCTGTAGCGGTAAATAATTCCCCAAAATTATTAACCACAGCAATCATCACTCAACATTGGATGCTGACCATCACTGTTTAAGTCGACTTGTTTAGCTGAAGGCTTACGGTCAAGCATCCCCGCCATTTGGTGCTTCGTCGTGTCACGTGCGTGCACGATTACTAGCTAGCTAAGCATTCATTCCTACCCGCGATTTGGTCCCAAAATATATATCGTATTTGGACGACAAAATCTGGTCTTTTGCTTTACCATTTGGTACTCGAAGAACGAACACTATAGTGGTTGTTGGTATAAGATCTTGCGTTAGTATAATCCGTACAACTCGCGAACGTTCGATACCTTCGTCCACTAAAGTGGTATTCAGGAAATAAATAGAGTATTCTGATCACAGTGAGCTAATTTATTGTACGACGAACGATAAGAGGAATCGCAAAGACAATCCAACCACTTTATTTAGAGACTGATTCAAAACAAATCTACGCAAAGATAAGTACTTATATGGGGAAACAAATGTGCACACCGACGACTGTAAAGTGCTAAAACAGCTGTTAACAATAAGATTAGCTGAAATATCTAGACTACGTAGTCACGGTATGTATATAATGTGGTATAAAAATATGAGATTTTAACATAATCACCTCATAAAATGAGGTATGAATACTACTATTGAGAACTAACTCACAAATACCTCTTTACAGGGAGACACTTATCAGGTGCCTGAGTAAATACGTTTCGGGTATAAAAGCTGTCTGTCCGGGCGACTATAAACCGGTTTATAACCGGTTTCACGTGTTGACAACCCTACGTTCAAGGTCATTCGCCGGTCTGTCCAATGAAAACCTGGCCTTTGATATTAGGAAGCCACTATGAATCCTTGCATTAATTGTCTTTTCTGACTTCTTCCTTACAAAAGAAGAAATTCACCTAGCTGTCAGAGGTCAGTCACTTGGTCGAGTAATAACCGCCTTTTTTAATAGTTAAGTTATTCAAGCTACCCTGGTTTTTCAGTAAGTCCCAAATGATATAATTACTAAAGTCCATTGGTGTTATAAACGTGTCCTGATCCTTAAAATGGCTTGTTTCTGTCCGAGGAACAAATTTTTCAATTATTAATTCCACACCCTTCAATGATCCAAATGTTTGGTAGGTCATTTATAGATGTATTCTATGAGGAAGATATACTGAAAATGTAAACAGGTTTTGTAATTTAACACGTAAATCTGCATTTACAAGAGGATATACAAGTATCACGCCTCATAATTATATAGAATTAAAAAAAGAGAAGACATCGCCAATATATATGTAGTGGCAAATAATTCCCCAAAATTATGGACCACAGCAGTCATCACTCAACATTGGATGCCGACCCTCACTATTTAAGTCTACTTGTTTAACTGAAGGCTTCCGGTCAAGCATCCTTGCCATTTGGTACTCTGTCGTGTCACGTGCGTGTACGATCACTAGCCAGCTAAGCATTCACTTCAGACCGCGATTTGGTCCCGAAATATATCATGTACTTTGGACGACTAAATCTGGTCTTTTGCTTTGTATTTGGTACTTGAGAAACGAATACTATAGAAGTTGTTGGTATAAGATCTTGTGTTAGCATACTCCGTACAATACGCGAACGTCTATACCGACCGAAAATCTGCATTTAAAGGAGGATATAAATGTATCATATCTCCTAATTCCTTAGTACTTAAAAAATAGAAAGCATCTGAATATATATATCTTCGTCAAAGATGTGGGAATTTTTTCAGTGGTTTCATATTAACCACTTAATCCAACATTTCGTAAACAATCAAATAAATGTGCTGGAAGTACTAAACTCCAAACAGGGACACGATTCGCAATTCAATGACCAACAAAGATGCTACCAAATAAGGAAACCTCTGTTCTATTTTAACAATAAAAGGCAAGGGCCAGGCAACAGACCGTATATTTAGGAAATCAACAGATATATATAGATTTTCATGTACATTATTATATATTATTGTAAGCAAACAAACACGGTCTTCTGATTGGTGGTTTCTTGTTGAACGTTAATCTTTCATCTGTTTGGCCGTTTATTGAAGTTAAGATTATCTGTCTGTAAATTGTATCCGCTTACGCAAAGTCTGCTGTGGTTAGTTGTGTGCGTCAGCGGCACAGTGGTTAGGACTCTCGCCGCCCATGCGCATGGACCGGGGTTCGATCCCCTGCCAACGCACACCCGATATCTGTGGTTGGCCTGCAAAATTTGGGCTACCGATATCCACTCTGAAAAGTCCATACTTGTACCGAAAATACGGTGTGGCATCAAGCTGTAATCAAAATTAAAAAAATAAACATAAATCAGTCTTTTACTTATTTTTCTCATTACCAATATTGGGGACGTCAACATTGACGTAAATTACTGTCTACCGATTCGGCTAGCAGTCACCTCTCATCACACTATGACATACGGATACAGTTTCCAAGAGCTTCTACGGGTCCGATTTGTTACGAGTTTTATCACAGATTGATACCAGTTAGGGGGCCACTTAAAATCAGGAATTACTGAAAAACTGTTTCATCCTAGTTTAGGACTCTTCAGTAGCACCCTGTCACCTGGTTTCGCACCCAGAACCTCGAGATTAAAAGCCAAGTTCGTGGACCATTCAGCCACTGGAACCCGACCTAGTGGCCCACTAATTTTGTCTTCCACCAATTCTTGATTTTAGTCCGACCACCTGCCAGCGTCATCTGCGAGAGTTAGTCCTCCCTACCGACCAGGTGGAACTCACTGTCTCAAACTGCATTGGATCATTAGTCGGATTACTGTTCGGATCTGAAACAACCTATACGTTTTAAAGCATATAGTTCCAAAAGACAGATTTATCTACTGACACCTTACCAACTGAACCAATTGTTATGTCTAATATTGCACTCTCAAACACTAAAGTTGTACTGTATATACCTTTTGTATTTTGTGCTAACTAGACTGTATGTGATTCAATGGACTGCTGTACATTTAATTGTCCAAATGTGCATTTTCGCTACATGTGTGCGAGTTTTGAACTCAAGTATTGTGTTCCTGGTGTTTAGACACCGAGTAACCTCATATTTAAGAAATTGCACTATGTTTATCCGATCCGTTTCGTTTAAAAGGAAAATAATCTTGCAACTCTTCAACGTTCTGCTGTCAATGTAATTCTCTTTGGAGCTATTCGGTTTTGTTTTGGGTTCGATCGTAGACCATGAGCACGTCTCTTCGAAAGGTCATTCATACAGTGGCTGTAACATTAATATTTGGCTAGTTATGAGGTGATAACTACGATAACTTTGAATTGGATGTGGAAGGTGTTGCTAAGCCAGTTCAAGAAGAGATCTGTGTTGTCAACCCTTCTTGACCCTCTTGGATTAGTGTCATATTACCTGCCACCAACAAGGACTGTAGAAAAGAGATGAATTTGGACGATCCACATATTCAGAGACACACTGGAGAATAAAAGATATGGGTTAAGAAATTTGAGATTGCTGGGTCAACATGCCTCACACCCTTATTTAAGCCATCAAGGGATCACTAGATAGTGGTCTTACGTGTTTTTGAATCACCTCTAAATTCGGATCGGGAGCTGCTTCGAGATACTATATAGATGTTCTCCTCTTGAAAGGGAAGTAGGGGGTCCTACCTATGAAGACTGTCTCCACTCCAAGACCAAAGCTTACTGTTAACTGTCCAGACATTTATAATTGTGCAGCTGGAGTTGAACTACCCTACGAGCCTTTCAATGTTTTGAACCGATTCCATGAAAGTGATGTATCACATAAATAACGAGTCGGTTATATATTAATGTTTCGTGACTGACGGAGTGTTTCGATTTCGTGAATCAACAGTAATTGACCAACAGTGTTGTTTGTCGTCCAGAGAAAAATCTCCGCCGGTGTAATATCAGTAGGAGCTAGTAACATGAGTACAGCTAAGGGAAAGTGGAGGAATTCTCGCAACGTGTTTATTGTGTATGAACGTCCACAAGTGTTGGGAGCACCACGTGAAAACCATCATCCAGCTGTACTTCCAAGCTATAACCCAGTAACTGAGTCGATAGTGAGACACTATAATAATCCAGTGAGTCATATGGGTTCGTCAAAAGTGCTGTCAAGCACCAGACAGAAATATCGGATAGTAGTGGGGATGCCACTGCTCGAAAACTGACTATATAGTATGTGCGATATGGGCCGAAAAATTATCGCCTTTCGCAATAAATGATGGTAGCAAGTATGATTACCATATTACCTCGTAATCGTTCCCTCGGATTCCAAGTTGAAAATGGGGCTTCAATAGTAATAATAACATTATTACTATTACAGTAGCTAGTATCCACCTTCTTCTGTTCACTGTGGTTCTCTTTAGCTGGCCCCGCGACTGCCCACAGTCTCTTATCTCCTCATCCTACTATGTGTTTCGTGTCACCTCACTCGTCGATTCTTATTCGAGTCCTACTCAAGAGTCTGGTGCGCGGTGACAGCCAATGGTCTCCCCAGCGTGATTCCGATCCACCTCCATTTTCTTCGGAATATTTGTTGAGAAACAGACTCCTGGTTGATTCTTTACAAGCCTCTCTTTACTAATTCCATTCTGACTATATGATCTTCGATACGGAACGAAGGCAGTTACCGCTAAAAGTTTGCTGTAGTGTGTTCAAAATATTTTCTTAACGGTCTGGCCAAGTCTCTAACACATATAAATAAACTGGCTTAACACGTACTCAAAATCCAAGTCTTATTCTTTCTGCTGAATGCAGAGGATTCCCAGTCTGATTTCAGGATGTGGAGATGTACCTCGCCCTTCCAATTCTGGCTCCGACGTTCTCATCCGTTCCGCATGTAACTGAAGCAGTGCCACCCGGACATGTGAGGGAGAGTGACTAGTGATTTTGTTGGTTGGTTTGTAAAACAAACGACCATCATCACCTCTGTCTTCTCTGTGTTCACCTGGAGTCCCACCTTTTCTGCTTATGTTGCCAACTTGTTGGTTTCGCCTGTAGGTCTTCGAGCTTGTGTTGTATAATACATAAATTATATGCGAGGTTCATATCTTTTAGAGCCCTCTCGCCGGTTCAGCTTATTTCTGCCTTCTTTTTCCTGACGCACAGTCTTCCTCATAATCCAGTCCACCACAAGCAGGAATATTGTCGGTAACAGCACACATCCTTGTACTGCTCTTGTCATCACTTCAGATGCCTAGCTGGGTTTTCCGTTACGGATCGCCTGACATGTGGCATTGTCATATAGCCCGCCGTTGGATGAGGTTGATAAAGATTTGGGCATTGTACATCGTAGTGCTGGAGTGGTTTCCAAATGACTTCTCGGTCAACACTGTCGAAGCCCTCTTCGAAGTCGACGAAACTGGGGTAGAACTTTGACTGCCATTTTGTGCTTTGTTCGATGAAGGTACGCACAGCTGAAATTTGATGGGTAAATAGTTTCCCATTTCCGAATCCAGCTAGTTCCAGTTGGTAGAGTTCTGCACCCTGTTCATCTTTTATTCCCTTCATGGCAATACGACCAATATTTTATTTGATGTGGACAAGAGCATAATTCCGTGCCAGTCCTTTAGGAGGCATAAGTTACCCTTCTGTCATATTTCGGCAAGATAGCTCTTCTCATAATCAGCAAATACCTTCCCTTCCAAATCTTTTGGATGGGTGGCGTCAGCATATCTGCTGCAGCCTGTGGATCAGTTTTCGGCGCTTCGAGGGGAATCCTGTCTGGCCCTGTTGCCTGCCCGAACGTCGTTAGCTTGATCGCATTTAGGATTTCTGTTTTCATTCGAGGATTTTTATCAACTGACATTTCTCTGAGGGCTATTATTGTTATTTCTAGACGAGATGTAGGTGATGATTGTCAATTCAAGAGTATTTTGAAGTGATCGGCCCATTGTTATATGTGTCCTCGCTATTTTGTAATTAGGTTCCTCTGACCATATATTATTGGTTTCATGTGATTTGATTCCTTCCCGGGTAAAGACCTGGTTATTTGGCATAATGTTCTAAGGTTCTATTAGTCTCTGGCCTGTCCATTCTGTATCAGTTGCTTGTCAGTGCATTGTAAAATTGTCTTTTGTATTTCTAAACACCCTTCTCTCTCTATTCATTCCAGTGTACATTGAAATCGGCTTCTCCTTCTGTTGTTCATCTTTGCATTGGTTCCTCTTCTATCCCACCATCCTGCTCTATTTTATTAGCTTCCAGGCGTCCGTTAAGAGTCATATCTTGTCTCTTCTTTCTTCCAAGAACAGTCATACACCTTTCCCTGGACATCACTTTCAGAAAGGCCCAATCTTATTCCACACGGGTTTCCCCAGTGATGCCACGTAGTTTCTTCGACTTTGCTCCGATGGTTGCGGTGAAAGTATCTTTCGTAGTTTCGCCTTTCAGTTTCCGAGTGTTGAACTTGTACTGTGAACCATTTCTTCTTCTACGAAATCTTTCATCTTGATCTTGATAATTCATCACACTAGATGATGTTCTGAGTCCACATCTACTTCCTTTCTCGACTTCGTGCCTAGCATATTGTGCCTCAAATTTCTTGAGCAACATTAGGACGATGTCTGTCTGGCTTTTGGTGTTTGTGTCAAGCGAAATCCATGTAGCCTTGTGTGTATCCTTGTGCTTGCGTGCGCTACCTCCAATCACCAAATTACTGAACGCTTGGAAGTCCACGGATAGTTCTCCGTCCTCATTCCATTCACCGAGAACCTATTGACCCATGATGAATTATCTCGTTGTGTTAGCTTCTTCCAGTTTGGCATTCATGTCACCCATAGGGATTTTTATGTCACCATCTGGAATATTGTCCATTACTGTTTACATTTGTCTATAGATAATAATGACCATTTATTTCTTGAACAGAAATAAGTCATTTTTACGGGTGTGAATACATGTGCACTAATAAGAACTGATAGAATATATGATATGGTTTGTAAATATAAATTTAGACTGAACACTGATTTATGCGGACAAAATAATGAAAAGGCACAAATAACTAGATGAATAATTTTTGTAATCTCCTTTCGACGGAACAAGTCGTAAGATATAGCGTTAAATCTTAATTTGCTAGGGTTATTCAAATTCTCTGTTTTACAATTCGATTCCATATGCTCTTCTATCAGACAACCAAACCGTAGTGGTTTCTGTTTGGCGAATTCGACTCTTTCTGAAATGGACATTTTAAGGAAATCAGTGCATTAGTGCAGTGGATGTGGATTACCACAAGTAAGACATCCCTCTGGTTTTACAATACTTTGTAAGTATTTCATGGTAAACGGCTTCCCCTTACGAATCTGTCAGCTCCATTATTGGGGTGTAGGATGCTAGGGAGTTTAATGATTGTTTGGCTTACACCATCTTCCATGCGCCTTGAAATATCATCAGATTTAAGCTGAACATCCCACTTCGATAAGCAGGCGATGGTTTTGGCCCACTTTTCCCGCAACTGAGTTGGTAGACATCTGAAAATTCCTCAAAGGCAGAACTCGGATTCGAAGCGCCCATTCAGTTCAGAGACACAGAGGTACTTTTATAGGTCATCGAGTTATCCAAATATATGGCAATATCCTAATGGTCATCGCTTGACTGCTGACTATTACCTTTGAAAATGTCAAACGCGGACTTAGATATCAGGGATGACCTACTGAACCAATTGACTGAATATCCAATGAATGCTCACCTTCAGTGATACAAGCAGTTGATGAAAATTTGCACTGAGCCATTGAAAATGCTCTCGATGACGTAGCCATTTTATGAACCATTAAGAAGTACTGACTTGACATTGACGTTAAAAATTCAGGCATTGTTTCTTGTGCTAAGTGCCATGAATCTCCACGCGGTTTTCAATTTGACGAATACCTGTAATGATTTAACGAATTTGGCAGCATTTGATATCATCGCCTGTGCACTCTATGGTCGAAATGATACCAACTGGGAAAACGAAACAAGTGACTTCCTCCATACTCCCCCCCTTGACAGTGGATGGTGCTTATGGTTGTTAGTCGGGTGTCTTCGTCAGCTTTATCTTCTCTTTGTCCCGTCTTCTCTGCCTCTTCCGCCAACCTGTTGGTATAAACTCGCAGTTCTTTACTTTTGCGCGACATAAGACACAAGTCATCCTGGGAGCCCAGATCTCTCAGGGACCTCTTGTTGGTCCAACTTATGCCAACAATCTCACTCCCCGAGGCCAGTAGCCTCATTAAGTCCACCACAGTCAAGATAATCTGGGATATTAGATGGCCCTGTTCCATTCCTTTCCTCAGTTCAAAAACTTCACTTAGCATTCCTCCGTGAATTTTTCTGCATATGGAAGCATCATGCAGCTTCTGAACACGAATCATGATTATTTGCAGCATTGCGCTTCGCAGTGTTAACGTATTCGCCTAATTCCCTCACGTCCGACACTGTCGAAAGACTTCTCAAGGTTGACGAAGCTGGTGTGCACAGTTGACTACCACTTTAGATTCTACTCAATTATGTTACATATTGTTGCGACTTGATCCGCGTATGACCCATTCTTCCTGAACCTAGTATGTTCCAGAAGATGTCTTCCGTTCATGGCGTTTTCTACCCGTACCAGAATGATACACACTAATATTTAGTTTAGGGCGGACAGGAGTGTTATTTTGCACCAGTTCTTGCTCAGGCTCAATTTTCCATTCTTTGGCACTTCTGAAGCTCAAGATGTCTTCAAATTTGTTAATAAGGTGGAATAAAATCTGCCAAAATTAATGCCTTTACACGTATCTGTATTGCTGAAACTTTGACCATAAGAAAATCCGCAGCCACTTATAAAGAAGGTAACTCAGCCTGTCCTTCCGTGTTTTCGGTCCTTTGCCGTTAGGAATCATTCTATTTCTTCCGTTTAACGCGATAACTGCTGTAGTAAATGAAATCACCCAAGGTAATCTCATTGTTGAGTTAAATATCTTCTTTCCTCTACACTTTGAGAACACTTTTGTTATGCGTCAGTGATACAAGTGGCATTGACCGTAAAACATGCTGTCTGACAACATGTCGAATCATCGGGTTGGTTGATTCGGATCACAAGCGTACTCAACTAACTTGGGACCAAGTTCACATACAAGTGAACGATACATCACAAAGACAAATGCAGAGTATTTCATACTAAAACCAGTGTCATGTAATAAATGATATAGATAGTGAAGTCGAAACACTCGAAACTGAATGCATGTTTAGCAGGCACTATAGGTATTGGACGCTTTGTTTAGTCAGTAAACACCTAGAGAGCGCATTTCAATTTTCTTCGGCATGGTAGGTTGTAACTAAGCGGCTATATGTTTTAGACCAAAATCCGTGCATCTAAGTTGCGTGGAAAGCCTGAGTCTGAGCTCCAAAAGCAGTTGGGTGAGCTGAAGACGGAACTTGGAAACCTTCGTCTCTATCGTGTAACGCGTGGTACATCCTATCATGGGAAGCTGAAAAAGATGTAAGTTTTTCTAGGATTTATAGTAATGTTTTAGCCGGACTCTTCGCAAGTCGATTGCACGCGTTTATACTGTTATGCATCAGGCTCAAAAACTACGTCAAAGAGAAGCTTATCGTTCTAAAAGATACGTTCCTAAGGATTTACGACCGAAGAAGACCAGAGCAATTCGAAGAAGACTCACAAAAAAAGAGCAGTCTATACATTCAGCACGGTCAATGCGCAAGGCAAGAGCATTCCCACGTCGTGTCTTCGCGATTAAATGCTAAATAATAAAGGTTCTAATTGGCACTTCCTCATTGTTGGTCATGTGAGTATCGGGGGTTTCGGGTCGGCAACATAAGTATTTAAGGATTTCTACGGATGTTTTTATTTGGGTTCAAGAGTGTTTTTGTTCTGTCTGAACACATTCGGAAGCCAGTTTTTAATCACTTTTCGAAATGAACAAGTGCTCATCATTAGCTGTACGTCTCACCTCGCACATAGATTAATCGCAATTGGTGTCTTGTGCAAGGAATTATTTAACATAGGTACAGTGTGTCACGAAGTCTTCACGATTTCTTCATTCTCTTATGGTTGAAGTCTTGCAAGCATCATGGTATTTAATTGGCGTTGCTCACTGAAATGGCACTTCGAATTTTGTCTATGGGGAGGATGTCTTTAAAGCAGGAATAGCAGACTTCTGCGAACCCCACTTATTACATATACCAAGCATACTTATGTTAGGTGTTGCTTGCTCGTAGTGTTGTCATACATAGTATGAATGGTTGGTTAGAATGGGTAGGTTCACCAAGATGTCCTAGGTTATCGTATGCCGCCATCTTGATAGGTGAAGATCTGTGCGTCGGTGGCACAGTGGTTAGGACTCTCGCCGACCATGCACATGGTCCGGGGTTCGATCCCCTGCCGGCGCACACCCGATATCTATGGTCGGCCTGCAGAAATTTGGGCTGCCGATATCCATGCTGAAAATTCCATACTTGTACTGAAAATACTGTGTGGAATCAAGCTGTAAAAATCAAAAATCAAATCTGTTCAGTTTTATTTCGACTTCCCACTCTCAATGGCCTAATGTTACAAATCCAGAGTTTTCGTGTAGATCAGTTTTTTGAATATCAGTTGGTTGGATGTTGCTAATGACCCTGTCCTCCCTTAATATTCATACGTTTATTAAGCAAATCTAAGTTTCTGTTTCTGCTAATGTATTTCCAGGAAAAGGTACCTACTAATTCAAAGATCATGTTCGTCTGATCATTCTTTCATAAACACAGTGTTAAGCAACCTAAAATTGCCTTGGGAGTACTAAGGAATTGGCATAGTTTTTTCTTCTAGTATTTAGGATAACCGAGAAGTGGTATTACATGTATCGCACCGTCTTTGCCTCACCATCCCTAGCCCTTTCTATATAATTCGTCTTTTGTCAGCGTTGCTTGCCAGGGAAGAATGTTACACCTTGCATTCGCACCTAAACCAAGTTGTCATCAGTCCCCTTAGATGTCCTGTTGAAACATTCATCTATATTGAGAATGATAAACTGTTATATGTTTACTTATACTCAAAATTAGGATACAAGATACTTCGCTGCAGTGTTTCCGAATAATAACCCCTAATTAATGACCACTTTGTTAGAATGATAAGCTTAGACATTCTAAGTGAATTGTTTAGTATTTCTTTAGGTTTCTGCATCTAAGTGTGTGCAACTATCCCATATTGATTTTCCAATATTAAGAGTCATAACTGACTATCCGGACTATGTCACATGCAAAACCCTATGGTCGTGACAACAGTCAAGCTCAAACTCCAGCTGTTTGTCCCCTTAGCATCGTGCGTCGAAATGAAATCTCGTTGTTACTCCTTTTTCTGTACACTCATACATGTTGTGGAACTCCTAATATTATTTATTTACCCAAACCTTTCCAGGGGAAGCGTATTTGAGAATTATAACCCACTAGGTAAAAGTCAAAAAGCTGAATTATTAGAACGCTACCATAAACTTGACTGGCGTCGGTGTCACAGTGGTAGGATGCTCACCAACCACGCAGGTGGTCTGGGGTTCGATCCCCGGCCGATACACCTTTGTCTCTCCAAGCCACTAGTAAGACCGGCAAAGAGGGAAGGTTAGGCATGAGGTCAGCAACCCCACCCTGTGAAAATAATCACTGCCACCAGAACTTCCAGCCTCTAGCTCTAAACCATATGCTCCACTGGGTACCTATAGGAATGGAAAAACGACCACACAAATCAATTCACTAGTCACTGACATTCTTAATTTTATGGTGAAACTTAATCATGGGTACTATGTAACCGAATGCATTTAAAAACTTTATAAGAAACCAATCAGCGTAACTACCAGATTGTAATAGATAGTACATTTTGAGGATTTCTTACCTTACATAATCAAGTTCAATTCAAGAGTTGATAAACGTTTCGATTTGGTGTCATGATAGCCCGTAGCGTTGTCTGTGGTTATATCTTGGTTAGTGTTTTAGTTTCAAAGGAGTCATCTCCATTTTTTTTCAACTGATAAGATGTATATCGTACTCTAATTATATTACACCAACTGATATTGTTGAGAATCGGGACAGTGGTTAGGACTCTCGCCGACCATGCACATGGTCCGGGGTTCGAACCCCTACCGACGCACACCCGATATCTATGGTCGGCCTGCAAAATTTGGGCTACCGATATCCATGCTGAAAATTCCATACTTGTACTGAAAATACGGTGTGGCATCAAGCTGTAATCAAAATAAGTATAAGTTGTATGGCACAGGTTTGTGGTTATGCATCATTTTGAATTTTGAAATATCTGAAACATGGAGAGGCAATAGTTAAGCATTGCTTTTCTCCAAATCTAGTTCTACGATCTAGGAATTGTCAACTTTTCGATATCACTATTTGGATATCGTTTCCAATATTCTGGTACAACGAGTTTATCTCAACTAAATATTATAACGTACCTCTTAAGATGATGATAACTTTACTGGACGAAGTACCTGCACAAAACAATCAAAACGAACTGTTAAACTCTGAATTTTTGAGCTTCATACACTTATTCAAACGGTTCTAATAATATCATATTACGTGAGATGGAAAAAGATTAGAATAATAGGGATGAACTGTTACAAAGAAGACTGAAGACGAATAAAGCAACATGAACTAGCATGACTCTTATTATGCACATAAAGAAGTATAATCTGTTTTCACTGGCTTCTACTATCTGTTTTTCAAATGTCTTAGTTAGTTTATTCCATATAACTCAGAGTAGTCATTAACAGAATATGGCCTGGTCTTGTGACTGCAAGCTGACGATCGTTACAAACTTTCATAGTCTATTCAGTTTATTGGACTAAGCGGTATCAAATTTTGCATAACAAATTCCCCAGGCACTTATATGAATAAAACTTCGCAACGTCACAAAGTGATTTACTTTCACTGTCAGATGAGTGGTGCTACTTCCCATAAACAGTGTTTTGAAAGAATTACTAACCAAATTACTTATAGCTTACTAAGCCTTCTCCTCTCTACTTAGTGGAAGTTGAACTAATTGCCCATTATTCTGGTTGGTCGTCTTTTAGTGTATCTGAAGTGCTTACTTGTTATGCATACCTGAATACCATGATAGAGTAAATTTATTTAATGGAGATCTACTCTTCTGCAGTGTTCGAGTTATGTTCTTATATCAATGAGACGCATACCTAAACTTGTACGATAATTCGTTCAATAGTTTTCATGAAGTCGAATTTCAAAGTTGTAGTATTTTTGAAGAGCTCAGTCAAATTAAAATAATTCGATATTTTAGGGGACCGCATACAAGGAAAGACCTGTGTTTAGTATGAACATGGTACTAATGCCTTTACTATAGGAGTTTGTGTTGGTTATTCGTATCGCATTATCTCCAAGGGTACCGTTTCTTAGACAGCTGTGATGTGGAACCAACGGTTAGTTCCATGGTAGAATGTTCGCTAACCATATATACGTGGTCCATGTTTTATTCCGGGCCAATGTATTCTTTAACCTCGCTTAGTTTACCAGCCGGTAATAATCTCGGAAAAGAGGGAAGATTGTGTGCTAGATTATCAATCCCACCTCATAGAAATAACACTGCTATTAGAACTTTAGACGTAAGAGTTTTATGTTTCAATGGGAAATCAAAGGATTGAAAAAAGGCTTAAAGCAATTTGTATTCAAGCTATGGTTAGTAAACAATGAAGGTGAACTGGTGTGGAAAAACATATATTGTTTCAATTGATTAAAAATGCCCATTAAAATTTTCAAAAGAATAGACACGGAACAAAGAGAACTCTTTTCGATAAATTCATCATCAGGTTCTACAATTATATATACATTATAATGAATGAATGGTGCGTCGGTGGCATAGCGGTTAGGACGCTCACCGACCATGCACATGGTCCGGGGTTCGATCTCCGGCTGACGCACTCCTTTACCTCGCTAAGCTAGAAATAATGCTGGTAAAGAGGAAAGGTTGGGCATGAGGCTAGCAACCCCATCCTGTAAAATAAACACTGCTACAGAAACTTCAAGCCACTAGCTTGAAGCCCTATGTTCCACTGGGAACGTGAAGGAAAAAAAATAATGAATGAATGAATTAGTCTTATGAACGACATTAATGTTTAAATAACATCAAATCAATAATATTGATAAATTACAGCTGAACAGCATCAACATAAAATAAACTGAATGTCAGAAGAATTAGGAAAGGTAATGGTACAAATTGTTTCGCAGTTGTGTGTGTATCTGCGAAGGGCGAATCAATATGTATAGGTAACGAATTGCATTCTAGGAAGAAACAACTGCTCAGTGCACATCAACTTCCAATAATTCTCCACCTAGCGTTGATGCATGTTGAGAATTAACTTGAGGATATAAATTTCGGACAGTAGATGTTGTGAATACCATAAGGTAGGTTGATTTCTGAGTCCGATTGAATCATCTTATAATTACGTGAAATCAACCCCAACGTGTTTAGAATTAATGCAAATTAATAATCCCCACTGTAACACTAATAATAATATTAAGTGAAGTAACTCTTTCAAAGGATATATTATCAAAATGTACATTCGTATTTTTATAATATTTTTGAAAACTATATCCCATGAAGAAATTTCATGACGTTAATTACGACAAAAGTACTCGTAGCTGTGATAAAAGACATTTTGTGTGATAATAAAGTATACTGTGCAATATATAAGAAAGTATATATTTCCAAATGTTCCCTTGCAGGAATTCAGGCGGTTCAAGTTACATTACAAATCGACATTAGTTAGAGAACCACCAAAAACAAAGGGATACCGAACAGCTGTTTCTCCCCAGTTTGGGATTTATCAGCACCACGCACACATGACCCAATCGAGGAGCAAATTCAAGGTCTTCAGGTTACTAGACGAGCCCGGTGACTATTCATCCACTGAGAAAGAATTCAGTGGTCTACAATTCTCAGTACATAACGCCAATATGAGCCAATGTCACCGGTTTCCAATGATTCTCTAACTGATTTCAGTTCATTATCTAACTTAAGTGCATATATGTTGGAAATGGAGTGTGAAATGAATAAGATTACCAGGTAGACAAGACGTTGTGTAACCTGGCTAGAAAACCTGAGTAAAATTGTTTTTTTATGTGACGAAAAAAGTTATCACTAAAAGGGATAGACAGAATAACACTGGGAACTGTACTAAGTGTAGATAATAATAATAATAATAATAATACTATTGACAAATGTAAACTACAAGGGATTACTTGACAAGTCAAAAACAGAAGAAATACTCATATTTTATATCCTAAGGCAGACTGAAGCATTCTATCTGCTTCCCTTTTGTTTTACACAAAAATCTACCTTTTATTTGATCGATTACCTAAGCTTCTGCTGTCCTAAGAAGTTGCGAATTAGGAAAATGCTAGGAGTTTGTGTAAACCTAATATACAGTCTTGAAAGCTCTCAGAAGTTTATGTCAAGTGAACCGAATCTTCAGGAAAATTACTCGGGTCTCATGAAAGATCAGAAAACGTTTATAGTCTGACAACCACATATAATATAAAATGGTTTTTTTTGAAAACCATTTAGTGGGCGAATATTTGATCCTACTGATAAGATACGATTAGTCATATATTCTTATTGTTATTGTCATTAACCAGTGAACTGTCGAATAGTAGGATGGAAGATCGGAGTGGCTTTCGTGGATTTCTATTCTTATTCTCAGTTAGTTATACTTCATTCTGTACAGTTGTCTTATTTGTTTCCGTGTACATTACTTTCAGATAACGAGTTATCTGTCTTTCAGTGCTAGTAAACAAGCAGTTGAAAGGTTATTGATTTAGTATGTGGGAAAAGTTATTGAGCCAATGAAGTGTGCGTCTTACGATGACTGTAATTACAGACGTCATACTTAAGGATCAGTTACACAATTTTATCTCTAGATACCACCAACGGAATATAGAAGTACCACAAATTTTTTATTTCAGTTAAATGGGTTCTGTTAGGCATACGTGACTCTTGAAATTACTGAAGCGATTCACTACTCGCCTCTCTAAGCTGACTGCAACCATGTACACCGCTGATGAGGTCGTCCCCAAACAGGCGAAATGACTGTCTTGTGTCTAGTTAACTCTACTGATGGTTGAGTAGTACTCAACTATTCATATCAGTCAATCGGTAGTATGTGGCATTGTTCTGGTATTACACCAGAATAACGAACAAACCGTTTGATACCGGGACCTTACTATTGAAGTTTTTTGTGAGAGTTCAGTTTAACCGTCGAATTTTCTTTGCTAACTCAGAAGACAAACTCTTGTATTTAACCGATTGCATGTGGACCTACAAATTTATCTGCATCTGTGCGTCGGTGGCACAGCGGTTAGGATGTTCGCCGACCATGCACATGGTTCGGGGTTCGATCCTTTGCCGACGCACACCTGATATCAATGGTCAGCCTGCAAAATTTGGGATACCGATATCACATGCTGAAAATTCCATACCTGTACCAAAAAATAAGGTGTGGAATCAAGCTGCAATCAAAAATAAAATAAAAAAATTAAGCTATAAGAGACGTCGTATGTGTGGATGATACGATGATAACCGAATATCCTTCTACCGAGATGTATATATCTGACATGAATCACAAAAAGTTAGTAAGCTAAGAAAGAACAACAATCCTGAAACGTTGATCATATTCCGGATAATCCGATTGTTAGGTCTAGATTTGTGCTTAACTAAACAATTATCGTACATGAAAAACTGAACGTAAAACAACATAATGCCAAAAAATGTGGGTATTTTACCTCTGATCTTCGGCTTAACCAGTCGATTTAAACGATGAAACTCGTTACCCCCGTGTTGAATGATGACAGAACTATAGGTGAGTGAATTTTCGGAATCATTTGCTGTTATAAGACTCTCCATTGAACCACTCGGTCTTTATCTTCAGACTACTGATAATTATTAAAAGTAGTGTAAACTTTACTCCGAAATTATGAGGAAACATGACATCAGAACATAATCAAATGAGTGGTATATTTAGACTGTTAGAAGTTTAATTATTACTCCATTTCCATATCAATATTATCTGATAATGTCTGTCTAACGAATTTCCACCTACTTTTCAGTTAGTATTACCGAGATTAATTGTGTCATTTCTTTCTGATATATGATGTGATATGATATATGAAATTGGAGTATGCCTAACTATTTCTTCTAAATATAACTACTACTGCATATATATATATATATATATATATATATATATATATATATATATATATATATAGCAGCTAAGTAAGTCTATACACACAATTAAAAGGATAGAACAGGTACTAACAAATACGTATATATAAGATATTCAGTTCACTTAAGTTAATATACACAAAAAGGACTGAGGTTATTTGAAGAAAAACTATAATAGTCACAAAATACACAAATTATAGACGTACGAAATTATAGGAACGTGATTGTCCTTTTCTTGATTATGCAAATCCTCCACTACACCTTAGAGCTGTCAACCGTCGGAGGTCTCCGCGTAGAGAAAAGTAGATAGTAGCAAAGCTCGTGATGTGGATGTGTCAATCAGTGCGAGACAGAGTTGGTAGGCAGATGTGCTGAGGAAGCCGCCGGAGAGAGGGCAACCAATTCGTTCCTTGCGCGCGGTCCAAGGTTGAGTTCTTTTCAATCTCACCTAACAACCACGATTTTCATTGGATTCCTTGTTTTTCGGTGAACATATAATTTGATATGTTTTTAGGCCGCCACAACCTATATAGTTGACCTCACAGTCATTGCAAGATATTTTGTAAATTATTTTATTTTGCTTGATTGGGTCCACCGGGTCTTTTAGCCTACAGAGCTTGTCTCTGAGTGAGTTTGTAGGTTTGAATACCACCCTAATTCCTGCTTTATTAAGAATCCTACGTAGGGTCTCAGATGTCCCCTCCTTATATGGTGTAACAGTAGAGTAAAGTTCGTAGTGAACATAATCTGTCTAGTATGAGGATAAAGGTTTCATGCATCGTCATAATTATCTTTCTGGGCTGAAAGTATTCTACATCACCTTAAATTTCCTTTTAACAATTTGCTTATCTTGCACTACACAGTCTTATATACTCTTGATAAAATAATCTCATCTGTATTTTTACAGTAAACCTTCTCAATCAACTTAAACTTGATAATGAAATTGAAAAGAAACAATAAAATTCAAGCGAGAAATTAATCTCAGAAAAGAAAAATAGGTCAAGATATATCTACTGATGATAGTAACTATGAGTAAAGTGAGATAATGCAAATACGATGGAGTATAATTAAGGACATACTAAACAAAAGGGTTTTCTGTTTTCTAAAGTGTTTCGTTGTGTTCAGAGTTTAAGATTTGTTTTTCTTCATGTAGACTTTGTACAACTCATTTACAGGTATTTCGACTCATTCCTGTAAGTCACTTTTAAATATTACACCTGAAAAACTGGATAATATCAAGTCATACGCTGTTTACAAATAAATTAGTCCCATCTTAGAGGGTATTTTCATGGGGTAAGTTGAACAGCCGAGTGTGAAACCCACAATAGATGAGGCGATATTTTATGAGAGGTATACTGATGACACATTCATCATATGTAATGACGCAAAACATGCCATACACCTTTTTGACCTATTTAACAAGATATATATAAATGGATCCAATTCCCCATTGAATACATGGCTAACGAAGGCTTTCATTTTCTGAATCTTGGACATCTACGAAGTATGAGTGGAAAGAAGTAAAAATATATCCGCCAAAAATAATCCTAGAATGGACAGGACCTACATTTCATGGGCTGTTGTCCACCAAGCTTCAAGAAAGGTTTGGGTTGGACAGTGTATAATGGAATTGGGTAGCTTGATGCAGAATTCGCCATTGTTGAAAAGTGCTTGCGATAAAATCGCCGTTGTCATCAAAACAGGTTTATTGATAAAGACAAAAGAACATCGAGTGAAAGGGCAGAATGAGGCACAGTGTAGAAGAAGCCGGTCTTCTTAAAACACGAATTCAAAGATGATGAAGTTTCTGGAAGAATGTGATACAGAATAAGCGGTGCATTGAAAAGGACTTGTTCAGCTGCCAAATTATTTATTTTATTTTTCAAGTATTGGCTTTTAGGGATTTGATTGATTGGTTACAGGATTTCATCATGAGCTGACATTGGTTAGAGAACCATTGGAAAACCTGGCAGTACTTGACAGCTGTGTCGTGAATTGGCAGAAGTTAGAATTCATAGGCCATTGGATCGGGTCCCAGTGGCTTAATGGTCCAGAAGGTCCTGGGTTCCGACCCCTGTGGGTGAGTACTGTGAAGAGTCCCAAACTAGGACGAAACAGCTGTCCAGTACTCCCAGGCTTCCCAATGGTTCTCTAACCAATATTATATTTTTTTTTTATTACAGCTTGATTCCACACAGTATTTTGGTACAAGTATGCAATTTTCAGCATGTGATATCGGTAGCCCAAATTTAGCACGCCGACCATTGATATCAAGTGTGCGTCAGCCGGGGATCGAATCCCGGACCATGTGAATGGTCGGCGAACATCCTAACCGCCGTGCCACTGACGCTATTTGAAGAATAAGTTGCTCACTGAGACGATCCAAAGCTCAAGAATCCTTCCTTCATGTTACCTCTAACTGCACACACCAATTTAATGAAAAAGGAAAAGTTACTCTCTAATCACTTTCAATTCCATGAAGTCGGCGATGAACAATGTATATTATGTGGTAGCACGCGATACTATTTGACTGCCAAAACCTAGGTAGTTAAAGTAGGATTCGCATGCGTGGCCTTGTGGTTGGAAGCGGAGCGCCTAAACCAATGAGACACAGTTCCACATGGATATAAATAAACCAATTTACATATTCACTTGCTAAAGCACTTAAATTAGACGAAAGAAAGAAGATTTGTCAATGTATCCCTGAACACATTCCAGGAAACTTACAGCTGAAAGGCCTGAATGTCTTCGGCAGTACTATCACTAGCAATTTGACAGATTGTGGTCATGCAACTGTGTGTTAAAATGTGTTAAGATAATTAAGATTCATGTTAGTTCCAGTTTACTACGTATTATTAAAGCGGTAGCCATTAAATGATCAAAAAATAACTTAAGCATTCAGAAAGGAAGTGCTCTTAACCTTGACCTACTACGATGAATATATTTCGTTATTCTAATTTTCTCATTTCGATTATGTGTCGTCTTGACAGCGCAATTTCACACCCATGATTATTAATACTCTTGGCCTGATATTTTTACCTTTGCGTGTTTAGGGACGCATGCTCAGTTTCTTGATCTTATTTTGTTCTAGTTCATGAAGGCGTCAACTTGCATCAAGAAATACAGCTACTCAATTCATAAACCTTATCAACTCGATGTTATTTAAAATTTAAATAAATTGCGTCTTCAATTTATATAACTAATGATAAAAATAGCCAATTTGATTTCCATTTCTTCAGTGCAGATTGTAATCTGTCACTCCATTGTTTTTATATCGTGTCGATTCTTTCTGTGTTAGGTGGGATGGGATTATGACTTAAAATATTGATAGTGAAATTTTTGAGCTGACAATCAATGGTGAGGGTTTAATTCGCTAACCTAAATACATTAAGAAGTTAAGACAATCAGGTATCACTCAACCTCTACTTTTACAGTTTCGTTAACTTCTGCACCTTGCCTATCGTTCTTTATTGCCCCCACCCTTAGTCTTCCTGAGGCTACTCGAAAAGGACTACATCATATTGTGAAGGGTATTCAACGTTATCAGCAGGACAGAGGATGTGCCACTAAGTCGGCTCATTACTACTGCAGTTGAAAGACATCTGAATTCTTCTGAGAAATGGCTTAAATCGATGTTGTCTGACTCTCAACACCCTTTCTGTGCACAACTCTCCCCGCCTTGCATCTCATCAGGTAGGACCAGATGTCATCATAAAAGATTATATACTCTGCAATTAATAGTGTTCTCTGAGCTGGTTGGTTCAGTCGTGGAGCTTTCGTCGTCCTTCTGGACAACACCTCCCTTCAGCGCAATTTTTAGCATAAAGTGAACTGATTTAAATTTCTTCATGAGTGATATAATTGCGTCTCCCGGTAACCATCTTTACATAAGTACTGACCATTTTCTATTGACTTAGATGTTAAATTTTCTGGTCACCTGATTTACTTTTTATTAGTTGATATATTTCGTCTATTTTAACGTGTTTGTTAGTTGCATATTCGTTTGAGTACCAGGCTTCTAGGAATTCCCTGACTGCACTTTTTGTGTTTCCTCTGTCTAAAATTTCGACATTATCCCAATCAAACTGATGTCCATAATTATCTGTATGCATTGATACTAAGGAATACATATCGTGTCTTTTCACGGCTGATTTGTGTTCCTGGATTCTGATTCGAAGGGGACGCCCACTTTGGCCGATGTAATGCCTGTTACAGTTCATACGATTTATTTTGTAAATGGTATTGATTTTATCTCCTTTTTCTGTTGGATCTTTCGGTTTGCACAATATCGAATTAAGCGGTTTGACTGGCTTGTGTGCTATATCTATTTCAAACGGTGTCAATATTCTAGCTGTTTTCTCAGAGATATTTTTTATATATGGTAGAATGAACT
The DNA here is from genome assembly GCA_944472155.2 of Trichobilharzia szidati. NCBI lineage: Eukaryota > Metazoa > Platyhelminthes > Trematoda > Strigeidida > Schistosomatidae > Trichobilharzia > Trichobilharzia szidati. Next base: position 56,034,193 of record OX235271.1, on the reverse strand, counting down.
TTCTTGTGCTCTTTGATGATGGTTCCTTGTTGGTGTTGTGATTTGACTTTAAACACTTCTTGATGAAATTTTGAGGATATCCATTCTTTTTGAAGACCATTCGTAGGTATTTTTCTTCCATTCTTTTCAATGTTGGAGTGCTACAATGTGTTTGAACTCTTTTAAACAATGTCTGCACACAGTTTCGTTTGTGAGTAATTGGATTATTGCTAGTAAAGTTGAGTATTTGATCTGTGTGCGTTGATTTTCTATATACTTGTGTCTCTAAATCTCCTGTATTGGTTCTCCTGATTAAGACATCTAAAAATGGGATTTTGTTATCTAATTCTTCTTCTCTTGTCAATTTGATGTCTTCAAATATGTTGTTAATTAATTTATGAGTATATTCTAAATCATTTCTCTTAATTATTACAAATGTATCATCAACGTAACGTACGCAGATTATATAGTCGTACAAACAAATACAAAACCTCAACCATACCATATCTGGCCGACGTTCTATGCGACAGAGATAGTGTTAAGCAAAAAACCTATAACTTACTATGTAATTAGCAAAACATTTAGTGCTTTCACCTTCTCCTATTTGCATTTTATTGTTGTAAAGAAGAAAAGACCGAGGAGGCTGAAAGGAATATTTATTTGATAAAACGTATTGTACATAGGTAAATTTCGTATACCATATTTTCAAACTGCCATTTGCACATCATTTACCACATCCTTGACGAATTGGTCAAATATCGTCACATTCGATAGCTTCTTGGATTCTGCATCATATGGCAACATTCTTCTCATGGTTCTCTTCTTTGATCGCTCTTTCCAGTGTGCAAAACATGTTGTTACTCTTCTGAATTCGCTATCTGATATACTACTTATATCGGATTATAATTAGCACTCACCACATGGTGAAACTATTTCAATTACCTAATAATCTTAGTTATTAACATTATTTGCAATTAATAGTGTTCTCTGAGCTGGCTGGTTTAGTTGCGGAGCTTTCGTCGTCCTTCTGGACAACATCTCCCTTCAGCGCAATATTTAGCATAAAGTGAAATGATTTAAATTTCTTCATCAGTGATATAATTGCGTCTCCCGGTAACCATCTTTACATATATGTATTGACCATTTTCTATTGACTTGGAAGGACGACGAAAGCTCCGCAACTAAACCAACCAGCTCAGAGAACACTATTAATTGCAAATCATCCACCTCAGCTACAACTCTTCTCTATTATTATCATCATTATTTCACACTTTTTGTGCATTTTTAACTTTATTGTTACTGCTAACACCAAAAAGCCGCTATTATCAGTTTCGGTTGCTTATATCGTGTAATATAATTTTTTTGATTTGGTTTTTGCTGTTGTTGAGTAAATTAGATGCAATGTTGTATCCAATGGTGAGAATTCCATACTGCATCATAAGTACTAATTTGGAATAAAACTTAACATTATTATTACTAATCACGGGCGTTTATCGAATCCCCCACTTATAAATGACACAGTCCAAGGTGAGAATTAACCATAGTGAATTCTCACGTCGAACTGTTTTGATTTTCGAAGGATGAATTCGATTTAATCTTTTACCAGTTCGCTCAAATATCTCGCTAGAATCCAGTCAGCTGGATATGATCCGACTGTCTTAGCTGAGTCAATCCGTATACACCACTGTTGAGGTCAGCCTTAAACGAACGGAACGACTGTCCTGCGTCTTGATCACTTTCGTCTTACTAGAAAGCACTACCGCTTGATGTAAGCCGTTGCTAACTCCTCATATAAGCCAGAAGTATAAACTGGGGTACTTACTACTCAAGGCCATCTTGTTGATAAACTAATATTTGACATGACTGGATAATAAAAAATAAACAATAAAGAAGCGTGTTCTTCTGAATTTAATATTTTTAACTGCTATTTATAATATTTAGTATTCTTTGTTAATGATCATATATATAAATATATATCATCAGCCAAATTTGTGTTTTGCTACATATCCACTTAAAAGCTTAAATTATTCTTGTTTGTTTGTATCAATGTGTTGTTTGAATTGAACACTCTTCATGAGTGGTTTGTTTGGCTGTCTATCGATTTATCAATCTATTATCACAACAGAATTTAATGAGAATACTATTCATATACTGAAGTGCACTGATCAATAGTAGCGTAATGAATACAAAAATGCTTATCTTTTTGAATAACATAACATCTGCTTTTGCTTCTTCTTCATTCCTTCATTTCCAAGTGCAACATAGGGCTTTAGGCTTGAAGTCTTGGAGTTTCAGTAGCCGTAGTATTGTTTCTTACTCATAGGGGGCTACTGGCCTCACACTTAACCTTTCCTCTATTTCTGGCATAATATTAGTCAGTAAACTGGGTGAGGTTTAGGAGTGATTCAGCCGGGAGTTGAACCCGGACCACTTTCGCGACTGGCTAGAATTTGAATATCAAACTGACGACTAATGGTTGTGAGTTAATAATCAATAATTCACATTTTAATGAGCGCTAAATGACGAATTTATAATCTTGTAACACTGTTTATTTATCATTTCTTATCACAGGTTAGTTTAGTAGGAGTTCAATTCACTTCAAAGAAGTATTTGTCACAAGCTGAAATTGTCTAGACAATCCCTGAAAGCCAGGGAATACTGCATGACTGTTTACGGCATATTGTGAAAATCTTCGGCATTGCACTCTCAGCACCACCCTACCGGGAATCGAACACACTTGTCATTCGGCCATTACATTAAGTTACAATAGCTCATTAAAATCCTAACTTCTATGGATGAACACTGCTAAAGAATTCCAGTTTAAGACGAAATAACTGTCCAGTTCTTACTAGTTTCCAAATGATATTGCTTCGTTTTTATTGAAAAGTCATTATTCCTTGAGTGATATACATAAATTACAAAGTATTAATCTGTTTTGCACTAGAGTTGTTCATCTATGTATATATATATATATATATACTTTTAGTCATAGTACAACACAGTAGCTTGCATCCTAAGCGACAGTCAGATTATTATTATTGTATCCTTTAATTCCTAGAGGAACATAGGGCTTCAGCCATGCATCTCCATTGCGTTCGGTTCTCTGCTAGAGTCTTCACCTGGCTCCAAGTCTGCCCACACGTTTTCATCTTTTCTTCACATGATCCCCTCCAAGTCACCCTTGCACTGACGACCAACTCGCCGCTTCCCTTTCGGGTTCCACTCGAGCAATGGCTTGTCTAGTGATGTCACTTGATGGTTTCCTCAGAGTATGACAAATCCATCTCCATTTCTTCCTGCCTATTTGCTGCACAATCGGTTCCTGGTTGGTTCGCTCCCAGAGATCCCTGTTGCTAATCTTTTCTGGCCGGCCATCTGATCTTGAGTATTGAGCGAAGACAACTGGTAATGAAGGTCTGTAGTTTGTTTGAGGTGCTCTTTATGACGCGCCAAGTCTCTGGTCCGTATAGTGAGTAGCACTGACTTCACATTGGAGTTGAAAATCCGGATGTTATTTTTGATGCTGAGTGTTGTTGACCTCCACACAGACTTGAGAGTAGTGAAAGCTTGTCTTGCTTTTCCGATTCTTGCTTTGATATCCTCGTCAGTTCCGTCCGCCTGTAGTTGAAACGATGCTTCCCAGGTAGGTAAAAGAGGTTGTTTCTTTCAGGTTCCTCCCATTTATGCTGATTGTTGTCTGTTGTTGCTGTTGGTTGTTGTTGCCCAGGAATCTTCATCACCTCTGTTTTCTCTATGTTCACCTGAAGTCCCTCCTATCTTTGATGCTTCTTTTGCCAACTTGTTGCTTTTCACTTGCATATCTTCCAGTTTGTGGGAAATCAGACATATATCATCGGCGAAGTCTAGATCCTCCAAGTTTTTTGTGTGAGTCCATTTTATGCCTGTTTCGACAGTTAGATAAAGTGTTATTATAAAAGTTAAAACGAGTACCTGTGTCTAAGTAGAGGTTTGTAGGTAGATTCATTCTCCTGATAAGCCTACTTACTGTTAATATTTTAATACATGTAGTACATTAAATTGTTTTATTTTCATTCAAAAGTGAAATAACACTTATTATTATTATATGTACAAATTCAACTCAGTAGAAGAGATACGGGTTTTCGTCAAACCCACTGTCAGACATTAACTTTAAATTTTTATTGATAAATACTAAAGCAAACACAACAAGCACATTTTGTATGATTTAATGAATTCAAAGACACATAAGCATAATTATATGCATAAATAATTGATTCTATCAAATAAAATGCAACTTAGTTACCTGGTTATGGAGTCAAATTTGCTTTACAATGTATTAGACACCGAAAGCAAACACGAAATTTGGATCTTTAGTGCTTTTTGATCGTATTTGATTTCCCGACAGATAAGTAAATGCAGATAGACTTTGAACTACTGGCGAATTCGTGAAATACTAAGTCTGTAAGCCATTCAGGTATATCTACATTATTTTATGATTAGGGCTATGAAATAATTTTGCTTTGTATAAATTTTGATAACTGATAAATAAAGTTTGATTAGGGATTGTCATCAGTTAGAGAAACGTTGAAAACCACCAGGGACTACTGGATAACTGTTTCGTCCTAGTTCGGGACTCATCACAGTACTCACCAATCGGGTTTCAAATCCAGGACCTCCCGATTACAAGGCAAACTCGTAGGCCATCCAGCCACTGGGACGCATTGCAACAGCTCATGAATTCTAACTTCTACCAATTCGTGACTTTAGTGTGACAATCAGCCAATATGATTGGCGAGTATTTGCCCTCATGCCTGACCCAGTGGACCCCAATGGTTAGGACTTCTCCAGTCAACTTCGTCCTGTAACCAGTCATTAGCCAGCATCAGATTAATCTTCAAGAGTTAGTTGGTAGGGAGTCCCACACTATGACGAAACAGCTATCGAGTACTCCCTGGTTTTCATTAGTACTCTAACTGACATCAATCCGTGATAAAACCTGAAACAAATCAAAGCCCTACAGACTAACATTTGAAAAATTAATTGATAAAGATCAAGAATTCCCCACATTGTAGTTGGTTGGATTACTTGAGATAAAAATGTGGACTGACTTACTGATATCGAAGTAATGGATAATGATTGAGGGTGGAATGAAAATCCCAGGTCACAGCAGGATCACTGGTGTGGCACTCTATCCATTCAGCTATGAGATCCGAATGTTAACTGGATCAACATTCTACTGCAATCAACACAGATTATGCCCAGCTGTCACATGAATAAATGTTACATAATTGTCTGTTTGACGTCAACAAACTGATTAGCTTGAAAATCCCCATTGAGTCATATGAAAAAGAGAAAATGCTCAGCGAAGAGAATTCACTCGGTAAGTCCTGAACTCCGCATACAGAAGAAGTTCGTTCAATCACTACACTTGCAATGGACCTAATGTATCTTAATACCCTACAGGTAAATTCTATTTCTGTCTCTTCATTATTATTATTCTATTTTCAATTGTAATATTTCACATTTTCAACTTTCCTGTTCTCTACCCCACCCGATTTAACTTCTACACCTGATTACGACTGCTACTGACTTGACCAACGCTCAATTTCTAGTCATTTATGTTACGTCATCCAACTTATTAGCTCAATTTCAGTTGTAATTTAAATGGCATTATTCTCTATCCCATTTCTACTTAGTCTCTACCTGTAATTACCTCTGTTGCTACCCTGACCTAAGTTGTAACATTTTGGTCAATTATATTACGTCATCTAACTGACTAACTCAATCTTACTTTAGTTGTTGTCTAATTAGTCTTGTTTCTATATTAGATCATTCTCGTATTACCTGATCAATTATTTAAACTTAACAAACCTCATGTACACACACACACAAATAATTACATATGAATGCGATTGTACAGCTATGTGAGTGAATTCGCCTAAAAGAGTCTCTTCGCTGAACAAACTGATTGCCAAGTTTGAACTTCTGTAATCTATTTTCACCCACGATAACTACAACTAAGTGATGACCCAACTGGTAGGGCAGGTAATTCACAGGTCTCTGGTTCAAATCCCAGCGTGATCCATGTTATCATTTCACCTTTAGTAATAACGCAAAACAAATGTGAGTGTTAAATATTAACTACAGGTAATTAATTCAAGAGATTAAATGTATCATAGCTTCTAAATGTTTGGTATAGAATGAAGATCATAGTAGAAAAAGAAAGTTAGAAAACACTTGAACAAACCAAAGAAAACCCATTTTTCAACAAGATAATTTGCCGTTAGTTTATTATAGCAGTTCTCCTCATATGTTTGCAAATGAAAACAAATTTATATCTTACTGGAAAGTTGTAGGTAAACAGTATGATGTTCAGTGCCTAGGCTTCGTGTTCATTAGCAATTATGAGCAAGGTGTCCGTGATATCCCCCCGCCTCGCCCCTCCCCCCCACACACAGAAATTCGAACCAGCATCATTCAGTGTAGCGATCAGAGATATCCAAAGTGTGACTGTCCTACTGGAGGACTGTAGCAGATCTTTAAATACACGTTCATACAATTTAATTACCTCGCTTGAATACAGGATGATATTTAAGTTATGTAACTGAAATTCGAAAGAATATATATATATATACTGGAATTAAAAGAATTCCCAGTAAGTTTGTCCATATGTTAAAAATTACATGAATTTTGCGCAAATAAGAAAGGAATGTGTTAAATGAATAGTGACAAATGACTCCTTGACCTATAACTGTAACAGTATAAGTTACATAAGAACTACACAAGTTAGATGGTGTTATAACAGAGTGTTATCGAGTTTTGTCAATTCTTCTAACATGATAAGAATGCACCTCCAGAACACTACACTATAACCAAATGATCACTTGGAATTATCTCCCACACTGAGATGGACACGAAAATCAGACCAGAAATATGATTACCGGAACGCCAACAACAATAGCCGGCTCACACAACAACCTTTATTGGACAAAATACACGGCATACTATATTTGCAAAACCTCACAACTTTGAGCAATTAATGAACAGGCAAATTTGACTGGTTGTATAACACCGCAGTCCCTCATAAAATTAAGCCATAAACAAATGAATCAAAAACTGTGCAACTATCAAGTCTCTAAGCAATTACCAGACACCTTGTGGATGTGAGTTATTTCGTCGAAAACCTCAAGTCCAGGGATTACTGGACAGCCGTTTCGTCCGCATTCGGCACTCATTGGCAGTACGCACCCACCGGGTTTCGAACCCAGGACCTATTGGCTACAAGGCGAACTCGTAGACCATCCAACTACTGGAACCCGACTCGATGGCTCATGAATTCTAACTTCTACCGGTTCGTGATTTTAGAATTCATGGGCAGACCACTGAGTCGGGTTCAAGTGGAATGGTCTACGATCTTACCTTGTAACGAGGAGGTCCTGGGTTCGAAACCCGGTGGGCGCTTACTGCCGATGGGCCCCAAACTGGGACGAAACAGTTGTCTAGTGGTCCTCGGTGATTTTCAATGCCTTTTTGATCAAACTTGATTAAATCCCTACAAACAAACTCTTGAAAATTCCAAATCCTTCAAAGTATTAAATATACAAAGGACAACAAATTTACCACGATTTGCTGAAGCGATTGCAGTCAAACGTTTTGAACCAAACTTATGCATACAGAAAGAGAGTGTAATCAACCTCTCACTCCCTCGTTAAACTGAATTTTGCTTACACTGATTAGTCATCCATATTAGTGATTACAGTTCACTGAGCAGATTTCAAAGTTAGGAACTAAAACCCTTCTGAGTTGCTACGTGAACGTATAAGCTAACACTGTTTATTGGATTTTTCTATCTTCTCCCCAACCCTTACTTTTCTACTTTGAAAGCACATAAATTGGTAGGAGGTGACACTAAAAATTATAATCCTCGCATTTCGCATGGGCTAATTTTATAACATTTTCTTCAGTACCATTCAAGCATGAAAGTGCATTATCTTCACTCTTTTATAACCACTGTAACTTCAGGCAGTTAGCAGTATCTCATGGAGACCTGTGAAATAGAATAGCATCATTTTACACTGTAAATTTTGTCTTCCTCTCTTTATCAAGATTCAAATATGCCTTTCATTTCACCTAGCAGCTTTACACGAATTAGCTCAAGCTGTTTACATAACCACACGTTTAGTTTTTCACATATAATATGGATATTTTTGGGATATTAGATTCACATATATGGTTGTGAGAGCGTACTTTAATCGTAGACGAACCCTTGTCTCGTTGAAACATTATCATTATTCAGTCAATTACTTATGCTGCTCGATGATCTATGAGTAGGACTGTACATTGTCGAGTGGGTGATGCCATACTAGGATTCCAGTCAAGTTACTGTCTTGTCATTTGTCGGTTTTTTAAAATAGAATTATCGTGATCTAAGTAGCATTAAACATTTTCTTTGTCCTAGTGTGCAATTGTTTATTAGTGAGCAGTCACTACTCGGATTCCAGGAGTTTCAACTTATAAGGGAGAGACCACACATCATACTGTCTGGAATTTTTTCTTCTCCTTCTTTCTGGGCAGTACCTCCCTCAGTCTCGTGTTTACCACATTCAACTCATCGGTCTTTCTTGGCACTCATTCCTAGTGCCACTACTTCAAGCTACAAATCTTCAATTTTCCGTTTCTATTCGTTCAATTTCAGTGGTTCTGTTGTAGCTATCGTTGTGCTCAACAGCTGTTTGGTCACCTTTGCTAGTTCACCGATGTCCATGGGTTGTGCGATGTTAACCAGTTTTGGTTGCTGAGAAATGTGGTCTGGGACACTCTGAATGAACCGCGACGTCAATAAATAAAACTCCAACTCTTATCTTATGTAGAGAGTGTGTGACGTAGTAGATTCGTCATCTTCACTGTCAAAACTAGCGGGTCTCCATCCGGTCCCAGCTTCGCGGCACAGAACTGCTACATCGCCAGCTATCTGTCCATCGGGCTGCCGAACTCTACCACCAGTCGTTCAACCAACACCTTCTAGGTCTCTTCCTCACTTGACCACTCCACAATGTCGTACGCTGGTTTTGCTCGGCCTCTCAGCAGCGTCCCAGAACAACCGCCTTCGCCGCCGGATCCTTGACGCCCACCGAATCAGCTACAGCATCGAAGTCTCGCAAGAAGCTGCTAATGTCTCCTTTCTCGAAAACAGCCAGCCATGGAATCTTCATCGTTTGGAGGCAGTGACACTGACTGTAACGGTAGAAGACAAGAGACTGGATGACGGAATATTTATTTGCAGTGTGACTTACACATGTAGAGAAATCATGTTATCTGCAAATCGTCATTTGCACAGATCTTCCATGTTGCGCTACATCTGCCCTTCATATTGTCTTTCTTTGTCTTCTTTTCACATCTTCCATGTTTTGCCGCAGCACTGGTTCATTTGCTCTCTTTAACGTCAAATCTGTCTCTCCGCTCTTTCATATTTTGATGCCAATGAATGTCTCTTTATATACTACTGGCAAACCTTATCAGTAGCACACGCCTCAGTACCACCAGGTTGCCACTGTAAACTTTCATACCCTTAAGGTATCTAAGAAATAAGGTAAATAATTGTCTAAAAATAAGAAAATTTATGGATTCATTATTGTAGAGCCTGAAGAAGAATCTATTGAAAACAATTGTTTACTCCAAATATTCTTGTTCTAAATAAATGACTTATGAGAAATTAGTCTCGCGGAACAATAGTTTATTATATTTAGATATCTAAGCATTTCTATTTCACATTTGTTATTTGTTAATTAACTTTATATCATTAATTCAAGTGGATGAAAATTGTTTGCTAAGTAATATTTGCGTCTTATTTAGTATACAAAGGTGAAGAGAAATAGTCGATATAGAATAGTATAATCATATATACTGGTTTTTTAATTGTCCATTTTCTTGTAAAGCTAAATAGTATTCAGCAGTTCCTGAATATTAGTCATAACAATTATCTAATTACAGCTACCTTCCTTTCATATGGAAGACCAAATATCCAGAAAGGATATGCAACAAGGAACTCTAGCAACAAACCGACCAAGAACTTGTCGGCCAACAGATATACAGAAGGAAATAGAGACGTTTTTGATGTGGTTGTGTTCTCTGATCTGGATAGTTAATTTGCGAAACTTTCATCGCCCTACTAGGCGACATCTTCAGTGTATACTTCAAATTGAAGCTCAGATAACACAACCACATCAAAATCATCCACTTGAGCTACAGATCTTCTCCATCATATCTAAATCTATTTATTGGACACACGCCAAAGAGATGTCTGGATGACATCACACGTCTTGCAAGCCTTCGAGTGGAAAATGAATGGAAAATGACGAACTGAGAATTGGGCCAAAGCTGACATAGAGATCGTTTGAGGAGAAAATGAAAGGTCATCGGTAAAAAGGACTTAATTCATGAATAATCCCCATCCAGATATTGTAGTTCAGCAGACGTCTAAGCGACTTTGTATTAGGATATATGTGATTCCGTCGCAATGCTTTCAAAAACCACTTGGGATATTCGTGATTACTGACACAATCCTTGGAAAAAAATTAATTTTCGTGTTCACTACGGCAGGCTTGACAGAGTGACGAAGAAACCCACTGAATTCCTTGACTGTCTAAAGGTCCTTGCTCTCTTTTAATTCATAAAAATAATCACATCCAGACATTAATAAAAAAAGCACGTAGTTCAGCTAAGAGCTACAGAGAACTGTGTGAAATGAAGATGTGCTACTGAAGCGCTGTGTTCCACTTGGAACCCAAGGGAATGATAATAAGACTGGTAGAGCTATGGTTTGTTGCCTTAAGTATTTGATTCTCCGCCAGTGGGCCGTAAGTCCCAATTTCACTCTGTCTACTTTAACGTGGGCACCTAGACAGCTGTATCATCAGGCTTCACAAAATAAGTGTAGCGTATTCCCTCACACACGAAGGATCTACTTCAAGTGGTGGAGTTCACATTTATTTACTGAATTAATTACATCCTATTTCACTCCTTTTCTCCACTCAACTGTTATCCTTTCAGATGTATTTCACTGGTATCCAGCAAATTTTCATGAATTTGGGAAATATCCACCTATAACAGCAACCCTTGTTCAGTTTATCACAGTGAATACCTATAAACAGGAAGTGTTAGACGATAAAAAAAAGAGTCAAGAAGACTGAGAAATATGTTTTATGAAACATTCCAATTTGTGTTAGCATACTACGTTTATACGCTTTCACATTACTTGTTTATCGATTCTTTACTGATGAGTTAGGCTGAATATTACTTATTAGATAGAGTAAAGAAGATTTGCAGTAAACATTCAAACACATTCACACACATACACCTTTTTATGTAATGACATTTCAATCGATTTGTATCATTATTATTATTATTATTATCACCATCATCATTATCTGTGGTTACCTACAATAGTAATCATTTTCCTTTACTTCTATACAGATGTGTAAAAACTGCTAAGGCCAGAAGAACACGCATATTTCTGTCAATGTAAACTATAGAGAACGTGGCAAAATTGAAAAGAAGCAATGAAAGAGGTGGAAGCTGAAGGTTTCACTTTGCAAGATACTGAAATTCAGTACATAATAACAACTGAATAAAAATACACCAGTCCACTGTACACTAATCATACTCAAACATACCCACCGGGTTGGAACCCTGGTGGGTGAGTGCTGATGAAGAGTTCCAAACTAGGAAGAAACAGCTGTCCAGTACTCTCTGCAGGTTTTCCAATGGTTCTCTAACTGATGTCAGCTCGTAATGAAATCCTCCAACTAATCAAAGAAAAAATTAAATAAAACTTGAAAGAAAGGCTTTGATACAGAAATTCTTAAACGACTTTAGAAGTTAATGAGGAGATTTGTAGTTCAGGATGGAAAGAGAAATCCTACGATGTCGTTCAGGGCTTAGTACTTTATCGCGAGGGTTTCATCATCTGGCTTGATTGCATTTTCAGAATTAACTATTGAAGATGTTATCAAACCTGATAATGAAACGTCAACAAACAAATACTAAAGCTTGGAGAACATTAAAAAATTTCCGGTGCAGGTAGTAATATGAGTACAACAGCTCAGAAGTCAAATGAGCGAAATTTAACAGTTATGCTATACAAAGTACATGAAATGATTCTGCTAACCACTAACTTGTCCACACTCAGTTTGACCTATGAACTCATAAGAAGCCTTTGAAACTAAATATTCAGACTAATAGGAAGTTACACCGCTGTGATGACAATCCTAACCCGGTAACCACTTTGAAAACTTGACCAAATGAATTCGATTAAGATACTCCGAACTAGGAAATATGAAACTGACTACTATCGAACAAGTAATCAATACATAAAGTCCAGAAAACTCAGTGTTTACAGCATTGGATAAGTCAGATTTTATTGCCTACACGGTTATCAGTTCTCTTGAAGTCATAGATTTGATTTTTATAATGTATGCACGCACGTATGAAATGTAAGCCATATGTAACCACGACAGGGTAATTGGTAAATATATTTAGATTATGGTTCGGGGTTCGATCCCCTGCCGATGCACTGCTTTACCTCGCTAAGCTGGTAATAAGACTGGTAAGGACGGAAGTTTGAGCATGAGGCCCATAAAAGTAAACACTACTGCTACCGAAGCTTCCAAGATCTAGCTTGAAGCCCTATGTTCCAGTGGGAACGTAAACGAACAGATAAAAGAGATCTGTGGGTATTTGGCCTTATATAATTTTAATTTTCAGGTTTCTTCAGAAACCAACTTCATTTGCAGTGATCATTGAAAACCAAGGAGCACTGGACAGCTGTTTTATCCTCTTTCAGGACTATCTAGTTGTACCTATCCACTACTCCCCCCCCCAACCAGGGATCGAAACTAGGACCTACAGGTTACGAGACTAAGGTTGTTGACCAGCCAGCTAACTGAACCGGAATTCAATGGCCCAGTTTCGATCCCTGGTGGGGTAGTGCGTGAAGAGTCCCAAAATAGGACAAAATAGATGTCCAATGCTCCTTGGTTTCAATAATATCTCAGATTAATGTTGGTTCCTAACATAATCTACGAAATGAAATTGATAAATACCTAAATAGTGTTGAGCAGAACAAGGTGAGTACACTTATTTGGCCTAGAATACCAGGGCATTATCCAAATGAATCGATATTGCTAGTAAGATTATGAAAATGTTACACATTGTCAATATAGATTATTTATTTTACAGAAATATGTCACCATTCAACATAAATGGATACATTGAAAAATAAATCTCAAAGTATGAAAATAATCACCCTACAATAACAATAAAATAAGTAAAATAAATAAACTACTAATTATTTGATTTATTATCAGTCAATCAAAATTTATTCCCCTAAATTTCTTTCATTTCCAATTAATCTCCATAATTTCATATAAAGTGTTATATAAATTGTAAGACAAGAAATTTGGCACTGTAGTAGAATGCAATTCCATATTAGATAGGTTTATTTGATATGTTACAAACAGTAGTGACACAGCATTACTAAGTGGATGATTGTTCGAGCACAACTTATTACTGCTTCTAATCATACAAATGTATTCATAAAACTTCATAACCAGTCTTATAAAGTCTTACTCACTGATGATATAAATTTTCTTAGGTTGCGTACAGGCGTTCCCTCATTTCAACTGTATGTCTTTGGTGTTGTTTCGATGAGCAAAGACTCTGTAGTGAACCTCGACTACCACCCAACTACATTGCTTTTGAAGGTTTTACTCTATCCCACTTATCAGCGATGATATTACTATTTGTGGTGAACTGGATTACACAGAAGACTGGGGTTGGTGAGAAGACAGGAATAAGCTGCACCACCGATAAGAAGAATCCAAAAAGATCTGGATGTCGCGCGTGAATGATTTATATCTAACATCACACAAAATCGACGATTTACTGGTGAAAACAAACAAACTGGTCGAAGAGGATGGCAGGACTCCAGGTGAATATGGGGAAGACAGAGGTGATGAAGATAACCAACCAACCAACAGTGAAGACAAACAGCACCAATCAACACCTACAGGAGAGGTTCGATACAAGTTACCTCCTTCACTTATCTAGGAAGCATCGTGTCAACTACAGGCAACAGGGCGGATCAAGATGTCAAAGCCACCCAGCCAGTCAGTCAGAATCGGATAGGAAAGATACGCCTTTGTCAACCTGAAACCATTGTGGAAATCTTCTGCACTAACTCAGCAGCATAAACAACAAGATTAGGACTGTGTTCAACACAGATATCAAGTCAGTCAGTCAGTCAGTTCTTCTACACAGGTCAGAAAGTTGTACTGCGTGTCATGAATAGGATTTCTAACAAGTTACAGACTTTGATCAGTAGCTATCACCTTCGATGGCTGGCTCCAGACTGAAGATCAAATGGCCTGCCGGCCGGCTAAGCAGAATTAGCAACAAGACGCCGTGGCTGGGAACAAACCAGCAGTCGAGAGCTGATTGCTCAACAAATATGGCGGCGAAAATGGAGGTGGATCGGGGTTACGTTGAGGAAGCCGTCGAATGACATCGCGCGTAATGCAGGCCATGACTCGAGTGGAATCCCAATGGTAAGTGACAAGAAGGTCGTCGGTGCGAGACTGACATGGAGGAGATGAGAGATTATTGTCAATCGTGGACCCAGATGAAGATAATGTCGGAGAATAGAACAAAATGGAGGTGTGTTGTTGAATCCCTATGTTCCATTTGGAGCACAAGAGAATGATAATCACAATAATACCCTATCTCAGCCTATTGTGTGAATACATCCAAGTGAATGCACTTCAGTGTCTGAGTCTTTTTCAAGATTACGTAATTCGTGAGGATCAATCATTATAGCTCTAGCTAAATTTCTGTTTTTCGATAATCTAACTGACTGTAATTTACTAGTCTGATCTACATAATTGATCTCACTGTCGTCATGACGTGGTATATAGTAAATTATGTTACTTTTCTTAATAGGATCTATCCAGTCTTTAATCCGGCAAAGTTTGTCTGTGAGTGAGCTGGTTGGTTTAAACGCCTTATTAAGAATCCCATGTAGGGCTTTTGATGTTCCTTCTTTATATGGGTAGTATATGGGAAGACAATGGCCAGGCAACAGATCATTTATTAAGGAAATCAACGCATATTTATATATTTGCATGTACATTATTATAGATTATTTAAGCAAACAAACACAGTCTTCCGATTGGTTGTTTCTCACGTAAAGTTAATCTTTCATCTATTTGTGACTTTCTTGAATGTCAAATCCTCTATATGTTAACTGCATCCGCCTACGCAAAGTCTGCTGTGGTCGGTTTTGAATCAATCTTTGTTCACATTTTCTCACGACAAATCTTGGGAACGTAAATATTGACGTAAATTACTGTCTACCAATTTGGCTAGTAGACAGCTCTCACCACAGTACTACCAACACTTTGGATTCCTTTATTATCTATATTCTTTTCATTACTACTTTTATTAATCTTCTTATGAGTCTTCATATATTTTTGAATAAATTCTAGACGGTAGTGAGTCACTAGTGATGTTTTCCTTATTTGTTTGATTTCATTTTTTTTGAATCTACCGTGTTACTAGTTAGGCTTCCGGCTAGATTATCTAAACATTGAATTCAACCTACTTTTACCAATTTCGGGTGGGTCTATTCAAAGTCCAAGTGTGGTGGTGTGATACAGACAATGTGTGTCAACGGAATATGATTCTCACATGTCCCCACAGTTCCATTCGGCATTAGCAACAGAAAATAATATATCTGTTTGAACATTCCATTTGATGTTAGTGGCAGAATATATTTCCTATGATTATATACTGCATTAACAAAAGAATACTGTGTATATTTGAACATTCTATTTCATGTTGTTTGATGTAAACCAAAAACACACGCTCAGTGATTGGTTAACTAACATAAACTGTACATATATAAACAGCGGTTTGATCCATGAAAAATATGCCTTAGCTTCCGTGTCTTGCCTTCTGTTGTTACACAAGTACCTATCCAAATGTGACAGTTTCTTACAGTCACTAGTGTCTTACCCACCATCATCTTTTGGTCCTGATTTAAAATCTCGTGTTACTATCTCATTTTCTACTTCAAAAGTCAAATGTGAACAACTTAGAGATATGTTCAAATTACAAAACACAGCGTGAATGTGTCATCCACATCACCTCGAATAAACTTATCTTATATGCTACAATAAGATTGCTTTTATTTTTTATCTGTTTCATATGAGCGTATATATTTCTTCATCAAGTCATCACTACAAGACTCTTCAAACCTTTAGGAATTGACGTCGTACACAAACCAACAAAATCAATTCACTCAGTTTTATGTTAACCAAAAGACTCAACAGCGAAAGAAGATAAAACCAACATCATCTACAAAATAAATTGTAACGACTGAGAAAAACACTACATTGGCCAAAGTGGACGTCCTCTTCGTCTTCGTATTCACGAACATAAGCTGGCCGTCAAAAGACATGACATTAACTCCCTCATATCACTCCCTGCATACAGACAACCACGGACATCAATTCGATTGGGACACCCAACGTTCAAATATTAGACAGAGGAAACAACAAGAATGCTAGAGAATTTTTAGAAGCTTGGCATTCCAGTGAATCATCAATCAATAGACACATCAACATTGACAAAATTTATCAACCGATAAGCAAAAAACCTCACACACAAAGGGTCAAAGTTCAAGTCAAAGAAACAATGAGTTCTAATACAAGTAGCCTAGAAGGTGTGGAAACGCCCAAAAGTAACCAATCACATCCAAGGTCACCGGGAGGGATGATTAATAAACTCGTGGAGAAATCTAAAATCTCACTTCAAATTGAAGTATGCGCTGAAGATGCCACCTAGTAGGGTGATGAAAGCTTCGCAAATTAACTACCCAGCTCAGAGAACACAACCACATCAAAAACAACAAAAGAAGATGAGATCAACAACATCGACAAAATATACTTCAGGGACTGTGATAAGCACAATACAGCTCAAAGCAGGAGTTCCATTCAGCTCCAATTCTAAAAAACATAAACTAGCAACGAAAAGACATGACATGTATCCTTCATATCGATGTATATAGACAACTGTGGACACCAATTTGACTGCGAAAATGCAAAAATTTTAAACAGTGGAATCACTGAAAATGTAAGTGAATTTCCACAGGTCTGGTACCTAGATGAATCGGCGATTAAAAAGGTACATCAATTATAGATCAAATTTATCGACTGATAACAAAACAAGCCACGTGACAAAGAAAAAGTCAAATTTCAAGTCAATAAAAACGATCACTGCTGATAAAAATTATCAGTCAATCATGACAAAAGTTGTTAGGAGATCATACAGTTACATCATTTGTAGAGGATGCAAATAAGTTCACTTTATGTTGAAGTTTGCGATGAAGATGTCGTCTTAAAGGACAATGAAAGCTTTGGAATTAAACTAACCAGTTCAGAGAACACAGTCACGTCAAAATCATCCACCTGTGCTACAAATTTTCTATATTACTGCACAAGCCTACAAACAGCTATATTTTATTATTGTTCCTTGGGCTCCAAGTATAGATTCTACAACACATCTCCACTTCTTCGTTCCATTTTCTGCTGTTCTCTTCAGCTGGCTCCGCGATTGACCGTAATCTCTCATCTCCTGGTCCCCATATGATCTCCTCCATGTCACTCTCGCACCGAAGACCCACTAATCGTTTTCCATTGGGATTCCACTCGAGTCATGACCTGCATTGTGTGAGATGTCATTCAACGGCCCTCTCAGTGTATGCGCGATCAATCTCTATTTTCGCCGCCATATTTGTTGAGCAATCAGCTCTCGACTGTTGGTTTGTTCCAAGCCAGAGTTTCCTGTTGCTAATTCTTTCTGGCCGGCCGACCGGCCATTTAATCTTCAGTATGGAGCCAGCCAGCGAAGGTGGCAGCTGTTTATCAGTCTGTAACTTGTTGGAAATCCTTTTCGTGACACACGCACAGTGCAAGTTTCTGTCCCGTATAGGAGAACTGACTCAATTAACTCTCTTATTGAACACAATCCGAATCTTGTTGTTTATGCTTCTGAGTTAGTGCAGAAGATTTCCACACTGGTTTCAGGTTGGTGAAGGCGTGTCTTGCCTTTCAGATTCTAACTAACTGGCTGGGTGGCTTTGACATCTTGGTTCGTGTTGTTGTAACAACAGAAGACAAGGGCCAGTCAACAGATCGTTTATTAAGGAAATCAAAGCATATTTATATATTTTCATGTACATTATTATAGATTAGTTAAGCAAACAAACACAGTCTTCCGATTGGTTGTTTCTCACGTAAAGTTAATCTTTCAGCTCTTTGTGACTGTTTCCAGAATGTCAGATCATCTATATGTTAACTGTATCCGCCTACGCAAAGTCTGCTGTGGTCGGTTTTGAATCAGTCTTTGTTCATATTTTCTCACGACAAATCTTGAGAAGGTAAACATTGACGTAAATTACTGTCTACCAATTTGGCTAGTAGACAGCTCTCACCACCCTGTGACCTGTATTTGAATCGATGCTTCCTAGATAAATGAAGGGAATAACTTCTTTCAAATCTCTCCCGTTGATGGTGATTGATGCTGGCTTTTGTTGTTGTCACTGTTCGTTGGTTGGTTATCTTCATCACCTCTGCCTTCCCCGTGTTCACTTGAATTTGTGTCTTCGCTCCCATCCTCTTCAGCCAGTTTGTTTGTTTTCGCCTGTAAATCGTCGATTTTGTGTGATGTTGGACGTAAATCATCCACGCGCGACATCCAGATCTTCTGTGGTCTCCTTATCGGTGGTGCAGCGTATTCCTGTCTTCTCACCAACCTCCAGTCTTCTGTGTAATCCAGTTCACCACATTTTAGAATACAATCGGTGATGATAGGCAGCCCTGTTTTACTCCTGTATTCATTTCAAAGGTTTCACTGAGTTTTACGTAGTGGACCACCTGACTTGTGGCATTGTCATATAGCTAGTCGTTGAATGATGTTGATAAGGATTTGGGTACTTTACCCCACAGGGATGAACAAGTTTCTAAATGACTTCTCAGTCAACGCTGTCTGGTGAAGGCCTTTACGAAGCCGATGAAATTTAAATAGAGATTTGACTGCTATTCTATGATCTGTTCTGTGATGACGATGCGTAGAGTTGCAATTTGATCAGCACATGACCTGCCTTTCCTGAATCCATCTTGTTCCAGCAGACGGAGTTCTGCATCCAGAGCATCTTTTATTCTCTCCAGGATGACTCGACCTAGTATCTTACTTAGCGTGAAGAAGAGCATTATTCCACGCCAGTTATTGCAGAGGCGTAAGTCGTCGTTGTGTACTAGTTTGACAAGGTAGGTTCTCTCGCACTCAGTAGGCACCTTTTCTTTCTTCTAAACGCCTTGCAATAATGGCTTCAGCATATCTGCCGCAGTCTCCGAGTTTGTTTTCAGTGTTTCGGAGTAGGGGAATTCCGTCTGCTCCTTCTGCATTCCCGGACGCCATTCAGTAGCTTGATCGCATTAAAGACATCTGTTTCTGTTGGAGGATTAGTGTCCACTGGCGGTTCTGTGCCCACTAGTGATGGTATTTCTGGGAGAGTTGCAGGTGATGATCGATTCAAGAGTCCTTTCAAGTGACCAGACCATTATTTTATTTGTTTCTCCTCCTTGGCAATTAGGTCTCCTTGAATGTCTTTTATCGCTTTAGTCACCTGGGTTGATCTCTCCTCGGATAGAGACCTGGTTATTGAATATAATATCCTGAGATCTCTTTCACCTGCAGCCTGCCTGTTCTGCTTCAGTTGCCAGCCAGTGCGTCGTAGAATTGTCTTTTGTCTCTACTGGCAATCTTCTTCACTTCCTTATTCAGTGCAGTGTACATTGAACTCAGCCTTTCCTTCTGTTGTCCATCTTTGTATTGAGTAGTCATCTTGTCTTTCACCATCCTCCTCTCCTCAATTAGCTTCCAGGTATCCGTTGACAGCCATTCCTTGTCTTGTCTTACCTCTTCTTTCTTCCTAGAAGTTGTACACGTTTTCTTGAGCATCATCTTCAGAGAGTTCCATTGTTCTCGACGCAGATTTCCCCACTAATGCCACGTAATGTCTCCAACTTTGCTCTGATATCTGCAGTGAAGGTATCCTTTGTAGTTTTCGCCTTCAATTTCTGACTGTTGAACTTGAATTGTGGTCTGTCTCCAATTGTTCTGCAAGATTTCACCTTCACCCTCCTTACTAACAGTAAGGAAGGATAAAATAATTAGATCATTGAAAGTGGAAAATCTTACTTAAATACTTGTCGCTATTAGGAATCAATCTATAGGACACCCTACGTGACTGAAGTTTTGTGTTTGTTACCACTTGTCAGAAGGATGAATCTGCTACATTGGAGAAACTGGGGTCACCTCATAAATTCAAGTTCATCTCATAGAGTGCTAAAAACATCAAACCTATCAGTATGCCAGCACAGTCACTACTGTAGAAATAAATGATATGAAATTTTGGTTACTAAACCAACAGTCAATGTAATCAATAGGTCCTGAGTATTAAGAAGTAATCTATCACTCAACTGGACAATGTGTCAATTAGAACGAAGAACATTCCAAGGACTTCCTGGCACCATAATGTCATGTCACCTAACTCTAAGACTAAGTATTTTACACCTAATCGATATGTTCCGATCAATACACTTGAACTGTACGGTTACACAGATTACTTATTATAAAGCAGTCGATTCGCAATGGCGTTGATTTGCCACTAGTAAACGGTTTCTCATGTCACTGAGAAGATCGACACTAGAGGGTACAACATAGACGCAACAAAAGTCAGCAGAAAATAATTTAGAATTGCTGATCTGCACTTCTTTTAAGTGCTAACAAATTTCAAGTTGGACACTTTGCATGTTTTGCAGGCTTACTTTATAAAATTAGCCAAATCAGCCGAATAACCTGAATTGATCATTAATTATGTTTTTTGGTGAATCCAATCATAAAGCTCATCACTGTCAGTGAAAGCACAAATATGGTATATTATGGGGACCAAGAGATGTGCTACACAAAAACTCATAGTTTGTGAAAGAGCTGCTATATGACCGGACTCCTAGACCGAAACAGGTGGTTATCTCAAGGGACCACCAGCTCGACCCTTCCACTTGAAGCCTGATCCATAAGGTAGTGGAACAGCGTCAAGAGTTGCGTTCCCATGGTTTCCTGTGACCAAAACAGGTCTATGAGCCATCCGACCTGTTTGGATTCTGCGGTCCATGTATACCGAAGGTTTGTATTCAGGGTTTTCTAGCTCTCCTAGATAGAAATACATGTCCACTAGTCCGGTTGTATGCACTGGAAGTCCGTATTCGCCCTCCCACCCCCGCCATGTGAAGGCAGTGGCAGAGACTATGAACGCGTGGCCATATGAGAGCATTTCGAGAGGACGACCGAAGTCTCCCCCCCCCCCCCTCAGTAGTAAAGATCTAGTCAAGATGCGGATAAAAACGATAAACGACAATATATCTTCATGATTTGTGGTTACCTGATAAATATTTTCATCATCTCGATTACTTTACATCATTAAACAAGGAACTTATACACAACTTTGCTACAAGGGTATATAAAACTAACCTAATACAAGCACTAGAATAGGAAATTGAATTGGGTTTAATGTTAAAATGATACATACTACAGTGTCGATGAGTAACCGGAGTCTATTCACATCTACTGGTAGTGTTCCCCATTCAGTTTGAGGTGATCTGGATACTTCACGGAGGTTTAGCACTTTTTCTGATCGAGATCATTATCAGTGTTTGACTGGGCTTAGGCAACTGAACAAGTTAATACGAACCGAATTCTTAGGCATACTGCTGACACATGGAATGCAATTAGGTATTTGCTAAGTGATAAAGTTCGAGATAAAGTATCACTAAAGTTTATTTTCGAAACCCAAAATATTCTGACTGTAATGTAGGACTCCTCGCTTGACCATACAAAAGGCACCAAATAGTACTGATTGTCATGAGTAGTTAAAAATTATTTAGGTTGTGTGTTTAGAAATAATTAAAACTGTCTGAGTAGTATAAATCCAGCAGTGTTGCTGACGAACTCCACCTTGAGCAAGTGAAACAGTCATCTGTCATTTCAACGACTTCAATCTAGCTAGAAAGCAACTACAAACTGATGAGGACAGTTTCCAATTTGCATAAACCGGTAGATAGTATGTACTGTTTTGTACTTTGCTTGCTTTTCAGGTGCTATTTATGACAATATTAAGCTTCCTAAATAAACCATGGTGAGATTTCACCATTATTTGAAATTTACAAATAGCTGATTGCATTCTACGTTCAGTAATTATTTGTTACGCGTGTACGGAAAGATGTCAGTAACACACGACCTAGTATTGCCTCATAGTGGTCACATATGGACATCGAATAGAAAGTAATAAGATGGCAAACAAAGAATATAAAGACAGTATAAGATATACAACAGTAATTCAAATTTACACATATTATAACAAGGTAATTATACCATTATTACTATAATTAATATTATAAAATGATTAAAATGGTAACTATTATTTGAATGCATTTGTGCCACCACAGTCCAATTCGAGGGACTATCACGTGAAGTCTTCAACCATAAGTTTTCTGCCAAGTAATCCACAACAGGAAACTTACGGAATCCTTCGAACAAGTGAAGACGGGAGTAAGACAAGCTGGTTGCCTACTATCGCCAATGATTTTCCTGATTGCAGTAGACTGGATAATGCTACGAACAGCGGCGGGCAGCGAGAAAACAGGCATAAAATGGACCCACACAAAAAACTTGGAGGATCTGAACTTCGCCGATGATATATGTCTGATTTCCCACAAACTGGAAGATATCCAAGTGAAAAGCAACAAGTTGGCAGGAGAAGCATCAAAGATAGGACTTCAGGTGAACATAGAGAAAACAAAAGTGATGAAGATTCCTAGGCAACAACAACAACAGACAACAATCAGCCAGCATAAATGGAAGGAACCTGAAAGAAACAACCTCTTTTACCTACCAGGAAAGCATCGTTTCAACTACAGGCGGAACTGACGAGAATATCAAAGCAAGGATCGGGAGAGCAAGACAAGCTTTCACTACTCTCAAGTCTGTGTGGAGGTCAACAACACTCAGCATCAAAAATAACACCCGGATTTTCAACTCCAATATGAAGTCAGTTCTACACAATATACGGATCAGAGACTTGCACTGCGCGTCATAAAGAGCATCTCAAACAAACTACAGACCTTCATTAACAGCTGCCTTTGTTCAATACTCAAGATCAGATGGCCGGCCAGAAAAAATCAGCAACAGAGATCTCTGGGAATGAGCGAACCAACCAGGAACCGATTGTGAAACAAATAGGCAGGAAGAAATGGAGATGGATTGGACATACTCTGAGGAAACCATCAAGTGACATCACTAGACAAGCCATCGTTCGGGTGGAACCCGACCGAAAGGGAAGCGGTGAGTTGGTCGTCAGTGCAAGGGTGACTTGGAGGAGGTCATGTGGAGAGGATATGAACAGGTGTGGGCAGACATGGAGCCAGGTGAAGACTCTAGCAGAGAACCGAACGCAATGGAGAAGCACGACTGAAGCCCTATGTTCCTCTAGGAATTAAAGGAAATAATAATGCACAGCCAGGCAAATAGCCGAGACCACCATTCAATGACTATCAATTGCGTAGTCATCCTAACACACATACACAAGCGCACATAAACTACTTATCCTTCCTAGAAAACAAGATTATCTGAAAGGTGTGCATGCATATACATTAATTAAACTATACACACAATAATTGAGATAGATCCAGATGACGAGTACCAAACAGGACGAAATGGGAGTTAGTCAAATCTGCAAGCACCGTTGGAGCATCCGCGCAAATAGGCGCTCACATATCAACAAATGGCCGAGGATTTCGGTCAAATCAATCGACAGGAGACACAAATTAACTTGAACAAACAATTCAATATTTGTTGTTCAACTTGTAATAGTAATAATAATAATAATAATAATCAAAGGAAAGAGTGAATATACAACAACTTTCCAAATAACACATGTGCAGAGAACAAAACAACACTGTGGAATATGAAAACACATTATGCAATAACGCTAACGATATGTAGTAGAGAGAGAGAAGAGAAATTTATACACAATAGGGCAAAACATTTCAGTGTTATGAAAAATAATGCAAAAAAGAATTAGACAATCATACATAACACACACAATATAGAATAATTCTACTTAAAGTAATAATAATAACAACAACAACAAAACAAGACGGTATCAAATTCACTGAGGTATTGATTATCACTAAAGTTTACATATACAAAAGAGAATAGGTAAAAATGCACCAATTGTCACCAGGACTGGTAATATAAGATAAGAAGAGTCAATGGAAGCATATGGATCTTTTGCTCTTGGTGATCTTGATGGTCTTTTATAAGTTGACTCTTTTTCACCTTCCTCTTCTTCTGCTGCTGCTTCTTGTTTCTCAGCTGGTGGAACAGGTTGACGAAATTTATGAGATGATCCTACTTCTTCGTCATCTAACGGTGGTAACTGAGGTACATCTAAGGAAGAGAAAGATATATATACACAGCGATGTAGCACATAATTCGGCGAAGTTAAAGTATTATAGCCACAGTCGAGGTCTTTCAAAAGTTGACCTTCAAGAGCCGATAACACATAGGGAATGCTATGAAATATAGCTCCGAATCAAACCATGCCTGTCTTTTTGAACTTGGGGGAGGGGGGGGCAAATATAGTGTTCTGCTTATTCACTAAGCACTTTTTCTTCAAATCTATACTGTTAGGTAAGCTTATGGCTTTATAAGTTAAGGTTTAGGTTTATGCATAAATTTACGGTTAGCAGTTAGGATTATGATTGGAGTAAGAGTAGGTTGAAGAATAGTTTCAGAAATATCAATGGATCTCAAAGTACCATGACCTACTGTCACCTAGATGAGTGAGTATATCGTGCATGGTACGATTTCTCTACAGATCATCTGTGTGTTGTTTGGGACACATTCTCACAACCCACAAGCTACAACTCTACAGTGTAAAATCATGTTTGCAATATTTTTTAGTGTATTCTTCAACGATTATATCACTTTTTTGCGTCTGAATAATGATTGGTTGTTGTTCAAGGTCAATTTAGTTTTCGCTATGATAATTTAACTTTGTCCATAATTCTATATTAGTTATTTCCATAAATACATCATAGGACGAAAAAATGCTTCTTTTTCTCCACAGAACAATTATTTTTTTATTCTTAATCACGTCAAAGGCATAAACATTGGTTTAATATTATTCCTTGGAACAATAGTTTTTATTTAAAACAATCGGTAAATAATTCTGTATAATTCTGTATGACATCTGTCTGTCTGTTTTCGACCTAGAACTTTGCACATATGTGCGGTAGTTCAAGTCGCCACACTCCACGAAGCACACAAAGGAAGAGAAGAAAGTTAAAAGAAATGCAAAACAGAGACAGTAAACAGAGGTATGAGACAAAGGAATAGTAATAACGAAGAACAAAACGGTTTCATTGGAAATCATAAGTCACAAGGAGTGGATGCGTCTGCGCCATTGAGAACGATTTTGAGTCATGTCACCAATTGTTTCCAACCATTGGTTTTTACCGTCCCAAGGACCCCAACCAGGAAGTCTACACCTCCCTACGTGGCCTAGACTAACTGCTGTGAATTTCATTGACTGGTGCCATGTTTTCGTTTGACCATCGCTAGCTCTTTTCCAGCCTGACCCTATATCAGCTAATATTGCTCGTCAAGGAAGGCGATGACTAGGCAGACGTAACACATGTCCTAACCATCTCAGTCGATGTTACTGCACAGCCTCGTCTATTGATTTCTCCTCCTTACCTAGCACTCGACGCCTAACCTCAGTATTGCTTAACCTACTATACCACTTCACACGGGAGATAAAACGTAGGCACCTATGATCAAAGACAGCTAGTCAGCATTTTCGTGTCCTCTACTCTCAATGGCCAGGTCTCACAGCCATAAAGGAGGACGGAGCGGACTGATGACATACCTGTGTGATATATCTGTATGACATACCGGAGAAGTGATGAAATCATGTACATATTACATTACTACAGGTACACGAAAAGATAAACCACTTGTTAGTAATGATTAAAAAATAAGCCGTATCATCCAGGACAGACTCACCGATGGCCTGTACCCCAAACTCCGCCTGGAACAAGCTGGATTCAAGGGGAGCAAATCATTTGCCAACCTAATTGCAACGCTACTCATCATAATCAAACAGAGAATGGAATCAGTAATCAAGTCTCTTCCACAACTATGAAGTAATTGGGAAACTGCTTCAACACTATTGAGTGACCAAATCTTTATCAACCTCATTCAACAACTATATAATGATGATACTACATTTCAAGTAATTCACAACGGAAAACTCACAAAGCCATTGAAGTGGAGACAGGAGTAAGACAAGGCTATCTACTATCACAGATGATTGTCCCGATTGTGGTGGACTGAACTACATGGCAGAGAAGGTAGGAATACGCTGGGCGGATAAGAAGACTCTAGAAGACCGGGACTTCGCGGATGATTTACATCTAATGTCACACAAACTCCGAAGATCTATAGAAGAAAACCAAACCAAAAAGCAGGCAGATGAAGCAGAGAAGACAGGACTTCAAGTTAACATAAGGAAGATAGAAGCGATGAAGATACCTTACCAACAAAAAAAACATGCACTTATCACCACCAACTGGAGACTAACTGACTGGTTTTAACGTAGAACTTTCTACAGATGTGCAGCAGTTCACGTTGCCACAGTCCATGTAGTACACAAAGCAAGAGAAGAGAGTAAAGAGAGGTTCAAAAGAGAGATAATAAACGGAATTGTCAAGGAAGAAGAATAGTAATATGAAGGAAAAATAGAATTTTATTAGATATTATAAATCGCAAATAGGGAATGCATTGGCACCAGCCATTGGTTTTTACTATCCCGAGGACGCCAACTAGGAAACCAGTCTACACCTCCGTAAGTGGCTGGCTGGTTGAAACTAACTGTTGTGGATTTCATTGACTGATGAAGCCATGTTTTGGTTTGACCAACACTATCACTAGTTCTTTTCCAAACTGATCCTATGTTAGCTAACACTGTCTGTCAGTCGAGGAAGGTGATGGCTAGGCATGGGTAACACATGTCCTAACTATGTCAATCGGTGTAACTTCACAACCTCGTCAATTGATTTCCCACCACCATCAGGAGATGCCTAAAGAAAGCCACTCCTTTCACTTAACTAGGCAGTATTTTTCAACTGCAAACGGTACAGATGAGGATGATAAAGGCGGGATTGGAAAAGCAAGACAGACCTACATTAATCTGAAATCTTTTTGGAGGTCTGTTGCACACTAATGTCAAGTCAGTACTTCCATATGCTTCAAAGACTTAGAGTGTCACGAAAAGGATCTCCGAAAGCCTGATGTACACACTTTCATCAATACCTCCTATCGCTCCAAACTAAAGACCAATTGATCGGAAAGGATGAGTAACAAAGAACTCTAGAAACGAACCAACCAACCAGGAACCAATTGCCCAGCAAATATGCAGAGGAAAAGGAAGATGGAATGAGCATACACTGATGAGACCTCTGAGTGACATCACACGCTGAAAATGCCATCGTGTGGATCCCGAATGGAAAACGACGAGTTGGGCGTTGGTCCGAAGGTGACTTTAACCACGCTTAAATACTGTTTTAATAAACAAAGTTGTCGGGATTAAGTTTTGAAATACATCTAAATACTTGATTAAATTAAATGATTTCAAAATTAGTTCTGATCAAAATTACAAAACAAAAAGAAAACACCATCAGTAGGAGGATAATTGAGAGCTACAGAGCATTGTGAACGGATACTTCATCCTACTTTGTACTCATTTGTATTGTGGATTGACGACGACTAAAAAAATTACTTTCTCAAATACTTCAGGTAAACTTTGACTAAAGAGTTAGGCGACCTATCTCATTTGACTACAATCCTAGTGGAGACGTTATTCATTAACAGATTCAATGATACACGATACAGTGGTCTAAAGTACACATACATTATCAAATACCAGTGATATTAGATGGTTGGAGGCAATCGCAAGCAAGCCTTGGACCTAGGTTTCGTGCTAGTTGCCACTCATTAGCAAGGTGTATCTGCAACCTTGAAGGAACTCATGTCCCTTCTGAGATTCTAACCCGCGTCACCTAGTGCTGCAGTTAGAGACGTTACCACTGAGCTATTCAGGCTTGCGATTGACCTCCTGTAGGACTGTATTGGATATTTTTGATTGCACACTAGTCAGTAACTAGTGTTATGTATCTAGTCCTATCTTCCAACCATCTAATACCAACAATTCACAGTGCACCGTAATGGCCAGCCACCTAGCATGGTGGCCACATTGCAAGCTTGACTTAGGAGGCTATCGGTGGTGGTTTTTCTGGCTCCCGTCGTATTCAGTGCACACAGAGTGAAGAGGAAGTGAAGAGCCATTAGGTAGAGGAGTTGCATTAGTAGAAGGAAGGCAAGATAATAGAGATGAAGATGAAGACAAAGATGAATGAGGATTAGAGAGGTTTCGCGTGCACTTCGGATTGTGAGGGCGATTGTTACTTCCCGGCTGCCCACACCGTGGAAGTTGGTTGCGTGACCGCAGAGCCCAGGGGACAACTGCTTGAGGCCGGTCACACACGGCCTGTTTTTGTTTGTTGTTTTTCATTTGGTGTGTCTCAGTAGCGTATTTATCACTTCTGCCCTGTGACACGGCAGCAGGAAGCGCGGTCGTTGTTAATCCGGGCCCCGACCGATCCGGCATGATATTTTGTGATTTATTTGGAGTCACAGGATTGGATTGGGTAACTGCTTTTAATCTAACTGCTATCCAAACAACCTTTCTGGCATGGTAGGACCTACAAGAACATAAGTTCTAGTCAGTATAGCTTGTTGGGTCATTGCGGTGTTCAAGCCCGACCACCACGTCAAGGTAGCAACTTTCAAGCTTGACTGATAGAATTCAGTCTGCAGCGAAGATAGGACTAGACACATTACATTAGTTACTGACTAGTGTGCAATCACAAATACCTGTGAATTTACCTTATGCCTCTGATAGTTAGACGTTGAGAATTACGCAAATGGGGCGGGTGGCAAGTTATTACAATATAGGTACACATCTGATAAATGCTACTGAGAAATTTTTAGTGTTCAATGTATGTTAACTCCGTTTGTTTGTATTTTGCATGCCCTCCCTATTAGGTTCAGTATTTTAAGAAATTACGTAGAAAAAAATCCTACTGTGTACATTTTTATGCTTAAATTACTTTTTTTTATTTATCCCAGAGCTGCTTATTGGTTTCTAATTCTTTGGATGGATTATGTTAAATACCCACAAATCTTATCTTCTGGTTAATTTTCATTTTTTTGCATTTAGAGTGGAACATAGGACATCCAGCCTTTGAGTTTCAGTAGCGTTGGTGATGTTGTCTTTATGAGGTGCTTTGACAGCCTCACGTTCAACCTTCCGTCATTTGCAAATTTACTATTGGCTAGTAAACTAGGCGTCGGTGGCACAGCGGTTAGGACACTCGTCGACCATGCACATAGCTCGATCCCCGGCCACTGGACGCACTCCTTTACCTCGCTAAGCCAGAAATAATGTTGGTGAAGAGGAAAGGTTGGGCATGAGGCTAGCAACCCCAACCTGTAAAATTAAACACTGCTACAGAAACTTCAAGCCTCTAGCTTGAAGCCCTATGTTCCACTGGGAACGTGAAGGAAAAAAAAAAGTAAACTGGGCGAGTGCGTTTATAGGAGTGCGTCTGTCGGGAATGAAAAACCAGACAACTTGTAAGCGGGTTGGTGAGAATTCTACCAATGAACCACAGACGCGCGCATGCATACAACACTACCCCTTATCAGCTATCTGTAGTTTATAAACACTATGAAATTAAATCGCTGAATTAAACAATCCCCTTAAAACTCACCATCAATTTTGCCTTTTGTAACGACAATTGCATTAATTTTTGGATTATCATATTCAGTCTATAGAGAAGAAAAAAATTAATTGTTATCCTTTCTGTGATTTATTTCAGCATACCTTAATAAAATCCACAGTGAAATGATCTCCATCAATCGGTGCTGAATTCCCGTCAATATGAATCATGCCGCCTTTTATTTTGAATGGTATATGCTCATCGTGCGCTGTAGCAAAGCCAACTTGACCGAAGATATCCAAATTTTGAACAATTGGTAATGCATTTTGAACAAGAATATCGAATACCTGAAGTAATTACAAACGAAACAACAGTAATAATAATAATAATAATAATAACAATAATGTTGTTGTTTACATGCCATGATAAAATATTTGTAAACTAAAGCACAACACATGTCCTATCTCTCTCTTCTTTTTCTTTCAATGAAACTCGAAATCTCAGTTTGTCATACACTTATTAACAATTATTCACACTAGAGAAAATTATATCATTATAGAATACTGAAATATCATGAACCTATACATTTTGGCTTTGTTTTTTCTTTTTTTTTCTATATTACAACAAATGATATTGAATCATGTGAAAATTTGTTTAAACTAATCACATCACACAATTTGTACGTCAGAATTCAATATCTAAGTGACATATTTAAATCAACTGGGAATTACCTTGGAAGTAAATATATGTGAATTTTGATGACAAAATAAGTGATTATATCTATACATACTGTTTATGTTCACAAAAGAATACTCGAATTATAAGCCATTAAAAAAAGAATTAACCATATGAGCAGAAAGAAGTTAGACTGCTAAGAGTTTATTAACTCTAAAGGTTACATTTTTTAAAATTATGACTTGATTCCACACCGTATTTTCGGTACAAGTATGGAATTTTCAGCATGTGATATCGGTAGCCCAAATTTTGTAGGCCGACCAATTGATATCAAGTGTGCGTCAGTAGGGGATCGAACCCCGGACCATTTGCATGGTCGGGGAGAGTCCTAACCGCTGTGCCACCGACGCATAATATGGCTACCATGCACACAAGCACGCATGGCGGTTAGTTAGTAAAAAGACGCGTGATTGCAACCATATTCTTAAAGAACTTCATACAAAATTGCGCATTAGTTCAAGTTGTCACACTTTAGAAAAACACAAATAAAAGTAGAGAAGAGAAACGTAATAAAACTGTAACAGACAAAAGTGTACAGCAGAAGAGATGTAGATTTTTGGAATTTTGAAAATGACAAGGAATGAATACATATCTACTAGTGAGAACAGATTATGAGCTATGCTTCCAACCATGTATTCTTAGCATCGCAATGACACCACCAGCTAGGCAGTTCACATTTCCAGATAAAAATCATCAAATCAATGTGTGTCATAGTTTGATCGGATCACCTCTAACTCTCCTAGCTAAGTCCCACTTCAGCTTAAACTGCTCCTCGAACAAGGGGTATTGCGCTAACCAACTCAATCGATGGACATTCTATAAGAATTAAAGCTAAGTGACTTAAAGCAAAGTAACTATAATTAATACATCCACAAAATATTCCGAACACATTATCAGATTGCGGAAGTACAAAAAATCACTATTGCTACTACTAATGAATTCCTACGAATGCTAAGAAACCAAATCGTTGGTGGCTTTTCGAGACACGGCTCAAAATCATTTACAACATCACTGATGGATTTATTCCTTATCATCTTCAAGAATCTTCAGCTAATTATTCTCGTTGGAGCAATACCACTGTATATCTTTGCTTCTATATTCTATGTATATGAATTTCAAGTGCAGCAACATGAAACAGATGAACCAGTGTAAAGATGGGGAACGAAAGCAGAAGCTGAGTTCAGTCTACAGTGCATAGAAAAAAAGTGAAGAAGAGTGCTAGTAAAGACGAAAGACAATCTTGCCGCATAGTAGCAAGTGAAGCAGAAAACACCCAACAGGTAAGAGAGACTTCAGAACACTACATAAGATAACCAGGTCGCTATTCGGAAAGAGACCAACACAGATAAAAGCAATGAAAAACATAGAAAAGGAGGAAGTCAAAGCTTGTGAGTAATTATGGAGTTAGGTAAAAGAAGAGAGATTGCAGAGAAAAGAGTGAAATGGAGATATACTGATGACGCCTCATAATCCACGGGAGTAATAATAATAATGATAACGACAGTAACGTGAATTGATGCACTTCTGTACAATATTTCACTTTGTTCTGTTATATAAAAACCATTACACAGAGTAGTTCTTAGTCAATTAATTCATCAATCAATCAGTTATCGACACAAGAGTGAAAAATGATATCTGAATGAATGAAATTGTGAGTACGACTCATGAATATTATACATTCTTAAAATAAAATCAATAAATCCATTCACCATCATAATGATGATTCAGGGTCACTACAATTCATTTTCTATTCTGATTACGAAACTTCAGCCTTGCAAAAGAAACGTTTTACAGTTAATTAGACGTGATTTAAATAATGGGTGAAATGAATACTACGGAATTGTGATATATATATAGTAATAAAAAAATAAAATTATTATTGATTTCATAAATTGTGTGATTAAAATTGAACCAAAGACTTTAATTGTGAAAATTCCTTGTTCTAACATTGCTACTATTAATAATAATAATAATAATAATAATAATAATAATTTGCTTTATTCCAAAACAGTACTTGTGATACAGAATGGAATTTTCAACATTTTTACTATAGTATTGCATCCAGTTAGTACATTATCAATAAATAGAATTCTACATAGATTAAGGAAATCTCAGTTCATTATGACAACAAAATATTGGCATATCGGTAGCAAAGCCAAAGCTGAACAGTGTTTGAAGGTGTTAGAAAAGTAGGTGCTGTCATATTTACTGGCGTAAGCGGAAGACAGAAACAAACAAAGCAGCACATAACGGAAGAAAAAAGAGGGAAAAGGAAAAGAAAGAAAGAAAATGTTGTACCTATAAATGATATGAGTTGGAAAGACGAGATTTATTTTTATTTTTTTTTTTTTTTTTGATTTACAGCTTGATTCCACACCGTATTTTCAGTACAAGTGTGGAATTTTCAGCATGGATATCGGTAGCCAAAATTCAGGCCGACCATAGATATCGGGTGTGCGCCGGCAGGTGATCGAACCCCGGACCATGTGCATGGTCGGCGAGAGTCCTAACCACTGTGCCACCGACTCACTGACTATTTAATGAATTATAGGTGTCACGCCTAATGCTTTCTTTATCGCACAGAACACGAGCTAAGTAGGGTATGGTTGAGTTTTTGTACTTGCTGGTGCGAGTATATAGTTTTCTATATAGGCTTCTGGTTTTGCCTGATGAGATGCAAGGGAAGAGTTGTGAGTGAGGAGGGTGGTGTGAGTTAGATAAAATGGATTTGGCCCATTTTTCACATAAGTCCATGTGCCTGTTGACCAGAATATTAACAAGCTGGTTAAGTGGCACGTTACTTACCCTGCTGACAACCTTTAACATCCTGCGTAATATATTATAGTCTTTCTTCAGTAGCCCGGGAAAAACTAAGGGGGAACAATAGAGAATAATAGGCAGAATGCGAGAGTTAACGAATTGTAGGAGTAAGGGTTGGGTTATACCAGAATGTTTTAACTTCTTGATGTAGAAGGTAAGACGGAACATTTTCTTAGAAATGGCCAAGATATGAGACGACCAGGAGAGATCAGCAGATAGAATGACGCCTAGGTATTTAATTTCCGACTTGGTTTCTATTTCAGTGCCATCTATGTTGCACACCTCGTGAGAGCCAACCAGTTTGTTTAGGTCGGATTTATGCCTCAAGGTGAAATTGACTGTTTGGCATTTGGAGGGGTTTAAGGTAAGACCATTTTCCTTGGACCACTGGCTGATTTTTGACAGAAAGCCATTAAGTTTAGAGCAGTCACTTTGACATTTGACAGGCAAAGATACTGTCGTCTCAAATTAAATTATTACACTCATCACACTAAAAGCATCTACCTACCAAATTAAGACCAATAAACATTTAAAGTTAGAAGAGATGTAAATTAACTGCATATTAGTGAAAATTTTGAGAATAAATCCTGGAAAATGTACATGTTGGCAATTCTACTGTTTTTTTTTCAAACTAGTGGTATATATGAGCATATATATGTAGATAAGTGTAGATTTTCTTCTTTGAAAAGAGAAACCTGTATGTGTTTTAAATGTATCAGCTCAACTGCATACCAGAGTAATTCATACAATTCAGTGTTCTCATTTACTAAACAGGCATCAAGTCCTTTTTGCTGCTTACAACTATGCTGAGATTAAATTATATGTGTACATGTGTATACGGAGATTTGGTTCATATGTCGAAGCAACCAACTTTTAGACAGTAGGTTCCAGGTTCGAATTGAGATCCATTTACTTCAGTCTAGGCAGCTGAATAGTAACACTAACCGACATACAATAATTGCTGCTCATAGCCTGTAGATTGAAAGGCGTATTTCACGTAATTGAATGATCAAAACATGCATATTTTTGGAGAGAGAACCCCTTGTAGTGTAGATCATGAATTCGAACTTGGAGAAATCCATTAGAAATGCATCATCTGCATTTAGTTAATAAAATAACATAACGATTGGATGCACCACTAATTTACAGTGGATTTTTCTTCTAGTAGTTAACCAAAAAGAAAGAATTTCATCTGCATGAAGGCAAAAAGAAATCAGGTAAACTGGAAACTAACAGTTGTAATTTATGGGCTAATTTGTAGGAACCAAGCTGTTCATGGACTTCAAGGAAACTAGAATTTGTACGTAGTTATTCTATTGTACATCAACAACTTAGCAACCTTTCCTGATACCAACAGTCCTTATAAGTCTATTCTAACTATTCAGCTCCATTTAGTCATAGTGTACAAAACAAAACTGCTGTAAACAGATGTAATATTTACTAGGACAAAGTACTATCAACAAAAACAAAATATTTTATTGTGCATTCAGTTTGCTGTTTGCTAATAATATCAGGATTATGTATTTAAGATAAGTTGTTTTTTACTTTCTGTTGCTTATTCCATTTGCTCCAACTCTACAAGCAGCACAAGTCATGGTAATAAATCATCTCACTATAATTTTGCTTCATTATATTATGTCAGTTTACTATTATTATTACTATTAGCATTATTGTATTATCATTATTATTCTCATTATCCTTATTTTATTATCACTCTATTACTGTTTATTAATAACACTGCATTCACATACAGATTTTATAAAAACACTATCGTCTTTCCATTGGATTTTTGTCCACTCTACACAATTATTAATATAAGAATAAAACGTGTGCACTGTGGTAGAGTATAGTTCCATCATGGGTAAAATTTGTTTTGATAAAGTCTCGCGGTGTTATACAGTGGTGTTTACTGATGACGTTTTAAGCACACTTTATTGCTCATAACCATATCAAGGTGATATTACTGTATGTTCTATAAGTTTTGCATTGACAACCAAACAATAGATGTTTATTAGTAAGACATAATGCGACAACTATAGAACGATGTTCACATTAACGAAGAACAGAAATTAGTGTTAATTTTGACAATTAACTAGCTCAACACCTTTACCAATTAATTTTTATTTCCATTGTACTAACTAATATTGACAATTAAACTATCCTGACTTTTCTATACGCTGGTGTGTGAACACCTATTACCTACGGCTAACCTCTTAAATTTGGAATGTAAGTACAACTAAAGCCCAAATATTTATTAATACACTGGATGCTTAAACATTATTAGTAACAACATAAGTTTCACTTCATCGTCTAAGTAGCAAACTCTAGTTATCTTTTCTACTAACCATCTGAACAATGGAAAACAAAACTTCAAAACCAATTCAAAGATATATAAACAGATATGATAAACATATCAGTGGAAAAAATAGAAATGAATTTAAAAGATATGTTTGGGGAATTACTTTTTGGTGACGTTCCGTGAACCAAACTTCTGAGAATTTCAATGTTAGAACATAGTCTCCCTCGGAAGTAACTGGGATAGGATAGGAAAAATCTTCGTTGTGATAACGTTCAGTTTGATAAAGTATATGGTCTTCTGAAGCAACGCGATTTATCGTGAAGGAACGGCCATAGTCTGATGCAGTACCCTTGTTTAAAAAATCAGCCTTGTACTCAACGCCATAGGAATCTATGTGTTTTGGACCACCGCAATTGACTGCCCAAACAACTTCACAATATATGCGATCAAAAAATAATATTATCAAGAAGGAGATAATAAACATGGACCTAAGGAAACAAGTTAGATACTTCCAACAAAATGGTCAGATATCCGGCCTGAAAAATAAATTTTAACATAACTTTGAGTCAAAAACTGGAAAATAAACAAAAAGTAGTGATGGGTAATTACTCTCATCAAATTGATAAAAATCGTTGACGTCTAGGTACACAAAAAAGAAGCATTATTCACATGCGGTTTTTGCAAATCTACGTGAATAACGACTATGGCTACGAAAAATAATCTCTAAATAATCACTTTCTAGAGCAAAAGTCACAGAGTAAATCTGCCATCTCCGTAGGCCCCTCTTAATTACACACTACCTCTGAACTACAGTCACCTCCAGGCAAGCAAAGGATTTTTCAACTTACAGAAAACTGTTCTAATTTTAAGACTCATGCATCTCAACCACCAGACTTAGGTTTACCTCTGAGGCAGGGAAGCTGATCGATAGTATATCTGAACAACTGGGTTCTTTGAAAATAGTGAAGAAAAATACTTTTTATCTAATGCATGTGAGTAAATCGCAAGATTACAACAGTGGCAATCTTGTGTGTTTGATCAATGTCGTCTTCGTAGGAGTAAATGACATAGTGTAAGCAATACTGTCATCTGATGACACGTTTTGAACATTGTGGGGACCATCTTTCAATCAATTATGTCATCTTGGACTAGCGCCTTTCAAAGTGTACATGTGAATTACGAATTTCATCTCAGCAGCTTCCACACTGCACAATGGTTCAGAAATAAGATGATCAACTCATGATGTAGCGTCATGAAAATACAACTGTTTTCAGTTAGTATCTGCTGTTGGGTTACAACTCCCCAAGTAATGTATGATAAACCATACGACTCAAAGACTTGAAACAGAGTCTGAAACGGGTTAGGACCTAAATTGATGTTAGTTTTTTATTTATTCGATTACTGAGACTACAAGGAAGTAATGTACTATGCCTTCGATTTACGTAATAAGTATACTCACCGGTCCCCCACCCCACTGCTTATTACTATTAACTGGCATAGCTCATGGTGCAGATATCACGTTAAATGTCTTTAAATAATAGTAATGACAATAATGTAGTAATAATCCTAGTGGTCTGAGAAAGTTTTCCGGGGATCATGTTAGAAGCCATAACAACGAGGTTGTGATAGGATAGTTGCGTATTTTCACGACGGTTTAACTGTCAATTCAATGAGGTGCCAAATTTTCCCGATCACTAAGGTGTTTACCACTGAGAAATTTAAAGACGCACAATTTCTGACAAGCAGGCCTTCTCTCTAATATGTTTTAAATTTCCAAATAGTTACCCAGAAAACTCGGCCTGACAATATCTATCCCGTTATAATTTGATTATACATTGTCTTATTATAACCGCGCTCATGAAATGATAATACACTTGAGTTAGCAGTCTGTGCCGAAATCTCTCCTCATTATAGGAACGATTGGTGCAGTTGCTCACTTAGGTTTTTCTAAAAGCTATGAATATAAGTGGATGTTACCGTCTTATTAGATATTTACACCTACTGTCTGTCCACATCCATCTATTCAAAACCCAGTACGTTAACGAAAGTCTTAACCAGAGACTGATTTAATTAACTACATGCGGCTAAGTTGCGTGGGATATTCAGCTGTAGAAGAGAAATACAGAAAGTAGTGCGTAAATTGTAATGAAAAGGAAACATTGAAAAGTAACGGGAAATGAGGAGTGTCTCTCCTTCAGTTTAGCCAGAGTAAATAAGTTTAACTATGATCCCTAAGATAATAAGTATGGCCTGCATACTATTGCATGAAGAACCTCTTTCGTGTAACTGAGTTCTAGCCATCTAACTACACTGTCATGTTAGTGGATAACTTTCTCTACTCTTGAACAATAATTCCACAATAATTACTTGATTGACACGAAGGTAAATACCACAAGTTATAATAACTTCTGACCGTAAGAGGCTTATAGTTCATCACTAATTGGCAGCTACCGAGGGTCTGCTGAGCGTGCATGATGTAATTTCTATTTTTACTTCATTATTAAGTTGTTTACTCAGTGTACTGGCATCGGTAGACAACGATAGTACATCGGAATATGCAGTTTTCAGGGAAGTAGAAGGACAGGTTTCTGGGAGCCCGTTATTACTTGCAGTGTATATTTCTAACTGAAAAGATTGGCGATTTTATTCCGTTAATTCTGGTAATGAGTTACAAACTAACTACTATGTGCAACAATTTGTATCCCACCAGTAGATAGGTGGAGCCCATGTCGTTAATATAAGGGAGTCTTGAACACCCGGAAAGTGAGAATAATTAGGGTGTCATTGCGCGAAACATGAATAAATTGTATCCTCTGCACTCAAGAAAAATGCGAAATTTGATCTAATAGGTACCCTTAGTGGCAAATTTAAACTATCATAGCCAAAACCACGGTGACCCTGAACAACCAATCCCAATTCAGGCACAACGTCGCAAAATCGTTGAAAAATACACTAAGAAATATTGCAAACATGGTTTCACACTGTAGAGCTGTAGCTTGTGTCGCAAGAATGTCTCAGTTAATACACAGACGACCTATAGAGAAATCGTACCATGCGCAATGTACTTACTCATCTAGATGACTGTAGGTCACGGTACTTTGAGGCCCATTGACATTTCTGACACTATTCTACAACCTACTCCTAACTCCCACCATATTCCTAACTCCTAATCATAACTTTGGCCCTAAACCTTAAACGCCATTACCCTACCTAACAGTACAGATTTGCAGAAAGTAACTAGTAAATTAGTAGGATAATGAATCTATCCTCTCCAAGTACAAAAAAGTCGATATGATTTGATTTGAAACCAAACTTCACAGCAC
The DNA here is from genome assembly GCA_944472155.2 of Trichobilharzia szidati. Taxonomy (NCBI): domain Eukaryota; kingdom Metazoa; phylum Platyhelminthes; class Trematoda; order Strigeidida; family Schistosomatidae; genus Trichobilharzia; species Trichobilharzia szidati. The sequence continues at coordinate 55,995,038 of OX235271.1, read as the reverse complement.
TCCGTGTGCGATCGGTTCTTGAAGGTCAACTTTCGAAACAGATTGACTTTGGCTATGATACTTTAACTTCGCCCTCTTAGTAATTATTCAGACATCTGCCTTCATCTAAAGTTTGGCATAATATGATACATTTAAGCTTCAAGATAAGACCTAGAAGAACGATAAGATGAAGCCTTTAAGTAAGCCAATACTATATATGGACTAATTTGCTAAACCAACATACCTTCACACCAACTTATGACTTTAGATCACGATTGGCCTTCAATTTAAAAAGTGCGATCATGAATTTCAATGTTTCAATGGATTTGAAGGCTCTAGTTCAAGAAAGAAGGAAAGATATATTGAAGTCTAAACCATTCCTCTTAGTTCACTGCAAGTAAGTACTCGATCTGTTTCAAAATAAGTATCGCTTCAAGACATCCGGGATATTGCTGATGAATCATAATTGTATCAGAGCACTGAGACTAAGCAATTACTGTCCAATATCCAACATCGTTTTTACGAGCTAGTATAAACAAATTTGATTTCTTTGTGCTCGCCTCATGATTGTGAGGTAGAGGTTCCTGATCTTCGGTAAACGTCTGTGTAGCTCGTCCCGCCATTCGACTGTCGCAGCTTTGGTTGACTCCTAAAGGAGTAGTGCAGGGATTAATCATATGTGGTTTGTAGTATGAGGTGTGTTAAGACTGTTACTACTGTGAATGGAGTTGATCCTTTCACCAATTGGTCCTTCGGTATTGTCTTCAATAGAAAAGAGATAATAACAGATATAATTAGTGAAGTTATTCAGACTAACAGACAGAAAAAAATAAGAAAACGTAACAACAGTCAGTCAACCAGTATACATATATATTTACCGGAAATAATGATAATAATAATAGGTGTAGTTAAAGCTGTCAGGAAAGTAAGACGCAAGAGAATGTAAAGAAGTAAAACGACAAGTTTAATTGCCTGCCCTTGAACGGTGTATGAGATTTTAAGGGGAAAGACCATTTGGATGCAGCCCTTGTGTCGCTGCATGGCGTCCACAGACGGTGCTACAGCTACATCTGCCGTTAAGGAATTCCAGAGACGGCAAATCCGCAGGGAGAAGAAGTGGGAGCGCGCCAGGTTCCTTGCCCTCTGATGAGTTATCCTTCTAGGATTTCCACGAGGGAGCCTATACCTACTCAATGGCAGAACACCTTTGTTTGGGTGATTCTGATCATTGCCCGTTTCACGAATGAATAATGCGAACACGTATATAATTCACTGGATGAGACTTTAAATTGGAATATTTATTTCCATTCAATACCAAAATGCCAGTGGAAATCATCCAGATATGTTGATTTATTCATGGATGTTATTAAAATGTAATCATGCCATAAAATCAAAAAATAATCACTCGATAACAAGGCCTTGTGATTATACTGCTTTGGAAGAACGTTTGAGATTGCGATACAGCCAAACTCCTTAGCTGCTTGACACTGTAGCATTGTATTTCGTTGTCTATCCTCGATACGTTAAGAGAATTATTCTTGTCGCTGCTATCATGGCCACTGATATGTTTGCTTGTAATGTATCATACTTTCACCATAGACGATGTGGGGACTTTTGTTGAGACCATATTATTAGCTATGGTGGGCTGTTCTAAATTTCAGTTGCTTGTTTCCCAATTATATTCACCACGAATACAACCGTCAATAATATTCCTTCCTTTCGAGGCCAACATTTAGGTTAGCCTTAAGTCTGTAGTTGTCCCTCAAGAAGTATGGTTACTTGGGAGTTACCTGCAGCCATACATGCATGCGCGTCCTTCCGTCGACGTACGCATCGAAACACATAACTCTTTGTGGTAGAACTCTTTTACTTTCGTTGTCTCACTAACCGTTTCTGGCCTATATTAAATTCCACTAGTTTGTGGGCATCAGTAGTATATTTATTGCCGTTTATCTGCACATCCGATAGCCTAATAATATACCCCCGAATGATTATTTCGTTTCCGATTTTTCTTGAAGTAGATCTAACATCAGGTTTTACAGAATCTTCCGTATTACTCAGAATGAATGAAGGCTACTTCTCTTACTGATCTGTGAATATGATTAAAATCACATGTTTTGGATTTCGATGAAATTCCTTTACGAACATTTTTGACACGTAGTTACCTATTGTATCAAATAAAAAATGTAGTCTGCCCACGTTACGTTTGGGCATTATTATTGAAGTGACATTTTACTAACGAATTGACCGATCCCTTATTTGGATCCTATAACTAATTATCTGGTTGAGGTAAATAATCCAGCTCAAAATTCTCCATAAGTTTTAAGGAAATTTAGTTGATAAATATTTACGGGTATACAAGATACGATAGGAAAGTGTGAGAGTATAATCTTTCGATCTGTAAAATAATTATTCGATGTGACCAGACAATATCTAGCAAGCCAAAACAAAACGTCAGGCTGGGTAGATTCTATTAAGCTGCATGTGGTCAACTTACTGGGGATCAGTCACTGGCACAGAAAAGCAACATTGTGTTGTGCGATGGGGATGCTTGACAGCGTAACTCCAGCCTAACAAATGGGCCCATGTAGTTAAAGTCGGCATCTCATGTTGAATGATTATGAAGGCTGCAGGCGTATAATTTTAAGGAATTATTTACAGCCAGAGAGATGATCTTTTACAAATTCAATCAAACTATTCTGTCACTAAAGAAATGGCTATCTGGCAAAGAATACAAGCAGGGTACTGTATGTGAAATGTTACGCTTCATTCTTCATAACTCATAACTGTTGTTGGCTATGCAAAAGACCTTCAGTCACACGTTTGTTTCATGCTTTTATTAACTTTGATTACATGATGCATAAGTCGCACTACAACACTAGAGTACCAGCAAATAAGTGGTGTGATAGCCTAGAGGGAGAACTGCTTACAGTAAAACCTTTAGACATATTTTCTAAATTGCAAATCAAAAGATGTATTATTATTTAGCCTCGCTTGAATACAAACACTGATATATTATCCACCGTGTTGGCAGTAAAAATCATCTCAAAAAAACACTCACCATTTTCGAAACAGTTTAAATAATTTCTGCAACAGGTTTGCAGTGCATGAAAATTTTTGGTCTGAATATATTAACCAGCGTACTCTTTAAAAAAATCAAAGAACAAAATATTTTTCAAATATTTTAATCGTGAGGACCAATAACATTTAGTATATTATACTCCTGATATACCTAATGAATATGTTCCGATCCTAATTTCATGAATTCGCCTACTTATTTATGTCACTATTTGTCCTTGTAACGTTCACGCGCTGCATTCCAACCCAATGGCTTCGTGGGAAGATCAGTTAGATACAAATGGTTCTGTCACTACCAAATTTTCCCAGTTGAATGTAGATGCTCCTGAGTTTATACCCGGCCAACCATTTATTTTCAAACCACCCCCAATCCCTGAAGTAGTTCCTAGCATCCCTCCTGAGGTTGAAACTCCAAGTCAATCTTTACCGTCTAGTGAAGTACAAGAAGAAGGTGGGTACACATTTTTATAATATAACATGGCCTTCAGACGTCAGTTTAGATAAAGATGAAGAGGTTCCTAAGAAGGTATGCATGTCCATGAATTTGAATTAGATTTTTAGACGTTAACTATTGTCCCAGATAAAGATACACTTAATTTAGTGTTCATTGGTCATGTGGATGCAGGAAAATCTACAATTGGCGGCCACTTACTGTTTCTAACAGGTACCCTTAATTTTTGATGGTCTGATGTTTGTAGATATGGTCGATAAGAGGACTTTGGAAAAATATGAACGTGAAGCTAAGGAAAAAAATCGGGAGTCTTGGTATTTATCCTGGGCGTTGGATACAAATCCAGAAGAACGAGACAAAGGGAAAACAGTTGAATGTGGACGTGCCTACTTTGAGACTCAAAAGAAAAGGTTCGTTTTAATTGATGCACCCGGCCACAAATCCTTTGTACCTAACATGATATCAGGAGCAGCTGTTGCCGATATTGCTATATTGGTTATATCAGCTAGACGTGGAGAGTTTGAAACGGGGTTCGAAAAGGGTGGACAAACGAGAGAGCATGCTTTGTTAGTAAAAACTGCTGGTGTTAAGCATCTTATTGTGGTAGTCAACAAAATGGATGACCCGACAGTTTTATGGGATGAAGTCCGTTACAATGAATGCAAAGATAAGATCTTACCCTTTTTAAAGAAAATCGGCTTTAACATAAAAACCGATGTTTACTGTATGCCGTGTTCAGGATTTGATGGAGCTTTCCTTCGTGATATCCCCAGTGAATCAGTTTGCTCGTGGTATAGGGGTCCGAGTTTATTGGAATATCTTGATAGTCTCCCTAGTTTCTCTCGAAAAACAGATGGCCCTTTGAGGCTTACTGTAACTGACAGATACAAGGACATGGGTACGTACGCTTCTGGAAAAGTCGAATCTGGATCAGTGACAAAAGGTGAAACCATAGTGTTGATGCCAAACAGAGTGAACGTCGAAGTCATGCAGGTAAGACTTGTTGCTTTTTAGTTTGATTTTAAATGCCATTGTTTCGAATTTTTACTTCTATAGTTAAAGTTTAAAGCATTGATACTCTTCAGTATTATGATTCAGATTTTAGTACCTTTATAAAATTGATTATGCCTGCCATTTGTCTTACCGGTAACTATTTTTGCTACTTGTTGAAAAATATGGAACTGTTTCCTATCTTAAACTTCTTATGTAATCGAACACATGTATTGACTAAGTTTGTACACTAGAGTTGCTACTGAACTTTGATAACTTGGCACAAAATCTAGTGTTTGATTGGCACATTGTGGTTATGACGATTTGCAGTCAAAAATACTATTATAGCTGCAATTACTTAGTAAACATCCTTGTTTTTTGTAATACTACATACATCTTGACTTTTGTATACTGTGGTTAGTTCTCATTCAACTCTCTATATTATGAACTTTATGAAATTAAAACTACAAAAAGTGTAGATCTCAAACACTAAAATGTTCATGATAATCTTTTTATTCTTACTGAATGACTCATTAGTTGAACCTTGCCTACTTTTGTTTTTTGTTCTACCGGATACAGGCGGTATTCCATTGACATTTTATCTGTACGAGTTAATTTGAGTGTGTTTCGTATGCAACACGTTATTACTTTAACTGGTAAATTTAGATGAGCTGAAATTGTATCCATGTTACCACAGTTTAATATAAATTTCCATTGATAGATTTTTATTTTGCTATTATAAAGTTCAACACATTTAATTCTTGTATTTTTACTTCATGCTCAACTAATCGCCGTACATTTTAATTTGGCAAAGTGATTAAAAGGGGTTGTTGATATAACTTTTCTTATTTACTTACAGTTGCCCACTCGGATTCTTAATTCTTAATATGATTTTATGACAATGGTGTATTGGGAAACGTAACTGTTAAAATATGCAGATACAGTTAACAAATTCTTCCTAAACTATACTTTATACCTTTCAAGTACATCTTCACTAAGACGATGAATGCTAAGTCCTGATACCAATATTTTCTAGTTTGTATTACAAATTCATTGTCTTTTATAAAGAAACTTTCCTTGTACACCATTTCATTTGAAAGCCATTATTGCCCCCTTTTTCTCTATTACTTAATTTCGTTATATGTATTTTTGTCTAATTGAAAAGGTATTCGTAGGCGATGTTGAGGTTAACTGTGCTGCTGCTGGAGAACACTGCAAACTCAAATTAAAGAATATTGATGAGGAAGATATCAGTCCGGGCTTCTGCTTTTGCTCTCTCAATAATTTCTGTCAGGTAACTTACAATGATTGTATTCGAATACAAATAGTAGTTTCGTTTGAAATATTTCACACTAATAACTACTCGCGATTTTGGTAAACAATAGAATATCGTATATATTCACACAAAGACAAAAAGTCGGTCTATAATTGCTCCTCAAAAGTTACAAAAAGTATATGTGGGATATCTGTTTAAGTTTGTTTCTATGCTGTCCTATGAGCAGTTTTAAAAGCCGTTCGCTAGTAAATAAAAATCGAAGGTTCTCTCTTATGTGATAATGAAAAATCTTAATTTCTAGTGGTGAGTAGTTTTCATATATTCAGCTGTAGTTCTCAAGTATTTTAGAGTGAAGGTCTCTGCTTTTTCTTCTATCAAGCTAGTGTTTCTCATCCTCACAACAAATTTGTGTTACATATCTTATTTTTTACGAGTAAATGCATAACTAACCCTTACAAACCAAACTATAGAAAATTAATCTGATGCTCGCTAGTGACTTGCTACAGGATGGAGTTTCCTGCAGTTCTAGTGAGAAGTCGTGACCAGTGAGGTCCAACCAGATGTCACGTCTGAGGATGGATGTCCCACCAACAACATTGGTTGGGGTCGCGCTAAGTCACGAATGAGGAGAAGTTAGAATTCATGAGCCGTTGAATCGGGTTCCAGTGGCTGAGTGGTATACGACCTTGCCTTGTAACCGGAAGGCCCTGGGTTTGAAGCCTGGTAGTGGGTGCGTACTGCCGATGATTCCCAAACTAGGCTGACGAAACAGCTGTCCAGTACTCCAGTGCTGGTTTTCAATGTTTCTCTAACTGGTATCAATCCGTGATCAACTCGTAAAAACATATCTTATTTAAAAACAAATTCTGGATACTTTTGTCACCATATTATTCATCCGCATAGTAAACATAAACTCAACAGTTGCCTACTAGTAATTGAGTTCATTGTATACGATTCAGTGTTTAGTGCTTAAACCAGAGTTATTATTCCGCATCAGCATCTGGACTTGTCATTTCTCCTACACTCAATTTTTTAATAGCTTAGTTACCTAAGCTGTATCAATACAGACGAGTTTTATGGTTGTACCATTGCGTGATGGCATTTATAAAGGTTTTCGTCAACATTGTGACCACACTTCCTCTGGTATTTTTCACATGGTTTATTTATTTGATTCATTATTTGTAATAAGTAAATGGTACACATAGGCCATGTGATGATCATCCGTTCACGCCATCTTTCGTTTTGTTTCCAGCCTAACCACTATTCTTCATTATAATTTTCGCCATAATGACTTGTTTACTACATCACTGTTTGATGTGAATAAATATACTCACAGTCATCTAAAACTTACCGTTTGTCTCAACTTAAAAACGGCAGTGTTTACCTCTGTTGTGGGTACGTCAGATCAATCAAGACACTTTAGTCGAATTCAAGCAACCATGTAACAGCCTACGGAGAGTAATCGTCTAGAGTGGTAACAGTTACCGGCGTACATCTGAGATGTATTGATGGATGTGATTCTGGCTGATTGCAAAGTCTCAGAGATGGACTTGCCAAAAAGAAAAAGTTCCGTTGATTTAGATTACGCAGACACTGCAATCTTCTTAGTCAGTGGTATTGACAAATAGTTTTCTGAACTTCCTCAATGGGCCACTTCTGTCAACTGTATGGTGATCTCAGCTGTATTTTGAGTATTGGGAGTGAAATATTTGGATGTATTAATCACATCATCCCTCATTATATGATTATTGATAACGTCCTGATTGTCATTTCTAAGCTGATACCAGTTAATTATCAACAATTCGTTCAACCTTATTTTAAGATTATGAGAAATGGTCGCATAAACTAGAAGATACAAAGTATGTGATCATAAATACCTTTCAATTTCTGGTGTTACTTATGCAAGTGTAGTAGGGAATGGTGATGTAAGGTTCAAACTGTTCGGCAAGAGAGACAAACAGATTAACAGGGTTATAGAGCTTCATTGATTGAGATTGGTATGGGACAGGTGTTCCATATGTCGATCTATGTCTTTCCCCTGAAAAGCAATATCAGCTGAAATAGGATTTATTTCGGAGAACGTCACAGTATGAAGTCATTCACTCTTTGTATAAAGCTAGTTAGTGGATACAGATTTATGTTCTGGGATTCTAACGACGCTAAGAATCAGCATTTCGTGACTCTTGATGAGATGATTCAGAATCGTTCACAATTGGGTTGACCTAAATGTAGCTTTCAATGGACATCTGCTTGGAAAATGATGTGAGCAAGTACCTACTGGGTGAATTGTTGCTTGAACTGCGCGTCATATTAATCCAATTTCATTGAAATGCGATTTCAAATTCACATAGCATAATTTGTTGCAGATTATTCTAAAATTTAAGTTTGACTTTCATTTTTCTTTGTACTCTTCAGGTTTCAAATGTATTCGATGCTCAATTACTTATTCTCGATTACAAATCTATCATTTGTCCAGGATTTATGGCTGTGCTTCATATTCATACATGTATGAAAGAGGTGCGCTTACGCACAATTATCTGTAAATTAGATAAACGAACAAATCAAAAGACTGATATATCTCCTAGATTTATTAAACAACATGATGCTGCCATTGTTAGATTTGAAGTAAGTTGTACGTACTATAATTTTTTTCTTTGCGTTCTGAGTGGGGCATAGAGCTTCAAACTTGGACTTTAAAATTTCAGTAGCAGTGTTCTTTTTGCGGCGCAGGGTTGCTAGCCTCTCACTCCCAGCCTACCCTCTATACAGGGCTTATTACCGGCTGAGAGAGTATTAAGAGTTGTGTCAGCCGGGAATTGAGCCCTGGGTTACGTGCATATTTCACGACCATTCTGCCACTAAACCACCAACGCATATACATATATATATATATCTTTATTCCTTCACGGTCCGAGTGGAACATAGGGCTTCAAGCTAGAGGCTTGAAGTTTCTGTAGCAGTGATGATTATTTTTACAGGATGGGGTTGCTAGCCTCATGCCCAACCTTTCCTCTTTACCAGCTTTATTTCTGGCTAGGCGAGGTAAAGGAGTGCGTTGGCCGGGGATCGAACTCCGGACCATGTGCATGGTCGGCTAGCATCCGAACCGCTGTGCCACCAACGCATATATATATATATATATATATATATATATATATATATATATATAATCATTTGAGGCATATATTATGTAACTTGTCCACTAGTATTTATAACCGTTCCTACTGTAATCATTTGTTACTTAGATGAGGAGAGATACGTTTTGTTGATTAATCTCATCACTGAAAAGATTTTCTTCTCTGTCTGCATTCAAAAAAGACCAGACCAAAGTAGCTATTAATCAATTTAATAAAAATCTCAAAGAAGAGGTTGTGTAGATGTTCAAAAATCCACTGAACAAATGTTAGAATGCTGGTGTTGTTGTTTCAAGATCCGTTTTGTCAGATTTACATACATAATGTGTAATGATTGAAGATGAAATGACAATCGTAGTTAGCGGCAGGATTCAAACCACTGACTTACAGGATTACTCGTACCAAGTTGGACTACGAGACTCATCTGTTAACCAGGTGATTATTTCACCTCTCAGTCATTATGGATAATGTCCAGTGAACAAAGAATATTCTTTTCGATAGCTTCTTCTTCAACAGGTTCTACAGTTATATATATTCATAATAATTAAAGAACCATTGTTGTTAACAATAATGTTTTAAGTAACAGTGAATCAGTTCAAAAGCATCTGTAATCGATAAATATGCATCAATATAACGTTTGACTATCAGATAAACTAAGAAAAATAATGGAGGATTAATGAATTTATAGGTCCCACAGCAGGCCAGGATGGCGATAGTGGCGGGACCTGCTTATCTTGCACACACACACACGTAGAAAACGATTCTTCAATGTCAGCTTTATGGCCTCTTTGTAACAAGTGATTTAACATCAAGTTCTTGTTCCCAAAAACGAAGAGTTAAGTTCCTAGGGCAATGAGCTCCACAGGAGCAGTTGAGTTGACAATTACAAGAAAAGGTGGCTAGCCTAGGTACTTCGTCTTCCAGTTGTGTGGAAAATATGAGCTGCATCTCACCGGTATTAAAAGTTCTTGAAAGTCGATTTTTCCAACTGTATTATTATTTCGTTTGGTATACCACCTCTGAATTACAGTCATATCTATCTAGATCCCTTGTTAGCAGGTACATATGGATTTTTTCTGCTTTATCGGTCACGTGTTTCATGTTGATTATAATACATTTTATTTTTGACCAGTCCTGTAATAAATCAATAATTATTTATTACTTCACTCATCATCCATTACATCAATAACAAGATGTCGACCTAAGACCATCTCAGGTAGTCCCACCCCCCAATCACTTCCTTCTTTTGTCACACAATTTTCAATTATTGAATACTTTCCACTCACACATTCAAGAGTTTATCACACAAGCTAATAAATTGACTCAAAATCGTTGTCAATGGCGCAGATGCAACCACTCCGTGTGACTTATAATACCCAATAAAACCATATGGTTCTTCCATATAACTATTCTTTTTGCCTCATATCTCTGTTTATTGTCTCTACTTTGCATTTCTTTTTCCTTTCTTCTCTTGCTTTGTGTGCTACTTGGAGTGTGGTGACTCGAACTGCTGCACATCTGTGCAAAGTTTTACGTTGAAACCAGTCAGTCAGTCAGTTAAGCCTGTAACCTATTGATTAAGAGTCTACTAACCCACAGCTCCTCTATTTATTTCCTTTAATCACAATTTAGTTTGAAATTGTTTCAAAAAACACAAACTTGGCATATAATGGGCACTGAGAGAAACGTGCCACACAAAATCGTATAATCTGTACGAGAGCTACGGTACTGCTCAGACATCCAGACCGAAGCAAGCGGTAGTCTTAAGGAGCCACCACCCCTGAGCCTTTGACTTGAAGTTCGATCCACAAAGCAGTGGAACTGCCTTCCCCATGGCTGACCAGTGACCAAGAAAGGTTCATATGCCTTTTGATCCATTCGGACTGTAGGGCCTATGTCATAGGTTTAAAATCAAGGTTTTACAGCTACCCTAGGTAGATGTGAATGTCCACCAGTTCATTTATAAGTGCTGGGATGTTCTCCATCACTCTTTTACTTTGGCGTGACAACAGTGAATAGAACTTACCTTGCAGAGAGAGGCTATGAACGTGTAACCACATAAGAGCATTTCGAGAGGAAGACAGTAGTCTACCCACCCTCGGTTGTACCAGACGGTTTGTAGAAGCAGTATAAACAGAGTATCATTTAGTAGTAAAATACACAACACACGTCGCAAAATATTTCTGAGTCGCCATGTGAATTAAATTGTCAAACTAGGCTGTATATATATATATATATATATATGACGCACATTTCTGTTATTTTTTTATATTTAACTTGCTGTCCTATTATTGTCAATTATTATGAATCCTTTTAATAATTTTCCTCAATTTTAGGTTATAGGCGGTGCAATTTGTTTAGAAAAATTTCAGGACTTCTCACAGCTTGGTCGTTTCACCCTACGTGATGAAGGAAAAACAATCGCACTTGGAAAAGTTGTAAAAATTGTGAATCCAATTGAATTCGACCAGTGAATATTGTATATTTTTTAATTCACATGAACAAGAACACCTGCCACCCTTGATATATATATAAATATGTGGTTGGATTGGATAATTTTGCTTCTTATTTCTAACCAGTGAATTGGTGAACTGCTGTTATTATTAGGCACGATTCTGAGTCTTTCTTCATAATGCTAATAATGATCATAATACACTTATTTCCAGTGCTCGTAACCTTCGCTTTAGTCAGATTTATCAGAGATTGAACTTCGATAGGACTATTCATAGTAATTCTTTTCTGGACCCAGGGTATATGACTGCATCTGACCTGAGATTTATTGAAACTAGAATTATCGCTTTCTATATTTGCCTATTTTCTTTTCTACTAAATACTCCGAGCACTGTAATGAATACTAAGACGTTTTAATTTTTGTTTCTTCATTATAACTTACAATGTTGACAAACCTTTTCTTAAACTTCGTGGATATTACATATCTGTGGGGAGATGTCTTACAGTCAAGGAATTTCATTACTTTTATGTCTGATTACTTATTGTTATTCTGTACTATTCTTTTCCATTTCGGTGTACGACTTGAGATAGTCATTGGGATTGTATCTTGTGTAAACGGTAAACAGCATGTTGTTGGGGCTATTCAAATACATCAGAGTGTGTCCAAACTACTAGTTTGTTCATAATAATCCCTAAGTCTTTTGAATGACTTAACAATTATTATTATTATCGTTGTCTCTTTTAGTTCCTAGAGTAACATAGGACTTCAGCCGCACGTCTCCGTTGCATTCGGTTCTCTGCCAATGTTTTCACGTAGCTCCACCCTCGGTCGACCAACTCGCCGCTCCCCATTCGGGTTCCACTCGACGGCTCATCTCGCGTGTGATGTCACTTGATGGATTGTTTTCTCAAAGTATGGTCAATCAACCTTCACTTCTTCTTGCATATTTGTTGCACAATTGGTTCCTGCTGAGTTGGTTTGCTCATTGCCAGAGATTCCCTGTTGCTGATCTTGAGTGGTGAACAAAGACGTCTGTTGATGAAGGTCTGTAGTTTGTTCGAAGTGCCCTTCGTGACTCGGCACCAAGTCTCTGATCCGTATAGTAGCAGTGACTTCACATTGGAGTTGAAAATCCGGATCTTATTTTTCGTTCTGACTGCTGTTGATCTCCACACAGACTTGAGAGTAATGAAAGCTTTCCTTACTTTCCCGATCCTCGCTTTGATGTCCTTATCAGTTCCGCCTTTAGTTGAAACGTTGCTTCCCAGGTAGGTAAAAGAGGTTGTTTCTTTCAGGTTCCTTCTATTTATGCTGATTGTTGTCTGCTGTTGTCGTTTTCCGGGAATCTTCATCACCTATGTTTTCTATATGTTCACCTGAAGACATATCTTTGATACTTCTTCTGCCAACTTGTTGCTTTTCACTTGCATATCTTCCAGTTTGTGGGAAATCAAACATATCGGCGAAGTCCAGATCCCCAAAGTTTTTTGTGTGGGTCCATTTCTTGCCTATCTCCTTGTTACCCGCTATCTATCGCATTATCCAGTCTATTGCAATCAGGAAAATCATTGGAGATAGTAGGCAGCCAGCTTGTCTTACTCCCGTCTTCACTTCAAAGGATTCCGTGAGTTTCCCGATGACTGAACAATATGTATCTTATATCTTGTCAGTCCTTAAGATGCTGTCATAATCTCCGCTACACAGGAGACCAGTCATGTGATTACACAATCATAAAATTGATGATTCAGTCTCTTGTTATCTTTGTCTTACTGTGGTGTATGATAGTACTCCTTACACTTGATATTCATCTCTTTATTCATCTGCATAAAACAACGGGATAAATATTCCTTATTGCCTGTTCCAAAATTGTGGACGTTAACAGTGGTATTGTAAGGAACAAAATACTGATGAGGTCCGAAGGCGATTTTGATTAGGACAAACGCATTGTAGGTACACAAATTTGGTATACCTTATCCTCTTAAGTCTTTATTTGCACATCATTTGCAAACTGGTCGAATATCACCAAATTTGATAGTTTGTTGGATTTTGCACAGTGTTTCTAACATTCTTCTCACAGTTTTCTTCGATTGGTTTTTCTAGTGCCCCAAAACATACTGGTACTTTTCTGAATTTGTTTACTGATATAATACTTATATCTGATTATAAGTAGCACTCACGAGCATTATACCTCCTATGTACATGTTAACATATGTCTTGATCTTTAACGTCAGCATTTTGCAAACAAAATCACTGCAATTAACTGAATCTTTTTTTTATTCCTTTACATTCTCAGTGGAACATAGGGTTTCAAGCTAAATGCTTGAAGTTTCGGTAGCAGTGGTGTTTATTTTTACGGGATGGGGTTGCTAGCCTCAAGCGCAGCCTTCCCTCTTCACCAGTCTAATTACTGGCTTAGCGAGGTAAAGGAGTGCGTCCAGTGGCCGGGGGTCAAACCCCGAACCACCTTCATGGTTGGCGAGCATTCTACTGCTGTGCCACCGACGCACACAATTAACTGAATCGGCTAACTAGATTTAAAACACGTATTGCAGAAGTATGCGCTTGCAGTTATCGACTATGTTCAAATTTACTGTGCTTTCTGTACGGTATCCTCTCTGTCCAGAAACTTGAATTCCGTTAATAAATCTGTGCAGATTTTTGTAGACAGTTCTCTTCACGTTAAGTAAAAATGCTGATTTTTCTAAAATACATTGATGAAAATTTGTAGATATGTGTTTGCCTGGTGATTGAAAGATTGTGCTTCACTAGTGAGTGATCTTCAATCGGACTAGTAAATTGACCACTATGGTGTATTTTTAACTTTTATAAATCCATGCAGAAAACTGATGATATGAGATCAGTAAATATAGTAATAAGGAAAACAGCCACAAAGCTGGTGATTACGATATTATCAAAATGTTTACCTGTAACACATTAAGACAATGACTCTACCAAATATCGAAACAACTTGTAATTATTTCACCTCAAGATTCAAACAATCAATAATCTCAGCGAATTCAACACAAAAGATTTAACAAAATCAAATTATCTAAGCTATCTCAAACTGTCTCAACTTCATTCTTACGGCTAATCACGTTTTGATAATTAGTTATCGTGGGAGTGTCTCATGATTGTTTTCTCACTACTGTACAGTAATTTTGCTTGATCTATTATCAATATTTGAGCTAATCACCTGTTCTATAGACAAGATTAATATTTGTCGCGTGCTGTTAATTAAACTGACTGTTTAGAGTAATCTCTGTTTTGTTACCCCCAAGATCGACATGCAACGGTCGGTCGGTTGGTTTTCGACATAGAACTTTGCACATATGTGCCGCAGTTCAAGTCGCCACACTCCATGTAGCACACAAAGGAAGAGAAGAAAGTAGGAGAAATGCATAATATAGACAGTAAACAGAGGTGTGAGACAAAGGAATAGTAATAACGAAGAACAAAACAGTTTAATTGGAAATCATAAGTCACAAGGAGTGGATGCATCTGCGCCATCACTGAGAACGATTTCCAGCCATGTCACTAATCGTTTCCAACCATTGGTTCTTACCGTCCCGAAGACCCCAACCAGGAAGTCTACACCTTCCTACGTGGCTTAGACTAACTATTGTAGATTTCACTGACTGGTGCCATGTTTTCGTTTGACCGCCGCTAGCTCTTTTCCAGCCTGGCACTGTATCAGCTAACATTGCCCGTCGAGGAAGGCCGTGTGTGACCGGCCTCAAGCAGTTGTCCCCTGGGCTCTGCGGTCACGCAACCAACTTCCACGGTGTGGGCAGCCGGGAAGTAACAATCGCCCTCACAATCCGAAGTGCACGCGAAACCCCTCTAATCCTCGCTCATCTTTGTCTTCATCTCTATTATCTTGCCTTCCTTCTACCAATGCAACTCCTCTACTTGTTGGCTCCTCACTTCCCCTTCACTCTGTGTGCACTGATAACGATGGAAGCCAAAAAGCCACCACCGATTGTCTCCTAAAACCACGCCACCAATTTTATATAGGAGCATTTAATGTTAGGACACTTTGCCAAATAGGACAACAAGCATCACTAGCCAAGACTCTGGCATCCCGAGCCATTGATGTATGTTGTGTTTCAGAAACACGCATACAAGACCCAAGTGTGGTTATTCACCTAACCCCACCTGGCCAACAGGATGAATCTGCAAAATTCACCTTGAGGGTGTCAGGAGATGCGACGGCTAGCTCACGAGGATTAGCTGGTGTTGGGATAGCTTTAAGTACTAGAGCAGAAAAGACATTACTTGACTGGATCCCGGTAGATAGCCGAATGTGCGCTGTCCGCCTGGACGGATCAGTGAAAAGGAGAAAGGACTGCACTACTCGCCGATGCCTTTTCGTAATCTCCGCCTACGCCCCCACTGACTGCAGTTCGGATGAAACGAAGGATGAGTTCTACCAAAAGCTGTCTAGTTTGCTGCGAAAGGCTAGACGCTCAGATATAGTCGTTTTAGCTGGTGACTTTAATGCTCAAGTAGGGAAATTGTGTCAATCTGAGAAGAATGTTGGTGGCACATACGGAATTCCGTGCCAGCGAACCGACAACGGTGACCGTCTCCTACAGTTCTGTTCAGATAATCATTTGTATCTTGTAAGCACTAACTTCAAACACAAGGAGAGACACTGTTTGACCTGGCGACCCCCATCATAGT